>CM061148.1:6091601-6691601 GCA_030710495.1 Labroides dimidiatus
CTGACTAAAGAAAAAACTCACTTAGCATGGCAGGCGAGACATGACAGTATGAGGCCCATATTAAGTCTAAAAAGACATTTTTACTAAAAATAAGACAAAAGATTTCAGTTTTTTGCAGTGTTTTCTTGAAGTCCTGCACAAACAGCCATTCAGAGCTGCAAAATCTTGTGATATCAGATTTTGAAGAGCTGAAATAAACTAGCTTTACTTTGCTCAGTGGTTTCAGAGAAACCGAATCTAGCTGCTTGTTTTCCACGTCTCATTCTAAGCTAAGCTAACTGGCCGCTGCTTCCTTTGACTGTAGCTGCCACTTTCTAGGATTTAGTCTGGAGAGACGCTCTTTGTCAAAGTCTCCAGTCATCTTCTCTGTCCTCATTTTTCGAATGTGTTTTGACACTTTTTAATATCGGGGGAGAATCAGAGAGGTTGAAAAATGAAAGGTGAAAAGGACACACAGCTCTGGAAGATACTGCTGTAGCTGAGGCAGTGATGCTACGTTTAACTGATGCTGTATTTTCTTTTTTCATACATGCACAAATCAGAAACTCCACTTCTCAAAAACATGTATGTCAGCGTGGGTCAGAGGACATGTAGAAATGTTTCCCACACAGATCAGAGCCTCACATGGTGATAACCTCCTCTCTTTTATTTCCTCTCTCGGAGTTCAGGGAGCTATGCATTCACTGGTTGCATCATGTAAAGAGCATCACAAATCCAACATGGCAGGACCGGGGGAAGTCGGTGCCAAATTACACCTCATGTAATAAACATGAGCATGATAATGTCTCTGCGCTGCTGCATTGTTGCATCCTCTCTCCACTCTCCTGCGAGAACCGGTGGGCTGGGCTTCACCATGTTTTATGTTTCTAGCACAGAGCTGCTCGAGATAATCATTGCTAATTTATCATCCTGACATGCTAACAGGGAGGCGATAAACAAAACAAAGGGATATTAGTGTCTACTTCACAGGCCTGCTTTATTCTTTTTCACACTTTGCTTCTCGTCTGCTCTCTACTGGGACTCTAACGCCCAGGAATAAAAGTAAACAAGCATTTTTGTGTCCCTGGTTTCTGTTGATCGCAGCGATGTTACAAATGCCTCACATCAAGACGAACCAGAATAGCATCAAAGTGCAGCAGGTCCATTTTATCTGCAGCTCATTTTGTATTCCTTTATTCTCATCCGTACAGCTTCACGCCCGGTGGAAAACAAACTGTGCAAGGGTCAGATTCCCAACAGGTCCCAGCTGTGCCAAATCCCCTGTCCCATCGACTGTGAGGTGTCGCCGTGGGGGGCGTGGGGGCCATGCACCTTTGAGAACTGCGAGGACCAGACTTCAAAGAAAGGTACGAGGACGTGGTTCTAATTAAGACCGAATCATGATTTAAAGGTGTGGCATTTTATGTTGTATCTAAGTCATTAGTATAAAGTTCATTATCTCAGATGAGCTCATTTCTAACATCTCAACTAATCAACCTCTCTTTTCCTCTTTGGATCTTTTGAACAAGACGTGAAAGTAATTTATTTTCCGTCCGTCCTTCTCTCAGCCGGCTCGTCGCTCTGACAGACTCCTGTCAGCTTTATGAAGTTTAATTCTAGAAACCTCTTTCTTCATCCCTTTTCTCACATTCTGTAATTACACCAATATTTTAAAAACCAATGTGGAAATAAGCTTGAGTACTTTCATTAACATTATGCAGACACTTTTTATTGCTGCACTTTTATGGTGTAGTAAATGCCGCCTTAAAGATTTCCTAATTACTATAAGGTATGAATATTTATGAGCCAACAAAATATTAGCATTATTCTTCCTACCAGCTGTAACCTTACAGGGCAGCTTCGGAGCAAAACACTGAATAGTTAATGATAAAGTGCTCCAGTAGTAGCAGGACATCCTGTTAAAATTACATGAGGAGCTACCACTGCTGTACACGTCACTGCAGATACATTATGATCAGATTGTCAACATGAAACCTTCTCTTTCTGTAAGAGGACAACATTCTGAGGCTTTGAAATACGGAGAAAGAATAAAGTCATGCAAATTTAAATGAAATCCATCCCAAACATGACGAGCAATTAACTGATCAAAAACGAGTTCAGTGCAGCTTCTGAGAAATGTCACAAGCGGACTTATGCCTGACTTCATTCACTGCTCACGTGTACATTATGTAAAAACTCACAGACAGAAAGCGGAGTGAGATTTCTGGATGCCTTCAGCTCCGTCCGTTTCCTGTTCGATTCAGTATTAATGAGCTGTGTCAGCAGGTCAGCCATCAAACCAAAGTGAGGTAAACAAAGACGTCTGTCATCAGTGACCCGAGTCAAACTCAGGCCTTTATTTATTTATTTATTTATTTATTTATTTATTTATTTATTTGTTTATTTGTTTGTTTGTTTGTTTGTTTGTTTGTTTGTTTTTTGTTTGATTGATTTTTCATTTGTTTATTTGTTTATTATTTATTTATTTATTAACAGGACTAGATAAGCTCTGCTTCTCCCGTCTTCCCTTTCGGACATGTACAATTTCATCAACTATTGACAATGTGTGATGTTGTATAAGTGTGCCGACGTGACCGAAATATTTATTTATTTATTTATTTATTTATTTATTTATTTATTTATTTATTTATTTTATTTTTTATTTATTTATTTATTTTCATTTTATTTATTTTATATATTTTTAAAATTTATTCATATATTTATTTTATTTTATTTTTTAAAATGTATTTATTGAGTTAGTCAGTTAGTTATTTTTATGCTGATATATTTATTGATAATGAGGCAGCCTCTTGAGATGAATCATCTCATTTTTTAAGGGGGTCCTTAACAAAGATACATATGAACAAGAACTTTAAAGCAGTTGGAAATAAGATAGAAGAGTAATAAAATAATGGATAAAATAAGCAATAAACAAAGTAAGTAAGTACCAGAAATAAGCAATAAATACTAAAAAAAAGACAGGGAGAAACTATTTTCATTGTGAGTAGGACAAGAAGGACCATGTTAGACAGATATTGCACTTAATTAGCATCAAACAGATATATCAGTACAGACATTACAGAACACTTGAAAAAAACATAAAACACCTCTGTTACAGAATATTATAACAGAAATACAATAAACAATAATGAAAAAAAATAAATAAATGACAGTATGACAGAAACATAAACAAAAAGCTCTCCCAGCCAAATTAATCCACATAAACTACTTATTGGCTTTTTAAAAAATGGAAACTTTTTTTTTTCATCAGCTTTAGGAAAAAGAAAACCAGCAAAACAGACCGAACAGAAGAATCAAACTACATCCACATACTACTTACAGCCTCTGTCTTTGTTTTAACTGCTCCATAAAGCTCCTGTTAACAGCTTTTAAGTTGTGTTGATTTTGGCGCCCCCTGTGGACAAAACAGGAATCTTTAATCTTTTTGCCAATCTTGTCTTACAAGTGTGAAAGAAAAAATCTTTGCAAATCTTCTTTAAACCTTCAAATGCATCTCGAGCTGTAACTTTTTTTACCGTGTTGCAAAAGCAGAAATGATGCGTCTTTAAAGCAGATCTCTAAAAACATCTGATTTGGTGTGAGTCTGATTTTGGAACAGTTACTTTTGACTCTTTAAACTCTCTTCACGCTGCAGGTTTCAAACTGAGAAAACGACGGATCACCAACGAGCCGACCGGAGGGCCTGAGAACTGCCCCCAGCTGGTGGAGGCGGTGCCGTGCGATGATCCCAGTTGTTACATTTGGCAGCTGATCAGTTTGGATCAGTGTGTTCCTGATGACGAGAAGTCGTGTGGCCCCGGCTCTCAGCTCTCACAGGTCCAGTGTATCAACAGTAACGGTAAGAAAGGAGGAGCGGTCACTTTACTTTTAGAGCTACAATTTCAAGGGTTTTAACAACTGTTTACTTTTTATTTATCCCTTTAATTCGTCTCTAAGCGGGTATTTGTGTGAGAGGGCAGATGCAATCTGGATCAAATGCACTGAGTAAAACACTCAGTTAGAGAAGTTTTTGCTGAAATGGGCCCAACACTAAAACTTATACACGATAAATGGATTCAACAGACTTTGACACGATGGGATGCAGGAAAAGGGAATCGAACTACCCACTTTACGACTTACAGATGACCCTCCCTCCCTCCGAGCCACAACCGCTCAGACACAACTGCCACTGACGAGTTCAGAGATTAGTACTCAAGATTTGTCAAAATAAGCGGATTTTGACAAAATTCATAAAAGATTAAAAAAAAAAAAAAAAAGAACTTGACCCAGATTATTTTGATGGTTGTGGGTCCACATAATCCAGGGAATAAAAAATCTGTCTTTTAACTTTTTTAGGAGAAAAGTTACTTAGCATCATGTCCAGTCTGTTGTTAAAGCACATCCATCAAAACCAACATGACACCATGTTTGACTCTACAGTCTTCAGGGTGAGACGTCAGATTCTCTCAGGTTTCCTGCAGAAATAACCTTGTTGACTGATATTATGAAGCACATTTTTACTTGCTCATTGACTTCGAATGCATTTCATTCTGCAGCTTCGACCCTCTGAGAAAATCCTGCATCCTTAATTTTCACCTCTTCCCTGACCTTTCACTTCTCTTTGTGGAGCGCTCTGCATCTGGACTGCTCCTGAACTTGACCCCTTGCTTTCTATCCAGTAACTTTCTCCTGACTCCTCTCTCTCTCTCCCTCTCACTCCCTCCCTCTGTTCGACTTGCTCCTACTTTAACGCTTGCTTGATTCAGCGTAGCCACCTCTCCTCTCTCCCGCTGTCTCTCTCATTACTGTCTTCCTCTCTGCACGCACAATTAAACCTTACTCGCTCTAAATCAAATCAATCCTCCGAGGATCTGGCTCCTGGTCTTTTTTGTGCCCTTTGGCTGCCCCTGATTTTTACTGCTACTCTTTATTACTGTAAATCTTTAATGTAAGAGGCAGGGTTGCTGACATTGTGTCCAGGCTTCCTCCTTCCCTCAGGTTGTGGCCAAAATGAGGTACAACGCATTATTGATTTTTATTCGGTTGCTTTTTTTAGGCGAGATGTAGATTACATCCCATTCCTTATTTAATCAGAGCGTAAAACGAGAAGCTCTACAAATCTCCTTCTTTTTTAGATACACTCAGTAAATCTTCAATTTATGATCCCGTGCGGTTCATGTTCCCCCCACTAGACGACTCTAACGCCCCCCTGCAAATCACAGCTCATGCATCAACTGCGGGAATTCAGTGAAGTTCCTCTGTTGCACACTCCGCCTGCACTGCTGCAGAAACAAAGACCGCTCTTTCTCACCCGACTTCGCTTGATTGATCCTCCCACCACCACCTTCACTCCCTCACCTGATGAAAATTGATTTGTTCTGTTTGGATTTTCACTCCACTTCTCGCCTCAGAGATTTTTCACTGCAGTGTCAGCTGTATATTTTCTCCCACTGTGTGTCCCAGCCATGAAAGAAAAGGCCACACAGTCGGGCCCCAGACAACAGACTGAGGTCGATACCAATGTTATTGAAACTGGCTATTGATATTCCTCGTGTTGACTGCCTGCCTACTTAGGCAGAGAGCTGCTTCTTCCCTGCACACTGAGCGGGGAGGCTTAGCTTTCATAGTGGGCGTTCTGTTCATTCATGTTTTCTCTCTGAGAGCCTGAAAAACTGTTGGGGTCCCTTGTCACTTCTGCTTTTGGAGTCCTCTCAGTTCAGTCATGACTGCTTCACTGAGTATCTGTCAAAGTGACATCTTAATGCAAAGTCAGGCCCCCCGGTCTGACTTCTGAAGCTTGAACGATTCTCCTCCTGCTTGAAATTTCTATTCAACCAGTGAGATTTTCCAGCTCGTGTTCATTTCCCACAGATGGGAGATGTTTCTATGCTTGGAGAACAGCGACGAGGAGTATGTGGGTTAATATAATCCACTTATGGCTGATGCAAGGAGCTCATTAAAAAAACATGGAGGACAGTGTAAAACTGTGGGGACCCCATGTGAAATTGCTCTCTCATGTTCAGTGCCACTTTATTATGGAGATAACAAGAGTCAAGAGTGCATCGATGCAAATATTTGACCCATAATCCACAGAGATGGTCCCAATCAGCTGTCATGTCAAAGTAGAAAACACACATGAAGCAAAAGGTGGTTCTCGATTGTAGGAACTGGTGTCTAAATTGAGGCCGTCATCTTCCTCAGCTTGAAGTGAGGCCGCCACAGAAACTGCTCCCCCTGGTGGCTGGCTGCAGTATAGGTCAAAAACTCTGTCTTCCCATTCATTCCAGATGGGCTTTGATCAAGCTTTAAAAAATGAATACACCTCGTAGAAATGTGTCTCACATCCATATGCTGTGGTGATATGAAGATATTATTGATATTATTTTTATAAGTTATTAGACGTAAAAAACAGTGTTTTACGTCCTGTTTCACAATGATTGACAGCTGCTGAAAAATCTTTTTATTTTGTCACCCGCCTCCACACAGATTCTCTACTGTGCAGACTCTGGCAGCACATTCCATAGGCGGGCCTAGAAAGCTGAACATTTCTGATTGGTGGAGCAGCTGCAGTATTTTTGTTTCCCACTCCTTCCCTCCTTCCACAATAAGATGACCCCCAGCTGTGACTGACTTATTTTAAGAACTCCAAAACAATAGTCCTCTTTGTGTGAATGTGTCTCTGTCAGCTCCTGGTGTTACAGTTTTAACAGTGACCCTGTAAACTGGTGACCTTCAGCTGAACATGTCAGTGGATATCCAGATTACAACAGCTGTTAAAAAACAGAAGAAGTCCACAGGAAAACATCTTAATTTAGTTTTTTATTTATTTATGTGTCAAAATATATTTATTGGATAACTTTTTTATGATAATTTCAAGTCATTTGACAACTTTAAACTAGGAGCAACCAGCTGAAATTTGTCGATTAACAGGGTTGTTTTTAAAGCCTAAATACAAGAAGATCTCTGTCTGTTTTAAATGCTTTAGACAGCAGAGCAGACCAGTGTTCACCAGTCAAAGCTCTTTCAAGGTTTTTAAAACCGTTTCAACTGGCGACAGCTTTGCCTCTAGTGCTTGTCTCCTTTCAAGTGTCAACAAATCCATCTGCAGTGCGATAAAGCATGATCAAAACCAGCACAGGCTGAATATCCTCCATGCTAACAGGCTAACTGCAGTGTTGCATAAGGACATCAGTTTATCTGTTTCTTCTATTGTGTCATTTTTGCTGAATGGCTTTCGTCGTGTTTTTTTTTACTGCCCTCTATAGGTCTGGACATGTAGTGCAACAATCTTTTTTTCCATCCATCACTGGCCTCATTAGCATAATCCACATGGGTCATTTGCCTGTGGTGGAAACGCAGACAAACCACAGGATCTGTGTAGTTCTTTGGAATGTTTTATCAGGGATTAAAAGTTCCTGGAGCTTTTTAGGTCCATAATCGTATATTTAAATGCTAAAAATTCCTTGTTTCCTGCTTTTTGTCTCATTTCCAATAATTAAAATACTTATTTAACATCCATATTGCAGTCTTTAATCAGTGTTATTGATGACATGACTTTGCAAGGTTACTTTAGTGGCTCAGTGAGTTGTTTGCTTCATAATCCAATGATCAGGGTTGATCCCAGCTCCTGCTGTTGTTCAGCAGTGTGTGACTGTGTATGAAGAGATTAGCTAATAAAGATGATGTATATAGATAGTAAATATCTGCCTCAGATCTCTTCTTTGTGAATGAGACTGGCAGCGTAAAGCACTTTGAATGGTCAAGAGGCTGGGGCTGCACCAGACAGCTTCACATCCTGGAGACGACCGCGAGAAATAACCTCATCATTTATTTAATTACTCTAGTTTTGTGCATAAATCTTTAAACGAGACGTCGGTCAGCTCCTCCTCCATCCTCATGAAGCCCATCATGGTGTTCGCAGACATGCTCTGCTTCAAGCAGTGTCAAAGGAACAGGAAGTTCAAAGATGAGTCCCTCGCTCTCCCCTGCTTTCTCGCTCTTGTTTGCGTTGAGCTCCTTACAGTATGTTTTTAATCCTCCCTTCACATTAGCAGATTCCCTCCTTCTAGTTTCTTAAGCAGCCACATGATGCTATCAGAGGATGCCAAGCTGGTGGTCGTGCCAGTTTGGAGAAAATCCTCCCAGAGTTGTCTTAGTGAAACAGACGTCTTAGGGAAACAACGCACGTCTCCACAATCTGAGATGGTCTGTGTGCTTGACATCCTGCCACCAATTAAAACACCCAGCTGTTCATTTTCCCAGCTGCCTCAGTCGTCTCTGTGCTGAAGTGTGGTTGGAGGCAGTAAATCTATGAGCCTTAAAGTGTGTCCTCATTACCCTAGTTAACACCCAGTCGATCCTCAGTCGTAAAGTGAAGGCAACATGTTTCGATCAGCGCTTCATCTTTTTTTATACTCAGCTTCTTTGTGCTCTTCTTTTATTGAGCGTGACTTTTTTCGGACAACAAAACGCACAAAAACACATCATAAAGTTTGACTGATGCAGATGAACTAACATTAAATAATTCTGGTTTACAGTGAAAGCTCTTTAACACCAACAGTGATAAAGGAGTAATGCGTCTGTTAATGTGCAGTCTTTATGAGTAAGGGTATGTTGGGTTTACGGGGTGTTTGTTGGTATGAGAGTAACTCTGTATTCCTTCCTTTGCTTTTATATAAAGACATCAATATTAAGGTGATTCAACAAAGAACCACAACACTTCTGATTCGCTGCCACTGAAGCACAGATGGCAATTTCTGATAAACAACTTTACCTGGAAAGACAGATGGACTTTAACGAGTAATCTCAATAAATCAAATTCAAAACCAGATGTTTTGGTTCTCACTGTTCACTTTGGACATATTTGGCTGCTTTATTTTAAATTCAACACCAAGGCCCAGCGTCATTTCAAACAAACATGTATGTTTGTTCCAGTCAAATTACTGAAAATTGAGTTTGGAAATGTAAAACAGTCTCAAATTTTAGGCCGTGAAACAAAACCCAAAGTCACCTCTTGTAAGCACAGAAGCACAACTCAAGTTCAACAACAAGAGAGGTAAAAACAAGGCAAGGCTTTCTTTAACAAAATCACAGATAAAGTACTGGGCAAAGGAAAAAAGTGAAAACAAAAACCTCAGTCATTACGTGGCTTTCCAAAATGACTAAACAAAATAAATCTCATTAAATAATCTGGATTCAAGACACAGATGTCTGGAAACTCACTTCACATATCAAGACAAACTGGCACACGAAAAATGGAGATGCAGGCTACTCATGAGGTCATAGGGCACATGCAATGAGGGTGGGGATCACAATCACAAAGGCAGGAAGTACAGTTTTCTAATACAAGAGAAGCGACATTACAACAAAATAAAGGGACTGTGAGGACTTTCTAAGTGATCTTGAGATCTCTAGATATCTGCCTGTTCGTAATCCACAACTTAAAATTAGATGATCAGATTTACATACTTGTCTTCTATTGGATACTTGTTTTATTGAATACTGAGTGGTAAAGCTCAGGAAGACTAGCAATTGCTTTGTGGAAGCTAATGGAGATCCAAATAAAGAATAAGGACAGGATAAAGAATAAAGGAGGTTAATCCTAAATGTTAATTCTTAGTTTCCTGTTCAGGTTGGACAGGCTTGATTTAGTCACTGGGCTCCGAGTAGCGCTAAATATTTCATTTACAATTTCATTTAGCAGACGCTTTTTTCCGAAGTAATATACAACACTGAGCAGATTTTGGGGTTTGGTGCCTTGCTCAAGGGCACCTCAAAAGTACTCAGTAAATTATCTTAACACCTCTCAAGTCCAATTACTAATCTTGGTCCATGACCAGCCTTGAACAGGCAACCTTGTGATTGCGAATTCAGGTCCCAATGAACTGAGCTACTGCCACGTCAGACTTGGCCTGCAAAGTTTAAGACAATCACACGCAACTATTAACAAAAACATTACCTCGTCTCTTTGCATCCTGGGAAAAGGTGTCCTGAACAAAGAAAAGTAGTGTTAAAAGGAAGATCTGCTCTCCATTCCTTTGCTTCTAAACAAATGCGCACCTTGGTAAGAGTCAAATCCTTGCAAAAGTGGGTGCTAGTGCTCATGGGAAATGGAGTTTTTATCCTGTAAAAACACTAGCTTTTCCAGACAATCCTCATGGCCCCTTTAAGTCAGGAAACAAACAAAAGGCAGGAAAATTTGGGGAGAGAATTTGCTTGACAAGGAGAAACTCCTCACGTCTCATGATTTGTGTCCAGTTTGAACTGTTTACTACTAAACTATTACAGTGTCATGGCAGTCAGATCACAAAATATTTATGTACTTGGAAGTTACACTGGCAAAACTTCTTTCATATTTAGCATTACATTTCTAATAGGTGAAACTTTCATTTCTTATGTAAGTTTCAGAGGAAAAATGTGAATAAATAGATAAAGAGCTTGACCATGGCCAAATTCACCTTCCTTTGAATAGTCTGTGCCATTAGCAAATTTAGTTAATCAGACCCAAAGCCATTTTTTAAAAACCAGGCTGTAAACGTGTTTATTTCTGCTGTAAAATCGTCTCTTTTGGCTTTGGTGTGTGCAGAGTTTCCAATATTTCAGCAGCCAGTCTCAAGGGAAATCTCAAAGAAATGCATTTTTTGACACTTCCATTTCCAGCATCGGCTTCATTTCTCATGCCTGGAAGTTGCAGCTTGGTATAGAGCTGCAGTCAGTCACAGGATCTGTTTCCTTTCAGTTGTTTCAATTATTCTCTGTAAAATATTGTTGATAATCTGAAGGTAAAAAGCGCTTCTACCAGCCTCTGTCTCTTTTAATCCTGCTCGTTATTTTTCTATCCTCAGGAGAAGAGGTGGACAGAGACCTGTGCTCGTCCACCCCGGTTCCAGACCCGGTGCAATGTGAGGTGCCTTGCTCCAGGGACTGTGTGCTCAGCGACTGGACGCCCTGGTCCACCTGCTCTCAGACCTGTTCCAGCAAGACCATCGAGGGGAAACAGATGAGGACTCGCTCCATCCTGGCCTACAACGCCGGGGAAGGTGAGTCTCCACCTGCCAGACAGCCTCCTGCATCATCTCGTATGGAAATGTATGCAGATGAGTTCTGGATATTGGCTTAGTCATGGCCTTTCAAGTTCGTCCTTTGCCGTCACTCAGTGAATGTGTGGATTTCACACTTGTCTGCGTGTGCATTTGTCCTTATCTCCAACAGTCTGCTTATCTGTCCTGGTGATTATTTCAGTCGGTCTGTCTCCCCGCCTGACACTCACTTTTTATCTCTTTCTCACATCACTTCTTCGCATATGCTTGGTCTCACTGTGTGTGTGTATGTGTCTGTGTGTGTCCTCCTCTTTGTCACGTCTCCAAACATTTGCTGTGTCTTATCTGAGTGTGCTTCCCTCACAGTCACTGCGATGGTTGTGGCGTGGATCACAGTAATGGAGGGTAACATTTGTGATCAAAGTTTTGCTTGTAGCTGTTTCAGTCCTCTAGCTACGTGTCTGCTCATAGAAAAATGAATTGTTAGCTTGTTTTCACTTCTGAAAACGACATTATCATAACAGCTTTAGGGAGACTTGTAATTGATTTAGAACATACCCGGCGTGCTGTAATATAAAGTCAGGCCTTGTTGGCCATGTGTGAAGTAGCTTGATTGTGTTAGCTGTTTTTATCTGCTCTGCCGTAGAGAAAGTTCGTTTACTGCTTGTCTCACCTGTCAAATTAACCAACTTTATATCTTTACTTGTCGAAGGTCTTACCCGGGTGCCAAAGTTTCCAGAACTTTTTGGTAAATCTTTGATGTTAGACTAGAAATGTAGAAGTCGTACTTGTTGTAGCTTGAGGAAACAATTTCAAACTTTAGTCTGCTCTCTCTTCACTCACACACATCAAGTGTTCGAGCACACACACTCGAGAACAATGCCTGTTAGAAGCTTTGTGTCTTCACCACAGGTTCCCCCTGCAGACTAGATTATCTGATTAGATTTTGAGCTCCTTGGCAGATTTTGCTGCTGCTGTCTTGCATATTAATAAACTGAGAAAACATAAATAGTTTCTACTCCAGCAGCTGCCCAAAGCTTTAAGATACAGAGTTCGTATTCAATCTCAAACCACTCAGAAAAACGTGGATGTGAATGCATTACTAAGCTCCTCTAATTTCTTTTTGCCTGTTAATTGCTCATCTTTTTTAGCGAAACTGCTCACATTTCTTGTGGATGATGATTGTTTTGGGACCAAGTGTCTCCTACTGTTTGAGAGCTTTCAGCTGAACCACAATCGAGATGGATGCTTAATTAGCAACACTGGATGCCATTTTTCCTTCGCATCACTGATTCTAAGAACTCAGCTTTAGCCTTCACCGATGCTGAATACCTCCTAAAAACCAAAAGAGAAAATGAGTACATATTACCGGTGGAGAAACACTTACTTACACTGACACCTCGCAAGCTTTGAAAGGCTTTTTTGTCCCAAAGCAGAAATTTGGTTTCCAACAAAAGTCCACACAAGCAACTCATCACCACAAATGTTACAAAGACCCAACACCAAGACAAACATCCAGTCCCATTTTAAAAGAAAAACTCAAATTTATGTGCAGTGTTGTCCGAGTGCACTGGAAGGCACCGAAGCATCTTTTGTCTCTGCTCCCATAAACAGCGTCCACTCACATTGAAGTGTCTTCTACTTGCACTTAAGTGTTGTTTACTCATACTCCATCTTCATCTTCTTAAGTAGCTTCTCATACTTATTTTCTTTGACTGTAACTCAATGGTCTTTGTCAGCTCATTCTTAAGCATCACCCACTCATACTCTAGTGTTGTATTTTCATACTCAATCAACATGTACTAATACTAAAGCAATTTATACTCGTAACCAAGCAACATGTACTCATGGTCAATCAACATGTACTCCTACTTAAGCAACATTTACTCATATTCAAGCAACATTTACTCATACTCAGTCAACAGCTACTCATACTTAAGCAACTTGTACTCATACTCAAGCAATTTATACTGGTAACCAAGCAACATGTACTCACACTCAAACAACATGTACTCCTACTTAAGCAATGTGTACTCATATTCAAGCAACATTTACTCATACTCAATCAACAGCTACTCATACTCAAGAAACTTGTTCTCATACTCAAGCACTGTGTATTCCTACTCAAGCAACATCTATTCATACTCAAGCAACATGTACTCCTACTCAATCAACATGTACTCATTCTCAAGCAAAGTTTACTTATACTCAATCAAGAAAAGTGTACTCATATTCAAGCAACGTGCACTCATACTCAATCAACATCTACTATTACTCAAGCAAAGTGTACTCATACTTAAGCAAAGTGTACTCATACACAACCAAAGTGTACTCATACTCCAGCAACATGTACCCATACTCAAGCAACATGTACTCAAATTCAAGCAACGAGCACTCATACTCAAGGGTTGGCTTCTCATACTCAAGCATCTTCTGCCTAAGCTACGTTTGTTGTCGCCTACTTAAGCAGCGTCTGTAGGCAAATACTTGGGTGTCTTTGCTGTTGTCTTCCAAAGAGTCATCTGCTGTTGCCTGCTTAAAGATTGTCTTTTGTCTGAACTGATGGCATCTACTTCAAGTGACTTCACATGTTATTGACTCATACAAATGATTTTATTCACTCTAGTGAAAGTCCCATTAGTTGCTAAGCTTATAGTAGCATAACTAAGAAATAGTTTAGACTGTAGCTGCTCAAACCATAAAACTTCTTCAAAAAGGGAAGTTTAAGTTTTTGCCCTCTGGATCCTGACTGGTAGGTGATTCCAATAGAGAGAAGCTTAATACCTCAAGGCTACTTTAACAGACATAAATACAAATCAATACATAACCTCCATGATTTTCATCATGATTGTTTAGCAGTTAGATATGAGACAGAAAGTTAATATTTCACTCCCTGCTGCTGGTGGAGCTTAATAAGAGCTTAACTGGTATTTGATCAGTGCATTCCACTCTGTTATACTCGATATTCTATTGAAGATGGGGATGGATGTAGATGCTAGTACTGGTTTAGGATCAGGCTCTTTGTGAACGATCCTGCAAACACTCTTTAAATGACCCACAGCTGGCTTGTCTTGTCCTCTCATCATGCGGCGTGTGTTTCCTGAAAGATGATTTACATTGTCCCCGTATTCCTGCGTCCTGCATTTCTGGGTCATTGTTCAGCAGCAGCTCATTTGAGGCACTGTGTCACGCTAGTATTGGGACCAGCATGGGCCTGTTGTTAGTCAGCTGTGCTGGCACGGCACCATCAGCAGAGAGGAAGTCATTTTCAGTAACCATTAGGTGGAGATTTGTCTGAGTTGGCAGTCTGTGATTCTGGCCCCACAGTGTGTACACGGTCGCTCATTATGGAGCTGGATCTCTGTCAACCCCAGCAGAGAAATTCAGGTGTGGAGGACTCACTGTCCCGCAACACCTCTCCATTTCTTCTGAAAGCCCCTAAGTGTCGGCAGTTACTTTAAACCGGTGAGGGCTTTCTCAGTCCATCGACCCAACATCCGAATGACTGACTGACTGACTGCGAGCTGCCTCGCGAGAGAAATGAGAGAGAAAGAGAAAGGCAGAAGCACAAGGGTTATCCTGGGGAAGAGAAAACAATAAACAGAAGTTGTACAAACCAGAACAGGCCACTTAGAGTCTGACCTGCCACTCACAGCTGGAGTCAACAGGTCCTCTCTACAGCATATATATAAATCAGGATACCAAATATGAACATGAAAAGGGCATAAACAGATGGCAAAAAACAAACATAGTGAAAACAAAACCTTTTTATTTGTACAGCACCTTTTAAACAAAAGGAGACGCTCAGAGTGCCAAACATAAATTGAAGAAGGAACAGAATACATCAAAACAGGCAAACTAAAACTACCAAATAAAGTGCCACTTTGCTTTCGGGAGAGTAATCACACAAATGATAAACAAAACAGGCTTGAAATAGCAGGAAAGAGGTATTTCCTAAGAACAATCAAATCTGTAAATGGTGCGGAAAACAATGAAATGCATAAAAACAATCCAAAACAAAGAAAAACAAAGAAAATGTTAAAATAATGTTTTACTTTTAAATGGTCACATATTTTACATCTATTAAAGAACGAGTTAGGTATAAAAACAATACTTCACGCGCTTCCTGTTTACCTTAAAACTTCTAATAGAAGCAGCTCCTAATTAAAGGCAGTCTCTTCTTTTCGCACGGCATGGCTTCAAATAAAAGCAGGTCTCAAATAAAAGCCAGTCACTTATTATTTCTGTGCAATGAAGCACTTTTTGTTTCCTTTTCCCTCAAACACAGCTCACATTTATCAATCACCATGGTGGAACCCTGGAAAAAATACAATTTGTGCATCATTACCTTCTGATATTGGATCCATATAAAGGAACCGTTGTTTTGTCACTCTTCTCTCTCTCACATTCTCACTGTGTCTGTGTTTGGTATTCTCAGGTGGCGCTCTGTGCCCCAACAGCAGCGTCCTGCAGGAGGTACGGAACTGTAACGAACACGCCTGCACGGTCTATCACTGGCAGACGGGGCCTTGGGGGCCTTGCACCGACGACCCCTCCGCCTCCTCCCTCAACGTCTCCACGGTCGTTCGCAGCCGCCAGGGTCCCTGCTCCATGGGGATGCAGACTCGTAAGGTCATCTGCGTCAGAGTCAACGTGGGACAGGTGCCACCCAAGAAGTAAGTGTGTGTTTCTTATACTTCCTGCCTCTCCTGAGTGCTTGTTTACATTTCCAATAGACCTGTAATGGTTATTTCCTGCCTCGCTGATTTCGAAGGTGCCTTTAACTGTGAAATCAGCTGCAGGAGTGTTGTGTTGAAAATGAAAATTGCGCACCTCTCAGAATGAAACCACTGGCTTTGAGAAGTGCTCTTCAATCATGTGCCATCAAGATCCAAGAGTAGGGACATTTTCATTTCAAAGAAAGCTCTACTACAGCTGATTTTCCTGATTTTGACGGCTTTATCTGAAAAGAAGAAGCTAATCAGTGAAATCTCAATCCGCACTTTGAGGAAAAGAGGAGTGGGAGAGCTTCAGTTGTCTTTTGATGTGTAAAATCATTTGTTGAAGAGCCTCTTTTGTTCTGGCGTGTTGCTTGATGAACACAGAAAAGGGTTACAGTCATTTTTCAAACGAGAAGTCAAAAAAATCCTTTCATACTCTTCAGGAAAACGCTGATCTGTGAGCATCTGCTGGAGGATGAAGGGAGCCTTGATTCAATCGTGTTTGTTTGTTTGTTTGTTTGTTTGGAAGGAAGGAAATCAGTGGTAAACTTTTCAGAGCAAGATTTAACGGGGAAAAAAAAAGCAGATTTATATGTGACATCGGAAACAAAGCTGGATTAAAAGACAAAAGAGAAGTCAGGAGGTCTGAGCAGACGCACGAGAGAAGCAGAAAGAGAGTCACAGACACAAACGTAGTCGTTTAAGTAAGCAGAGCACACTCCGCGTGAAGTCAACACCCAATCCCTATCTCCCTTTCACAGGCGACCACAGATAAATAAATAATCTCTCCGTCCTGAAAGGCTAATTAACCCTGCTGTTTTGGGCGCCGGTGATTTCTCATCGATGGTAATGACAGTAATTAAATGGGACTGATACTTTAAGGCAATTTAATCATGAGGCAGATGAGCGACAAGATGTTTGTGGTGAGCTCTGAAGATCATGCGGCATGAGGTGGATTCAAAACACACTGTCAAGTTCACCGTAAAGTCTGCCAGAAGGTTCAGCTCTGACACCGACAGATTCAACCAGAGAATCCGCTTTTGCCCAATGGACGAGTCTTTAACGTTTCATCAGTGACAGGAAACGATCCAGTTTCAATAGAGATGACATTTAAGAAACCCAAATGTCAAGTTAGACCAGTTACAGTGCAAATTTGAGACACTCATGGAACAAGTTTTGGCTTTTACAGAAGTATAAAGTCATCAAATACAGAAATGACTCGTCAACGATAGAAAACTAAGTTACAGATATCTATAAATTAAGACTGTCAAAGAACTTTTTAAAAATGTGTTTAATTACCAAATTTCATTTAGAAAAACAACAACAGGTACTGTATCTGTGTGTGACACTCAAATTTTAAAAAACTCATAAGAATATTTAACATTTCAACCTTTTTCTAATAAGTCCCAACTCCAATAAAACCCTCTGAGAACACAAGCATGTGCAGTGAAAAATATCAACAGACTAGTAGAAGTAATAGTTTCAGAAAACATATTAAAGATATAACATACATTATAGAACTACTTCATTTTGAAGAAACATTATTAAATATACAGAGAGCCTTTCACACTCACACCTACGGGCAATTTAGAATCAACAGTTGACCTGATGAGCAGGTTTTTGGACTGTGGGAGGAAGCCGGAGTACCCGGATAAAAACGTACACATGCATGGGGAGAACATGCAAACTCCACAGAAAGGCACACCGTGCACAAACCATCTTGCTGTGAGGCTGCAGCTCATTAAATATTCAGTTTAATTCATTTTTATTCTATTTCATTATCTTTTGCTGTTGTTATTCTTTTAAAAAATCATTTTTGCCCTTATTGATTAGGTCAGCAGAAGAGAGACAGGAAATGTGTGGTCATTGCAGAGCAACAGTGACTAAAAGCCTCCATACAAGGAGCATGCTTAAACTGCCAAGCGCCCGTATTTGAAGCTTTATTTCAATTATTTATTTATTTATTTATTTATTTATTTATTTATTTAAC
The DNA here is from genome assembly GCA_030710495.1 of Labroides dimidiatus. Lineage (NCBI taxonomy): Eukaryota > Metazoa > Chordata > Actinopteri > Labriformes > Labridae > Labroides > Labroides dimidiatus. The sequence continues at coordinate 6,109,331 of CM061148.1, forward strand.
GATACAAGTGATAACAGACACAAAAATACAAAACAGGTAAAAAAAAAAAGAAAAAAAAAGACATGACACAGCATAAGACATCTATATTATATCATTATCAGCTACTGACACCCTGATGGGAGGCGGGGCCAAACCAGGCCCTCCAGGAAGGGAGCAGCAGACCACCCAGCCCATTCCCCAATGGGTCTCTGCCTGTGACAGGCGGGACCAGACAGCCAAGGTCCCTCTCTCATCTTCACCCTATCTCTAGACCCTGTACTTATCGTCTCCTTCCACCTGCCTTGCTCCTATAATACATCTAGGGTGGTCCCATCCTGGGCCACAACCAAACCTAGAGGAGTCTGCCGGCCCATGGTTGGCCCCCTCAAATATCCTGCCTCACACTGGACCTGGCTACCCTCCAGACCCAATGTGAGGGAGCCTGCCCATTGAGCACAGACAAAACCCAACTCATAACACTATTTTTGTTTCTTTTCTGCTGCTTTTACTCAGTAAAACACCTCCGCTTCAGGCAGAGGCCCCACCACGCCAGGCGGTCGACCAACCCCTGTGAACCCGTTTGTTTCACACACTTATTGGGAGCAGATAGAGGCAGAAACTGTGAATAGAGAGTGAAAAATTACATGTAGCAAAGAGACAGGGTTGGATATGAGCCTGAGCTGCTGGTTTCAAAGACTTTGGCGTCTGTGGGGGGCATGATTAACCACTGATTGATGGTTTTAAATATCTGGAGTCCCATTTATGATATCTGCAATATTAGGACATTCATAAAAATCCAACATGTTCAGTTGAATTTAAGAGGAATTATTTTTAAACAGTAGTGAGGATAAAAAGGGTGAATGTAAATGGTATGAGTTAACACTTTTATTTTAAGTTACATCAAGTCACAGCTTTTATTGTTGGTGTTGAGAAATTATATGTAGAATAGTGAGAAATGAAATATAAAAAGTTCCCATTAAGTTGGCTCGCTGCTGTCTGGTTGGTGATTAAATGTTATTTAATTAGTTTCCAAGTGTGTAGATAAGGAGCCTGGAGTGTTTTGATTCAGTCTCTACTAACAAAGACAGGAAAGGTCCCCTGATAAGACTCCAAAGTTAAATTTCCTTCTTTCTTCCTTCTGCTTTAATTCACGACCTGTTAAATTCTCTCTCCTGCTCTGTTACACCTCCCAAGAGTCGTTATCATTGAGGAGAAGAAGGGTTTATAAATTATTAAAAGGGTCAGGGGTTCGCTGTGTACTACAAGGTAAATGTGATTCATACAGAGCATCACATGATCCAATGAAGATTAATGTCCAGTTCACTGATAACTGTTCGAGCAGCTGACCCACACTCTGCTGCAGCTCTTATCAGGCTGCAGAGGCGAGGTCCACGTCCAGGATGTCTTTTTATCACCTCCATTTTTCTTTTTTAATCCACTCTGGCAAAATCTGAGACAGAAAGAGACAGAACCCTCAGCAGGTAGGAGAACCGGAGAAGTGGTGGTGACATCGAGTGACAGCATTGAATAAACGACAAGAAGAGGTTTCAGTCCATTTGCCTCCATTACCTTTTGTCTCGGCAGGTCGATAAGTTTGAATAATCAAGTATCTCCTGTTACAAGGACAAAAGAACACAGTGTAACACTAACGAGGAATGAAAATGAGATATTTCACCAAAGTGGACTCCCATCACGCGTCTGCTCACCCTCTCAGTAGGAGGTTACTGTTATCGACCTCAGCAGAGTCTGTTTGGGGTTCGGGGTAATGAAGGTCTTGTCAGAAGTTGTTTGACATTTTCAATCTGAGTGCCATTTAACGGAGGATTGGATGTGACCTATCTGACATGCTTTTTCTTTGATGCTTTTTGTTGTTTGTGTTGTTATTGATTCATATTTTTGCTGGTGATGGATGAAATAAATTAGATCTACTAAAATCTTTCTGAACAGACTTCAAAATTGAGTCTTTAAATCAGGTACAAACGATCAGAATGTCCTTCCGTTCCTCTTTTTGGACTTTGCGCCAAATTTTGTGCGACTGTAAAAACTGTAAAAAATATATTTCTGAAGGCTTTAAGTCTGACCTGACACACTCATGTAGCTGCGGATTGAAAACTGTTGATTCCATGGACTGCATAATAAAACAAACACCTTAAGTGTAAAATCAAAACATTTAGAGCTCCCCCTACTGACTGGCTGCAGAATAAAAAAAATGCAGCATATAAAAATCCCTCTAACATGGTTTCTACCATGATAGCTAGTTCTTATGGTGCTGGTTTACGTGTATGTGCTCATTTTTCTGAGAGGTTGAGTTTTAATTGGTTGTTATATTTTACAAAGATGATTGATTGACAGCTCAGTTGACAGATGAGGGCTCCTGAAGCACTCTGCTCTGGGTTAGTGAGTGAAGGAGGAACAGCGAGAGAATACTTAACAAATAATACAAAAAAAAAAACATTACAAACAAACCAAATATTACTGAACATTCAACCTTTTGCCAGAACTCAAACACATGAACAACAACATGAAAGCATGGATCCATCCTGCCTTGTATCAACGGTTCAGGCTAGTGGTGGTGGTGTAATGGTGTGGGGGATATTTTCTTGGCACACTTTGGGCCCCTTAGTACCAATTGAGTATCATTTCAACACCACAGCCTACCTGCTGTCCATGTCCATCCCTTTATGACCACAGTGTACCCATCTTCTGATGGCTACTTCCAGCAGGATAACACTCCATGTCATAAAGCTGGAATCATCTCAGACTGGTTTCTTGAACATGACAATGAGTTCACTGTACTCAAATGGCCTCCACAGTCACCAGATCTCAATCCAATAGAGCACCTTTGGGATGTGGTGAAACAAGAGATTCACATCATGGATGTGCAGCCGACAAATCGGATGCTGTCATGTCAATATGGACCAAACTCTCTGAGGAATGTTTCCAGTACCTTGTTGAATCTATGCCACAAAGGATTAAGGCAGTTCTGAAGGCAAAAGGAGTCCAACCCAGTACTAGCAAGGTGTACCTAATAAAGTGGCCGGTGAGTGTACATCGAAGGAGGCAGATTTAATTTTTTGTTTTAATATCTAAAAACACAACAGGATATCATTTCCATCCCTTTAGGTATTCAACAACCTGCCCACCCTCTACTAAATTTTATTTGTTTTTCCGCTGTTGAGACATTTGATCCCTTGATTTGTTTTGTTTGCCGACTCTGATTTGATTGTTGGAAGAAATTTGTAAAAACATCCATCAAACACATCAGAGCGGTGTTGTCCGCTTTGGTTTGCGCCGTAGAACAACAGCAACGTGTCTCATCACAGCCTCCGTTTCTCTCTGCCCTCAGGCTGGAGAATGAAACGACTCTCTGAGTACTCTCTCCTCAGACTGTTTGGTTTCTTCTCACCTGCCCCCAGTCCTCAGTCTCTTGGCGCTCTCCATGGTGCTGAAAACTTCTTTCAGTCTAACTTTGCCTGTACACAACCCCAGCTAAGCCTCGGTGTCCATTATGATGTCCTTTTGTAAGTTCTCTGACTGTTGTAAAGCTTCAAACATGTTGTTCAAAGTCTGGAGGTGGATTTTCCTCGGGGCAGATTTTATGGCAGGTGTCCAGTATCGGGCTGTACGCCAGGATGTTCCGTTTCATCGCTCTGCAACAGAAAGGAGTTCTCAGGGTGTAGGAACACTGCTCTTATAGTTTATCTGTAAACACATAAAAGTTTTAGTTGTTGCCAGAACCATCTCTCTCCCACATGCTCGCTCTCTCTCTCTCACACACACACACACATTCAGGAAGGGACATAAAACAACCTCTTAGTGGGAAATGACTTTGACTCTTTCACTTGCAATGACAAACGCTACCACCAAGATGGTTCCTATTAAGTTGATTGCTAATTAGCTGCATTTGTCAGCTATAAAAGAGGTCTGGCAATCAGTGATTTGATAAGCAAGATTTCAAAGCAACATGACACAATTAACTGAGCCCGGAGAGGCCACATCATCTCCACTTAACATGCATGAGCATTGGTCTTTAATAAAAAACAGGATCAAATCTTATTCCTCACTCGATCAATCTGCTGTTCCCAAAACACTTCATCACAGACATCACTCTTTCAATCTGAATCCCACAATGAGACACTTTTAACCTTCAGCCCACTGTGAGAACTTTCTACCTGCTCATGAAACTTTAGTCCTGATACCTCCGCGTTACCACCAACAGTAAACAAAACCATCAAGAAGAATATCGACTGTTTTTCCTTCTACTTATTTTGAAATCTTGCTCGGCTCAGCCGGTGTCTGCTGAGGAAAGATTCCTGTCCTTATCAAAGCACCGAGGCCTCATGTTGAAAATGATCAGACACAGAAAAGGTTTGTGAAAACCCCGTAATTGCTTCAATTTCAAAACAAAACCGCAAGGAAAGGAAGTAAATTTGATTTGCTGGATGTGGAACCTTTAGTCGTCTCTGAAGAGTAAACACCTCTCAAAGATCCTCGCCCTTCTGCATGGCATGAGATTATAAAATGAAGATTTTTATGCCCAAGATTTTTTGGCACATTTTGAGAGCAGATTTTCCAAATGTGTTAAACTCTGTTTGAGAAGGAACCTTTAAAAGACAATGTAAGAAGGTTCCTGGTTCGAATCCCCAACTGGGTAAGGCATTTCTTTGTGAAGTTTGGGTGTTCTCCCCATTCCCACTGGACTTGGGGGTCGTGAAACACTGATAGGGATGTCGTGAAATGCCTTCGTTAAACATATAAACCAAAATATGTGTGAAATTTGTTCTAAAATCATGCAAACAGAAAATGTTTGATCTGTTTCCTACATTTATTTGTTGCCACTAGACCCCCCGAGGTGACTAAACCAGGATACGACATTATCAGTGGGGGCAGATTAATTTTAGGAAAAACAGCAACATGTGCACAGAGGTCGTCTAATTTTTCACACATCAGCCTAATTAAGTATTTCAGGCCTTTTTGTTTGTTTTGTCTGTTTTTGGATTGGCCTATTAGTGCTTTCCCACAGCGGGGGGTTGCTGCTCTCTGGCATTGCTATTTGTGCCCTACCTCTCATCCAGTGTTTTTTTGGATAGGCTTCTGCTGTCCCACAACCTCAAATGGGATGCATCGTAAAAAGTGATGGATGAATAATGACCTGCTCACTATACAATGTCCTGCTAATAACCCGGCTACGCGCTAAAGGAACAAAGAATAGGCCATAAATTTGGGTTTAAAGATGATTTATCCTTCCAGCTTCCTTCTGATTTGAATATACATCAAACATAACGGTACCAACCTTGTTTAAGTCCTCTCATTTGCCTTCTTTATTGCTCATTTTTTCATTTATGATAAAGTTTGAGCATCACTGTTTTTTAATCGGCTTCCAACAGAAGTCTGGTGGCCTTTTACTTCTCACTCTACCAGTGCTTTATATCTGTCAAAGATCAAACCATGCTTTGGTCAGTAGTTGCTTAACTCGGGCTGGGACGATATGCATTTCTCCCGATTCAATTCTTTTACAATATTTGGAGTGCCGATTAGATTTAAACTGCGATTATTCAATGATGGTGATTTTTGTGATTTTACTTCCTTTATTTAACACCAGCCCATGTAAAGTTGAATGATGATGATGTCTACAGACTCTATCAGGAGCCATATTTCCCCAAAAAATGAACATCACGCCTGAGTCAGTTTTTAAGATGTATTCAGGTGATCTGACATCATGTTACTTAGATAGTCAAAGAAAGATGTTTCACCCTCTGCTGGAGAAAAACGGTAATGATTTTTCAACTCAGCTAATAAAAAAGACTAAAATGATGGATTTAAATTTGGATTCTTTTTTTAAACAAACAAAAAAAAAAGATTTCAAAATTGTAAAACAAAAAATCCTGCTACCTATGTGAAATGATTTTTTATCCATCTCCTAGTTTAAACCATAGACTATAAAATAAATGGATGTAGTCCCTATGATGTCACTCAGCTGTTTCTGAAACAGAGTTTTAAAGCAAAACCTCAGTGGAGGCCATATTGAAAATGAGACAGGCTTTGAGCTTCCTTGCTTCCATTTTTAAGGCACTCACCTGTAATTTAGGTGAGCCGTGTCTCTGATTGGGTGAACTTATGCTCTTAATATCTCAAATGGACACTCGATAAACTGCAGAATTAAGCACTTCTGCTTTGCCTCATATTTCTGTTTCTTGTTTTTATCATCCTTCGGTACTGTTTGCACTCATTTCCTCATCTCGGGACTGATTGGCCATTAACTTTGAATCTAAAGCCATGTTATTGTTTTTTTACCAGTGCTATTGAAAACTTATGTTTTTGCCACATTGTCAACAGGAAGAGATGAAGTCGTATATGCCAGACTCTTCTCTGTGGATGGATTTGATTTTTATTGGAGTGATCACATTGTCCCTGATTTTGTTCTTATTAATCAGAATTAATGATGCTTATTATGAGGTTAGGGTTAGGGTTAGGGTTAGAGGTTTTGACCAATCAGAATCAAGTGTTTGACTCTGGTGGTCATATTTTTTAAGCTTTTTTGAGAGTAGTCAAGAGGTAACCTTGCTGAAAACCTCTGGTTGGTGTTTCTTCTTGAGTTGAAATCTGTTGGCCTCGTATGACATCATAACATCTGGACTAACGTGGCTCTGATTTCTTAAGGTTTGTCCTGAATTTAACACTTCTCTGTGGTGAAGCTGTAAAGGTTTTGGTCCTTTTTCCATGATTGGTTTCATTTCCTGTAGATCTGAAGCACCACCTGTTATTGCGACTCTCTTTCTGAGTCCCTTCGGTCATTTTTTTGACCAAACAAAGAGTATAGAGATACAACAGATTGGGTTTCCTGGCCATCTGTTGCACAGAGGCAGCATCCCCTCGCCTGCACACTCAGGACTGACGCGATATGGCTGTTTGTTTTTCTCTCTTCTGCACGTCTTCATCTGGCGTAATCCAACTGGCAGGTCTTCTTGATCAGTGCACCCATGGGAACCCGGCAGAACAAACAAACATGGCCGCCTGCGCCCTGCGTATGCAGATGTGGCCCGTCTCATTCATTGATGGATCTGAGCTGTCTTCCTCCTGAAGCCTGAGGCGGCGAACCTCACAGGGTGCATGGCATACAGACACACACGTCCAAACACTCACACACACACACACACACGCTTACAGATAAACGGTGACTGTCAAAGCCCAAAGAAAGGAGGGACAAACAGAGACTAATATGTCAGCGCCTCAGGCTTGGGCTGCGATCATCCTCTCAAGGAAAAAACAACAACTATGTCTGCTTATTGATTCCGACAGTCTGTGTCCTGACTGTAGCTGAACGTGTGTTTGTGTAATCACACTGATGCTGTGGAATTTGTGGGAAAGGGAACTGAATGATTCATGCTTTATGATGTTCGACGGTATCAAGCTCAGTCAATCATCTCCCTGCCGCGCTCTCTAATGGAGGCTGTGTTTACTCACTCTTTTATTTATTTTATTTTTCCTGACAGTGAAAGATCGATAAAAGCCCTCGAGAAAGAAGGCCAAACACACCGCTGAAAGGGTTGTCGAGGAGCTGCAGCCGTTTTATGCTAAATTAAACAAATGATGTTCTTGTTTTGTAGTCCTTAATTTTGATAATGAAATTCATTAGGCCTTATCTTTCCCCACCAGACCTTGTTTTTTTGGTGTGTTTGTCTGCGCTCTTAAAACTACTGACACTTCTCTTGCTTTGAGACTCCCTTCTTCATCCTGCTCAACCATCTGCTCGTTCTCTTTTGCCGAACAGATTAGTCAACGCGCTAATAGCAGCGAGCAAAACGCGAGCATTAGCCCTGCTGCTCGTTTTAATGTCGCGCTCTGGGACACGCTCCCGGTGCCGTGGTGTGCATGTCTCTGCTTTGCCACCAATCATGACATTTAAAGATCATTATGAGCTTGTGACACTGACTGGAACCAGCGAGTTGGTTGAAGCTACAGCTACCATTACTGCATGGCTCTGTTGATTCCTTTTTGGTGCATTCACACAGCAATTAACACACACCAGTGTTTGAAACTGAGGAAAATGTATCACAGGAAACGGCACAATTAGCACAAAACACTTTTTCCCCTCTCATAAATGACAAAAAAGGAAGACAGGAAGAAAAATGAGAAAAGAAACAGCAATAACAAACTGTCTCACTTAACAAAATATTCATAAATAACAGAGATACAAGTAGCTTTTACTCCCCCAGACACAGTTATGCAGCCAAGCATTGTGCCGTCAGTTTTCTGGCAACAAACGTGGCCTGTTTCCTCTGCAAACTGGAATTTAATTGAATTTTAATCATCCAAATTTGGATAATACCCATCATTAACGGGGCTACAGTATAATTAGACTAAAAGGGGAACAAAAGGGATAGTTCTCTCTGTCGAGGGAAACCTGCTGTGAATCAACATACTGCCCTAAATCTAACGCACATGAAACACACGGAACGAAAACAAGGGAGTCTAAGGACGCAAAAATCAAGAGTCAGAGCTGCGCCGAGCGAGATTCAGAAGTTGAGAGAAGATGAAAGAAGCCGTCTTTAATCCAATCAAGAGGTCAGATATGGAAGTGACCCAGAAATGAGGCTTTATTAGCACCAGCTGATCTCATTTCAACTCCTCCGGGCCTCCCAGCATGCAGTTTGTGAGCAGCCTAACACAAAGACAAACACCTCAAAGAGTTATGTGAGAACAGCCGTGCTTAAACTTTATTCAAAGAGGGCCACATTTGATTTTAATTTCTGTCATTTCTGTTGGTGTCGTAGTATTTTATATGACATTTTTACCATTTTTAACCAATTAAAGAGTCATCCTATTAAATTGTCAAATGGTGTAACCAGGAAAACATGACAAGTATTTAATAATTTATACTAACAAAATCAGTTTTTTGTTATAAAATATCATCTCAAAGTATTTTTGAAATATTTAATTTCTAAACTTGATAGTACTGGTTTTGTTGTCTGCTGTAGCCATCATTGTTTTCTCTCTATTTTGGGGTCAGTTGGTTAAAAACCATTTTAAATTTCATTTTTAAAGTGTAGTGCACTGATAAAATCATATTCACAGTAACTTTTTTTTGCACAATATGAGATTTTCTATGAGAAACATTGTTTACAACTGACATTTTTCAGTTTTACTAAATGACCACGTCTGTCTCCCTCTTACATATGTCAGGATTTCTTTTTATTGTAGAATCAGGATCTGGATTTGCGAACAACATTTTCAACCCAAACATACTTTTTCTTTCTTATTCTAAACAGTTTTTATGTACTGAATTTTGTCCAGATGGATGCAGCTGTAGCTCTTTATGTTTTTGTGTACGTTTGTGTCATGGTGTGTTTGTTGAGTTGGAGCCATAGACTGTACGAGCACGGTGACCCAGCACCTGCATTATCTATGTGTTAATCGAGCTCTGCTCAGTCTGTTTTCAGTCCGGCTAAGCCGTTTACATCTATTTTAATAGTCTAATCTCACGCTGACTAAGCTCATAGTCTGACTTCTCAAGCTGCATGTAAACGTGCTGTATGATTTACATGACCCGCGTGTTGAACTGTGGAAGCAAAACGAAGCTTCAGGAAGTGATGGAGAAAGAGTGTGTTGGCCGTCCTCCAAAATGAAACTCAAACTCTAATCCTCACGGCTTTACTTTAATCCCATTTCATGAAAGTCCACAGAAAAGGAGCAGGACCTGGACTCATATGCAAGAAAGAAAATATGGCTGAAAACACAGATTATAGAGCTTGGAAGGAAGTGCTCGAATAAGTTTGAATCAAAGATGAGAACAGGTCATCAATCATAAAAGCTCAGAAACAACCGGTCAAGTGGACCTGTGTGATCTCACAGAAAACCAGGTAAAGTTTTATTATGAGTAGAACATTTGATACCATCCTCAGACATTATCATGGTATGATATGAGTGCACTGTTTATTCTGAGCCCTTGGAAATCCAAAAGTGCCCTTTAGAATGTCCCCGTTGAACATAAATGTGATAAAGCGATCTTTGGGGCAGCCCAACATGAAGAGGACTTAATGAAGTGCTCTCTAAGCCGGCCAATGTGCTATCAAATACCTGTACCTGCCTCTAAAGGATTGTTTGGTTAATAGTTTCTTGTATGTTTTTTAAATGTTTGAAGAAGAAGCACAGAAAAAGGAAACCGTATCAGGTATTGGACTTTTCCAGTAGAGCAGGAATTTAATTCAGTCTCAGACCTTCATCAGAATAAAGTCTTGATCTCGTCTTTACTGTAAGTCTCCCAATCGAGAAATGAGTCCGAATTAAAGACAAACCAACCACATGTTGTTTTGGTTAAAAAACCACCAATAAGAGCTGCTGTTTGGTTCTTTAAGACATGAGTTTGTGAACAGAAACAACAGCCGAACCTAAAGGTTTCTTAGTCCAAGGTAAACGTCAGACTGTCTTTCTGTTGTATTTGATCTGTGTAGGAGTATCGAGCTATCTCTCATGTTCCTGAAAGATCATACCCAGACAGTAAAGTGTGTTTCATCCTTAGATATTCATGACTTGTCAGCAGCAGAGGATGTATAACAAGGTCAAAGGTTTAATCCTGTCTTTGTCGAGGAGCTGTTTGAGTCAATCACGACTTTGAACACGGCCTCGGCGCTCTGATGTGGAGAGAGGTTTGAATGTTTGCTGCAGACTTCTCAAGGAATCAACACAGGATGAAACGCTGAAGTCTGTGTTTATGCTTTAAAATGTCACGCTGTATTTTGACTTATTAAATTAGGGTGCAAGTATTTCTTTAATAAGACCAGTTTTAGAAAGAAACTGTGATGTTAGAACAGAGAATCAAACTGAGAATCAAATACAGCCGCAGAATAAAAACCTGATTTGTGCTTCAAACTAAAACTTCCTGGTGTTACAGCACACAAAGCTCAGAGAAACTCTTTGAAAACTTATAGAGGGGGTATTGTGGTTTTTTTAAGGGTTTTATCTTGTCCCTCTGGTACCCCTGTAGTAGCTTTACATGATTTACAGCTAAAACCATCCCTATTTTTCCCACACTGCTTTTTTAGAGAACCTTTATTTCAGCCTCTGTCTGATACATTTCATTTTAGCTGCTGTCTCTTTAAGACTCTCTGCTCTGCAAAGCCCTTTCTCTCTGATTGGTCCAGCCAATTGGAGGTGAATATGTAGAGGTTTGAAAATATGCACACGTTGATTATGAACATCCAGCATTTTTACTTTATATCTGTGTTTAAAATCAGTGTTGGGGAAGCTACTTGGAAAATTAAGTGCGCTAAGCTAGCAGTAGCAGTAGATTAATTAATTTCAGGTTACTTTATTTCCTCAAGAAAATCGTTAACTGGTTTGTTTTTGTTCTCAGTGCTCTAAACGTGTGAATAAACAGCAGCTTATATTAATAAACATCTCTTACAATTAAGTGTATAAAAGGTTAAATTTGATATAATCTACTTAAACGTATAGATATAAAGTAAACCATTACAGTCTTATACAGAATTTGGGTATCCAAAAAATACACAAAACTTGGTAAATTGCTTTATTTAACTATCAGTGTGTAATTTTTAAGCCTATCATCCATGTAAAATCAATTACTTCTCTTCCAAATTGCTGTATCCTCTCCTACTTAAAGGCAGGGTTGGTAGTCACAGAAAACTAGCATGACTTTGAATGTAGCATCTCCTCAGGACTCTGTTTAGCCCCCGCCCTCCTACACTCAGAGCTCCTCCAAAACGACCCTCCCGCTCACATGCATGAGCGCCACTGATTTGTGACCAAATGATGGTGACTGATTCAAAGCCAACCAGTCCTCAGCACATCGTTTTTGTTTGCACTACGTTACCAGTAATCAGGGTAGTTTTCTGCCGTTCTCCAGTGTACGTGGATCCCTCTTGGTTTTGCGCTTTGAATCAGGGCTAGTATACGCTGGCGAAATGGCGGGCAGAACAGCAGGACGGGATTTGATTCGTTTAACAAATTGTCTGCCAAACACTAGGATTGGTTGGTGTTTTCGCAGGTTTACTCCTGCTGTAGACAGCAGATATTTTTCACTCTGTTTTAAGAACACATCATGCACTGATTGCCATCGGGACATAAAGATCATTTTAACCAGAATAACAAAAAGTGTTTCTAAATCTGATTACCAACCCTGACTTTAACTCTATTTTAGTCTTCAGTGTAAGATTAAGATATTTTAATTATTTAAGCTAACATAATTTCCCCTCTTTATTTGAGTCATAAGTCAAGAATACAGATTTTTTTTTCTTTTTCTGTTATCTTGTTTTTTCCCCACCTCCTTTCTTCTTTATGTACCAGTTTAAGTATTTAAAACCTCGCCTTACACTCACACACTGCCCCCATCTGGATCTTAATCTAATTCATTTATAGCCAGCCTGAACAGAAGCTTGTTTGTGTTGACATGTGGTGGTTAGCTTTACTGCTGGTTGTGCATGTTCACCTGGAGACGGGCTCTCAGCTTTGTGCTGGACGTCTCAGAAGCTGACAGAAACTTCACCTTCGGTTGGAACAGTTGTCACATGATCTCATGTAACTATCAAGGTAGAGCCACTTCAGTAAAATCTCCTCTTCACCTTCCTCTTCTGACATTTCTCAGTGAAGCGAACAATTGTGTGTTTCTGTGTGTTTGTGGGTGTGTATGCAATGAAGTCGCAGGCAGCAGCAGAAGGATTGTTGTGTGACGTGATCATAAAACGACAGTACCTCTGCTTCTTCACAGTCATGTCGGCGTTTAGAGATGGCGTCACTGTCTGATCCTTAAACATGGGATGAGATGAGACAGCAGCAGAAAGCTCCGCTTTAAGCCGTTTAACTTCAATTGTTTTAGAATGTTAGAAAATGTGACTTTTGCATTCGCTATGCTGCCCTGTTGTTATTGAAAATGTAGTTGAACTACTGATGCTATTTGGAGTGACGCTACTGCCCAACACTGTTTAAAATCAATGAAAACAGAACATCTCCTCTTTTAAATCTATTTATTTTTTATTGCATGTTGACTAAAAACTAACCTCAGTTGGTTTCAACATCAACCTTCATCAGGAAATCCACAGGAAGTCATTCGGAGCTGCTGAACTCTGCTCTTTGTAAACGTCATAGATGTGTTTAATGTAGATCTTAGTGTCCAAATATGAACTTGCAGGACAGAAATAACAATATGTGTTCATGTTGTTTTGTTGAGGCTGAAGCAGTTTGCTTCATGTAGGTTTCGAGATTGGATTTCCGCCTCCGTCTTATTGGCTTGTTTCTGATCATTTGCTTTCCATCTGTTCTTTAATACACTCTGGTTGTATTTAGATCTTGCAGATATCTGTACACTGTTTATTTTTATCGTCTCACTGTGCGCTCTGCCAGGGTTCCCTTGAGAAAGAGTCACTTGATCTCTGCAGTCTCTCCATATTAAGATGGCTTTAAAGTGCGCTGTGTACAAACTGATAAAAGCTGGTTAGCACGGGGCGTGTTGCAGAGATTCTCAGGTTTATACGGGCTGGATCATTTGAAGTGTCCTCGAGCTACACACCTGTTCATCCCCGTCTCTAAGATTGTGAACATCAGCTGGAGGCAGAAAATGTAAATGCATACCTCCTCCTCCTCCTCCTCCTCCTCCTCTGCTTCATCAGGCAGCTGTTTTTTTCCCAGGGACCATCCAGTTGTAGGAAGACACCAGAGGATTTGTTCCGCTCGAGAGGGATTTAGCTCTGTCTATTGGTATTAAAAATAAATCTCTCCTTGTGTTGCTGTTACATTATTACATTTTCCCTGTGAGGCTCCCTATCACTTCGCTGATACCGCCATGCTAACGAGTTGAACGCCCAGAGGAGAGCGCTCATTCTCAGCTGCATTAAACCCGACCCAGATGATCGCTGTGTCAGCCATAGGATGAGGAAACAGAGCGGCAACATCCTGCTGCGACATTCTGGATGCAGTGTTGCAGAGATCAGATTACAAGATGTCTTCCAGCAGGTCCAGCTCCTCGACCTATTTATCCCAACCCAGTAGCACGCACGGGGTTGGGGGTGGGGGGAACAACTCTTGGTACTCGTATGACTGAAGATTAAACATAACCCTTGTTCAGAAAACCTCAGCTTGACCCTGTATTCTGTGCCATCAAAAGGATTATCACTCACTGATAGCAGAATCCAGTTAAAACAAGGGAGTCTGTGTCCCGGGCCGGTCTGACAGTCCGCTGGCTTTAGCCGTTAAGAGCTCAGTGTGTTACTGTTTCCTCAGCAGACAGAAATCCTTTTAAAAACCCCTCATGTAGACTCAACTAAACATTTCCCGTAGAGCCTGTTGGGACATATGACCATCCCCTTTCTATATCTTTAAAGTCCTGTCAGCCAGATGGCATGCATCAGCCATAAACTGGATGTGATTACCAAGGTTTTCATCAGTTTTTATTGCCCTAGATTGTGCAGAGAATAATTACATTCTGTACGCCAGCTATCCACAGATGGTAGGTGCACCAAACCTCCACTGTGAGATTTATTAAAGCTTTAAATCATGGTTTATATTCCCAGAGGAGCTTTATTTTACATGAATTCTGATGGGTCTTATTCTGATGTGGGTCCATAAAAATGAAGTCATGGGGAGCCCGTTTGATGTTTGACCGAACGGTTAAAGCATTTTTATTTCAGTTGAAGTTACAATCGAGTTAAAGCTCCAAAAAGTAAGAGATGGTCGTGAATTTCAGGCAGGCAACAGGCAGACAGAGGGTTTTGTTTGGTACTTAAGTACATTTTTTTGAGTATCTGAACTTTCCTTGAGTATTTATTTTTTGGGAAACTTGTGACTTTCACTCCACTACATTTAAAGACAAATATTCTACTTTCTACTCCACTACCTTTATAGGAAGCTTTTTGTTACTTTTTCTGCTGTTGGTGAAATGCAACTGGCCAATGCTGTGCTTCTCAAAGAAGGGAACCGATCACAGTCACTTCTCAAATCTGGGATGGATTTGGAAATCCATGATCCTGGCTCTGAGTAGCAAGCTCTCCTGCCTTCATTCAAACAAAACTCGGAATTGGAGATGGAAGGAGAAACTCAAGCTGAGAATCAGAGCCCCCATGGTCATATTTCAGCACATTGTTTTAGATTTTGGAAATCTTTTAGGGATTCCCATCGTATTTCTTTTGTTTTGGTTGTTTTGGTGGGGATGTTTAAATAGAAGATATAAATGACTCAAGCTTTAGACTTTCGCAGCAGAGTGGTTCTACTAGTAAGTCAGTTCATCATGAGGTGGTTTCATAGAGTTACAAGGTTCTGTAAAAGCAATGAGAAAACAATAACACAAAGTACTGATATAAGAAAATGTACTTTGTATTTGTACTTTTGAATACGCAAGTATTTTTAAAAGTATGTACTTTTGACTGAGCAACTTTTACTCGTAGTTGAGTAAGATTTGACCACGAGTATCAATACTTTGACTCAAGCACTGGAGTTGAGTACTTTGTCCGTCACTGCATGTAGGTAATGTACTTATTTTTTTAGATTTCAACTTTATTGTCATTATGTATGCAGCAGGTGTATACAGAGGGAAGTTCATTTGCATAGGCCACAGTTTTCAGTATACAGATACCAGTGGCGATTGCTCTAAGACTGCAAGAGAAGCTCAGCTTCCCCTAAAATGTCCCCAAAAAAAGTGTTGATATGTCCTGCTGTGTGTACATTTCATTGCCTAAATATGCACTAGAATACCTTCATCTTTTGTTCTGAATCAGCTACTTATCACAGGTAACTGGTGCGACTTCCTTCTCATTCATCCCCGCAGCGTCTCAGCGCTTTAACACAGTCGGACGCTGAGCGTCTTCAGACTTCAACAGTGTAGGGTAGAGTGGGTTATTCCACTGTGGAAACTGGACGGTCATTGGATAAACGCTGGGCTTTGTCCCGCCCATCGGACGCTCAGCGTCTCTGGGGGTCTATGAGGCAGTGGGCTGGCCTGGACGCTCAGCTTCTGCATGATGATTGGATGATCTTTCTGAGGCTGAATCCCTTTTTGATTGACAGTGAAATGAGCCAATCAGCGATCTTGAAGTAAAACTCTCTACCGGAGACTTTCTAACTTCTACATTCAGTTGTTCTGGACTGATCCGGAGGCTTTACCGATCCCCAGCGAGTTTACCTTTCTTAAAAACGACGAGCGTTGTGTTTAAAATTTACGTTTAAATAAGTAAACAGCAAGGTGTGCTGAGGTGCAGAGCAGCAGAAGCAGCAGCAGAGTTGTGGTGGCCAGTGGGAAAAAGTAGCAGCAGTGGTCACATCTAAGTAGCAGAGAGTGTGTTAATAAACAATGAAAAATGAACTAATAATTTGTAGTCATGTAGCTCAATTGTTTGAAAGGTGACAACAATCTAACTTTGTGAACTCAGTTTGTAGTTTAGTGTCCAGAAGGTGAGCAGATGATCTGTTTAGTGTTCCTCACAGCTCGTTGCTCTGAGACGTGTCCGTAACGTGAGTGAATCCTGGTTCTGTCTTACCAGAGCTCATCTACCAACTCCAACCTCACCAAGCAGAGCTTACAAACAGTTGTTTACAACTTACAAACCCGTGTTTTATCCTGTGCTCTCTCACTTTTGTTTATCTTTCTGCTGCTCTGATCTCCTTTGCCGCCTGACAGTTCATCTCCAGTGTCCAACATCCCTAAACTAAATAGATACCAAAAAAGGGACGGATCTTTCTTTTCACTGCTTAACTTTGCGGGCCAGTGTTGTATCATCACAGAGACTTTCAGTCTATGTGAAGTAAATGGATTTGTGTTCTTTCCAAAAACTGAGAGATAGCTTTTAGAAATAACCAAGTCTGGCGTGAAATGAGATGTTCATTAACCTTTTTAACAAAATCCACAAAAAATATTGCAATATCAATAAGTTTATGATATGTTTTGTATCATACTTGGTAAATTGGACGTTTTTTTGTAACGTTTTTCATTCAATGTGGTTATTCAATGCAGAAAATACTTATCTTCAAAAATGACCAACAATTTAGATGTTTTTCTCACCGCAACTTCTCTAAAAATATCAATGATTTTCCTAAAAAAAAAAATAAGTGTGTGGATGATTATCTTAGAGCAGCTATTTTAAAGGGGCCAAAAAATCTGATCATGTTGATAAGATAGAGGTCTTTAAAACTCATGTAAAACGTTAACATAGATCACACATGTAGTTTCTAGAGTGGGTCTAAGTCTAGACTCTTTCCCTTCGACTGTTTCAGTGACAGATTTTAATAACAGATTCTGAAGCCTGTTGTGTATTTTTTATGCTCAGCATGCGCTGATTTACACAAACACGTCGTGAACACTTTGGTCAGCATCACCTGCTGTGCTTAGATTGTTTCCTCCAGTAGGTGGTAAAGTACCTATAACAACACCATCACTGGTTTTCAGCAAAAGGTGAAACACTTCAGCTACCTGCTGCACTTCATGTTTGTTTTTTAGGTTTTTTATCAAGAAAAAAAAATCATAATGACTAAACATCCAAACTGTGTGCTCAGGTTTCTTTTGGCTCTCAGAGAAAATCAGTGAGGAGTCGGGCGGTGGAACCAGATTTTATTCAGCAGCTTGTGATCAAAGCAATTTTCTTTGAGTGTGATATTTAGCTAAAAAGGATTTAACCAGGAGAATGACGGAGAGTGTCTCTTGGAAATCTATTAGGAAGCAATCTGCTGCTGCTCATCAACATAAATCAGCATAAGTTTTTTTTTTTTGAGTGTTATTATTTTGGTTTGCTTTTTTTATCAAACCACTGGCTAACATGTAATGCTTGAAGAATGATTCAGTAACCCAGCTCTGTGTGTGTGTGTTTTTGTCTCTCCAGGTGTCCAGACGGCCCTCGCCCCAACACGGTGCGACCATGTCAGCTGCCCTGCAAGAAAGACTGCATCGTGACGCCTTTCAGCGACTGGATGCCGTGTCCTGTCACATGTGACGCAGGTATGGAGAAAAAAAAACAAAAACAAAAAAAATATCACTGAGGAGAGTCGGGCTGGTTTTATTTAATCAAGGTTGTTTATTTCATCCTAAGAGCCAGATGTTTCCAAATTCGCTTGAATTTAATTTAGTTCACAGTCTGGCTTTTCTAATTCATGTATGAATATTAGAAATTTGGTCTTATAGCTGCAGAAGGTAATCAAGGAGTAAAACATAAAATTTAAAATGAAATCAAACCATGAAAGTTAACAACTCATGTATTTCTATGATAATATCCCAGAAATCTTATATTTTCTTAACAGTAAATTTAAGGCTGTTTTCAATCCGTCCCTTCAGTTCTTTCTTTCTTTCTTTCTTTCTTTCTTTCTTTCTTTCTTTCTTTCTTTCTTTCTCTTTATTCAGTTTTACTTTCTTTCTTTCCCTTCAGTTTTTCTCTTTCTTTTTCTCCCTTCAGTTTTTCTCTTTCTTTTTCTCCCTTCAGTTTTTCTCTTTCTTTTTCTCCCTTCAGTTTTTCTTTCTTTTTCTTTCTTTCTTTCTTTCTTTCTTTTTCTTTCTTTCTTTCTTTCTTTCTTTATTTCTCTTTATTCATTTTTACTTTCTTTCTTTCTTTCTTTCTTTCTTTCTTTCTTTCTTTCTTTCTTTCTTTCTTTCCTTCTTTCTTTCTTTCTTTCTTTCTTTCCTTCTCTTTATTCAGTTTTACTTTCTTTCTTTCCCTTCAGTTTTTCTTTCTTTTTCTTTCTTTCTTTCTTTCTTTCTTTCTTTCTTTCTTTCTTCCGGTGGTGGAGGTTGTGAGGTGAAGAGAGGAGAGGGCTTTTCAAAATTTTCTCTATCTGTCTCGTTTTTTCCACTGTTTATTAATTGTATGTTCATTGTTTGATTAGTTGTATACTGTTTAAGGTAAGTGTTTTGTGGTAAGCGTAGTTTTATTTCGTGGGCGTCATCCGTGCCTCGTGGCGAGGATGGCGTCCTCAGAGACGCCGCCGGTGTCTCTGAGACACGGCGTGAGGCTGGTTCCTCCGGCCTGCGTAAGTGTGGAGCAGCTGCTGCTGCTGTTAGGAGAACAGGTGGGACACGCTAACATCTCTTACGCCTCCCGTATGAATAAAGCGGTGGTGGTGTTTTTCAAAGAGCAGAGGTGTGTAAATGAACTTATTGAGAGTGGTTTAACTTTGAATGATGAGTTCGTTCAAGTTTCACCACTCGCTGTACCGACAACGCGGATCACCGTGTCAGGCGTCCCTCCATTCATCCCCAATGAGGCGCTGGAGAGAGAGCTGAGGCGGTTCGGTAAGTTTGCAAGTTCTTTTCGTACTGTTGGATTAGGATGCAAAAATGAAAAACTGAGGCATGTCCAGTCCCTGAGGAGACAAGTCTTTATGTTTTTAGACTCTCCGACTCAGACACTGGACGTTTCATTCCGTGTTAGACACGAGGAAGGTTTCTACATGGTGTATGCTAGTTCTGGGAGTATGAAGTGTTTTGACTGCGGGGATGTGGGTCATAAACGAGTAGCGTGTCCGCACAGGCGGATGGTGGGGGCTAGTGTGGTTGATGGTGGGGAGGGGAGTGCTGCCGCTCCACGTGTGTGGGGGGGCGCTGGCCTTGCTCCGGCTGCTGCTGGTGCGGGTCCGGGATCTGCTCCGGCTGCTGCCGGTGCGGGTCCCGGTCCTGCTCCGGCTGCTGCCGGTGCGGGTCCCGGCCCCGCTTCGGCTGCTGCCGGTGCGGGTCCCGGCTCTGTTCCGGCGGCTGCCGGTGCGGGTCCTGGCCCCGTTTCGGCTTCTGCCGGTGCGGGTCCTATCCCCGCTTCGGCTGCTGCCGGTGCGGGTCCCGGCTCTGTTCCGGCGGCTGCCGGTGCGGGTCCCGGCTCTGTTCCGGTGGCTGCCGGTGCGGGTCCTGGCCCCGTTTCGGCTTCTGCCGGTGCGGGTCCTATCCCCGCTTCGGCTGCTGCCGGTGCGGGTCCTGGTCCCGCTTCGGCTGCTGCCGGTGCGGGTCCCGGCTGTGTTTCGGTTGTTTCAGTTGTTGCCAGCACTGCGTCTGGCGCTGAAGTTTTCTTCGGAAAAATGTCAAATGAGTGTGTCCTGAGTGTAGAGGAAGAGCGTGGGGCTGAGGGGGCTGAGGCTGTTAAAGCAAGACAGGTGAAGGTTTCAGTAGTGCAGCAAGCTGCTGAACAGGTGAATGAAGGTAAGACTGGACAGGTTATGCCTGTTAGACATGTGGACACTGTTGGCACGGTGTTGGGTCTGCAGACAGAGGCATGTAGTGCTTCAGGTATGAGTGAGATGACAGGGATGGAGACAGATATGGATTCTGATTCTCTTTCCATAACAGGTAGTGTATCTCAGGAGGCAGACATATATACTCTTCAAGAGGTGAATGATTTTTTAGATGATTCTTTTGGAAGGTCAGTGGATGTGAGTAAGTATTTCCCTGACATTAAGAAGTTCATCCAGACAGTGAGCACTCTACAGAAGGTGGTAGGGTCAGACCTGCTGGATGAGAAAAAACGATACCGCCTCAGGAAGCATGTCACTTCTGTGAAAAAAATTTTAAGAAGTAAAAATAGAGTAAAGAAATTGAAATACTCAACTTAATTAAACATGAGCATACAACACTGGGTGTTTCCTCTCTGTTGTGTCTATTTGTCTGTCCTTTTTTGTTTGTCCTCCCCCTTTATGCAGGCCTTGAGAGTTGCCTCTTTAAATATTAATGGGGGTAGAAGTGCACAAAAAAGGGCTTTAGTGTCAGAGGTTATTAACCAAAAAAAGGTAGACATTGTGTTTTTACAGGAAACACATAGTGATAGTTTGAATGAAACAGACTGGGGGATGTGGTGGGAAGGTCAGTACACCCTCAGTCATGGCTCAAGCATTAGTGCTGGAGTTGCCATTTTATTTTCACCCTCATTGAATGTAAACATTTTATCCAGCACAGAAATTGTATCAGGTAAAGTTTTAATGGTAAGGGTGGAAATAAATGAATTTATTTTCACATTAGTAAATATGTATGCACCTAATCAAAGCTCTGAACGTCTGTCTTTGTTTAAATTATTAAAAGACAGACTTAAAAATATTAATCAGAGGGAGTGCATAATAATGGGAGGGGACTGGAACTGTTGCGTTGATGTCACTTTAGACAGGATAGGGCAAGAGCTTCAACCTCAGTCCTCTATCTTTTTGGCACAAATGTTAAAAGAAGCCGAATTAGTCGATGTGTGGAGGATGAAACATCCCTTACAAAAACAGTACACCTGGATGAGAATATCTGCTGGTGTTGTGAGTGCAGCAAGGTTAGACAGATTTTATATATCTGCTCCTTTTACCACCCGTGTAGCTGGCTCTCAAATTAATCCCGTGGGTTTTACAGATCATCATTTAGTTTTAATAGACTTGATTTTATCTGTAACTGAAAAACCAAGATCATTCTGGCATTTTAATATTAAGCTTTTACATGATTTTACGTTCTGTGAGAATTTTAAACTTTTCTGGGATAACTGGAGGTCCAAAAAAGAATCCTTTTCCTCTTTGAGTCAGTGGTGGGAGGTGGGAAAGAGTCAGATAAGAGTTTTTTGCCAGCAGTATACATCCTACTCCACTGCTAACATTAGAAAGGCTATGGAGCAGTTGGAGTTAGAGATCAGGGAGCTAGAGAGTGTGTCTGCTGAAAATGGCGACCAGCTTCTCCTCAAAAGAAAACAGCTGGACTCTTTTCTCCGTGAGAGAGCCAAAGGAGCCCTGGTCCGAGCCCGGTTCACCACCATCAGGGACATTGATGCACCCACAAGTTTTTTCTTCAATCTAGAGAGATCTGTGGGCCAGAGGAAGCAGATGGTGTGCCTGCGTCTGCCTGATGGGACAATAACCTCTGAACCTACGGAGATGAGGAAGTATGCAGTGTCCTTTTACACAGACCTGTTCAGGGCAGAAGTTTGTGATGCAGATGCTGCTGTTGAGCTACTGGAGGGTCTACCACAGCTCAGTCCGGAGGAACGAGATTCTCTGGGCTGTGATATATCCCTGGAGGAGCTCACCACTGCAGTGACTCAAATGGCTTCTGGCAAGGCTCCAGGCATGGATGGCCTACCTACCGATTTTTTTAAACATTTCTGGAATATTCTGGGCCAGGATTTATTGGATGTTTTTAAGGAGTCTTTTAAAAAAGGAATCCTTCCGACCTCCTGCAGACGCGCTGTGATCTCCTTGTTGCCCAAGAAGGGAGATCTGACCCTTTTAAAGAACTGGAGACCTGTGGCACTTTTATGCTCGGATTATAAGATACTGTCCAAGGTTTTAGCAAACAGACTGAAGGTTTTTATGGAAGTTTTTATTGGTGTGGATCAGTCCTATTGCGTGCCTGATAGATCCATTCTGGACAATTTGTTTTTAATGAGGGACATTTTTGACATGTGTAAGCTGTACAACTTAAAAACTGGTATTATCTCCATTGATCAAGAAAAAGCTTTTGATAGAGTTGATCATGATTTTTTATTTTCCACACTTCGGGCTTTTGGTGTTGGGGAGCACTTTTTGTCCTGGGTGAAATTGTTGTACAGCAGTGCTTGTTGTGTTGTGAAGGTCGGAGGAGGTCTTAGCAGCCCTGTACCTGTAAAGAGGGGAATTAGACAGGGCTGTCCTATCTCAGGACAGCTGTACAGTGTGGCCATTGAGCCTCTCCTGGTTTGGCTTAGGGGCCGGCTGAGGGGCCTGTGTCTGGCTGGGATGACACACTGTCCCCCTGTAGTTGTGTCAGCCTATGCCGATGATGTTAGTGTTTTTGTCCAGGGTCAGGGAGATGTTCAGGAGCTTAAGAATGGTCTTCTTTTGTATGA
Source organism: Labroides dimidiatus (assembly GCA_030710495.1). NCBI lineage: Eukaryota > Metazoa > Chordata > Actinopteri > Labriformes > Labridae > Labroides > Labroides dimidiatus. The sequence goes on from CM061148.1 coordinate 6,132,064, forward strand.
GAAAGCTTCCTCAGCTCGTGTTAACTGGGAAAAAAGCGAGGCCTGTCTTATAGGACAGTGGTGCCCCAGTAGCACACCAAATCTTCCTGGTGGGCTCAGCTGGGGAAACAGAGGTTTGAAGGTTCTGGGTGTTTTCCTGGGGAGTGAGGACATGGTAAAGAAGAACTGGGAGGGGGTGCTGGGTAAAGTGCAAGCCAAGTTGTCTAAGTGGAAATGGTTGCTCCCACAGCTGTCTTATAGGGGAAGAGCTCTGATAGCTAACAACCTGGTTGCCTCATCCCTGTGGCACCGACTCCAGGTGCTAGCCCCCCCACCGAGTCTCTTGAAGCAATTACAGCAGCTCCTTGTGGACTTCTTCTGGTCTGGTCATCACTGGGTGCGAGCGTCGGTCCTGTACCTTCCGGTGGCAGAGGGAGGGCAGGGTCTCATAGACATTGTTTCCAGGACAGCTGCCTTCAGACTTCAGGCGGCTCAGAGGTTCCTGTATGGTCCTTCTCCCTGTTGGCTGCCCGTGGCTCGACTGCTGCTCCAGAAGGCTGGGGGACTGGGCTATGACAAGCACCTTTTTCTTCTGTCCCCGTCATTTGGTTTTACCGGACTCACTTCTTTTTATGCATCTGTGATCAAAGCCTGGAGGACCCTGAGCTCCTCACGACCACCGGACCCCAGGCCTGGAATGTGGTTGTTTGAGGAGCCGCTGATTCATAACAGGCTGCTGTCAGAAGACGTGTTTTCCTCAGAATCTCTGAAGAACTGTTTTATTAAAGCTGGGGTCGTGAAACTGGGTCATCTAGCGAAGACTTCAGTAGAGAGACTGGCTGTGGTTACAGGTGTACAGTCACACAGAATGCTGGAGAACCTGGTGAAAAAGGTGTGGCGGTCGCTGTCTGTGCCTCTGAGGGAGTTTGTGCTAAATCCGCGTCTAGCTGACCAGTGGAGCGAAGCACATGAGTACATCTTTCCTGCTTTAAGTGTGAGTCCTGAGGTGGGGGAGTGGAGAGAACAGAGCGGACTGCTTCTGAAGTTGAGGTCTCCAGCCCTGGGAACTTTCAGCTCCTGCAGTGGAAAGCTGCTGTACTCCAGTTGTGTGAAGGTTCTGAACCTTCGCTCTCTCACAGGAGTCAGAGAGTCGGGATGGACTGAGGTGTTTGGTTCAGACTTTTCCCCAAACGGCAGCTGGCGGGTTCTGTATAAACCTCCTGTTGAAAAACGGATGGCGGACATCCAATGGAGAATTATACATGGAATATTAGCTACGAACAGATACAGAGCTCACTTTGACCCAAGCACCGGGGAGGGTTGTCCTTTTTGTTCTACAACAGAAACAATAGAACACCTTGTAGTGTCATGTCCCCGATTATCTGGACTTTTTGATATGCTACAGAGGTGGGTGGAGGGTCTGGATGAGGTTTTCTCCATTCCCCTCTTTATTTTTGGCCCTAAGTACAATTCAAAAAAAAGGAAAACACTAGTGCTTATGAACTTTATGTTTGCTACTGCTAAATTTGCAATTTGGAAAAGCAGGAAAAATAAGCTAGGAGGAGTGGGCTGGACTGATGCTGTGCGCTGTCTGAGAGGTTTAGTGGCAGCCCGTCTGAGAATAGAACATGCTTTTTTCAAACTGAGCAATAACCTCCATGGTTTTATAGAGGTTTGGGCTGTTAAGCAGGTCCTGTGCAAACTGGGAGAGGACAACTCTTTAGTGTTGAATTTCTAGAATAATGCAGTTGTGACTTTAGTGTGTGTGTGTGTGAGTGTGTGTGTGTGTGGAATTATATGGAATAATTCACATTTTTTTAAACATTTTTGATGTAACTGATTAATTTTTTTCAGAATGTTTCAAAAATAAAGTAGATTGAAAAGTCAAAAAGTCTTTCTTTCTTTCTTTCTTTCCTTCTCTTTATTCAGTTTTACTTTCTTTCTTTCCCTTCAGTTTTTCTTTCTTTTTCTTTCTTTCTTTCTTTCTTTCTTTCTTTCTTTCTTTCTTTCTTTCTTTCTTTCTTTCTTTCTCTCCTTCAGTTTTTCTCTTTCTTTCTTTCTTTCTTTCTTTCTTTCTTTCTTTCTTTCTTTCTTTCTTTCTTTCTATATTTCTTTCTCTCTGTGATTTGATTTGGCGTTTTAAGCTCTGGCTCAGCTCAGGTCATATTTTGCACAGTTGGAGCCAAAATGATCTCTAATATGATAATTACCCAGTTTAAGCTAACCATGTGGAAAAACTACAGAGCCGGGATCTTCTGCACACACACACACATGCATTAGCTGCAGATCCGCTCTCTCGTTCTGCCTCACATGATTAATTTGACAGACTGGCGTGTAAGACAACCTTTTGGGCCGACCTGGTGCGCCGACTCGCCCGTGACTACAAGTGTCAGCAAGTGCATTGTGCTTGTTGTTGTTGTTGTTGCTGTTGTTGTTGTTGTTGTGCGCAGTGAGAGGAAAACATTGCTCAGATGAGGTCACCTCTGTCAGGCAGGCTGTCGAGAAGCTGCACGCACACACTCGTTAAATTGATTTATGACTGGAAATCATTATCGCCCATATTTTGATGACCTCTTCATGTGAACTGCAGACGTATATCACCTCACTCTGAGCGTGCCGTAATGCCGCACCGTGCATTTTAATTTGATGCTGCTGATACCTTCACCTTGTGCAGAGAATTACAAACACCACCCACACACAGAGGTTTAAAGCAGGACTTTCCAGAGACTCGTTTCAGCTTAATGAACTACTCGAGGGGATCTTTACACGAGTAAATACCATAAATATAATCAGAGTCATTTCCAAGGTCTAATAGGATTTTTCCACAACATCATCATCGTTGTTGGCTTGATATCAGCGATCAGATGTTGTCCTACGATGGCTGCCCAATTAGATTTGGTCTCCGAGTTCATCTTTCAAGAACCGTTAGAGCAGCCCAGCTTATCACTCTGACACCATCCTCATCACTTTCTCACACCAGTTCTGGTTTTAACTCAATCATTGTTTGCATCTGTTCAGCCGGTAACATCATGAAGAGCCAGCAGACGAGGAAACGTCTCATCATCCAGCAGCCGTCCAACGGAGGACAGGAGTGTCCAGAGGTGCTGGAGGAGGAGCAGGACTGTGAGCTCCCCAACGTCTGCCCAGGATTCAGGTAAGACTACGTTAACCCTTAAAGCTTAAACCCATCAAAAACAGACAGAATTTTTTATTTTTTTATTTTTTTTTTGTATCTGAGATGTTTATTAACCCCTTTAACAAAATCCAAAGGCAATTATTGTTAAATCATTTTGTTTGATATATTTTTTGTCTTATTTGACACATCACACGGTTTTGGCAACTCTTTTAGTAAAGTTTTTAGTAAATATGCATTCATTTAATGCTTAAAATACTTATTTTTAAAAAGGAGTGACAATTTAGAAGTTATTTTTACCACAACTTCTTGAAAACTAGTGTGTGGATAATTGACTGAGAGCAGCAATTTTGAAAAGGGCCGAAATACAACTTCAGCTGCCTGTGGTGGAATGATAATCCTCAAAGGAGCAGATTTTTTTAATTTATTTATTTAAACAAGTTTTACAGAAAATATTTATGATGTCGATGAGATAGAGATCTTTAAACTCATGTATCAAATATGATATGCTCAAGAATCCAGATACAGATGTCATGAATACGTTCTTGTGAACTTCTGCTTCCACTGACTTCAGATCGATTTTAAAGACTCTAGAACTCGGGGCGTATTATGTTCCGAAAATGTAACCCAGGAGGCACAAAAATCGAGCTGGAAATAGAGGTTTCTGAGCCAAAGTTTGCTGTTGTTAAAAAAGACGCACAGTAAGAAGTGAGAGGGATATGCTGGCGTATATTTCATAAACAGTTCCAGGGCAGTGTTAGAGTAAGCTGATGCCTCGAGGACACGACAGTTCCAACGTTAATGATGTTTTAATCAAAACATGAAGTCTGACATCAGCCTGATTTATGTGACAGCCACTTTAAACCATAACTGTATGAAAGATGGACGATATGAAAGCTCCACGAGGTGAAGCCAACACATTTAAAGCTAACCCCCAATGACAACAACAAAGGTCATAAAGCTGCTTCTCCCATGTTAACAGATTGGATCAACTTTCAAATTCATGGTCAACATGGTTTAAGTTCCTATCACTCTGATTTATTATTGTTATTATTAATTGTGTGTAAATAGAGTGTATAATTGAAAGCTCTGCAGACAGCCGCACAGTGCTGCTGCAGCTGAAAACAATTTCTGGGATTGTATCCGGTTAAAAAGTTGTTTAACAAAGAAAAGTAGTGTTAAAAAGAAGATCTGATCTCCATATATTTCCAAAACAAGAGTAATGACATCACGACAGCATGCGCATGATTCCAGCCAGAAGATCCACTTCAAACAGATAGTCCTCACAGCCCCTTTAATGATCAAATATTTTCGTATTCACACATGTTTGTGGATTCAAAGGCAACTTTTCTCTACATCAAATCTCCATGGTGCGCAGTGGTCTGGTCGATCTCAGTGACCAGCGCATATTTACTTTTAGATCAACAGAAAATTACAAGAAAAAAAACTTTAAGTTCTGCAAATAGTGTCTGAAATTAATCCGTCATTACAGGAAAACCAGCTTTGGGTTTTTAGAGAGAAAAAGAAAAATTAAACCAGAGAAAAAAAACCTGAAATCGAGAGGTGTGTTTGAGTATCATGGTTTTCCTTAAAGCTGATGAAGTTACCTGAAAGAGTAGTGAGTAGTCGTAGCAGCGTTGTTTCAAACTATGCATGCATGTTGTGAGACTTTAAGAACAGATTCATAAATAGGTGGTCTTTATCAGGAGTTTACGCCTGAATCAATGCACCACGCAGCACAAAGAGGCGTTTATGTTTTCTATTATTAAATTTCATTTGATACCATGAACATTATGAAGACAGGCCTGCTGTTCAATCGATGAAAAACCACCGCTGTATAAATAGAATTATCACTCTGTAAAAATCCCATTTAGACATGTTTCCTCTAACAGAATAGGTCCGTTTAAAGAGCTGTATCCCATGCCTTTCATCGAGCTGTGAAACGCTGATTTAATGTCTTTATTGATGTTTTTCATTCCAGGTGGAAAACCCACAAATGGAGGAAGTGCCAGCTGGTCCCCTGGTTTCTCCGGCAGAATAATGTGGGCTCACAGGAGACCTGTGGACCCGGACTTCAAACCAGAGGTAAAGAAATCAGTCCCTCCTTCTTCCTTTCTTCTGCCTGTATCTCAATCCAACCATCCCCAATCACTATGAGTTAAATTTTCGCTCACCGCGGTGCATCTGGAGCCCGGCCATAAGCCGGCGGACGGATGTGCCAAGATTGAGAGAAAAGACCTATTTACTCAGAGCGCACATTGAATCATCCCACTTAAAGAAGAGGTGACACAAACTGAAGCTGACACCCTTAAAAACATCAACAACAGAGTTTTTTTCCTCATTTTTTTGTAGCTCCTTTTTTTTTATAATCCTCCTGAGTTTGGAAAGGAAGTGTGTTCACAACTCACCGTGTGCCTCTGGAGACTCGTTTGACAGTTTGGATTGTTTCACTGTTTGCTTTTTTTCACCTCAGGCTCTTGTCATGCAATTTTAATCGAATGTCTCTTGTTGAGATTTAGGAGGAGAGGCTGCACCTTGCCTATAGCTGATGACAGCCAAACTTCCGCTTCGCATGAGCTTCACGCACAAGTGACAAGTATTTTACTGGAGTTCTGGCTCCCCTCCTTTACAGCATATTTCCTCCAGCCTTTTTTATTGAGGATGGATGTGCCACATAGTCCTGGGAGGCTTTCATAAAAATCCAATTTCAGGAGGTCACGCAGAATGATCAATTTCATTATGTTCCTGCGCCTATAGAAGGCCATTATTAGTGCTTATATTTCTGTTTCTTCTTCAATAGCTAACAGTAATGGACAGAAGAATCAATTTATTCATGAAAAGGCTTTGTTGGTCTTCTTCTGACACATTCGCTGCACTTCTCCACACTCTGACTTGATAACATGTGGCACCTGAAGTCCGTACCTGTCTGCACTCTTTTTTTCCCCCTCCTCCGACACCTTAAAACAGCAGGAATATGTTTATCAATGACGTAAAGTTGGTCTTCATCCTGACACTGAATTGTTTACCTGGACTGAGGCTTTTCTTTGAGAGCCGAACAATGAAGTGACACTAAAGACCGACCACCAGCGTGTGCTTTTCTCTTACACTCACACACAGACATGAAGTTGAAACCCGACCTCACATACCAGCAGACTTTCCAAACCAATCGCAGTGCCCACAGGGGTTGAGCAGAAATGTGCTGAGAGATTGATTTCTCTGTGGGTACAGCCCTGCAGAACGTCTGCGTCACAGGAAAAATGAAAAATTGCAGCATCAGACGTAGTGCGCTTTATTGAAAGAACAAAGAGAAGGATGCTGTAAGCCAACACAAACTGAGTTGTAGGCTACAAACCCATCGAGGGAAAGACACACTTGTGTCTGCTCTGCCGGAAATCGTTTTGAAGACCCCCGTGAGGTTTTAGACGAGGGATACAGTTATTGAACAATTTTCATTACCTGTCTGGGTGCTCTCTTTTCTTTAGATTACTTTTTTTGGCCTTTAATGCCTTTATTTAAAGAATTTGACTGTGGGTAGAGCAGTGCTGGCGGTGATAAAAGGTAAAGGGCCGTGGGATGGATTTGAACTCAAGCCGCCTGTTTTAAAGACGTTTGAGCTAAAACAGTGATGGTGTTCCTTCACAGAAAGAAGAAGTGTTTGGATGTCTTACTCAGAGGAAACTTTGATCAATTTGAAGCATTTAACCCTTTAAGCCCTGGCCTCTTTTTTAGGTCTCTTCTTGAAAAATGACAAATTAAAAAGAGTCTCTGCATCTATAATGTCTCAGAGGTGTCAGTGTTGGTATTTATGTCACTTGCTCAGAGTTAAAAACTCAAGTATTACTCAAACGGACAGAAAGTTGGGCTGAAGTATGACTTGATGGCATTTGTAGCTGAGTTTCTCCTCTTTAATCTGATGTGCAATGTGACTATATTTATACATGATAAGTGCTTCGTTTTATGCCTCTTTTTGCAGAGCGACCTCAAAGTCCCCCAAATTTGGGGACCTTAGGGTTTGAAGGGTTAAAGGTCCTGTGACGACTTAATGTGTGCACTTGAAATAGTCTCACCTTTAAATGTGTGCCTGTTCATCATCCACAATTTAAAATGAGAATATCAGCACCAAAATCAGTTACTTTTAAATGCTATTTCTCTGTTTTCTCTGATCGGAGAGAACAACGATCTATTCACAATGCATAGATCAAAAGTTCCTTTAATTACACAACAAGAGCCGGCAAAGTTTACCATCAAGAAGCAAAATCAGTCCTTTTTTTTTTTTTTTTAAGAAAATGATTTCTTGTATTTATGTTAATAATAATAATAATAATAATAATAATAATAATAATAATAATAATAATAATACATTTTTCTTTTTGTTTAGTGTTTTTCAAAGTTCTCAAATACAATTTGCAGGTTACAGATATATATATATATATATATATATATATATATATATATATATATATATATATATATATATATATATATATATATATATATATAAAGCAAAATAAATAAATAAATAAATAAAACAATGAATTTAGCAATTTTGCTGTAATGTTGGATACTGAAGCTGGACTGTCAAAAAAGGAAAATGATGTCAGAGCAGATAAAAGCTAAACAGGAGAGTGATAGAGCAAGGGCTGAAAGATGGGTTAAACTGTTTGTGATAATGTTCACTCCAACCTACATGCAGCAGTTATTCTGCAGTGATCTGATCAAACTTGAGAGTCTGTCAATAAAACGAAGAGTGAGGTTACGTTTGCTCTGATTGGTGAGGTTGGAGCTGGTAGATGAGCTCTGGTAGGACAAAACCAGGATTCCCAAATGTTGGATGTCAAAACTTAAAATGACAAATATCCCAGGATTAGACTTGGTGATGAGCTTTGTGCCCTGAAAGACTTTTTCAAAAAGTTACAGGCCAATTGAGCGAGAGAGCATGAGATACACTCAGATTGTGACGTCACAGATTTCCGTAAAAGCAACACTGGAATGTTGGCGAGTCTTAAAGAGACAGTAGCTGAATCAAAGTTTTTCTAAAAGAGCTGAAATGAGGGTTTTCAAAGACACCAGTATGAGATAATTCAATTTTTACCCTTTCAAAGTGAGGATGCATATAAAGACAGTATATATATTTTTTGCATATTTAGAAGCACATATAGCGAGGAAACATTCTTTGTGCTCTACTTTTTAGCCTGTCTTTCTCTCTGTTATGCTACCCGTCTTCATGCTTTAAGCACAACACTGTGACTTTAGTTGTCACCTTGTTTGCACTGAGTGACAGGTACTTCTGGGTATCAGCTGACTGAAATGTATCACCTGCGCCCTTATTTATGGTGCCAACCAATCAATCAGCTGAAACAATAAAAAGCACATTCAGGCTCTAATGAGGCCTTTCTGACCCCTCTTCCTCTCTTTCTTCCAGCTGTGTCCTGTCGCCAGCTGGACGGAACGCAAGCTGACATCGGCGAGTGCCTGAAATCCGCCAGGGCCATGCCCCCCATCACTCAGCGCTGTCAGCTCCCCTGCCAAGATGACTGCCAGCTGACCAACTGGTCCAAGTTCTCCTCCTGCACAGCTGACTGTGTGGGCGTCCGCACCAGAAAGAGAGCATTGATAGGTGAGAGCAGAGAGCGGCGCAGCACAAACAATGAGCTGCTGTTGTTTGAGCCACTTTTTCTGCTGAGCTTTGCTTACACTGAGGTGGAAGTGTTGGTGAAGTATAAGGCAATTTAAGGCCTAATGTTGATGGTAACACTCCAGGACACCAGCAGTAAAAAAAAACAACAGGTCATAAATCCATTCAGATAGTTTTACCAGCTAAATGCTCCGGTGGGATTGAAGCAACAAATCTGAAATAACTCCTCAGCCTTTGTTATCCATCAGTTTGTCCCCAGAGAGACGCCATGTGCGTCGCAGCCATAAAAGCAAAATGACAAACAAGAGTGGCGCCATGCATTACGGCACCTGCACAAAAGGTTACCGAGGAGGCAAAAAAAAAGTCAACTTTCACAAACCACAAAGTAGATTTGAAACCTTCTCTCCAAAGTGTGGAAGCAGAGGGATCATGCAGCGCATACAAACCATCCTCACACAGAGGCTGTCATATTATCTTAGCTGTCAGAGAGAGAGAGAGAGAGAGAGAGAGAGAAAGAGAGAGAGAGAGCTGATGAAGCAGTTTTAGACTATTAAAGCAAATAGATTAAAAAGTTCACAGCTCAAACAACACCACGTTGTTTCATTAGAGTATAGAGAAGTTCAGAGTAACTTTCAAGTCTGAGTAAGTCTGGAAGAAAAAAAAAAAGAGTATGACAAAAATATCCAGTTTCTTGATGATCGACCCTGCTCTGCTTTCCTGATGGTCGTCCACATTTATGACAACCAGAACAGTAAACAGACTGTCTAATCTTGTTTCAGACACCAAACGTAGTAAAAGTAAGGCTGTGCATTAGACTCATTGAGAATTAAAGTATTAAACTTCATGTTTCTTACGCTGATGTTCTGTTTTCTTCTTAAGAGATTTAAAGAATAATAAAGTCTTGAGTTATTTTTATTTACTTAATATGTTTGGGGAAAGTAACACAAAAATGGGATCCATTGGTTGTTTTTCTTGTACATAAACATGTAATATAACTCTTATTTTTTCAGATGGTCCATGGAAATCAGAATATGTCCACCAAAGGGATGGTAGATTAACACCTAAATTATTTTAACATCTTAAATACAAAAATAATAGGGGAGAACGGGGTTAGTTGTCACACTTTTTACTCTTACGTAAAATTGCTCATCATCAAATCATCTTTCAGTAGTTGTTGCTACATTAAATCCAAGTTTAATGTGTCGGCTTGAGATGTGTTTCCCGCTTCTTTTCAGACTCATTGTAACAAAGAGGTAATTAACAATCAAAGACACTCAGACACAACCAACCCTATCACATGGATGGTTGTCACACACTGTGGGGTTGTTTGTCAAAAAATTATCTTAATTGGAAATTTAAAAAAAAAAAAAAGATACAAGAAAGCAGAACTAGATTTAAAAATTTTAGTCACATTGACAAGTTGACAATTAACTTAATGCGTCCTAACACAAAATGAGCAAATAACATGAACGGTGAGCAAATCTTGAGGCCAACCTACTGTACAAAACACATATACATATATATGTGACAAACAACCCCAAAAATCGTGATGACTCAGAATCAGAATGGCCTTTACTGTCATTATACAGAATGTACAACGAGATTGGACAGCTTCTCCTTTCAGTGCAATTGGTGCTTAAGTTAAAAAAGTATTCAAAAAAAGAAGAAGAAAAAAACAAAAAAAAAATTAACAAGCTGCAAGGATACACAAGATATATACAAGAGGAGGTGTAGACTTGTGCACGGCACAATTGAGGCTCAGTGTACAAAATGAGGTAGATGACAAATATTAATGAGTGAAAAAAACCCAAGTGGAATTTTTTGTTAGCGTCAAAGCTAACAGCTGTATAACAAGTAGTTAGCTAGCTAATTTCAATCTAAACTGTAGCTTTCCCTTCACACTTTTTAAGGGCAACAGTTGTTATGTTATAAACTTATTGTGTTAAAGTCTAGAAGCAAAATACTGAGGAGCTGAATATTTACAATTTGGCATGAAAAACACAAAAAGTCCTCTCACCTCAACTTCAGCTGTCTAAATCCAGAGAATACGACGTAGGTGAGCTCTGATCCTAATTCTGTAGATTTCCACACCACAGTTTTAAAAACAGCGCCCACTGGTGGCAAGATGTAGTGAATGTGACAACTAACCCTACTCTCCTCTATCATCATCCTGGATTTTATCTAACTTAATTTGGGAGATAGGAAGAAGCAAAATGAACCCTGTAGGTATCACCAATAAAAAAATCACAAAGTCAGTTTAAAAGAAAAAAAAAAGGCAGTCACTTTTTTTATTTTTGACCTTCCTGTAATGATGAATAATATTAAACATGGAATAAATAGCTGTAAAATCGCCATCAGGAGCATAGAGATCCTCTCACCAGCTTTGCTGCTGGTGCCTGGATTGCAGGACAGGATGCTGCCAGAGTTGGGGTCCAGTTGCCCCCCTCAGGCTGCTCCCACATATGTGTTAACGTCATTATTTTCTGTAAGATAGAAACTAATGTTTCTGCCACACTGATCACTAATTTTACATGCTCACAGAAACAAAAGCCACAGTGTCAACAGGCCGGGATTAAATGATTTGGACTTCTTTCTGAATGATTCGATCTCATGTGATGTGTAGTCAGGTTGTTACTGTTGGGGGGGCAGATACATACTCTGATGTCCACATGGTCTCAAAAGGTCAGTCAATCAATCAATCTTTATTTATATGGCGCCAATTCATAAAAATGTTATCTCATGACACTTTCCAAGCGTTAACAGGTCTAGACCTGTAAAGTCAAGAAAGTCATGAGTCTGTGCAGTTTGAATTTGGAAGAATTTAGAAACCCATTAAAGTGGGCGACTGTGGCTGTGGGCAACTGTGGCTCGGTGGTAGAGTTGTCGTCTCTCATTTGGAAGGTCGAGGGTTCGATTCCCAGCTCCTGCAGTCACGTGTCGAAGTGTCCTTGAGCAAGACACTGAACCCCAAATTGCTCCCACTGTTGGGGTGTGAGTGGGTATGAATGGGTTGGATAAAAAACTGATGGTTTCTAGCTTCCTCCTCCCATCAGTGTGTGAATGTGGTGAAAGAGATCAGCAGTGTAAAGCGCTTTGAGTGGGCAGAAAGACTAGAAAAGCGCTATATAAGTACTGGTCCACTTATCATTAAAGTGGGAAGTGTCGTCTGTCATTATTTTGGGTTAACTCTTCACTTCAGAGCGGCTTGTGTGCCACAGTTTGTTGCTGTAGCGACAAACAGCTGTGGTCTTTTGATTCAACCCTGGCAAAAAAAAATCAACTGCAATCATAAAAACTAGGTTTAAAAAATAAACAAGTTTAATAGAAACTCTTTCAGCTGCAGGTCAGGGTGTTGTGGAAGTAAAGTTCAGTGTTATGAAAAGCTTATTTTCTTGTTTTTACTAGAAGAAGCTGCTAATGAAAGGTCTTTATGCACGCTCTTCAATGATTAATGACTCCGACGTATCTGAGGACAAAAATGAAATCAAGCTGTTGTAGGCAACAAGCACTCAGCTTGAATCCATTCTGTCAGTGTAATCTATCATCAGGAGCCGCTGTCCCCTGATGCATGTATCAAATATGAACAGGGGGTCAGGGTGGGACCTCCAGTCTCTCTTTTTGGCGAGTACACCATCCCAAACGAGGCCATGACAGTAGCCTCAAGTGTGATCAGAGTGTAAGCTGCCCCAGCCTTCAGAGACAGAAATCCACCATCACTTTGTGGAGTCACCTCTCCCAAGGCTACGCTGCTCATCTCTGTCCCTCTGCTGTCCTCAGGGAGGAGCAAGAAGAAAGACAAGTGCAAGAACACCCAAATGTACCCTCTGAGCGAGACCCAGTACTGCCCGTGTGACAAGTACAACGCTCAGCCAGTGGGGAACTGGTCGGACTGCATCCTCCCCGAGGGAGGCCGAGCAGAGAGCCTGGTGGGTTTGAAGGTCCAGGGAGACATCAAGGAGTGTGGACAGGGATACCGCTACCAGGCCATGGTATGCTACGACCAGGACAACAGGCTGGTGGAGACGCAGCGCTGCAACAGTCATGGTGAGCTCGTGTTTCACGAACGAATGAGTTTCTTGGTTTGTTTTTGTGTTTTTATGGTGTTGATTCACCAAATTTCCAAAATGTGTCATATCCTCTGTACTCAGAGAAAAATAACCATATGAGTATTTTTTAAGATTAATGTGTTGATTTTGTCCAGTGTCATTCTTGTTGGGCTTCTTTATTTCAAATGATGATGTCCCTATACCCTAAACCTGACGTTTCCCCTCTCTGTCTCTTGGTTTTTGAATTTAGCCCCAGGCAGTAGTGGACAGTAATTTAGTACATTTACTTGAGTACTGTACTTAAGTACATTTTTTTGAGTATCTGTACTTTACTTGAGTATTTTTTTTTTGGCAACTTATGACTTTCACTTCGTTACATTTCATAGAGAAATATTGTACTTTTACAGGAAGCTTGTTGTTACTTTCTCCTTTTAGGTTCAGCGTAGCTTGTCATCAGCTGTTGGTGTTTTCCTAGTGTTATCCTATTCAGGGTCGCGCCTGGCTGGAGTCTATCTTAGCTGGCTAAGGGCGAGAGGCGGGGTAAACCCTGGACTGGTTGCCAGCCAATCACAGGGCTGACACATAGAGACAGACGACCTTTCATGCTCACACCTACAGGCAGTTTAGAATCACCATTTGACCATGATGAGCACAGAAAGGCACACTGTGCCCGAACCAGTGGATTCGACCCAGCAACCTTCTTGCTGTGAAGCAACAGCTCTAACAGCTTCGCTACCGTGCAGCCCCCTGTTGGTGTTTTTCTTTTCTAAAATGTAATTGGCCACACGCTGTGCTCCTCACAGATGGGAACCAAATGCAGACACTGCTCACACCTGGGATGAATTTAAAAATATGTCTACAAGACTAAATGTGCATCATCTTTTAGGGATTTCCATCACTTTCCCCAGACATGGAAAAAATCAGGGTAGATTTTGTGTGGTTTACAGGTTTTATTGAGGCATGTGTTGTGTTGCCATGTAGCCGAGTGGTTCAACAGGAGGATGAGTTCTTAAAAGCAGAGTGTAGTTTGTTTGTTGTTATAGACTGAACAGTAAACTTGCAACTCCCACATAGTGAATGTGTGGGGAGAAATAGAGGCCCTCTTATTTTTTTTGGTGGGGATATTTAAATAAAAAAAATGACAATAGCCTTCCTAATGGTTTTTGATTGCATTTTTATGCTGATGTTTTTACAGGGGTTTCTACAGAGTTTTTATAGCAGAGTGGTTTTACATCTTGATGTGGTTTCAGAGAGTTACAAGGTTCTTTAAAAGCAATGAGAAAACAATACAACAATGTACTGATATTAGAAAATGTACTTAAGTATTTATAAACGTAAGTACTTTACTACTTTTACTTGAGTAAGACTTTGACTGAGGGACTTTTACTTGTAGTTGAGTAAGATTTGACCATGAGTATCAGTACTTTGACTCAAGTACTGGAGTTGAGTACTTTGTCCACCACTGGCCAAGGGTCCAAAAATTGCTCTAACTTTCTTCGGCACAAGTCCTGATCATAATCATCTGAAATCATTACCACCCTGAAGTTATCTTTATCACCTTAACCTAAGTAAGAAAGATTTAATTAAATGAATCTTTGGATATGGATCGAGGACACAGAGTGTTTAACAGTCGTGAGCTAAACCGTCTAATTAAACCATCTTCAGCTCACTTTGTTTGAAACACATCCACAAATCAGTCCCAGTGTGTTTGGCAACAAGCATTAGAGGATCTGTAGCATCACCCTCTCCACCACACACTGGACAGACAGCGGAGCACCTTCTCAAACAGACTGTTGCAGCTTCGCTGTCGTACGGAAAAGTACAGGAAGTCTTTCCTTCCACAAGCAATAACCCTGTATAACAGCCACCTCTGACTGAACTCCATAACTTCATACTTTTTTTTACTTTTTAACCCGGTCATAGTAATTGCCACCTATTACCTCTGAAGTTTGTTGCTACTTCTACTTATTTATTTATCTGTTCCAAAACAAACCACATCTTTTTGCATATTCTGTTCCAAAACAAAACCACATCTTTTGCACATTCTGTTGTAGTTATTGTATATATTTTTTGTATTTTCTTCATATTGTCATTTTATATTGTACAGTGATTTTATATTTTTTATATTTTATATTCTGTTTGCTGCTGCTACAAAAGAATTTCCCAGCTTGGGACAAATAAAGTACCTATCTTATCTTATCTTATCTTATCTTATCTTATCTTATCTTATCTTATCTTATCTTATCTTATCTTATCTTATCTTATCTTATCTTATCTTATCTTATCTTATCTTATCTTATCTTATCTTATCTTATCTTATCTTATCTTAGGTGAGAAAGATTAATTTCAGGTCTTTTATTTTCTGACCCTTTGAGTTTGGCCGTGACCTTTGACAGTGGATATGAGCCTGGTGATGCTGCACGTTATGTGGAAAATCTAACGTTTACCTTTCTCAGATATTCTCAGGTGCAAAAATTAACTGTTAGTTCACGTGAATATTAATCTGAGGTAAAGGATTATGTTTATGCAGCTCCTCCCATGCAGGCCAGAGACTCAGTCTGAATACTGACTCTCACATAAGGAGGCCTGTTTTTTTTCCAGCACACTGCTGTCAGTATCATTTGTCTCCTCGTCGCGCAGCCTTATCATAGATCCAAAATACTTCAAGCAAAGAAATCCAGGCTCAGAAACTGGTTGTGAAATTGCTGTGAAATAGAATGCAGAGATGTTCCAATGGAAACATCAGTGTTGTGCATATATAAACACGGTTTTAGCCGACTTGTGAGTCACAGATTGAGATATGCGTCAGTTAATCTGGGTGTGGGTGTGACAAGAGCACGGAGGAGCGATGGGGTTGTGTGTGTTTGTGTGTATTTTTACACCTATGTGTACGTGCATGTGTTTGCAGTCATGCGTTCAAGCATCACTGAGCTTAGAAAAGATGTTCCTGGAGGTGCACACACAAACAAAACGTATTCAGAGGGCTTTGTGTCGCTACATGTGATACTCCTCGATATCTTTAAATCTCTTTCCCTTCATCCCCAGCTTTCAGCCGTCCTTCCTCTTGTGTCTCTCTGCCAGTCCCTCTCTCATTTTTTGTGCCATTCTCTCCATTAGCCAACATCACTTTTAATCTTGATGGAGGAGGAGACGAGGTCTGTCTAAGACTCGGCAGCTGACACAATGCCCTCGGGCGATGATGACGATCAGGAAAAACTGTGCCACCGTTATCTTTTCATCCAGTAGACATCAACAGAGAAAAGGGATCCTTGTTAGAAGTGCACATCCATCTAAGGCTTTATGATACTGCTCACTTTTCCAGTTGCTCCTTTTGTGGTGAGATAAAGTGAAATATTTGAGTGATGTGCTAAACATGTAATTATTATTTAGTTTGCAGCTTTTGTGAATTTAAAGCTGCAAGCGCAGATTTGGCCTTGTGGTTAAGTCCTGTGCCAGCATAGTGGGTGACGTGGTTCAGCTTCCGCTCTCTCTGCTAGTTTCAGGTTCTGTCCACTGTCATACTTTCCAAATAAAGGTGTAACAGACCCAAAAATATCACGCTTAAAGTTTATTAAAGGGGCGCAGGTGGCCTAGCCATCTAGGTTCTGCCCCATGAGGTTTGCCCTCAAGCAAGTGGTCCAGGTTTGAGTCCAGCCTGCAGTCTGTTTTCTGCATGTCGTTCCCTGTTTCCTAATCTATCCACTGTCCCATCCTCTCCAATTAAAGGCATAAAAGTACCAAAAATAAATAAATAAAAAATATTGTGAAGCTCCTGTAAGAACATTTTGCTTTGCCTTGAGTTTGGCGCCCCCTGTGGACAAAGACGTACCTTTGATCTCTTTGCTGATCTAGTTCTGTTCAAGCATGATGGTATTTACTGATGAAAAATCTCCTGCTGTCTTTTAAAGGGACTGTGAGGACTTTCTAATTGATCTTGAAAAAGTCTTCCTTCTAGATATGTGCCCGATCCTAATTCATGACTTAAAATGAGATTATTAGCACAAATGTAGGTTATTTCTAAATGCTATTTCTTAGCCTCCCGATCGGGTCAGGTAGGACTGGATTGATCTACGGTACATTGAAGTCTCTATGACAACGCCATGCTGGCTGACAAAGTTTGGCTTTATTTAGTAATGATGGTGGACACTAGAGCTGGATTGGAAGTGAGAAAAAGAAGAGCAGAAGAAAGCTAAACAGGAGAGCGATAGAGCACAGGCTAAAGGCTAAACCACAAGCTAAAGGCTAAAACACGGGCTAAACTGTTTGTGCTAATGTTAATTCCAACCCATGCAGCAGTTATTCTGCAGTGATCTGATCAAACTTGAGAGTCTGTCAATAAAATGAAGAGTGAGGTCACGTTAGCTCTGATTGGTAGATGAGCAGGACATAACCAGGATTCACCTATGGATACATCTCAATGCATCGAGCTGTGGGTGGCACTATATATATAGCCGGCTACTAAAAAAAAAGTGTTAGAAAAGTTTTAGCCCTGTTGTTTAAAACGTGTCAACAAGAAAACTTTCTGTGTGACTGTTGATAAATACCTTACCTCGTCATGTATCTGGTAAAAAGTTGTCTTGAGCAAAGAAAAGTAGTGTTGAAAGAAGATCTGATCTCCATTCATTTCCTAAACAAAGGCACGCCTTAAGAGTCATGTCATCACGACAGTGTGCGCAGGATTCCAGCCAAAAGTTGTCGCTGTGACCCACAGCAGATAGTCCTCACAGTCACTTTATCATTGCTCCTGGATGTGAAAGGTTTTCTCTGATGCAAATCGTCTCTGGTGGAGATCATTACACGCATCAAGAAATCACAAAAATGAAATGATCACACTTGTCCTTGACAGTCTTGATTGCTTGTATGCATCACAAAGAGACACCAGAGTCCATCTCAGTGGGTTTAATGACCATCTAAAATTCCTGACAGGAGCTTTAAAGGTTGTAAACATACTAAACGAGATTCTAAACACTTTTTTTCTTTACATCAAATAAATGTCTCGAGTTGAGCTTGATTGCAGGGAGGACTAATAAACAGCAGCGTAAGAAATGAGTAACATTTAACCACCAAACGTCTGATTGCATTATTTCCCTGTAATTATTGCAGTCAGCCGCAAGAAGATCTAATTAGTGTGTTGTCATGTCCAATATAATCAAGACCGAGAGAGAGCGAGGGGAGAGAGTGTAGATGGAGGGACAATGGCTGACACGGCGTTCAACTCAGGAAGAGTCGAGTCAACAGAGGTTTGGAGGAGTCGTCAATCCTGACTCATGAAAAAAATTAACCATAACAATGGAGGATGGAGAAAAAACAATGGATATATAACCTTAATGTAATTAATGCTCAGCAGCTAGTCGGCTAATTAGTCGAGTCCAAGAGAAACCTTTAATCTGGGGCATCCCTTCACAACACAACGCTGTGTTCACCATGGCTCCTGCCACTCCAAATACCGTGCCAAAGGTCACAATGCAGCCCAGGGAAATCTTTCATTAAGTCCCCTGCTATGTTCTTATATATGACATTACACATATAGTGCTTATATTTATGACTATAGGGGACCTGCAGTGTTTTGACCTTTACCGTGACTTAATATTACAGGATAGCTCAGAGGGGGCTTGGGCTCATCTTTGCAGGATGCGGTGAAGAAGGAGGGGGAACAGACTCTCTGGGTGAAGTCTGAAGCTTAAAGCGAAGCATCTTGCTGCGGACCTGTGAACTCGAGCGGTACTGCAGTGACTGCAGTTATTTCTGCTTGATGACCCATATTTAAAAAACCAAAGAGCCTGCGCTGAGTTTAAGCTGTTTGGAGTGCAGCAAAGTGTAGGGAGTTTGCTGTCAAGGTCAGAGAAGGTAAGGAGAGTTCAGTACATCACAGGTTTCTTTGTGCCTACATCCTGTAGATGTTTATGAAAGCGATCATGAAGGAGATGTGACAGTTAAGAAGTCAAGAAGGGGATTCAGGATCCAGCTGTACTTCCAGAGGAAGGAGTTTGGTCTCAGAATCCAGTCTATGGGGATTCAGCTGGACTTTATTCTCAGCTGGATGGGCAGAAATAAATGATGTCCAGATCAGTTACCAGCGTGTTAATTGGGAAACGCTACTTGTTAACCACTGTAGGTGAATACAGTAGTTTCCTTTGTAAAACTTATTTTCAGTCTGTTTAGATCAGTTGTCCTACATTCAGACGCCACAGTCCACGACCCATCCACTGTAGTTTTGACTTCCTGCCTCAGCTCCACTGTCTTCTCCCAACATTTCACGTCTTTCTCCTTTCTCCTATTGAAGCAAGACAAAAAAGTGAATATTGATATTAATTCATAGATTTAGTCCCTGATGAACAAACAAAAACTTTTAAAAAGTTTTTCTTTTCTATGATACTGCTGTAATACTGTGTTCATTCCATTTGATTATGTATTACATTTCATTTTTTATTTATATATACCGGATATTTATATAATATGAGACAATGCTGAAGTGCTAAAATCTGCAGCTCGTCGAATGTCAGCTACCGGAAGTCACAAACACACCGAGCCAAAAAAAAGCCGTTCTCACAGCAGAAATAAACACATTTACAGCCTGATACAAAAAATGTCTCCCGTCTGAATTGCTAGTTTTGTTAATGGCACGGACTGTAAGATTGCAAATTCACCCAATTAGAGGCACAGCTCAGCTCATGTGACTGACAGGTGCCCTATAGCTGTTAGTCTGATTTGGGACACAGCAAGAGTTTTGAAGCAAACGGCCAGCGCGGCCATATTGGAAATCAGGTGAGCTTTGAGTCTCCACACTAACAGCTATATTTCCATATAGATTCTCATTCATCCAGGTCATGGTTACTCTGACGACTCGAACAAGGCAACTGGACTGTGTAGAGTTGGGAAGACGTTTCACCTCTCATCCAAGAAGCTTCTTCAGTTCCAAGTAAGCTGGTGAGGGAAGCAGGTATATATGTTGTTAGAGAAGACAACATAACAATATACGTATATACTTGCTCCCCTCACTAGCTTCCATGGAACTGAAGAAGTTTCTGGATGAGAGGCGCAACGTCTTCCCAACTCTACACAGTCCAGTTGCCTTGTTTGAGTCGTCAGAATAACCATGACCTGGATACATAGCTGTTCATGCGGAGACTCAAAGCCCGCCTCATTTCCAATATGGCCGCGCTGGCCGTTTGCTTCAAAACTCTTGCTGTGTCCCAAATCACGCACATTGGTGAGTGCATTTACATGAAGTGCACTGCGTACACTCTGCACTTACTTAAACAGTGCATTAAATCTTACAGGGTCTACGATCACATTACACAACCGTTCACAGGTGTTATTCTTTTATTACATCCATCAACATCGTTTGATTCGTTCCCACCCCTTCCTCTACATAGAAAATATGGCGACCATTTGGGTCTTTGATTCTCTGTGTGTACTTCTGAAAACTCAGACTGTTACCTGAAATCAGTCGTAAGTCAATGAAGGTCTTTCTTTAAAGAGTTGTCGATAAAAACAGACAAGAGAGGGGGAAAAAAACACTTTACTGGGAAGGATTTTTGATACGGAATCCCAAAAGATTATCTTTTTATTGGTATCAAAACTTAAATTAAAAGACTGGAGAAGTATGACGTACAGGACCTTTGAACCAGCCGTGTCTCAAGAAAATACACTTTGAGCTTCCTGGACTCCAAAGCCAAAGCCTCTGGCATCAGACGAAGATAGGAAGGTTTCTGAATTTAGCAAATGGATTCCGGTATGCAGCAGGTGATCAATCTTAGCCGCTATTTTTTATAGTTGCCATATCGAGTGTGAGTGCCTCCCACTTTGTTTCTGTCAGTTTACCCCTCGAAGCTTTTTCAGTCTTCACAACGTGCCAGCATACTGGAAATGCCAGCTGGTTCCTGTACGTGTAAAGTGCAGATTAAGCTCACATATCTGTGCTTGCTTATATTATAAAAATCAGCCTAATTGATTGTGGCTGCTGATAGAAAGCCCGTCTGTTTCCAGAGGCATTTAAAGCGAAGCCAAGTTATCACTGAGACGAAAAGGAGCAGGCTGGGTGGTAAAGATGTCAAGGTTTTCTGGAGATATGGGGCAGTCAGCAGTCAGAGAAGCTTTGTACAGCTGTGACAACTGCTTCAGGATCTGGAGCTGGAGTTTGTGCCAGGTTACAAGTTGACTTACAAAGACAGCTGTAGTGATCCCCCACCTGGACTTAATCCAAAAGCCTCTCAGGAAGCTTGGCACTTCACGAGTTTGTATCAGTTGAACTGCGAGTGAACTGCAGGCGGAGGTGCTGCAGCTTTCACACTCTGGATAAGCTTAAGGTGACAGCAAGAGGGATTTAGAGTGACTGGACTTAAACTTGGAGTCTACGGTCTACAGTGTGAGGTCAAAGGTCGTGAAGCTACAGCTTTCAGAAGTCACGCTGAGCTCAGCAAGGTGTCGACGTTGTGATGCTGACCTGGACCCATGGGCGACAGAGTGTAAGGAGGTCAGGCTGTGTGTGTATTGAGTATGGATGCCATCACGATGTCACAGCACATTACTTGGTCCCTCAGCATAAGAAGACTTTTTATTTTTTAATCATATTAGCTCCAAAAACTCAAACTGCTCGCTTCAGGAGCGGTGGACACAAGATCATCCTTCCACCGTCCTCCTCGGCTGAGCCAAGTTTAAAACCTCTGTTGAGGCTCCAATTATCCAAATTGCAGAGATGTGTTTTTGAGGCAGAGAAGCTACAACCTTTGGCAGCAGAAGACTGAGCTCTGCTGAAAGATGGTAACGGAAAACAAGAAGGACTCATCAGACTGTGAGTTGATTATGAAGCTAGGTGGCAAAGTGACTCTTTGGCAGGAAACATCTGGCTCCTCTTCTAAAGACATCAAACATGGCTCAACTGATGCCGCACGGAAAAACAACAACACTGACCAACAGGTTTAAAATACTGGCCTCTCCTTCCTGTGGGCTGTTTCTCTTAAATTGGGTTCTCAAATATTATTTTCTGTCCAGTAACGTCTCACTAAACTACACTAAGACTGTGCATAGGCTATTTGTATGAAGCTAAGGGCTCGGTTTTAATCTTTTAATCATATTTTGTTTCTTTAATATGTCTTGCTAACCCTTTAAATGCTCATTTGTATCTCTGTGAAGCGTTTTAAATTGCCTTGTTACCAAAATGTGTTTAATATATAAACCTGCCTTGCCTTGCCTCAAGCATGGTATCCTAAAGCTCTGTTCATTCTGCAGAGATTAAAATTATGAAATAGTGCAAAAAAAAAAAAAACTGTTCAGTGCAGGATAATAATTATTTGGAGCTAAAAATGTTGTTTGCAGGTCAGAATAGTCTGAATATGGAAAACAATTCTGATCAAATCCAGATCCTGATCCTGCCATAAAAACATCCTGACATATTTGTCCCATATCGCCCCCTCATGGAGAACATTTTCTTTGGTCAGAAGCAGAGTTTGCTGATGTTTACGCAGCACGTAACACTGCAGAAAACTGACAGCTGATCATTTGGTATGAAGAGAAGATAATTGAGGGACAGGTGAGCTTAGATTTCATAATTTTCCAGAAGATGTCAGTAAGAGCTGCTGGTCCTCGGTCATTTTCAGAAATCAAATGTGTCTGTGAAGGGAGGTTTTCATGGAGCTCCCGCCCTGTCTGTTTAACTCACGCACACCCACACATGCACGCACACACGCTCACACACACACACACATATGGATACTCTTCCACCTAAGTAAAGGAATTGGTAAATGGGAGGTTTTTTGTAATGTTTTGGTATGTAGTTTATGAATGGGGTATTAGTTTAGGGAATTCCTAGGGGGCTGTAACTTATTTGGATTTTTTTGATTGGCCAATCAACCTTAACATCATGTTCACTCTTTGTTCTGTTAATAACGTTTTCTATCATTACATCTTTGACAATAGTATTCTTTAACTTATGGTATGGGAAGGAGGGAAGTGTTTCCAGTAGGTTTCTTTCTCTGAGTGTGTGGGTAATTAGTGGCACCTGTTCGGGAAGTTTAAAGGGGCTGGGATTGGAGAGGAAGAGAGACCCCCCTGATCCACAGTATAATACTCCTGATAGGTGACAATCATCAGAGATTATCTGACCGTCGTGTTTTGCTGTCTTGTTGTCTGATAATCCCAAAACTCCATGGATTTTAACACGAATTTCAAGTTTCTGGATTGTATTTCTTCTTCTCATCTACCTCCCCCACAGTGCCAGCATTGTTGCTCTATCAAAGCAGCTCTGCTACTCCTGGTTTGAACCCGACCCCACCTGAACAGGCTTTGAAATTGGGTTGTAAGTCGCTCGAATCAATTGCGCGACAAATCCAGACATTCGGACTCTCAGCGGACTGAAGTGGATCGCTGTTGTTTTACAGGGCGGCTCAGTGTGTCGGCTTGAAAAATGCTTTCGCAACAGAGGACTATATTGGTTCGGTAAGACTTTGCCAAGGTCAAAAAAAGGGAAAAACTGAGAACAATCCTTTCAAACACCTTAACCAAAGTGATTTGCAAGGACTCACCAGCCTCTGTTGCATTCCTTTAAAACTTGTCTGGAGTGTTTTTAGCAGAGCCGTCAGGCTGGACGTGCCTCTCTTTTGGAAAAAGCAAAAGCAGACTGAAAGAGCTCACACTGAGAAGAGGAAGTGGTTAAGCACCCTGCGAGACACTCCACTTTCCCGCCTCATTCACCTTATCGATTTTCCTAATCAAAGCCTGAACGGATTTTCACACCAAGGCTGTTCCATAAACCTGGAAATGTGTTAGCATCTTTGTACTAAACAGGGAAAATCAAAGAGACGGGGAAAATAACATCAATCAACAAACCTGACTAAACCTTGACCTGTGTGTCATAAAAACTGTGGAAATCATCACCAAGAGATGGAAAAAACAGGAATAACAAACAGGCTACGATGCTTCAACCAGCCCTGTTAAATGTGTCAGCACCCTGTGAGCTGCAGAAAAACAGATTGAAATAATGAAGCTGGCAGCCAGACATGCCCCACTCCTGCCTCAGTTGATTTTCAGACGTTTATATAACAGACCATAAAATTGGGCCTTTGAATGTGGACCCTGTTTTCATTCCACTGGGCAAAAAAAAAAAAAATCAATAGTGGGATTTAGATTATTTCGTGAAGTATCGGTTAATAGTTTGCAGTCCTCTCACTGCTGTGTATCTGTACTCGTGTAGCTTTTAAAGACCTCTTGAACTTTAATGTTGGTTTATGCGGTTGAAAGGAAAAATAACCTTTGGGAGTTTGGACAAAGTAGTTTTATATTAGATAAAGAAAGTAGGCTCTTTTCAGGGACTTGGGCCAAGGCAATTTCTCTCTAAACATAGAAGCTGAAATGTGGAGAAGCGCTGCTGATGGGAGGTTTTATCTCCAGGAGAATTTCTTGGGAATATGTTTTCTGGTGAATGCCTCTTCCTCCTGAAATCATTAATAACAGAGTTCAGCTTGTCTTTGTGATTAATTGCAGCAGACTGAAATAAACTAGATCATCGTTATGTCCCTCACCTCCACTTCTGATACTTCTGAGCTTCTCATAGTTCACATGGACTCTTCTTCTCACTGTGCATCACAACATAAAAAGAAGACAAACAAAGGTTTAATGATTTCTGTAAAACGCCTTTTTTACAGGTTACATCGAGGAGGCGTGCATCATCCCCTGTCCCTCTGACTGTAAACTCAGCGAATGGTCCAACTGGTCGCGCTGCAGCAAGTCGTGCGGCAGTGGAGTCAAAGTTCGCTCCAAATGGCTCCGGGAGAAACCGTACAACGGTGGGCGGCCGTGTCCCAAGCTGGACCACATCAACCAGGTACAGGAGACGAAACGGGGAGCTTTTAAGTCACATTTTCTAGTTGTGTTAATCAACTGTATCTGCCTCGTTTTTAACAATTCCATTCTTTGTCTTTGCATTTGACCTGTTTTTTGTATCCTCAAAGAATTAAGCTTGAAAATACTCGCTCTATTCTGTCGATGTTAAAGTTAGAAA
This sequence comes from Labroides dimidiatus, assembly GCA_030710495.1. Taxonomy (NCBI): domain Eukaryota; kingdom Metazoa; phylum Chordata; class Actinopteri; order Labriformes; family Labridae; genus Labroides; species Labroides dimidiatus. Next base: position 6,156,855 of record CM061148.1, read on the forward strand.
CAGAAACAGAACGTCGTAGATATCCAGTATACAGCAGTTAAAGTAGATGCTATTACTGGGGACAGGAGGGGAAAGTTATTTTTATTCATGTTTGTGAGTGGAAGCCTGGAAAAAAACCACTGACAATAAACAGCATGTGATCTCCCCAAAAGTGAAGCCAAAACAGGTAAAGCTCTCCCTGCTGACGGTTTGCGGCACAGGTCATAAGTTCCTCCTATCGAACCACTATAATGAAAACTGATTGAACATGAGTCAAACTATGAAATAAAGCAGTCCTCTTTTGCCCGGAGATCTCCTCCATTTTTGGTCACAAACTTTTGTCTGTGAGGATTTTATAAAATTCCCTAAAGGTTCCAGGTTTTGCTATAATGAGTAGTTATAATAAAGGGCTGCACTGAGCCACAGGCATTATTCAGATGTACCTACCTGTCAAAATGTTGAGCATGCACACCGCATGCAGAAGAGACCCAGGCCGCTCCTTCTGTCAGAACCAAAAAAGAAATCTTGGCACCTCTCAATTTCCCCGTCTTTAATTTTGAGCCGTAATATATAATTTTACATCAGCCCAAATATTGAAAAATGCCTTTTTTTTTCTTTTAGTTCAACCAAAGCGGGGTACACACATAACGATTTCCAATAAAAAAATATGAACAGTTTTTAACGTACTGTGTGTGGTGTGCTCTCATAATCTCAACACAGCTCACCACACACATAACGATTCTGTCCCACCACTGATCTTGAATCTAGTCCGCAAATCCCACATGACTAAACATGATCTACAAAAAATGCAGAAGAAGAAACATAGCAACAGAGAGCAGCAACCGGCTAACACCAAACGCAACATGGAAGAGGACAAAGAAGAGGGAATGATGGTGGTCTTGGGACTATTTTTAACAGAAAATTCCAGATATAAAAAAAAGAAGAGACTGGAAAAAATCTTAACTTTCCATGTCAGGTCAGCCGTGCTTGATTTGTTTACGTCCGCTTCCTCGTTCTTCAGTCAGCTCGCTTCCTGATTGGCTACATTCCTTACGTCTACGTCACAACTTCTGGGTATTTTAGTCAGTGCGAGTCGGCTTTCCCCACTCAAACAAAGATTTTTGGTTGTTGATATTGAACAAGTTTAGTATCTACGATTGTCGGCCCGACCCATTTCGAAGCCGACTATCTGGAAAAGGTCAGTCTTAACACACCTCAGACCACAGGATAATCTGATGAGACTTAAGATAATCGAGTGTTGTCCGTCTTTGGTTGGGAAGGAGGAAAATCGGGACAAAAACAGCCCGATAATCGTTATGTGTTAACCCCCTTTAAGATTTCGAGGCATGAGTTATATCTTTGCACACGAAAAGTGAGACATTTTTAATGTTTACATTATTGAAATTTTTCACTTCAAACAGAAAAAGAATGCTTTTAAAAAAAATTATAAAACCAGGGCTTCTTTGGTTTTGGGTTTCAGCACCTCCATGAGACCAGGTCGGATGTCCTCTTGTTGGGTTTTCAGAGTACGATCACCCTACATCAGATTATAGTTTCACATTAATAAATAAAAATTGAACGTACACTTAATAACATTTTAAGGTAAAACAACATCATGATAACTCATTACGCACTCACAGCTAGCATTAGCCTAGCTCGTTTTCAAGCTAACACTACTTTCAGCTAGCAATAAATGTGTCATTTCCCAAAGAGCTATTAATAATAGCTTGAAAGTGGTAAACAGTTGCAACAGTTGGCTGTTGTCTTAAAGTGTAATAACGATGTAATGACATTATATTAACCATGTTCCTGCCTGCAATATGACATCAGAGCAGCAGTCAGTATGATGATGTCAGAGGAAAATGGCCGCCGTGTCATGATGTTTAACTGGTAGCTGAGCTGTAGACTAACGACCTCTTTACTCACCATTGATTCCTGAATATGTATGACCCGTGCTGCGGTGTATTTGGATTTATTTCAAGTGTGAGTTACACATTATGAGGACTCCAGCCCAGGCCAGAAAGAAAGAAATTCATTATTAATGACTGATGCTCTGGAATCTGCAGGGTTTTCCTCTACCTTCCCCTCATTACTGCTGCACTCGGTTTTTTTTTTTCGCTGAGCAGGGACAGAGTGAGAAGCAAAGTGTTCTGTAAAAGGATTCCATCCACAGTATTAATGTGAGCCAGTTGATTTCCTTAAGGTTTCTGTGATTCGCCGAAATGAAATATTTTCCAGGTCTGTGAGTTCCAGTGGATACAGATTAGAGGTGTGTTGATCTACACCCTGAAATGTGTGTGTGTGTAAGAGTGTAACATGTAGGTATTTAAGCCAGAGGCTTTTCTGATTATACCCCCTCGAATGTTGCATTAATCATTGGTTGTGCTCTATATGAACAGTTGGCATGTTCTCATTAATCCATCTGTCTCCTTCTACTCCACCCCAACGCTCGCTGGATGTGAATCACTGCTGCAGGCCCAGGTAAGAGCACCTCTCCTCAGCCTCTTCACATGTTAGCGCAGACGTTAAGTGTCACTGATGTCAGTGGGTCAGCAACAGATAGATGTATACACTCACAATATCATCACAGTGAATAAAAGAAATGCTGTCAGACTGGAGTTTTATTCAGACAGACGTTTCTCCCAGGCGAAGTTGCTCTGAGGGCAGAAATAATCTTGTTGGCGGAGCTCAACCTCAAAGCGCCGAGCCAAAACATCACCGAGCATTAGGCTAAAGTTTACTGACAAAACTTGGCTGAGACCAAACATTATCTACATAAGAAACAACAATGAAGATTATTAACTTCTCCTGCGATAAGAACATGAAGAAGAATCAAAGAGCTGCTACTGCTTCTGTTTTAAATCACATCAGGAAAGTGTTACATGTTTAAATCAGGTTAATCTGTCCTCAGGTGTACGAGGTGGTCCCGTGTCAGAGCGACTGTAACCAGTATGTGTGGGTGGCTGAGCCGTGGAGTGTGTGGAAAGTCAGCAACGTGGACCTGAAAGAGAACTGTGGGGAAGGCGTCCAGACCAGAAAAGTCAGGTAACCATCAGACGGTCTTTTTTCTGTTTGAATAATCTATGTTTGTATAATGGATAATGATTTTCTGAGGGTGAGTAGATGAAAAAGTATTCTAAAAACTTTCAGATGCTCATGGAGCGCTGACACTTGAATAAATCAGTGATACACATAAAAGAACACAATAAGTTGGTTGTTGCTAAGTGGCTCTGTGAGATTATCATTATTATCATTATCCCTGAGATTATCAGCGACAAATTGAATATTTCTGAATTCTATTTCTTAATTTCTGTGGCCGGCTGGCAGACTTAAGATCTGGTCAGTTTCTTGAAGAAAAGGATTTTTTTGGATTTATTTTGTAGTGATGTTGGACACTGGAGCTGGACTGTCAGACAGAAACAGGACGTAAGAGCAGAAGAAAGATAAACAGGAGAGTGATAGAGTGGAGCTGTTAGATGAGCTCTGATAGGACATAACCAGGATTCACTAAAGTCCGATCACCTTCTGGACACTAAACTACAAACTGACTTTACAGATTTTGGTTGTTGTCACATTTCAAACAATAGCTTTTATATATTACCCAGTCACTTTGCATCCTGGGAAAAGTTGTTTTGAACAAAGAAAAGTAGAGTTAAACAAAAACAAAATCACGTCTTTAAAGTCCTCGCATAGCAGAAATAAATTTGTGTTATGCGTTTGTTCCACCACAGAAATGCGTCTTTGACCACTGAGCCAAATATGTAAGAAAAATTGCTAAGTATATAAAATTAGGTCTCAAAATCATGGAAGATGGGTGGGTCAGTTAGAAGGTGCTTATCCACACCCACATACAGGAGGGGAGCCGCCTCCGTGTACTGTACAAGGACGTTACCTACAGTAACAATGGAAGCTAGCGCTAGCAGCGTGATTGGACGGAGCCAGCCTGACCTGTTTGAGCCATCAGAGCCAGAAACTGACTCTGAGTTAGAGCCTGATAGAGCTCAGCCTTGTTCCTCACAGTCTCCATCAGAATGATCATTTATTTCTACCATTTATCACATTTAGCAACATGGATTACTGACGAGTAACGTTATAGCCTAGCTTAATATAGTTAGGCTATCAGTCCACCCGTTTCTTCAGAAGCCTATGGGTGTCGCTATGACAGATAACTACTTCTACCAACTATATGGCTGATGGCTTGCAATGGCAGCAGGGGCGGGGTTGTGCTAATGATGGCACCCCGATGTAGCAAAGCTATGATTTCTGACCTGCCCATTAAATCCTGAACACATTGATTTTGTGAAGCCAAACTCCACAATGAAATCCTGAACAGTTGAATGACTTTGAGATGTTTTTAGGACATACATTTGAGACCAATTTAATGTGTTGAGAAGAAAATGGCTGATTTTGCTTAACACAGAATTTAAGACAGTGGGTGACAGTGCTCATGGGAAATGGAGTCTTTATCCCCGGAAAAGAAAAACACTACAGATTCCAGCCAAAGGTTTCACTCTATCCATCACCAAGCGGACATATTTTTTGAGCAAAAACAAATATTTGATCAATTCTTTCACAGTAAATATTACTTTTTGAGTTGTTTGAAGACAGTGATAAAAAAAAGTCAAAAACAGTTTCCCAGCATAAAGTTGATGAACATTGAACTGCTTCAAGTGTTTTTAATTTACTTGTTAGCTGTGTGAGGGTTTAATGAGACAAAGAAGCATTTTGAGAACATCAGCTTAAACAATAATCCCTTTTATGAGCTTTTTAATCTTATTATAATCTTAGCGATTTGTATAAATTCTCTCATTTGTATCAATTCAAATGAACATGTTTGTTTTGTGTAAGACTGTTCATGTTTTTGGGAGAGACAATGGAGAGGGGATTCCATTTGGCTGGGGAAAAAATGTCTCACGTAGTTTAGCTGACAGTCGACAACCAACGAGCTGCCAAATCCTCTCTGGTGGAACTCAAACTTTTGGATTTGTGTTCTGCTCATGTCAGACAGATGCTGTAATTATACCACGTGAAAAGTGGTAAGACTGTTATTAGATGGATTTTGAGGCGTAGAGAGGCACGTATCCTGCTCCTTCAAGAACAGAGGATTAAAAAAAAATGCAGGTAAAACACAAGCGTTGAGATGGAGCCGACATTTAAAGGGGCAGCTTTTCTACACCTGTGAACAAATATCTGTAAATCTCAACGCCTGCCATTCCAACAAGTTTCACAAGCAGTTTTTATTTACGTTGGATAAAAGTTCATCCACTGTTCGAACTGAAAAACAAGTTATAAACTCAGAGACTTTTAGAAGTGATTTCAAAATCCATCCCTGGTAAGAATAAAGTCTAATGCCTCCTCATGATCATTTGTGCTTAAATGGCTGATGTACAATCACAGTGACTTAAAGCACGAACAACCTCAGGTAACTGTCTGCTCTGAAAATAGCGGCGCTCTCATCTCCTTTCATATGTTGACTGCTGGAGAATAAAAAGCTGTACGTCAAAGAAATAATGTCAAACTGTAGCTGCAGCAGTTCAGGAAAGCACAGGCTCGGTTAAAACAGAAGTAAACACAGCTCACGCTCCCAAACACATCCTGTTTGTTCTATTTTTATTCTTCGTGAAGCACGTTTGTTTGGACGGAACCGAACTGATGAAACAGCTTTCTTTAGAGTGTTTTTCTAGTGCTGTGTTTTCACACGGCCTTCCAAAGTCAGAGCGGTTCAACAGAGCTGTATAACAGATGTTTTTGTTTTTAAATCGACCTCCCTTTACCCCTTAAGGCGGATCCCACCGCTTTTGAAACTCGTACTGCAGCTTCTCCGTGTACCTGCCAGCTCCATGTCCAGTTCAAACTTGATTTCTGACTCTTCTGTTCTTCAGAGCAAAAGAGTTGCTAAAATGAGGTCGAACTCAGTTTTTCCACCGTTCCCACAGGTGCATGCTCAACACGATAGACGGGCCATCAGAGTCGGTGGAGGACTACCTCTGCGACCCAGAGGAGATGCCACTGGGAGCCAGGGAGAGCCGACTGCCCTGCCCTGAGGACTGCGTCCTGAACGACTGGGGCCCCTGGAGCCGCTGCAGCCTGGTGAGTGAGAGCTGGACTCGGATCAGAAAGCATCTCAACTCCGCTCCGCTGTCTGCCACAGAGCAGACACAGGAATGTCAGATTTCTGTGAAGCCCGCTGAGATTTATCTTGATATCTTTTTCCTGTCAGAAATATTTTCTCTGAGGCTCAAGGAACAGCTACACTGTATTGTTGTGAGCAGAGTGAGGATCTTTGTCAACAAGTTATTTCTCGTCTGCCACAGAGAAATAAAAAGAGATGTATGAACTGGAGAAGCAGGAGAAAAATGGCTCTTATATATCACCTGTATTACACTTTACTGGCTGTGCAGTCAGCATGGGAGGAAGGTGATTTATGGTTAAGACAGAAGAGCGGGCTCACAAGATTTACATCCTCTGACGCACAAAAACACACACTTACAACACTCCACAGCAGCAGTGATGGAAACAAATATTAAGACAAGCTTTGTAATCCCTTTACAGACAACCACAGATCATAAGACTGTTATTCACTCATATCTAATAAGAGTCAATAACTAGAATCATCAGCTGAAAAAAACCCTGAAAAGACTCATCGTCTTAGTGCAGAGTAAAAACAAATCAAGCCTCTCAGTAATTTGCTCTTCAGATTTTTTGAAGGGAGCTAAATTACCCACAGCTGCATTTCACACTAAAAAAAAAGGCTGACGAGATTATTTAAAAACAGACTGTAAACTGCTCCCCCTGGTGGCTGGCTGCAGTATAGGTCAAAAACTCCTCCCCGTTCATTCTAAATGGGCTGTGGTTGAACTTTAAAAAATAAATGCACCTCATGGAAATGTTTCTCTCATCTGTATGCAGGGGTGATATTTAGATATTAGTAGGCTGCATTGTTTTAAGTCCTCTTTTTTTCTGAAATGTTTCTTTTTCATCAGTTATTAGATGTTAAAAACTGATTTTTACGTCTGTAACGATGACTGACAGCTGCTGTTCTTGTGTAGTTTTTTCAGGAATAATAAAATACATCAGGAAGGAGAACCAAGATTTCACACATTTTCTCTACTGGTGCTTCAGACGGGTATTCTGGCTTCAATACCGTACAGTGGTAGAAGGCGGAGCCACGCTGTCCATTCTATATACAGTCTATGTTTAAAGCAGCAAAAACCCTGAAAGCAATGCCACACAGGAACATTTTTGTCTATAGACTCATGGTAAATTACTGGCTATAGTTGCATTAATTTCACATTAATTCGCTGTAAAATTTTCATCGTAAAGTACTTCACAAATATAGGAGTGTAGTTGGAGTAAAAATACAGCTTAACTTGAATAGCTGTTAAAGCCAGTGAAGTGGTAATACGGTAGTTTATTATGAAAAATTACAGTTAAATGTTACAAAATTCTGGATAATATTTTACAGTGTGGAAATAAATCACTGTATAAATTATCTTGAAGAGAAAAGAGCTGCTCACCATTCATTTACTTTCAAAACAAATGCGCACCTCGCCAAGAGTCATGTCCTTATGAGAGTCGGTGAAAGTGCTCATGGGAAACAGTCTTTACCAATTATTATCAATTGATAATTGGCAGTTTAGAATCACCAATTAACCTGATGAGCATGTTTTTGGACTGTGGAAGGAAGCCGGAGTACTCGGAGAGAAACCCAAGCATGCACAGAGAAAACATGTAAACTCCACACAGAAAGGCGTCGGGATGTGAACTGGTGACCTTCTTGCTGTGAGAGAACAGCGCTAACCGTTGCACCACCGTGCATCTCGGGACCCAACATAAAACAAATGATAAAAAGTAAAACACGTCCAACAAAACACAACAAACAACATAACAGTCCCCAAACAATACATTGGTCCAGTGTTGATTCAGTGGTACAGAGTTCACAGCACCATAAAGCACCTCCGGGTCCCAGTTGAGGATGTTAGCAGGAGCCTTTGAGCATAAAAGTCAGCCCACACATCCTGGCCAGTGCAAATAAAGGCAAGAGGTAAATATATTACAGCATCAAATGCATGGGTTTAATTTTAACAGCTGTTACAAAACCACAATTCCCAAGACGTCAGTTATTTTTTTACCTGCTGCATCCATGAGTAATATACCTTCATTCCTAAAACGTAACAGCTTACAGAGATCTCCTCTGTTTAGACTCGTCGATGCCTCCAGCAGTGATGTAGCAGGTGGTGTGTTGGTCATCCAGCATTCAGATGCTCGGTGTAACCCATAACTTGGTTCATTACTCCGTTCTAGCCCAGAGCGTGATGGTTAGACAAGTATAACATGAGAATTACGCTCTCTACATCATAATCTGTCTGTTTCTCTGTGAAATAAAAAGACTCTGCAAATAAAGCTCTTTAAAGAGACGCTGACACCTGAGTTTGTCCCTGCAGAAAAACATCACAAACACAATCTTTGTTGCCCCATGTAAGATGTCAGGACATCCTGTTCAGCTGCTCCTCCCCTGACATCTCTATAAAAAGCCATTTTAACAGCTCTCGCCTCACCTGCTGTTCTCACAGCAGCACGCTGCCCATTGTTAATCACACCCCATTCTCCCCCAAAGTGCTCCACACACCGACTTCCCACAATTCCAATCTCGAGCTGGAGTCTGCCATTGCACCAGCAGCGCCCCTGGCATGTTTTATTCATGGCACCAGCGATAGAGTTATTCAAGGGGGGCTGTCATTTCCTCCTCCGACTCTCTTCTTCCCGAGCAATGACTGTGTAGGATCTGATGGTTTACCGTTCAAGCAGAATATCTGTTTCCCACTGGAAAAATTCCACATTATGGGAACACAAGTATGGAGGGAAGAAGGAGGGTCGTACTTATTTATCATGAGACATACGGAGATAAAACGTCCATCATGGGGGCGGTTCTAAACAGAGTCTGAGAGAATCCAGTAGTGGCACATTCACACGGATTTATCCAGACATCAGCGTTTCTTGAGCATCAGAACTTGGTTCAACTCAAGGACATGTCGTCCGCTCAGTCATTTAACTTTTCTAACTGCATTTTTGTCGCCTTCACTTTTTAAAAACACATCTGTTTTTTCAGCCTTGCACCAGAACCAAGAATCGAGAGCGAGTGGCCTACATCCTCCGGTCACCCTCCGTGGGGCGACAGTGTCCAGAGACGGTTGACAAGGAGCCCTGCAGCCTGAACCTCAACTGCTTCAACTACTTCTACAACATCACAGGTAGAGAAACGCTAAAAAAAATCACATTGATTATGTTTTTTAACAGAGCTTGACTTCTTGACTTGAGGTTGATTCCATCCTCTCTGTAAGGTCATGACAAACAGAGCGCTGACAGAACTGTACTCACTTTGTTACTTCAGACGGAGCAGATTGGGTTTTTTTGGGGGCCTGCCATGGGTGTGTCAGGTTTTATACTCTTCAACTCGAACCAAATCGCCAACATGAAAACAGCTCTTTGAAAAGGGGGGCCTTTAAATCTGTCAGTGAACACAGCAGCTAACACAGCCTTCATTTCAGAACGGGCTCTTCATCAGAGAGACCATCGATTTTCTGACTCATCTATTTTTGATTTTCTATGGCGTAATCACTTTTGTTTCCAGGGTAAGAAAATTGCAAAGGTTATTTTTAAATCTGCTTCTTTAAATGTCATCTTCTAGAAAATATACCGTAACACAATAAAATCCATCTCTCTGCGTTATGGTTGTTCCACCGGTGTATTACTGTCTCATTCTGGTGGCATTTTGATCTGTTCTTACATTAATGTTGTCTCCTCTCTAGGTGTTGTGATTTTTCCATGATGCTGTTACACAAAAGAAATTTAAAGGGATGAGGTTTAAGACTACCAGCTTTTAAGGAAGTCTTATCTGATGTACAACATCATAAATCAGCTCAGACGTCGTCTTTTTATCTGTGTATTTACAGCTGAAACACAGTGTTTGCTCTGAGAGCCACAGGATACTTCTGTTTTGTTGAAACAGTCTGTGTACCTGATACAGAAGGACTGTTTGATTGTTGCTTGTGGGGCCAACTTATCTGCAACTCAGATTGTAATGGAAAAATATCCTGCACATTACGAACAGCTTAAAAACAAAACAAGCTCAACACACAACTCTGTAGATAAATGAGTAGAACATCAGTACATTCTTGAACGCTTTTTGAGTTTAAGAGATGCTTTTCTTAAGGTATTTTTCGACCAGTGGTCCAGGAACTTTGAGTACCTGGTAAATCGGGCTGGAACTAATGATTATTTAATGATCAGTTAAGCTATCGAGTAGTCTCTTGATTAATCAAGTAGTTGTTCGGTCCATAAAATTTAAAAAAAAAATGGTGAAAAATGTCAGAGTTTCTTGGAGTCTAAGATGACATCATCAAACGTCTTGTTTGCAAACAAGGACTGTCATAGAGAAGTAAAGAAATCATCAATTTAGGCTTCTTTTTCTTAAAAAAATACTTCAAACTAATTAATTCAATTATCAAAATAGTTGATGATTAATTAAGTAATCTATTAATAATCTGTTAATCTGTTAATCAGTTAATCGTTGCGGCTCTACTGGTAGAACCTTCCCAGGAACTACTACTACTACATGGTTCCTGGTGGCCAGTTGTTTGTTTTCGTTTCCACCTCAGGCCAAAGACTCCCTAGATTCTGAAAATCAAACCAAATGATATGAAGAAAAAAAATAAAGGTGATTGCAACACAGCACTAGACCAGTAGAGGGCAGTAAGGTTACAACAAAAGCCACTCAGTAATTATGACACCATAAAAGGAGAAAGAAAAGTCAGCATCACTATGTACAGCACAGCAGTTAGCCTGTTAGCATGGAAACAACAGACTGCTACACAGTCTAAAGCATAAAGATGGCAGAGATAGACTTGTGTTTTGGCTTCATAAACAAACCTGTTGACTGACATCTTTCAGCAGGACATATATTCACATATGAAACTTGACTAGGATGCATTCCTGAGGACTTCATCTGTGTTTCAACAGCTGTTGTAAACTGGATACACGTTCAGCTGAAGGTCACCAGTCTACAGGGTCACTCTTAAAACTGGAACACCAGGAGCTGACTGAGACACAGTCACACCATCAGGCTCAAAGAAGACCATTGTTTAGAAGTTATTAAACCAAGTTAAACAGCTGGGTGTCATCTCATTGTGGACAGACGGAAACAAAAACACTGTGGCTGCTCCACCAATCAGAAACGTTCAGGTTGCAGGCTCCACCTCCTAAAGTTCCTGGACATCTGGAAAGTATGAAGAAGGGGTAAATATATTACCCCAGAACTAAATGTAGACCCAAGTTCCTGCAGTCAAAAAACACCTTTACCTGTGAATATGGACAGTTGCAGACAGAAATAATTTGGTCAGTGTAGCTTCTGACTTCATTTGGATGCAGCTGTTCAGTGTTTGTGTGGCTGAAATTATGACGACCATCTTCCAACTGGGTTTATTTTTTAAACCACCTGATGAGCAACAGTTACTCAGTGTTTTCTCTGTTTCTGGTCTCCACCAACTTTTTGTCTGCTAAACGTTCCAGAAGGAAGTTGCAGGAAGCTGAGGAAGTGTGCGTACGGTTTGTTCTTTGAGTTTTGGATGGAAATTGCTGCAAAAAACAAAACATTTAAAAGCAGAAAGAGGACAAATGTTCACTTTTTTGGCTCCTAATTTCTTAGAGGGTAACTCATCGTTGAATATTTGCATCTCAAAAATAAGGAGAAGTCAAAGAGCAGTGGAAGGAACATTTTTTTCTGTTGTTTTCTCAGATTTTTCGCTCTTCAGTCATATCTGCAGGATATTAATCTTTCATTTCACACGCCACTCATGCTGCACCTTCATATTTCATCCTGGAAATGCGGAAAACTTTTTCAATCAAGTGCGAAATAAAGAAGAAGAAAAAAACAGAGATTGGCGGCGTTCTCATATTTCTTTTGGATTTGTTTTTTTTTTGCCTGCTACGCTGCTGTCCCACATTCCCAACCAGCCCGACATCCTCCTCACTCTGCTTTGCATTGTTACACTAGGAGATGTGACACATAATCCCTACTGCTGGGTTCACAGTGCCATGCAGACATCCTCGGGTGTGTGTACATAATATACGAGGAGAGATTATTATTGGGTAAAGAAATCTTTTTGTTGTTGTTGATGCCGAAGCATCCAAGCTTCTCCTCCTCTCCACACAGTTTTACTCCTTTTCCTGCCTCCTGCTCTTTCCTCCCTCTCTCTCTCTCTCTCTCTCCCAGCCTCTTACTGTTGCTCTTTCTTGTTTCGTTCTCCTTATTTTCGGTCCCCAGAGTGCCACAAAGCTCTCCAGCAGACAGAGACACAATTCCCTGAGTTGAGCTTGCAAACGAGCTCAGTGCAGCTAAAAACAGCCACTCATCTCTGTCAGCGGATGGCACACTTCATGAGTGATACCTCAGCCTCCCTGTTGTTACGGAGCGTTTTTTAACAACAGCATGCACGCTGGGGTTTTAAAAGGCACTGGCAGCATAAGTCTGGCATAAAATGTTGTCTTTCCACTTCACTGAAATCATTTCTAAGGGAGCCAAGGATCAGCCTGTTACTGTTTGATTCTTCCAGCGAGATTTATTTTGGAGAACTGGCATTGATACTGCTTTTAAATTCAACCCTGCTTGGGCCACACAGCTCGCTGTGATGTTTGCATGAAAGGGAACTGATGGCTGCCAGATTTATTGGCTTTAAGTGAGCCGTTATAAACCTTCACTGACCCCTTTGCTGACAAAACAACCATCTGATATCGACAGTGATCCCTGATAGCTCGAAGCCATCGCGGCTCTGACTCCAAACGAAGAACAAAAAAGGAAAAAGGCACACCTCAATTATTTTAAGGCTTCCGGACGAGGCGGAGGAAGCATGTCGTGCAACACTGGCGAAGAAGTCATGCAAACTTTCAGTATTGCATGCAAAAATGCATGCTTGCCATGCTGCTGAGTCATCGTGGAGTCAAGTGTGCTTTATTTGTACACCGGGCACGTCTGTCCTCGAACATCTCCCAGATGCCGTGCAGGGAGAGAATGAGAAATTTAGTTTTAAGTCAGCAACATAACTTGTAACTAATTTGATGGTGTGGCTGTGTCAATACACCGTCTCAAAAGAAATCTCACTTGAGAATTTCACGGAGGAAAAACTGAGCACTTTGGCATCCTGGAATGCACTCTGTATCAGAGTATGAAAGCTTAAGCTAAACAACTTTCAAAGTAACACGAGGCGACGTGGTGCGACGGAGCATTTCTCTGTGTTCACCCTCAAAAAGCGAAGACATGCCACGCTTGTTTCCCAACGTCTGGGATTCATTCATTGTGAAGTGTAAAGAATTTTTCAGACAGCCGACGCGTCTGAATGCTTTTGAACAGCGTCTCCTTGTGTTTTGTCTCGCTGCATCATCCTGCTTCAAGAAGAAAACACATCCAACTACAGAAGAGGAAAAGGGGTAGAAGGGAAAAAAAATTAAAAAAGCAGGTTTCTGGAGAATTTGCTCCTCGTCTTTTCAGTCTCACCTGCCGTTCACTGAGGGAAATAACATCAAAAGCAGAAATATTTGCTGGGTGTTGAAAAGTTTTCCTCCTGAAAGGATGAAATTCTTGTGTACATGTTGTCTGAGAGGTGTGATGACGGAAGTTTAGAGCTAACAGATGGTGCTGTTTTCAACCATCACTGCAGCTCATCTTTTGCAAACATCTCATATGTATTCACGCACCTGCACTCGCTGTCAGGTGTGAGTAACATCCAAGGTTAGAGGATTAATACTCGCATTTCATTACGTCTTCTTCCCTCTTGCAGGTGCATGTAAAGTTGGCTGTCGAGCTCACGTTAAGTTAGTGTTTTTCTCCGGACACATCGTTGTGCGTTTAGCTTTGCATCTGCTCCCATTAGCCTCATCGTCACACTCGGCAGGCGACTGTTTCTGAGAAAGGAGCTCAAAATACTCCAAATACAGTATCTGCTCAGAACAAAACAGCAGACTGGCAGAGTTAGAAAGTAGCCGCTGAGCATAGCGGAGCGTTTAGCAACAAAAAAAGACATGTTTCCCTCTGGAGTTAGCAGGGAGCAAGACCGAGCTAAAATCAAAGTGTGCTGGACTTTAATTCACCAAGAGAAAACAGGCTCTGCTCCAAATACATGGTAATACTGCTTCCCATCTCCATGTGAAGTCTTCTTCATGTATCATTCTCTCCTCCTGTAAAAAAGATAGCTTAAAAATACTGCCAATCTGTATGCACGAGACTGACATAGTGATAAATCACAACGCGGAAGCCACAGAAACAAAACCCTCTCTACGACTCGACTGCACTGAGGATTAACTCCCCAAAGACTCGGCTTTGGAGTGGAAGACAAACACTCGAGTTGTTCTGGTGAGGAAAACAGATGACAGGAAGCGACACTCGTTCGCTGACATGTGTGAGGGAGGGTGGTTTGAAAAACAATGTTAAAGCAGCTTAAACTAAAAAAACATGTTTGAATTTATTTAAATTATATGAAAAGCAGCGGTTCTCACCTGTTTTTTTCTTTATATACACTCACCGGCCACTTTATTAGGTACACCTTACTAGTGACGGGTTGGACCCCCTTTTGCCTTCAGAACTGCCTTAATCCTTCGTGGCATAGATTCAACAAGGTTCTGGAAACATTCCTCAGAGAGTTTGGTCCATATTAACATGACAGCATCATACAACTGCTGCAGATTTGTCGGCTGCACATCCATGATGTGAATCTCCCGTTCCACCACATCCCAAAGGTGCTCTATTGGATTGAGATCTGGTGACTGTGGAGGCCATTTGAGTACAGTGAACTCATTGTCATGTTCAAGAAACCAGTCTGAGATGATTCCAGCTTTATGACATGGTGCGTTATCCTGCTGGAAGTAGCCATCAGAAGATGGGTAAACTGTGGTCATAAAGGGATGGACATGGTCAGCAACAATACTCAGGTAGACTGTGGCATTGAAACGATGCTCAGTTGGTACTAAAGGGCCCAAAGTGTGCCAAGAAAATATCCCCCACACCATCACACCACCACCACCAGCTTGAACCGTTGATACAAGGCAGGATGGATCCACGCTTTCATGTTGTTGACGCCAAATTCTGAGCCTACCATCAGACCAGGCAAGATTTTTTCAATTTTCCAAATTTTGTGAGCCTGTGTGAATTGTAGCCTCAGTTTCCTGTTCTTAGCTGACAGGAGTGGCACCTGGTGTGGTCTTCTGCTGCTGTAGTCCATCTGACTCAAGGTTCGATGTGTTGTGCGTTCAGAGATGCTCTTCTGCATACCTCAGTTGTAACGAGTGGTTATTTGAGTTACTCTTGCCTTTCTATCAGCTTGAACCAGTCTGGCCGTTCTCCTCTGACCTCTGGCATCAACAAGGCATTTTCACCCACAGAACTGCCGCTCACTGGATATTTTCTCTTTTTCGGACCATTTTCTGTAAACCCTAGAGATGGTTGTGCGTGAAAATCCCAGTAGATCAGCAGTTTCTGAAATACTCAGACCAGCCCGTCTGGCACCAACAACCATGCCATGTTCAAAGTCACTTAAATCACCTTTCTTCCCCATTCTGATGCTTGGTTTGAACTGCAGATGATAGTCTTGACCATGTCTACATGGCTGATTAGAAATTTGTGTTAACGAGCAGTTGGACGGGTGTGTCTGATAAAGTGGCCGGTGAGTGTACAACATAAACACTTACAGGATAAGATTGTGTCACATGATCCATCATCTGGAAGGGAATAGCAAACAACCACTAAAACTGATGTTTCTGTTCATGAATGAAATTGAATAACTTATTTGTCAATCAGGAATCATTGTTTTTGTGTACAAAGTAAAAACTGTTGAAAATTCATCGATCTGTTGGGACATTATGCATCAGAATCTAAATGCTATTGTGTTCCCACAGATCAAAACCAACAGGAGGAGATAGTCCTTGCACTTTAACTCTTTGCACTTTTTTTGAAACTTTTTTTGACAGCCAGTGAAATTGATTGATTAAGCTGATCAACCTTCCCATTGGTTTTTATGGGTTTTTTGTTTCTTATTTGTCCGTTTTATGTGTTTTAACATGTCAGTTATGCTGATTTATGTTTTTATGTACTCTTATGTTTGCTTTGTTGGGGACAAATAAAATCTTGAATTGAATTGAAAACATTGAATTGTTTTGTTTGTACTCAGATTGGAGCACATGTCAGCTGAGCCCAAACGCCGTGTGTGGGAGCGGCATCAAGACCCGGATGCTCGACTGTGTTCGAAGCGACGGAAAATCAGTGGACATCAAATTCTGCGAGGAGGTGAGTCCTGAAGTTGGCTCCCTTTCCTTTTTCCTCTCTTGGTTTCCTTGTTCCTCCTAATGACTCACTCACATCAGTCAGTGTAACATATTATTGCACCCTTGCACTACTATTAGGCCCAGAGGAACATGAAATATTCAGATGTGTTCCCATGCAGAGATTGTTGTCGTGGCTTCAGGCTTAGGCTTTAATTCAGTCGTAATGTGTCTCTGCTCTCTGTAATTGTAGCCGGCGGGCTGCGGCACAGCCGTCCCCACAGCTATTTAACCCTTGGCCCACTTCATCATCTGGCTCGTTCACAAAAACACACTGTGTCAGAGTGGCTTTCACATGATAGTCCAACTCTGTCGGTCCTGATGCTGCTCAGCCAGAACAAAGGCTGCTGGGAATTGTAGTGCAGAGAGGTCAAGCGGCTGTCATGCTGTGACAGATTGAACTGGCTGGGCTCGAGCTCTGTTCTGACTGATTCGATGGCGTTTCATGAATTATCCCTCCGTGTGCTGCAGCTGAATTTGGAGAAGAAGTGGCAGATGAACATCTCCTGCGTGGTCGAGTGTCCGGTCAACTGTCAGCTGTCGGGGTGGTCGGCCTGGTCGGAGTGCTCCAAGACGTGCGGATTAGAAGGTAAGACTCGTAATGGGCGAGACATTCTGCTCAACACGAAAATCAATACCAACTGTGCAAACTGTTGTTGACATTTAGTTGACATTTTGATCTGGAGAAATTGCCGGTGTGCCAAAAAAAAAAAAAAAAAAAAAAACTTACAGGACTTTCTGGCAATAAGAAAAAAGTTTTACTAACAAGACACATTTATGGAATGTTTCTGAGTCTGCATCCTTATCTCTGATAGTTTTGAGTCGATTAAACAGGAAAAAAAACAGCTGCCATAGCAAAATCTGAGCTACAACCTCCAACAACTTTCATTTCCAGTCCACTCCTGGTCCCATAATGCAATTCACCAAGGTTTCCAACCATAAAACATGATCTCAAAAGTTAGATTCTGATTTGCCAAAGGTAAAGTATGCCCCATAACGCCACTTTCACTTCAGTCGTCAAACTAAAGGAAGGTGAATACGACTCAAAGATGCAGGGAATTTTTTTTTCAAGGATGTGTTTCAGAGAGTTTTTTTGCTGACTTGGATATTCATCTGTTTCCCCAGCTGGAGTTAGACAGCGTAAGAAATGCAGCAGACTGGGGTCAAGGCTTCGTGCTTCCGAAGCATCTCTGTACGTTTAGTTTACTGTCAGCACAGCTCCAAGAGGAGAGAAGCTTAGTGTTTCCGATCAGAACGGCAGACGGACTGAGAGAAATCGTTTTAATTAACCTCATTTACCATCAGTGCTCATTCAACATCCAGATTAATGTGGCACATATTCTCTCCAGGGATAATCTCACAGTGACATACGCTCTGATTTCATCTGATTATTGCACTTGTTATGATCGCTTTATGGCTGTACCCATGATCGAAAGCGCGAGTAAGCAGAGTGAGAGAAAACACCAACATAAACATCAACATTCTTTTTTAAAACTTGTTATTAAAGTGATGCTGGAGCGGTCAGACTGAGCCTGTCTGCTGCATTAATGGCAAATAGCCAGACACAGCCAGTTGTTGAATTAGCAGCAGACACAAGAATCCAGTGATTCATCTAAATCAGGTTAATCCTTTAAACCGCGCTGGTCAGCAGCCGCTTCGGCCTTTGCAAACTCATACAGCGCAGCCAAAAATTTCCTGCTATGAGTCAAATTACTGTGGAGAATCACTCCGACCAAATCAACAACAAGAACTCAGTGTGATAGAAAGATGAAGCTGCAAAAAAGGAGCCAATAAAAACAGAAATCTGTGACGAATTAGAACAAATTGATTGTGTTTTGTTTGTATTTCTGTGGGGTAGAGTGGAACGAGATGATCTTCAACATAGAAGTGCTCCGTCAAGTGTCTTGTAACAGAAGTTAAAATCATCTCTGTGCTTTAGCTCATTTGGGATCCCTCCAGCTGTATACAAGCTGATTAATTTGCTCAGTCATTTTGTTGCTTTCACTGATTGTCATTTGGAAAGCGTGAAGTTAACTCGAGTTAAGTCACTTTGTAAGCAACACACAGCTTGGTTCCAAGATCTCCATCTCTCTACATCCCCTTTCCTGATTGACCCACCTTTCTCTGTTGGATTATCACTTCTTAGATGTTCAGCTTGGTACACGTCTTACTTTTCTTCTGTCTTTCATTCTTTAAAAGATAGAAACAGAAGCACCACCCCATCTCCTTACTTGTTCCACCCATAGACTATAGTTAATGGACGTAGTCTCCGCAACGTCACTCATCTGTTTCTGAAATGGATTTTTGAAGCAAAACGGCCAGCACGGCCATATTGGAAATGAGGCAGGCTGTGAGTCTCCACAGTAACAGCGATAGGGCACCCGACAGTCACCTGACCTACAATTTCATTGACCTGAGCTGTGCCCCTAATTGGACGAACCAGCGATCTTAATATTGTCTAAATTGCCAAGTTAGAAAAAAATTCACCCCCCATAGAGTGCATGGCGATAGTGAAATTAGCGATTCAGACGGGAGACATTCTTTGTACCATGCTGTAAATGTGCTTATTTTGGCCGTGAAAATGGCTTTTTTGGCTTGGTGCGTATGTGACTTCCGGTGCTTCCTCAAGTGGACACTTGAGGAACAGCAGACTTTAGCACTTCCGCATTGTCTCATATATTCAGACCCCAGGTTGCCACTTGCTTCCACCGCCTCCATCATCTTACATAGTATCTGCAATGAGGCTTAACTGTCACCTCTTTACCTCATCCAAACTCAAGCAAAGCTTGGTTGCCTTGAATGTAAGGGGGGCTGATCCGAAGACCAGAGTCCATGTAAGGAGACAATCAAAGCCCCCAGTGTTAAAACTCCATATCAGAAACAAATGGGTGACATCATCACAGACACTACATCCATATATTATACAGTCTATGGTAGCACTGCAGAGGTGCCCTTGAGCGATGCACCAAAACCTCCAACTGCTCAGCACCCCTCAGTGTGCAGCATCCTCACTCTGATGTCTCTCCACTGGTGCATGTCTGAGCACCCGTGTGTGTATTTCCAGCTTATGTATGTTCTGCATGTTGAACAACAGAGTGACAGAAATACATTTTTACTCAGGATTTTAAAGAAGTACAATCTACTTATTCTTCATTCAATGAGTGATTATGACACGTGTTTAAAACTTTAAAGCAAAAACTGTCTGATTTGTTGTTTCCTCAACTTAGAGGGATATGATGGAGCAGGGGTCAGCAACTAAGTTTGGCCTCGGGCCAATTTTTTTCTGAGCATCTCAATGGCAGGTCAAAATTACATCTTTATCAGGCAAAAAAAAAACAAAACTCATAACTATTATATCTTGTAGGAAAACACAAGTTGACAAAGTTATTAATTTGTAGTGATTTGTCTGTCCATTAGTAACGCAGCCAATTCTCACATGACATCCTGATGCTGTTATTGTTTTTATGCTGGGATAACGTGTGAGACATTAGCAAGAGATCGCCAACTAGCAAGACAAAATCAATCAATCAGTCTTTCCATACTCTTGTAAACTTTGTCGCTGGATCAGCACTCTTCAAGGTGGTCGCTATAGCAACAGCTGTGGCCTCGTCATCATCAGGCGATGGAGACATTGTTGAGACTGGGTGGAGATGAAGTCTACAGGCTCACACACACATTCACATAGAGACACACAGCACACACCCTCAAACTCAACGCCTTCTGACTCCTACCCCCCCTCCCTCCCTCCCTCGTCACGGTGCAGCCCGCTGTGGGTTGATGCGCACGCGCTCAAGTGAGGATGCATTCAGTGACTGTGCTGGGACACCTTCCCTTCCTGACACCCCCACCCTCTCATATTTGTAGGTCTCTGGTGTATTGGTCATTCATGTGCTTATATGTTGAGGTATTTGTTTCCAAATCTCACTCTGTGCTCCCCTTTAGGATTTTTTTGTCCTCTTCTTACCGTATGTGTAATCTTTCCACATCTGATGAAACGGGTGCACTGCACTGTGCTCATTGGCTGCCTCACAGAGCTCCTGTTCCTGTTCTCCATGTTTATGTCTGTGTGTTTTTATGTTTCCTGGACAGGATCTAACTGAAACGCAATTTCCCTCGGGATAAATAAAGTATTTCTGATTCTGATTTATTTATATAGCACCAATTCATAACAAACATTATCTCAAGATGCTTAACAGGTCTAGACCTGTAAATGATGATAAACTTTATTAACAGAGACCAAACATCAAGACAAGACAGGAAGTCTTATCTCATCTTAACCCACCATGAGTACAGACCTTTACAGCATTTAGCAAGTTACAATGGAGAGGAAAAACTTCCCTTTAACAGGCAGAAACCTCGGACAGAACCAGACTCATGTTAGACAGACATCTGAGGAGACTGTGTTGGGTTGCGTCCTTTGCCAAAGCAATGAAAAGGAAAGTTGACAGCAAAGGGCGTAAGAGTCATCCTACCTGGTTTTATAAACGCCAAGTCAGTCTGTCTCATCTGCAACAAGTTTGCTGCTGTTTTTACAGAATAAAATATCCGAAGTCACCACAAAACGAAGCGACATATTGCCTTTTTTCCTAAATTAATCTGCCACTGATACCGTAATTATCTTGGCTCAGTCATCTCAAGGTTTTGTAGTAACAAAGAAAAATACATATCAAACATCTCCTGTTGGTATAATTTAACCTTTGTGTTTATATATTTGAAATCGTAGAGATAAAATACCCAATTGTTTTGGAATGTGTTTCAAAAGCCCCTTATCAGTGTTTAGTGACCCCCATGGGGTCTCGACCCTCACTTTGAGAACCACTGACCTAAACCACAATAACTGTAAGTTTGGTACAACAACAAGTGCCTTTTTCTGACACAAAAACCACAGAGAGCTGATAAAAGGTGTCTGCATGTATCTGCGAGTATCTCTTTTTCATGCTAACACCATCTCATCCGTGTGTTTTTCCTGTGCTGCTCAGAAGGTGTTAAATGTTTTTTTTGTAATCTCACAACGACCTGTTGGGAGATGAATCATCATCCACATGATCTCAAACCCATTAAACACCCAAGTACAACCCACAAGTGATTCAGAGAGTTAAAACCAAATGCCAAGGGTCATATCTAACACAAGTACGCTCGGCATAAACATCATCATGTCGTCAGGTAGGTGATAATAACAGTTAATGTGCTGTGGTAATGTGAGAAGGCAGACCTGGGGTTTATTATCATTGTTCTCTCTGAAACTCCTGTTAAATTGTTCTTTGGGTGAAGTGGTTCAGTAAACACTTGGTTTGTTTTGTTGTTTCAGTTGCTAAATAAAAAAAAATAAACAATATGTAATTATTTCAGGTATTATTCGCACATGAAAACAAATTATTTTCTGCATTCAAGCACGACGAGTGCAACTTTCTCGACACTCCCTGGGCTGTTTGTCTTAAGGGTGAAATAACAAAAAAAAAAAAAAAACCATGGATGATGCAAAAGAGTCAACTTTATGATTCAACACATGAAGAGTGGTTTTGGAATAAGCTTTTGTTGAAGCCGTAAGGGGGTAAGCTTTTTTATACCCTGTTTTCCTGTAAAGACCAGTTCATTGAAATGTTTTCCTTCCTTTCATACCTCTCATCCCCAAAATTTCGAAAGCACACAAAAAATATAGAAATAGCCTCCCTATTGTGGAGAATCAGCAGAGTCAGAATCAAGCCCTGTGATTGGTCAACTTAAGCCTATTTCTCCGTCAAATCTATGGCCTAGCTTTTCCCTTGGGGATGTTGCTCTGCTTTACTCAAGGAAAATGGATGTGAATTGTGTCGTCTTTATCAGCAGATCACCTGTTGTCTTGCTGTGCTTCCTGTTTACCTTTTTACAGCAGTTTTGAGGGTTTTATGTTATACTGCAGCTGACACGTTGCCATGGATCATCCAGCCAATATAAAAAGGAAGAGCAGAGAGGAGATGAAATGTTCAGCTGATGTATCCAGAAATGTAAATCTAGGAAACGCAATCCCACTCGGAGAACCGATCACAGGGCTTGCAGCTGCAGTTACATTTGGAAGGAGGTGTACGCTGCACACACCAGGGGGTGATTTTTTTTTTTTTTTCATTTTTCTAGCTCAGCGGCTTAGAAGATATTAGGTTCACAATTGTGTCCAATCAGAGGTGCAGCTTAGCTCTCGTGATTGATGGGCGCCCTATAGCTGTTAGAAAGGGAGCTCAAAGTCTGTTTCTTGAGTCAGCATTTCCAATATGGCCTCTTCCACCAATCGGCTTGATCACTCTGCATCAGGAACAGACGGGTGACGTAGCGGAGACTACGTCTATATTTTATTCAGTCTATGCTCAGGCTACATGGACCTATGCTGTAGGCTAGTGTTTGTAAAATTGTGGTCCGCAGACCACTAGTGGTCAGCCAGAACTTATAGTGGTCCGTCATAACAGTGAGTGCTTTTTTGGGTTTTTTTTTATGGAACATTAAAAAAATAAGATGTAAAAAAGTTAAGTTAGCCAGGACTCACAAAAGTTTCCTTGAACTCCCCCCCAGAGAAAACGGTCAAGCTAACGTTACTCCATTAACGAGCCTAAAGTCAAAATCATCACAAATCGGTGGCTTGAGATGGAGACAGTAAAAAGAAAATCAAATGAGGAAGAGAAAACCTCAAACACTTAGCCACAGTGACCATTATGGACACCCTGGAAGTTTAGTGCCAGTAGTCCCAGCCAGTACATGTATGATCAGGGCTGTTGTTCCTGGACTGTTTAGCTTGTTGGTCCATGAGTTTTTGTTTTTTTTGTTTTTTTGGGGGGTGGGGGTGGGGGTTGGTCCTTGGTCTCAAAACTATTTGAGAAACAGCGACGGCCACAGAAGTAAAAACCAGGACACAACAGTTTTGTGTTTCATTCATTGACAACATTTCCTGACATCGACCGTACGTTACATGTCCTCTCTTTTCCTCTTTATAAAAACTGCTGCAACATTTATCAGCTCCATTAGTTTGTCCGGAGTTGCTGCGAAAAAAGAAAAAAGCGGAAAACTTACAAATTTTAAGAAAGTAAAACTTAACAGGAGTCAAGATTCTGATGATTATTTCTCTAACTTTTCCATTTTATAAAGTTAATTGAAGAAAATAATGCAGATATTAGCTGCATTTACAACGTTTCTATAAAAATGACTGCTGAGGATTAATGATTAAAGGGTTAATGTGCCCAGCTCTGGAGGCCGAGTCTGGAAATATTGCAGCTTAAATAGACAAAGCCAGGTTGGGACGATGTATTTGTGAGGTGAGGATGATGGAGGAGCCTGCCTACATAAAGCTTCAGGAGACGTTTTATCTGCAGCATCAGGCATCCTGGTTAGCTCTGAAGGACCTTATTTCTTCAACAGCCTTCTCTGCGTGTACGACCGTACATGACTCCACAATAAAGTGAGAGTCAGTATTCTGTGTCTGGGTTAAAACATGCACGCTCAGCAAAACTCAGAAAGTCTTTTATCAGACGCTTCCTGCTCCCACTGGAAGCATTTGGCCAGAAAATATCTCAGAAAAAAAAAGAAGAGAGGAAGTGTTTATTTAGGAGTCGTTACAGTCTTCCCCAATGAGCGATGAAAATGTGTTCCTCCTCCTGCCGGGTTGTTGTTC
Organism: Labroides dimidiatus; assembly: GCA_030710495.1. Lineage (NCBI taxonomy): Eukaryota > Metazoa > Chordata > Actinopteri > Labriformes > Labridae > Labroides > Labroides dimidiatus. The sequence continues at coordinate 6,180,832 of CM061148.1, forward strand.
CGGCGGTTCACAGAAATTGATTCTGTCCCATTACATCTTCCTGCTCCTCCGGGCTGTAGGGAGCGCTTTGAAGAAGAGGCAGTACAGCGATAGTTTCTAAATCACAAGGAATAAGATAAAAGTTTAAGAAAGGCTAAGGGAGGAAGAGGGGACCATGTTTGATGTGTGTGTGTGAGTGTGTGCAGGTGGGATGTTCTCTTGATGGAATATAGAATGAGGCTGTGTGTGCGTGGGAAGGCTGATTTGTTGTTTTGTGTGTTGAATGGTGTCATAGGCTGGCAGAGGTTTACTCTGAGGTGAGCAGATTGCCGGCTCGGCAGTGTGAAAATAAAAGAGGGATGTGCAGCAAATGAAGGGTTCTGAGGTTTGAAAGTGGGTGATTTAAAACAAGTAGAGAAAGGTTGTGTTTGAAAATGTGTGTGTTTGTGTGTGTGTGTGTGTAAGGTCTCTGGGTTGGTGTTTCTAGCTTATTCACCGCAACAGCTCTGCACTCAAATGAAGCAGTCTCTGCGGCGTTTAGCTGCTGTAATACATCAGATTTATTTAAAGAGAGTTTGCTGTTTGAAGTGGAAGAAAAATATTTCACTCAGTGAACCGAGAGTCGATGAAGACAGAGAGGAAGAGGTGCAGATTTCAGGCTGTTTGCCGAATCCTGGGCGCTGAGCGACATTAATTTGATGCATTCAACACAAACACATACACATGCTCTCATTAGCTGTTTACAAGAACAGAGCGCTGTGCGGTAAACCACAACGGTCACTGCATGTTCCTAATCTGTTTGCTTCAGCTGTTGAGTTTATTGTGCAGAAAACAGACAAATTTCAGAGCAGGAATCGGAACATTTTTCATTCTCTTTCATGCTGATAAGCCACAAAAGAAAGTAAAGTTGTAGGGCAGAGATGAGCGGTGAAAGCGTAACTGCTTCTTATGTATAATCCAGATGTAATCATTTCACTGAAGCATATCATTTACAAACAGCGTAGCTGTGTAATATCTACAGTACAAGTCCCTTTAAGGTGTGCTTTGTTTGTTTAATGAGGAGCTACGAGGTTCCTCGTCAGTAATAACTGCTCAGAAGCTATCAGTCAGATGGGGTCGGGTCTACCATGTAATTCTCAAGGATTAATGTTGATGTAACTGTGCACTCTATTCGGAAAATTTTCAGCACTTTACTGCCTGAAAGTCCATCCATTATGGCTGTACCCATGAAATATTTGCCAAATCTTCTCTGCCGATGCCACACAGCTTAAGAGGAGTTCACACATAACGATTGCTAGTCTGTTTTTGTCCCGATTTTCCCCCTTCCTGACCAAGGATGGACAACGCCCAATTATTTTAAGTCTTATTAGATTATTTTATCAGATTATCCTATGGTCTGAGGTATGTTAAGACTGAAATTGTCCCAATAGTAGTAGCCAATCAGGAGGCGAGCTGACTGACGAACGAGGAAGCAGACGTAAACAAATCAAGCACGGCTGACCTGGGAATTTTCCGTTAAAAATAGATGTGAGAAACGTTCCTACAAGGTGTATTAATTATTTAAAGTTTGCCCACAGTCCATCTGGAATAAACAGGGGTTTTTTGACCTATACTGCAGCCAGCCACCAGGGGGAGCAGTTTTTGTGGCGACCTCACTTCATGCTAAGCGAGATGACGTCCATTCTTTTTATATGGGTGCAACCCATAAGCTCAGCTCTGCTGCTCATCTTACAAAAGGCATCGTTACAACACAAATTTCCCAACTTTTTTTAAGTTTATATTGTCATATTTAGTTTGTTATTGCAGATGAGTTTTCCCCTTTCAGTGAAGCCAAACCTTGTTGTTTTAAATTTTCTAGTCTTGAGGTCTGACTTGAAATAACCAAATACAAGAGAGCCAAGTAAGAAGGAAGAGTGCAGTTTCTGGCTGCCAAATAAACAGAGTACTGTGTTGTTTTCTTCATCAGCTTACAGAGCGATAGAGGTCACAAAGCTAAGATGAGGTTTAATTTTTGAGCATTCAATGAAAACATTTGCTAAAAAATAGTTTTTATGTTCACAGTGACTAATGACTAACTGATGATGTTCCTCACTTTGTGTTTCTCCAGGAAAGATGTGGCGGCAGCGATCGGTGGTTCAGGCCTCTCAGGGCGACGGCCGACCCTGCCCCTCTCAGATGGAGCAGTGGAAACCCTGCCCGGTCAGACCTTGCTACCGCTGGCAGTACAGCCCCTGGTCTGAGTGTCGTGTGGAGGTACGTTAATAAATCAGAACATTTTACCGCAATCCAGGGTTGCTAATTATTAATGATTGTTTCGACTGTCAGCTACAAGAAACGCTGCTTTGACAGGCCCCTGCCTCTGCTGAGATCAATGCACTCAAGAGTTTGAGCCAGAAAGTGAATTTCAGGCAAGAGAGATCTTAGCGACTGGCAAAAAAAAAATAAATAATGGACTCTTTCGTATTGATGAACAACCCTATCAAATCCCTGCTCGTGCAGTTATTTTGTGAGATGGACGGTAAAAATCAATCTAATGCACTTGTAATGCTGATTCATTACAGTAAACTGATACCCTTGCCAAGATATTTGGCAGGCATTGGACTTGATTTTGCACTGAGAGACACCAGGTCAGAATATTAAAGTAGTCTGCTGCAGCATTTGTGCAGTTTTATAGGCACACAGAGCAACATGTCAGCTCTTATCACTCATTCAGGCCATTTGTTTCTCTAAATTAACTCCGTCAACTGTCACATAATCTCAGCGTTCCTCTAAAGCCTGACAGAAAGAGGCAGCATTTCCTTTAAGTCGTCCATGATCCGTTTACCGCACATCCTCTCTTGTTATTGAGACGTCCTTACAGGGTGTCCACAGAGCTGTTGAGTCCTGTTTGGTTTGGCAGCACCATTTTTTTCTTTACCATGGTAACAGCAAAGCATAAAAATATCCCAGATTCACAGTCTTTTAGGAGCTTCTTCTAAGAAAGAGCAGCAACCTCTGTCTGTTCACCGTGCAGACAAAGAAGAGTTTGAGTGATATCAGTCAATGATAAGTCAACAGGCATCTTCGATCATTCTCTTCTTCTTCTTTCTTTGGAACAGTTGCCAGATCATTGACGCATGACTTCTTTCTGGTTTCAGTACCACTCAAAGGCCCTGTGAGGACTTTGTACATGACCTTAAAATAGTCTCACTTTTATATATTTGCCTGTTCAGGATCCATGATTTAAAACAGGAGTATCAGCACCAAAATTGGAAATTTCTAGATACTATTCCTCCGACCCAGCAAGTTGACCCAGACTCTCTGTTTCCCAGCTCCACCTTGGGATCCAAAGGCATTCCCAGGCCAGATAGGATGTTGAATCCCTCCAGCAAGCTCTGGGTCTACCCCAGGGTCCTCCTCTTAGGTGGAGAGGTAGCATCCTAGAGTCTAATCCTCTTCAACTAACTGCTTTGATTTGATGGAGTAACAGCTCAACTCCCCAGCTCCCTGATCCCATCTCCAAGGCTGAGCCAAGCAAGCTTTAGGAGGAAACTCGTTTCAGCCGCTTGTATCCACAATCGCAATCTTTCAGTTCTGCTCAGAGTCCGTGAGGGTTGAAATGTAGACCGTCTGGTCCATCGAAAGCTTTGCCTTTCAGCTCAGCTCCTTCTTCGCCACAGCGAGTCACACCATCCATTCTACCCTCACTCATAAACGAAACACTTGAAATCCCTCATTTTAAGCAAAGACTCATCCTTTGGCAATAGCTGTGACCCAATCCATGGGCTGCAGCTTTCCTTAGCCATAATGTTACGGGTCCCAGGCACGGTGACCACAATAACAAAGAGAAATCTGTAACTGTGAAATAAAGGTAGATCCTGTGAGCAAGAAGAACAGGAGCACTCGTGTCTTTCTCCAGATTGCGTCTCTTTAATTTCTTTACAATTTTCATTCAGTGCATTTCTTTGTCCTGTTCAGTATACAGTTCTAACAAAACATAAATGAGGCTCTTTTCTATAATATGCATCTGTAACTACTTCAAACTACTACTACTGTCCCAAAACACTCTCAGTGAGCTTCAATGCTTGAATACAGACTGCATATGGCACCTTTGATATTACACTGATTTTAATAGACATTGTGCAAACTCAGGATTACTCATCCTTACTCTCATAAGTACTCAAACTTAGTCATATTTGGACATTGAACCTCAGAATGTAAATTATTTAGCTTAACATGACTGGTTTTATGCATAAATCAAACAAATAAAACACTCTTAAATCGTCAGACCACATTAAGTCACATCAAGAGTCTTAATACAGAGTTTACTTGGGAGTACATGTAATATTCAGCGCGAGTGGACAAACTCTCGCGATAACAATTAAAGCTAAATCACGCGAGACCACGGCGCAACACGGCTGGGCTTTCCCGCCACCATCTGCTGATATAACACCGCTCAACAAACACACTCTAAAGTTACAGAACTCATTACAAAACTATGATCGGTAACTTGGAGAAGTGACACAAAGCTTAAGGCTTTTATTTTCTAGCACTTTTAGCCACCAACTGACCTGTGAAATAAAGGTAGATCCTGTGAGCAAGAAGAACTGGAGCACTCGTATCTTTCTCCAGATTGCGTCTGAAGAGGAGACAGGAAGTCCGTCCCTATTAGGCAACCGGTGTTCGCGACTACAGTGACAAAGGTTCCGCTTATTGTTTCTCTCCTTTACTCACTAACATACACACTAGAATCTATCTCCCTGGTTTTGCATAACATTTGTGTCAATTATCAAAACAAATTGGCAACGTTTAAGTGCCTATACACAAAGTTTGCTTCATTATTCAAAACATTAACACCAAATGTGGTTGCACATATTTGGGTGCACCACAATAACATAAATGATAATCTTAACTAATCAGATTCAAATAGCACTATTAAAGGTACCCCAAGACGCTTAGCAAAAAAACAAGAATACAAAACAGATCAAAAACAGAGATGAGAGGTTGTGATGGTGTGAGTCAGGTCTTGAAAGCAATCCTGAACAGGTTTCGTGTTGATTTTTGAAAGAGAGCGAGTGAGTCTGAATTTTGGATGTTTGGAAGGAGGGAGTTCCAAAAAGTTGGGGCAGCAGAGGAAAAGGCTCTGTCGCCAATGGTGCAAAGCTTGGTCCTGGTGATGGGGGTCAGGAGGTCGGAGTCTGAGGATCTGAGATGGGGGCTGGGTGAGTGGCACTGGAGGAGGTTGTTGGTGATTTTCTTGAACATAAGGATAATTAAAGATTAAGATGAAAAATGAATGATGAACTATAATCAAGACAAAAAAATCAAGATTGTATGTGTAAAATCTGGGTTTTATTTCATGTAAGTCTTTAGGGGTGTAAAATCTGAGTCTTTTCAAGCATTTCGTGTTAGACTTTAGGTAATTACTTTGTCTCTAACAGGATTTCATAACACTAAAGGTCATATGCATTTCTAAATTTACCACAAAAGGGAAAAGAGAGTCTAAACATGATTTACTCGAGCAAATCAGCACAGCGGCAAACGTTCTTTTCAAGCATTCAACACGAAGCTCTGACGTTTCTTCGGTTGTGATTATGTCCACGAAAGAGATGTTAAATTCCTCTTTTTCTGCCGATGTGCTGAATGAAAGCGTGCCAAGGCGAGTGTTTTAAGGCAGGGGAATTAATGAGCATCTTTGTGCAGATTTTAATTACATGCCTTTTTCTTTTGATTTTAGACTCTACAGCAAAGATTTTAAACCTCCGTTTGTTCATAAAGCTCGACAGCATGGGCCTGTTTAAGGCTGCGGTGGCTCTCTTTGTGCTCCGCTTTAAGTGCCTCTGAGAAACAACAATGTTCTGAGTGTTGTGTTTACATTGTTTCCACTTTGTTTGGTATTGAATCAATGATGGAAATCATTAAAGGGTATTGACCTCTACTTTTTACTGCAGCTAGAAAAAGCTTTAATGTGTCATTAATATGTAATGCAGTGTAAATTTATATGCACCCTGTAAAAGGCAGTGCATTTAAATGAGATCCGTTTGTACTTTTACAGCGAAGAACCTGAAGAAGTAGCAGCCACTTTGAGAGCAGCTTCAGTCTCTCAGGTTTTGACTAAAAAAAGCTGATGAACAGAAATTTCTAGCAGTGTTTCTGTGTTAGTTTTCCTGCCGTTACACTGAAGCCAAAAAGGCTGCAGGCTCATAAATCTCCACTCTCTCACCCTCTTTATTCTTCTTCTGTGGTCTTTCCTGTGCTGTCAGAGTGTGGTATGCGGACACGGCATGCGGTACAGGAACCTGTCCTGCTTTGTGTCGGATGGCAGCGCTGACAGCGAAAGCCTGGTGGACGAGGAGCTGTGCAGCAGCCTGGAGCTGGCCGTGGACGGAGACAAGCAGATCACACTCAAGGAGGCCTGCACGCTCCCCTGCCCAGGTAACAGTGCTGATAAAAATGATGGTTATTTTGAGCCTCCGGTGCTGCTTGAGCGAGCTTTCAAAGTCATGCCCAAACACAGGATGCAGCATGAGCTGTATTTTCACCAAAACACAGCTTGTTGGATATTTTTTACCTGGATTCCTGGGTCAGTGTCATCCGTCTGAGATACTGGGTTTTATTTTCATCCAATTCACTGATGGAATTTTTTTCAATTTGGCTCTAAAATCATATTTGACTGGAGGATGAAGGGAGTAGAATCTGATGGTTGAAGGATTAAAGGTTACTGTGACCTCAAATATAAACCTTCATAGACCCAACTCAATAGTACTAACTAAGTAAGAACTGTCAGAGCCTGAACTGAAGGGGAGGGGTGGTGGGGGGTCAGAGACTTTTGTACAAGTTTGAATATGTCTTTCAGAAGACCAGATTCTTAAGGAAACATCACACCTGAATTTCCCTTCAGAGATTAATAAAGTACATTCTGTTGTATTCTATTCTATTACTGAGAAATTAAACACGTTTACCGTCTGCTAAGCTGTAATGTTTTTATACATTTGCAGCTGACAGCGCTGAAAGCATTGTAAAGTATTTTTTTTGCCGTCTCCCAAATCACTTTCTTTCTGGTAGGTGCGAAGCCGCAATGTTTAATTTAGTTTAACAATCCGTAAAATTTCATGCATTGTTCCTTTAAATGCAGGGTGTACACAGTGCACTTACAAAAGTACGTGATTTGGGACACAGCATCTGTTTCTAGCTTATCTTAAAGTCTCTGTGTGGAGTTTCCATGTCTTGTTGATTCCTGATAAAACTGATCGAGATGAAAAACTTCATTTCCCATGAGCATCATCACTCGCAGTCATAAAGCTGTCTCTCTAGCCAAATCATACATTTGTTGCAGATGCAATTCACTGAATGCAGATCTGATTTGTAGCTATGTGGAATTATTAACTGTAACGTAACAACTCAACTTTGTAAACTCTGAATGTTTACCGTTTACCATTAGTTAGCTTACAAAAGAACAACAACAACCAGCAACACACGCATTTCACCTTAAAGTCTTCCTCAGATTTTAACAGGTAATAACTTTATATGTCCCTTAGATGTAGGAAGTTATATTTTCACAATAAGACTTAGAATATATCATAAACAGAACATCATACATTGAATGTGGGGTATCCTTAAAATCAATCATTTAAAAGTTGAAAAAAGCTGGTTGCGACACTTTACCCAGATTAATAGATAATAAAGGACATTAAGTGACCGAACTACCTTACCTGTTGTACTCTCTGAAGAAAGTTTTAGTCTGAGTGTGCCCGTCGTTGCTTTTCTGTGTCCTAATAAATGTCTGAATAACTTAAATATGCACAAAGTTTAAGTCTTGAGTCCACAAAGAGCCGTGAAGCTGATATAAACATTAAATCCTGTTCAAAGCTCTTTTAGCCTGCAAAGATCTGGTTGTAAAGTTTCTTTGTTGAAAATAACACTTCAGCAGGAAATGTACAACTTGAGGACAAAACGTGCTCCAGAATCAGCCATGAGGACAAGACATTGTCAAAACAAAATAAAAGAAAAAAGAAAAGAAAAAAGGAATTTAAGCGGGGCCCTCGCCTGCATGTTGCTGCCACTGCATGTGCGGCAAAGTCTCCACATGCATATGTGTATATGAGTGCAGAGCAGAACTGTGATATTAAATCACAGAGTAAAATACATGACTTCCTGTTGACCATAGGGGGCGGTGTACTTCAAGTTAAAAAACAAAACCATATAGATGCGTTCAGGCTGTTCGCTCCAGATCCAACACTGTAAACAGTATAAGAGGTATTAAGATTTTCATTTAGCCGAAAAATCGTCAAGTTTGGTGAGCTCCCCTGTCCACACCGATTGAGGTGTGAAAAATCCTTTGATAAGTTTTATTCATCAGTGTGTCTGGTATACAGAGAAAAATTTCAAGATGAAAAAAATCGAAAAAAAAAGTGTGGGACAAGTTCGATCAAATACGTACCCTATAAATCGTAAAAATCGGACGTTTGACTCCAATTTCCGAACTTCCTGTTCAGAATTCACCGTGGTTGTAAGAGACTTTTTTGAAGGTTTTGGTATGATGGTTATGCCTGCCAAAAATCAGGCCTGTAGCTCCAAGTAGCCTGAGGGGCTGCAGTTTAAACTCCATAGGGGGCGCTGTAGAGCACGTATCGCACGAAAACACTCAATTCATAATTTTTTTGCCGTGATTCATATTTTTGGCACATTTCGTTCAGACTTTGAGCACGTTGAAGACACCCAATATGGGGTTAAAGGCGCAGGAGAAATCATAATAATCCTAATCCCAAAAAATTCCTAATCCTAGGCCCTTAAAAGAAACTCTTCCTGCCTGATAACATCTCACTGCCAAACTTTAGAACTCAAAACAGAGACACCTGTTTACTTTGCAGATTACGAAGTGGTGCTAGTATAAGAGTGAGACTTTCCCACAATCATCTAAAAATCCCTTACAGTGTCTTTAATCATTACTGTCTGCATCATGTGACCTGTCAAAACTCACAGTGGAGTACATGTATGTTGCTAACAACACATCTGTGATATAACCAAAGAGGAAAACAGATGGATGATTATATCTCTGGCCCTTTGTTTAATAACAGGCCTGTGTGAGCATTATTCAGTGTCACAACTGAAACAGAAAATAATTAATTTTCAGTGCCCACTTTCAGATTGAGCTGAGCCTCTGAAATGTGTGCGAAGAATCCTCACATTAAAATCCGGAGCTTCTCTGAAGGGTTTTAATATGTAATGAAGTGTCTGCTGTTATTGCTGCAACTTTGTTTTCTGTGAGAAACAGCCTCGAGGTGGTGGACACATCTTTGCTTCTCATGCTAATATTATTTGTTGAGTCAGTGGCTCTTTTGTAGTTTTTTCCAAACTCTTTGATTCATCTTTGCACTCCTAGTCTAAGGTGAACGTAACAGTAGGTTTCAACATTACTGTAGAGATTTGTAGCTCAGGGGTCGGTTTTGAGCTTCCAACTAGAATCCAAAGTAAAACGATTCATTTAAATGTTCTTTAGCATCGCAGAGCAGCTCTCAGGTTCGAGCAGCAGATCACAAAGTCACTTTGAGAGGCGTAATAGCCAACACGCTTCTGCAGTTTGATTCGTCGCACAAAGCAGCCACTAAAATACTTTTTCTTACCGAGCAGGTTTTTTTATTATGACCTCTAGATTCAGAGCTCACCTGAGGGCAGAATAAATGGACTACATTAAAACAGATGCTTTGTGTAACCTTGCCTTTTTATGCCAGTTAAATTTGCTGCTAGGTGCTGTTTTGTTGCCTGTAGGTACTCAGAGAGCTCTCCTCTGCCAAGGTAGAAAGCCTCCATCTTACTCTGCATGCACATTTGAGCCTCATATTTACTATTTCCTGTCTGAGTTTGAATCCACATCCAGCCCACAGAGAGAAATCTAACATACGGTGTGTAAAACATTGGCGCGGTGGTCAAAAAAAGCTCTCACAGGCCTCCTAGCTGTGAAAGCTGAGCTCGGTGAAGTGTCTGCCCGAGCCCGAGGCACTGCTGTCAGGAACTGTTTCCTGTTTTATGTGCTGGACACAAACTATTCAGAGCAGCTTCTATTTTTTTTCTGTGAAACAACAACAAAAAAAAAAAAGAGATGAGAAGCCATTCTAAATGAAAGCTGTGACCCCTTCGATTCAATTCATTCCATCTGTGCAGTAAAGAAACGGAGTCAGAGTGATTAAATCATATACATCCAGAGAGAGAGATGGAATAACAGAAGCAGAGGGGTGCGATCAATAATCTGTGTGGGCGAGATAACACAAACCCTGAGGGCTTATACGAAAAGAAAAAACAGAGCTGCAACCTCCCTAAATAACAATCTGATGCTTTCTACATGACTATAAAACATGTTTTTTTCACCTCACATGTGAATGGAAGTGCTGATTAAGAGGAGAACAGATTTCTGTGCTGATTGAAGGAGCAGGTGCTGAAGAAATGGAGCTCCATCCCTGCGATACCTCCAGCAAGGTGGTTAATATGAGGGCTTTAATTCATGAAGGCAGTTTGAAGGGATTTACATATCTCTGAAAAGGAAATGAAATGACTTTAATGACTCTGTTCAAAGAGACTCTTCTTTGAGCTCATGGCTTTGATGCTATTGTCAGATTCCAAACTAGTTTCTATGGGTCTGTGAGGACTTGATAGCGTTGATAGCAGTGACACCTGTGGATGGAATCAGTAGTGTTCTTCTAGGATTAAGGGTGTTTTCACACCTGAAAGTCCAGACCTTAGTCCAGACCAAAGTCGTATTTTTGTTACATTGTATACATTTGGTTCAGTCTGTTATGGTTTCAAACTGTCATTTTTGCAATTGGACTGACAGAACTTACACGATGAACCTACATGATACCGTCATCTGCTACCGTCACAACTATGTACTTTGCGTGTCTCCGTAGTTTACACTGATTGGTCATTTGGCTGGTGGGTGTCTGATGTCAACATGTTGAGTGGGAATTTAATTTTGTCAACAATGAATGAAATCATCATCATATTATTGATGTTTTCATACCACCAACAGCGAAAACTTGAGGAATTGTACATCATATTGATCTGAGGACGTCTTATAAGGTATATAATTAGACGACAACGTTATCGTTGTTGACAGGAAAGAAAGAGAAAGTGTGTAATCCTGTAATCCTGTGATTGGTACGAAGGTCCGAACCTTTCAAAATAATGCTTTCACACTGGGCATGTACCAGACTGTGGTCCTGTTTGGTCCGGACCAAGACCACAGCTTTTGGTCGGACCAAGGTCCGACTGTTTGGTTCAGAGCAAGGTCCAGGGGAGGTTTCACACCAATCATTTTGGTTCAGATCAAACAGAAAAGTCTGATAGTTCAGACCAAACAACATTGGTGTGAAGGCAACTTGTGACTCTTTGCCACTCTTTGTTTAGTTTTCTTCTACTCTGACGTCCTTTTTCTTCTTGACAATCCAGCTCCAGAGTCCACCATCACTACAAAATAAATACCAAGAAATCATTTTCAGCAGAGAAAAACACAGATCTCTCCTCTTCTCACTACAAAACTGACAGACGGAGTAGTGTCATCACAGGAACGATTAGTTTCTGTACTGCTAATGGATTTGTGTTCTCCCAGGAAAACGCCACCTGACCGTAGACAGCATTTAGAAATAACCGCATTTGGCGCTCAGAATGTGAAGAATATGCCTTTTTGACCCAGGAGATCAAAATGTACAGATGCAGATTAGGGCCATTATTGATGGAGAAAATGTTTTAGGGCAGTTCAAAATTAAAGTCAAAATTTCGGGGATAAAGTGGAAATAAAATTTGGAGATTGAAGTTAAAATGGCGATAAAAAAAAAAAAAAAAAGAATTTAAATTGTGACCGCTGTATTGTGAGCCCTGTGGGATTCATATGAGAATATTCATGTCCAGGGATGTTAGAAGAGCAAGAATTCATTCATTCATTTATTCATTCATTTATTTAGTGTCATCAATTTTCACGTATTATTTATGAAAGCAGACACTCAGGCATGGTAACAGCTCATTCAGTATTTCTGAAAAAAACTTTTAATGAAGGCAAGTATTTGATTTCCACAAGTAATTTATTAATCTGGACGTTCAGGCTTAATTAAAGCTCGTACGATATGCCTCAAAGTTACTTTTTAATGAAGGTAAGTCACAGCTCTGGCAATAGCACTCAGACATAGAAACAACCAACAACTTGTGGCAGGTGTCTTTTTTCTTTTTTAAACCCAGCCACCACCACTACTAGTGGGAACCTATTTCAGTAACCTTATTGAACCTTATTTTAAACACATTATTTTCTATGGTCTTTATTGTTATAGAAGTCAGTTTTAGTGTGAACAGGTGGTGATTACCTTTAACCCTAAAGATTCACAACAAAAAACAAACAACTCGAAACAACAAACAGAGAACTAAACAAAACACCTCATACAACAATAGAACAGACTCAGAACATTGTTCCAAACTGACTGGAAAATATAAAAACAAAAGAAAAATGAAGAAATAATTGAATAAATTAATAGAAAAAAAAACAACAAAACCAAACCAAACAAAGAGAAGATGGCAGGTGTCTTGGATTGTTTATACTGTTAAGGTTAAGGCTTCTTCTACCTTATTGTCGAACCTTGTTGTTCAACTTTATTCTCAACATTTTAACTTCGATCTTGACCTGCCCAAAATTATTTTCTCCATCAATGATGGCCCTGATCTGCTTCTGTTAAAATGAGACAATTTTACTTTAATTTCAACAACACCTTCATGCATGCTGTTGCATCATTTGTAGAAATCCATATCTCCACTAACCTGAAGTGACGAATGGATTTTAAGATGTAAATTAAAGAGATACTTCCTTGCATGCAAGACTGTAATAAAAGAATATGTTTCCACTTAATTTTTTAAGTTTATAAAATCTAAAAAAGACAAAAATAAAAAGATGATAACTGAGCAAAGTCCAAAGTGACTTCCTCAGTTATCTTCTTATTGTTGTTCCACATCCTAAAACCCAAATACTTTCCATCCACCATCATTTATGACAATGTAATGAGCAGATCTTTGATATGTTCTATAAAAAAAACAAATTTTGGACAAACTCGGAATCAGTCAGCTGACTGCTGAGTGCAGCGATACATGTGTAGCTTTTAAGTAGGTCTAAAATGCGATGTGCCATTTGGTTGATGCTTCCACCCAAATCTTATTAGAGCGCCATGTGTGCACACATTTTCAGCCCGAGTAGCCCCAGCAGGTACCAAACCCTCGAATCTGGCAGTGCTGGTGCAGGATCGACCCTCACAGGATGACTTTCTTATTTTCGGTTAGTGATCAGGTCCTGGCTACCGTCCTTGTGCTGAGCTGGACATCTGCTGTGATTTCAGTGATAAAGTACCCTTTGAAGCTGAACCTGTGAATATATAAGAAGTACACTTTCATTTAATTAAGTACCTATGTGCTTTATTGCCCTTGGTTCAGAAAAATATGCAGCTCAGCTGGCTCTGTGAGTTTAACTTCTATTTACTCTGAATAGAGTAAGAATGTTAAATCAAACAGTGTTCAGCAGGAGCCCGGCGTCTCCTCTCTGTGTCCTTCACACCTTCAGAAGCAATACTCTGCACACTCAACAGACCTCTGAGCTTCATTTTATTGACAGCTTCCTGCTTCTTTAAAGCCTCAACCTACAACATTTTTCCTATGAATAGATTTTTGCTTATTGAAACCACATGAGAGCCACTCAGCTCCCCGTTGGTTCATTCTTTCCTTACTTTGGCTGCAGGCTAGTTTTGCTAGCTGTTAATTGTAGTTTTGATGTGTAGCTTTTAAATGCTTATTAGCTGCCTGTTTCTAAAACGGATCTTGAAAGCAAATCAGAAATCATATTGGAAATGGGGCGGGCTTTGAGTCTCCACACTAACAGCTATAGGGCACCTATAAGCTGAGCTGAGCCTCTGATTGGGCGAACTTGCGATGTTAATATCTTCTAAACTGCCGAGTTAGAAAAAAAAATTCAACCCACGTCCAGTGCGCGCCGTTAGCGAAATTAGCGATTCAGACAGGAGACTTTTTTTTGTACCAGGCTGTAAACATGTTTATTTCTGCTGTGAAAACAGCTTTTTTTGGCTTGGTGTGTTCATGACTTCCAGTACTTCTGGAGCCAGACTTGACAAACTGCAGATTTTAGCACTTCAGCATCGTCTCATATTTTTAGAACGGAGGTTGCCACTTGGTTTAAACAGAATAATAATAATAATAATAATAATAATAATAATAATAATAATAATAATAATAATAATAATAATAATAATTATTATTATTATTATTATTATTATTATTATTATTATTATTATTATTATTATTATTTGTATAGCACTTTTTAATACAAATAACAAAGCGCTTCACAATAAACAGTAAAAACAGATAAAAACAGATAAGAAGGGGGCGCTGCTGAGCAACCTATGGAGGAAAGAAAAAAAGAATGTAAACATGTTTTCCAATTGTAATTTCATTGAATTTTTTTGAATAAATATAATTGGAAGAAAAAAAACTGATAAGAATAGCAGACAAAGAAAGAAAAAAAAAGAAGAAATGTATCCATAAAAGCAAAACCAATAAAATAAAGAAAAAAATGAAATAAAATCACAAATTAAAAGCTTTTCTGTGTTTATCAGTTCTCAGACTAAATTCGTCTCTTTGCCGTAGCTACAGATAGTTTTTAGCTGGTTTCTCCATCCTTAGAGATTCACTCTTTTCTCTGTGGATGGAGTAAAAAGGAGGAGCAAGAACTCATCACTGAAAATCAAATTAGTCAATCAACGTGGCCGGCCTTACACTCCCTCTTCCTGATTGTTTAGGGTTGCACAGTGCTGTTTGTCATGCTGTGGGGCGCTCAGTCAGGGAGATGCCAATCAAAGACACACCAGACACCAAATTAGACTTAACTTTCACATCCTAATTGTCATATTTTTTGAATATTTTTGAGAAACCTCAAGATGTTGGAAAGCTCTGTGTTTTCTTGATGCAATAATAAATTCTAAACACATGGAGGGGCTGTATATGTAACAGTCTTGAAAGTTCTTTAAGAGGCCTGATTGAGGGTAAACACAGATCGCTGAAACTTTTGGAAACCGTTCTCTCTGAAGCCGGTCTGGGCTGCTGCGGCTCTTAACGGAGACAAATCCTCTCCAGCAGCTGCAGTAAAACATTTTTGCTCCAGGATCGATAAAAGAAGTCGCTATTTAGCGCTAACAGCGGTAACCATTGTGCCAACTTAAGACTTCATCAATACAAAATACAAGAGCATTGACCAGGCTGTGATTAACAGGTGACGGCTCAGCACTGCAGGGGAAAAACAGCACAATATCAGCTCAGCTCCGGGATGTCAGCCCTAAACCCTGACTGAAAACAGGGGGGGGGGGGGGGGGGGGAATCTCACAGATGGGATTATCACTTCAAAGGTTCACTCTGATGACTTGTTGTCAGGTTTTGTGACAGAGGCTTGTCAGCTGCTGGATTTGATGGGGCTTTGCAGTGTGGAGCAGAGGAGACGCGTGACTCTGCCCTTCAGGTCTGCAGCTCGGACTCTTCTCCGAGCAGCAACAGGCTGCACACGTAGAGCGTTCTCATTGGTTCTTTGAGAATTTCAATAAGAAAAGATGCAAACCAAGCTCAAGACGCGCAGCATCTCGTATTAAGTCTTGTATTTTCGGTGTCAGCCATCCCTTAAGGAGGTGTTACTGCTACTCCCTTGTGTTTACTAATGTGGAGTTCATTTGCAGAGCAGCTCTGTGTCTGTTTTAGTTCATAATTGATCAGTCGTCACTCAGTCTCTTTACGATACTCTGCAGAAAAAGTTCAAGCCTTTATCTGCACCCACTGTTTGTTTTAAAGCACCACCGTTTGAATTAAGCAGTGCATAATATGTGCCTCCGCCGACGGATTTCTCATTTCAGGCAGAAATGAAAGAGAACTCATCAGATGTGTGCTGGTCCCTGAGACGGAAACACTGAGAAATGCTGCCCTAGATAACAAGTCAGTCCAAGGCCTTTTGCCAGACTGCAGGAGCAGTGAAGTATCAAACGGCAATCAAAAGCACAGACTGCTTTCTGAGCTCAGAGGTGCTGCAGAGTGATTTGGGAGGAAATTCAAGCGCAGTTTGAGCAGGACTGGGGACAGCTTGGGATCCTGGCATCCTTACACACACACACACACACACACACACGCAAACACACAAACACACTTTCATGCACCACCACCCTTGACCCGTGTTCGATTTCCCCTGCTGTTTGATGAGCTGCAGTTGTCAGATGTGATCAAACCCAGCCTGCCCCCCTGCATCCTGATCTTCGTCCTCCTGAAACTCTTCAAAGCGTCTGAGCCATCTTGGTTTCATATAGATACATGTTCTGTCTCCCAGCTGCTGCTGCGCACCGCAACACGCCACGTTAAACCATTGTCATCCTTCCTAATTCAGTAAACATGAAACTGAGTCTGCCAAAGCTGAAGATCTGATCACCGAAAGGAAACACGAAGATGTAATGTCAGGATTTTGCAAAGGACGTCATTTGGCACATTGATGGAAAAACGCTGTTCACGTTTCAGTCTCGAGGCTGCGCGCTGTCTTACAGGAAATTAAAAGATTTGTGATATGACTCGAGGTCAGACCGGCAATCTTTTTTACAGGTCATGAAGCAGTTATTTAAAAAATTCCCAACAGACCAGGTAAAGCTGAACGCTGCCTGAAGATCTTAGAGTTTTGATTTTGTCGTGTGGACAAAATCTCCTTCTCCTTCTGATTAATTTTACTTTCTGAATTTATTATGATTTCAAATGACAGATTTTGAGTGTTGCTTTTTTTGGCATTATTTCATCATTGCGACAAGGCACCTTTAAGATCTTCAGAACGATGGACGACCATGCAGAGAGAGACATTTCTGACAGCGTAACACGACACGCGTCCATGAAACAACTACTGCTAAAGCAAAACATAACTGATTGTTTGTTTCCTCTCTCTCTCTCTCTCTCTGATTCTTCAGGTGAATGTTACCTGATGGAGTGGTCGGACTGGAGCTCCTGTGTGAGCATCTGCGTGAAGGGAGCCGTTGTGGACTTTGGTTCAGTCCAGGTTCGCTCTCGAGCCGTGGTGGCCCAGGAGCCCGAAAACCTGCTGCTCTGTCCTGACCAGGCCTGGGAGTCTCAGCCCTGCACAGGTGAGAATCCTGCTAACAGAGGAGATCTTTAACCTGCTCACAGCTGGACGGTTAAGAGAAGAAACCTTCGGTTCATTCCTAATGAGGTGGATGCTCCACTTTAAGGGTGCAGCTTTGTTTACTTCACCCACTCCTTCCTGATCCCCATGGTCAGGAAGAAGCGGCTTTAGCGTAGGTGGGATGCAGGATGTGGAGCTCGTCAGTGCATTAAAGGGCTGACATAGAGAGACACTTACATTAAGGGTCATACCCGCAGGCTGTTTTGTCTACCAGCCTTCTGAATCCGCCTGCAGGAGCTTCAAAAGACGCTGGAACAACCAGCAGGAACCCACAGAGATGTTGTGTTTGTGCAGGAAGTTAATGCCTGAGCTGTTCGCTTAGACCCAAACATGAGAGCGGAGAAAACACTCACGTCTACAATGACTTGGTGCTTGCCGGTGTCACTGGGTCAATTGGAGCTCTCCCACGTGGGATTTCTACACTTAGATCTCTAAACACAGACCGCCCCTCCACCCCAACACACACACACACACGCACACAAACACACACACGCTCATTTACTGCTGTAATATCTGCAGCTCCCCAGGCGTGTTAATCAGCCATTAGGTGTAAGGCGGGATGTGAATCACCACCACCACCAAAGCTCATTGCTAACAGTCGCCATGGGCTTAGTCTGCAGAGCACCACCCCCCCCCACCCACCCTCTCCCCTCGCCTCCTACCCTCCTTCTCCTCCCTCCTTGGCTACTGTACACAGCCCCACAGCAGTCTTCAGCAGCCTGACCTGGTTTCACAGCATCACTCGAGGAAGAGAGCGCGAGAGAGAGAGGGGGAGGAAAAAGAGGAGGAGGAGGAGAGGCCCAGCCAAGAGCAGTGGAGGCGGGGGAGGACGAGGGAAAGGAGGGAGGGCGGTGACGGAGAAAGAGAGGCAAGGGACAGAGGAAGACAGATCAAATAGTTGCATCAAAAGAGTTTTTATGGGGGCGCTGTGCTAGCTCTAATGGGCAAGACACATACCACAGGACTTCTTTGATTCCCCACCATCTCTCAGCCCACGTCTCTGTCTGTCTCTGGTGGGTTTTTTTATTCTGACGGTCACAAAGCTTCTTTTTGCTTCATGCAGAGGACGACATTCCTGTTTCTCCTGTACGAAGGTCTTACTTTACCACACATTCACTTTCATTTAGCACCTCATCTTTCAGGACCCGTCTGGTCAGCTTTCAGACTACAACACAAGATGAAATTATAATATGATTTGATTTTCTCTCATGATCAATCCAGCATCAATGCTTTTGGGGGGGGGGGTTATGTACATAAAGGACGTTTCTTTTGGTTTATTTAAGACAGTGATACCAGATCATTTCGCCTCAGTGTGCAAATGTTTCCACTGAGTTTTTTCCTCTATGAGTCATACTAACCATGCATCTCTTTGCATCCCAACATCTCTGCAAATGAAGGATGCATCGTGATTTTCACAGCTTAAAAAAATGTAACATGAATAATGTTCGCCTCTTATATGATGCAAATTCAGCATATATATGTATTTATGGAGCAACGCCTGCAAACCAAAGCCTGGTTTGTGTTTATTTGTTGACTACACTGTAGCAGCTGATGCATTAACCGTAGTACTGCAGGTCGTCACTATCTGCCTTTTTCCTGACTACCCATATTTCATTGCGATAGCCAGTTTTGCTTCCACTTGAACATTTTGTTTACATCATCATGGAGACCACAAAGCTGACAATGTTAGCCTAGCGGTCATACTAGCTCTAATAACCGGCTTTTAAAAGCAAGAAAGTGACAAAAGGAACAAAAATCAGAGATGAGTCATAGTGCAGATGTTTTTTTAAAAAAAATTACAATGAGCCCTGACTAGCATTAACAATTTCACGCGAGTTGTTTTGAGCTAGCTTGCCAGCAGCAACAACTGGAAGTCGATAACTGCAGGTGGAAGTCAACACCCGTAGACTTCTGAAGATACAGGTGGATTGTGAGGACCCATATCAATGCTGCTGACTGCCGGTCGTCGAAAGAGTGACAAAAGAGGAGCTTTGACAGTTACAGAGCAACCGGTGTTTTGGAGTAAAGAGTCACCATGTCAAGTGGTGACTCTCAGCCGAACGTGTCAGTACACAGGGTCACACTTTACACTGAAACACCAGCGATGTCTGCAGCTGTGGTATTAGTTTCTTTCTAAACCATCATTTTGAATATTTTCAAACTTTTAAGTAAATACACAATGTACAAACAACATATGTTATAATATAGAGATGAACATGATAAACATTGTGTCATCAAGTATACATGTATACAACAAATAGACTTAGTTTTGGACTAATTTTCTGGTGAGTTCCCACAAGAATAAACAACAATAAATTGATATTTCATTTATTGATTATTGCTGTAGTGGATCAGTGATGTTTTTAGGATACTTATGATAGGATATTGTTTATCTTGACATAATAATATACTTACTTTTCTATATTATTCTTTGAATTTCGTGTTCTATGTAGTTTTTTATGCATAAAGTTGTACTTTTGCATATTTTTTTACATATATAAAAACTTCATTTATTATTGAAAAAAAAATTCTGGTTTTATTATTATTATAAATCAAATAGAAAGTGGTTAAATTTTAGCTTCTAATAAACAACCGTAATTTGCTGAAATGATCAAAAACATGATGGCAGTGAGCGATGCTGCAGCTGGTCAACATCATGGCTGCTGGCAGTACAAGGGTTTCTCATTTACCAAAATGAATTCTGATTCTAAGAAGTATCTGATGCGTTATATGCAAGTTAAAATTGAAAAGGAGACGCACATTTCAACTGGCAATCTCTGCAAGTTTCTTCTGGATGGCAGACAGGAGTGTGACCTCTCTCAAATCAGTGTCAAGACTCTGTGGAACTTCATCAACCTCAACAGAAATGAGTTTGTAAACACCAGGAGTTTGGATCACAAGAAGGGCTCAGGAGGGGGAAAACAAAATCTCAGGACTGAAAACCGGAAGGATCAAGAGATTGATGTTGAACAAGTAAATGGAGAAGTGTCCGGAGAGTTGCAGGCAGAGCTGGAGTTGGAAGGGAGACTGTCAGGAGAGTCGTGCACAAGACCAGAGCCAAAGCTTGCCATGTGAGGAGGGTGCAGGGGATGAAGGATCAGCACACGGACAGGAGGGTGGAGTTTGTTAGGAGGGCGCTAACACTGATTTCAGTGCCAAGGTGAAACATGGTGGGACTTTTTTTTACAGTCTATGGTCTGACCACAGTTAGAGTTTCCAAAGGTCTTCTCAGTCACTGACCTTGGATTCATGGTTTTAACAGCAATGCACCTCATGTCTCTTCATCTGTCTGACAGCCACGGATGGATTTTGTCACTTCCTTGTTCTACCCGTAACAGATAAATATCAAGCATTAATGTTTCTGTCATGTGTCCTTAGAAGGACACAGGTTTAACTTCTGTAATTTGATCTCAGCTTGAAATACCTTAAGTAGCCTTTATGTCCCTCTGGATGTACAGACGTCTCTGTCCTGCACTGACGTTGATGGATGTAGTTAAAAGAAGCGCTTAACTTCCTGAAATTTTCACTGAAGTCTCCTCCTCCACTCCTGGCTCTGACTCTGCAGCCACACACACACACACACACACAAGCCATTTCATTAAGGAGCCACTCTGCCTCTCTCTCTCCCTCTCCCTCCCTCTCTTTCTGTCCTTGTTATCATCTACTCACAAATTCTACAACTTCCACTTCACACGACTCATTAAAAAAGCCTTGAAAGCTCACTTAAATATTCTCCATGTTTACCTGCTCAAGACACTTTTTTTTAAACATTTTTCTGTGCACATGGGTCATATCAGGACCGCCACCAGTTCACGCTCTAATCTGATATTAGCCTCCAAGTCTTGAAGTGTGAGCCAAGTTTAAGTGCTGCCCATTTATGACGATGCGGTTATAAGGAGGCTTTTAAAATTAATAGGCTTGCAAATCGTCTATCTCCTCTCTAAGCCCCGACACAGTCCGGGTCATGTCTCAAAAAATTTAGACTTTTTTTTTTTTTTTCTTTTTTGAGCAGCTCATACAGCTTTTGAGTTCTATCTGCTCCTCTTCTGAGAAACGTGTCGATAGTTGTAAAAGTCCAATCTGCTCGTTAAAAAAAATAAAGAGAGAGATGCAGGGAAGTTTCCATCTGTAGTGGGTGATTCAGTGATAACTCGTCTGGAGCCGCTGCGAGAAAAAGAGGGCACGAAATGAGAAAAGTGGAGAGAACACAAAAGGACAAAGTTGTCTGGGTTTGCAGACAAATCGTGAGGTAAGAGCTGCTGATAGAGCCGCGCCATCGACTGGAGCAGCGATACTGTACGAGAGCCTGAGGAAAATGGATCGCCCCATTGTCCAAGGTTAAATTGTTCATTTACGCTCGCCAAATGGGCCGGGCTGATGATTGGTTACACAAGCCTCCGTAGGGAAATATGGTCATTTACTGCACTGATGGAGATATTGATAAAGTCATAATAGCATTGATAGAAAGTCATTAAGCAAAAGCTCTTACTGAAGATTAAAACATTGAACTGGACCTCTCTGTGAAGATAGTTATATTATATGACAGCAGCCTATTAAACAATCATAATTTAGCAGCTGCTTTATTAATCCGTCACTCATGTGATTAACCGTCTTCATCACTGACTTGTTTTGCTCTCAGGGGGCGAATGTTATGAGTACAAATGGTTCAGCAGCAGCGGCACAAACTCCAGCCGGCCTTTGGTGTGGTGTCAGCGCTCGGATGGACTCAATGTCACGGGTAAGGAACTCGAACAAACATCACTGAAGAACAACAACACGTTTAAAGAGACCTGGCCTTTGGTTGGTGAATTTTCTCTGTATGATTTAGAGAGTTGAGGTCAGCCATTGAATGTGAAAGTAGCCTTTGGTGATTCCAATACACGAGATTATTACAAAACAGTCTGATTGCATTAAGAAAGACACATTGTTTCACTTTAAGAGCTCAATCTAGAGTTACACGTCTTCTTCTGTGCAGCATCGTATTGTTTTTATAAACTGATCTCCCATTTGTGGCACCAGGTCCCAGCTTTCATCTGACAGTGTATTAATCATGTTCCGAATCATGCGAAAATTCACATTTTCTGACAAGTGCACAAACAAACCAAGGTCTGTCTAGTAACGTCTTATTTATCATGAAGTCCTTTCATTCGAGAGTTCAAAAAACACATCAGAGGACACAAGACGAGATTAAAGTTAGGGAAACGGGCAGAAAAAAACTTCAGAATGCAGGATGGGAAATATTTGGAGCTTAAAATGTTGTTTGCAGGTCAAAATAGTCTGAATGTGAAAAACAATCCAGAGCCTGATCCTGGCATAAAAACATCCTGATTCCAGACATATTTTGTCCATATCGCCCCCTAATGGAGAACATTTTCCGTGGTCAGAATCAGAGTTCACTGATGTTTACGCAGCACGTAACACAGCAGAAAACTGACCACTGATCTGGTATCAAGAGACACCTGAGGGACAGGTGAGCTTTGATTTCATCAGCCTGTGATGATGGCACATGTATTTCTGATCACAGATGAAACAATTAAAATCTCTAAGTTGGGCCAAGCCTTGGTTCAATCCTCCGTCTCTCAGCTTTATTCAGGATGAGGGTGTATAGTGTGTACTCAGTGTGACAAACAGGATTGTAAATGGATAATCAAACTAAGACCCAGCTGAGACCTCAAAGACAACGTCTGAGCCGTCCATGGTCCACGGTGTTGTGGGGCCACACGCTGATTAGTCACGAGAAGAGAGTGAACCTTGAGACTTGAGACTTCTCCTCACAAGAAGTTTGTTCCAAGCAGAAATGTATTTCATAATGACCACATCGAGTACCCAACATATATCAATCACGCATTGACATCATTTCCTTTAATCCAGTGGTCCCCAAACTATGGCCCACGGGCCAGATACGGCCGCCTCCACATTTGGCCCGGGCCCCCTGAACAATACCAGAAACGCATTATAATTTTTTTTCACTGTCTGGCGACTCGATCGAGACTAATACACGCATAGAATGTGACATTCTATTTCATAAATAGAGTTATTTATTCCATTAATAGTGTTATTATTTATTTCCTGACTTTTTTCAGTGAAGATCCCGGAAAGGGTTATTAATATTTGGTGGCTTTCTGGAAAACAGTAAATCTTTACGTTTAGGCATCCCTGTGATTGTCACACTTTTTCTGTTACAAACCGACCGGCCCCCCATCAGAGAAGGGAAAAAGTTACGTGGCCTTCACAGGAAAAAGTTTGGGGACCCCTGCTTTAAACCATCAGAAATTCCAGAAATCATGAAAAGAAAAAAAATGGTCAGTGGGGATTTTCATGAAATCAAATGTGGTTGCCACCATGATAGAAACGCAGCAATGCATTTTCAGCCTTTTATCCATGTTTTGGTCCATTTCGGCTCCAAAAAGCAGGACGATACCAGAACGTGGCAGATTTGAAGCCTAAAACCAGTAGTTAGGAAACCAATGGAAAAAGCTCTGAGTAGATTTTCTCTTGCTCTCTTTGCTGAATTCCCCGTGTGTTTGGCATTAATGATGCTTTTCGTTTAAAAAAAAAAAAAAAAAGAAATAACTGCTTTTTTCTTCTCTCAGTTAATTGGTTTGGTCTCTGAGTGTTTATTCACGTCCATCAAAGCTTCCCAAAGGCAAGATTGACATATTTAAATGGCTTATGTTGTCTGAGCAACAACAAAGCAACCCAAACGCTCAGCGTGGTACAATGAAACAACAAGAAGCGCACATCAAATATTTAGTTTTTTTAGACGTTTTTTAGCAAGACATATCTCTCATTTTGTTGTGTATTTATCCTCTGTTGCTCCACTCCGCCTGATGTAACTTCATGTTTTAGCTGTAGGCAGCACTGATACAACACAATCTGAGGTGAAAACAAGTGCTGATGAGCCGGGATCCTGTTTAATTTTTGAATCATGTGGAGTGCAGCAGAATTTATTAAACTGAGGGATTTGAGCAGCTTTAAAGCCCCGCAGCGGTTTCATGTAGGAGGTAAATTTATACCAGGAATGTCAGAAAGGTTGCACACTGTTCCTCTATATACTATCTATAAGGAGCGAAAGACCTGTTCAGAAATTCAGCCATGAAGAATACATGAACATGTGGTTTCTCACCCAGACGAGGTTCAGAAATAAACCTGAGAACAGCAGCAACACGGGGTTATTTCTGCATCCAAAGAGTCGGTGGACGGACCAAAACAGTGTTTTTAACCATGTTCACATATTTAATGATGCTGTGTCTGATTTTGCTGCTGCTCTGCCTGCCTTGTCTTTCCATGTGTGCATACAAGATGGAAGATGTGCTCTCCCCACCTCAATCTTAACTGCATGCAGGCGCTCCAGGAGCTCCTGGACCCCTTTTACAACCCAAGTCTTCTTAGAGATGTGCACACATTTTGGCAACAGAAGTTTAGCTCCACTCCTTCAGACAAGTTAGCGTTCTTTAAACTGTAAATTTAAAACTGTAAGCGGCATTAAAATGTCTATTTTTTTCTGTGCTGGATTGTCAGAAACGATTCTACATCGTGGAC
The DNA here is from genome assembly GCA_030710495.1 of Labroides dimidiatus. NCBI lineage: Eukaryota > Metazoa > Chordata > Actinopteri > Labriformes > Labridae > Labroides > Labroides dimidiatus. The sequence goes on from CM061148.1 coordinate 6,205,580, forward strand.
TGAAATCTGACAGGATCACAGCTAGTAATAAAGCAGCCGGTGTTTTGGAATTTAGAGTGACCGTGCTAACTGGCGACCATCAGCGGAAGGCGTCAGTGATTGTCGGCTAAACGTCACCATTTAACCGTTTCTGTCAACATGATCTTCTCTAAGTTTTACACTTTTATTTCCTCAGTTTGAGTTTTTTTCTTCTCCCATAGTTTCAAAACTTCAGTTTGATCCTTACATGATATTTTAGCTGAGATTAAACAGACTCTGATTGGACGTAAATCATCTAAAAATCAACAAATTGCCAAAAAACTGACCGTAATATTACATTTAAACACCAGCAATGTCTGCGTCTGCGAGCTATTAAATGTCAGTAAAATTATGTTGATATTTTAAATCCAGTTTACCAGTCTACTACTTATCTGGGTCCAGGTCACGGGGGCCACCAGCTCCTCTGGGACGATACCAAAGTGTTCCCAGGCCAGCCGAGAGATATAATCTCTCCATTGTGTCCTGGGTCCACCCCCGGGTCTCCTCCCAGCTGGGCATGCCCGGAATACCTCCCCAGGGAGGCGTCTGGGAGGCAGCCTCACTAGATGCCCGAACCACCTCATTTGACTCCTGCAGAGGCAGCGGCTCTACTCTGAGCTTCGGAGTCTCTAAGGCTGAGTCCAGACACCCTACAGAGGAAGCTCATTTCGGCCACTTGTGGGTCGTGATCTTGTCCTTTCGGTCACGACCCACAGCTAATGACCATTTATGAGGGTTGGAACGTAGATTGACCGGTAAATTTAGAGCCTTGCCTTCTGGCTCAACTCTCTCTTCACCGGTACAGCGTCCGCATCACTGCCGTCAGTCAATCTCTTGCTCCATTTTCCCCTCACTCGTGAACAGGACCCCGAGACACTAGGTTTGGAGTTGAGACCAAAGACCAATACGACACTTCGGACTTTATATGTAGAGTTAATGATAAGGGGAAGTTTTAATCAGGACTGATGGAAAACTACAGTATATCATCAAACTATTAACTATGATAATTATCAATCTAAAACACTAAATCATTTTTATTCTGACATATTTGGTGCAGTTCTCTGTCTGGACGTAGTTTTCAGGATCCTGTTTCTATGATCCGGCGGTCTGTGTGCTCGACTCTTGTTCTGGAGGGTTTCAGGCTCATTCACACAGGTTTATGTTTTCATATTTGACAGCCTGTGAAAACAACAGGTAATGTAGCCATAAGCATAGAGTGACATGTTGCATTTCTCCCTTTAAAAACATCTGCACACTGAATATCCGTCTTCAATCCAAATGCTGATTTCATACGAGGCTGGGAGGTTTGAGGAGGAGAGTGGGTCTTACTGAAATGATGTTTTCACTTCTGATTGAAGGTTGTTCTGAATCTTTTTACTGGAAAAAAGTGACAATTTGTGCTTCATTGTTCACAGTTTTCACAAACTGCTCTTTTCTGAAGGTCCTGTTGTTCCTTTTATACTTTACTTGGAGTTATAACGCCATAACTGTTGGTCAGGAACGAGTAAATCTACCAGGATTCAGGTAATGTTTGTTGCATTCCTTTATAACATCGTGTTCCCTGTTTGATTCCACCTGCAGGAGGTTGTCCTCCCATGAACCTTCCAGTGGATAACAGCTCCTGTGACCCTCCCTGTCTCATGCCCAAGTCTTTCTGCAGCGAGGTGAGCATCAACAATTCATCCGTAAACAAGAGGAAGGGAATGTCAGTGAGAAATGTTTGGTTTGGAGGCGGAGATGCACAGTAAAAACAGGGTAAACATAATAAAAGCGATAAAACCAACGTGGACCTGAAAGCAGGGGTCCTCAGGTCTCTGCACTCACAGTTGAATCTGAAATCAGCAGAGACTGAAATGACACAAACAGGAAGATTCTGAACCCAGTTTTCTGTAGTGTCACTCATCTGTGTGCTATCCACGAGATGCACCAGCTGGTAACGCCCCCCGTTTAATATCATGTTCATTCAAAATGAACAAACACTAGAAGCAGAATATCCGCTGTATTAGTAAACAGATTTAATAACCACAGAGTAAGCAGGTCAGAGTGGTCTGATGAGGAGCGGGCTTTGCACGTCTGAGGTCAGCGGTTCAATCCCCGAACAAGCTACACTGAGCTCTCCGTTTATGAATGGTGATTCTCTTACTTTAACCTTTGCAGCCTTAACAGTTGCATTTTAAGAGTCTAAGAAGTGAAAAGGTACAAAAAGTTTAAGATTGATGTTCAAAGTGTTTGAATGGTCTGAATAAATTACCTTATTTGAAGTCTTTTCGCATTAACGGTAAGGAGTTAAGTTCAAGGACATGATGCTGTCAGATACATACAGTTCTAACTTCAGCCTCTCACATCTGCCACGATCTTTGTTCAGACTCAGTAACAAATTATCCAACAGTGAATCAACTGTCAGACTTTAGAGCAGAAGAATGATGGAGGTGAAGAAGCCACACTCCTGTTATGATAACACAAGATCTGAGCCTGACTAAATCTAACTGGCAGCTTTTTACACCTCTGACTTCTGTGTTAAGTCATCACTTGCCAAGATACAGATCACATTTTATTACAAGATGAAAGACGTCTCAGTGGTGCAAACAAGCAGCTGGAGTGGATTTACTTTGATGAAGAGTAAGGTTTAGGTCAGGCGTGTCCGAATAATGGCCATACAGCCTCCAGGTTCCATCTTACGATGTATTAACACTGGCTCTGGAATGAATCATGTTCTAAATCATGTGAACATTTCCATTTTCTGTCAAGTGCACAAACCAAACCCGAGTATATCAAGTAACAGCTCATAAAACTGCTGGACTGTGCACAGGCTACGTTTATGAAGCTAAAGCTCTGCACATTCTGCAGAAACTCAACAACTCTGACAGCTGACGTCTTTTAATGGGTGTTTCTATCATGATGTAAAAATGTGAGAGTTCGAAAAACCCATTAGAGGACACAAGACAAGATTAAAGTCATGATATGGAGCAGAAAGAGAAAAAACAAGTGCACAAAAAAAGAAAAATTTTGGGTTAAAAATGTTGCGATTTCAATCCTGATAAAATCCAGATCCTGATCCGGCCATAAAAACAAACTGACATATTTGCCTCACATCGCCCCCTAGTGGAGAACATTTTCCTTGGTCTTTCAGCTCCCAAACGGCTCCTCATTCAGTTTTATTTATAGCCTCATATTTTCTCCTAATCTGGTAAATATGAATGATCTCTGTATTAATAAACTTTTGCATTCAGTGTTTTTATGAGAAGGGTTAGCGTTATCCCTGACCCTCGTAATTGCCTCATTTTGTGTATTTGATCTGTTACAAAAACAGACATTCTTATTTTTGTTTGAAAAGTAAAAATTCTTCAAACTTTTATTGTACAAAAAGAAAAAGATGTTGATCCAGATGCTGCTTTGTTTGCGGATGTCACTCAGATTTACGTGTTCTCGCTCTCGTCTCATCGCTGTCTGCTGTCTCACTCACTGAATTGGGACAATATGCTTTGCCTGACTGAGTCTCCCTCTCTCTGCTATCACATTATAGAATAGAATAGAATAGAATAGAATAGAATAGAATAGAATAGAATGTTCTTTATTGATCCCCAATGGGGGAAATTTCGGTGTCACAGCAGCAGCTCACAACAATCAGTACAAAGTGCAAAAATGTAGTAATAAAACTAGAATAGTAATTAAAATGGGAACTAAAAAATAAAGGGGGAAAAGGGAAAAATAGAATAGAGAAGTATCACTATTTACACACAAGAACAATTAAGTACAAGAATATGCAGTGAACAATGAATGCTGAGAACACGGCGGTAATTTTGAATATAATTTTGAATATTGGCTGCATAAAGGTGTGAGTCCAGGTTTGTTATGATATGTTGTAAAGTCTTATTGCAGTTGGGAGGAGTGACCTGCGTTAGCACTCCGCCTTGCAGGGCGGGAGTCTCACCCCTCATTCTCAAATGGTCCGTCAGCGCCGCGGTCCGTCAGCGCCGCGGTCCGTCAGCGCCGCGGTCCGTCAGCACCGCGGTCCGGCTGCCTCTTATATAAACTTTTCCTCGTCCATGGCGTCAGATTTCCTCTGGGTCTGACCCACTGATGACTGCTGGCCCTGTGCCAGTGTCATACTTTTGATATACGAGGATAATTTTACAATCAACAGTCTGAACATGGTGCTTTATTTTGAAAAGACCGGAAACTCTGATCGTTTTTCATGTCTGTTTTCCTGAACGATCTGCTCTGCCAAGATTGACGCGTCTCTGCAGCGTACTCCGGCAAGAATAGACTGGCAGCAGAACAGCTGCGAGCACCCGTTGGTAGCACGCGCTGGAGACGGACCGCGGTGCGGGCTGTGTGAATGCACTGATTGACTTGAATGGCAGCGCTCACGCTGTATGTGTGAATTGGGGGTAAGGAGCAGTCCAGGACAGAACTGGCCCTCCTGACCAGTTTGTTCAGTCTCTTTCTGTCCCTCTCTGTGCTCCCTGCTCCCCAGCAAACCACTGCATAGAAAAGTGCGGAAGCTACTCCAGTGTCATAAAATGTCCCGAGCAGAGTCCTGCACACTCCAAAGACCTCATTCTCCTCAGCAGGTGGAGACAATTTTGGACTTTGGTACGATCTTATACCCTCACATGCATGGCCGCCATGCTGTCAATCAAAACAAAGTTCTGCTTTGAGCAGAGCTGAATGACTGAGTGAGAACTAAGCAAAAAATTTAGGAGCCGGCTGGGCTCTTGTGATTCAATACCAAGCATCGGCTCTGAGAGCTGCATCTTATGAACGACACATCACACGCAGCATGTAACACTGCAGAAAAATGACCACTTATCATCTGGGTTCAAGAGACACCTGAGGGACAGGTGAGGTTTGATTTCATCAGTCTGTGATGATGGAATGAGGAGGTTTGAGCCACTGAGTGACTGATTTTTACAGAAACCACTAAAAGAAAATGTTCAGAAATGGAGCATTTGTATGTTTCTTTCAGGGTTAATAAATATGTCACAAAGAGCTGCCGGCCCCTCCTTATACTTTAAAAATGATTTTTGTAACACTTTTTCTACACAGTTGATCGATTTGTATAGATTGAACTCAGAATCAGCTCTCCGTGTGATGAAAACAGTCTTTGTGTTTTGTCTGGAAGCTGTTTTTACCCAGATTGACTGAATCCCACGCTAACCTTGTAAACAACCTGTGGTAGGTCATCGACCCTGCTAAACCAAACAAACCCCACCCCTCATGTTGTTTTCCGTCTGTGGTGGCCCTCCTCAGTTGTACTGTACATGCATCCCAAATTAAACATGATTCTTTGCTGCCCCCTACAGGCCAGCATCTGCACATGCGAGGAAGGCTTCACAGAGGTGTTATCTCCCACTGGGCAGCTGGACCAGTGCGCCCCCATCCCCATCCTGGAGATCCCCACAGCCGGAGACAAGAGAGGGGACGTGAAGACCAGTCGTGCCATTAACCCCACCCTGCCTAGCACCATCCTGCCCGGACGCACCGGCCGGACCTGGTACCTGCAGCCCTACGGACCAGGTCAGGACACACAACACACAACTCGTCCTAACTTAAAAACTTAAAAATATAGAAAACAGAAGAGGCGCATCCAGGCGTAAAGAAGTGCTAAAGAAGTGTTTATGTGCTGTCAAGTGAAAACCTCTAATCTCTAAACTGTCATGTGGAGGAGAACTTAGCCAGCCTTAATGCACTCTTCAGAGGCGCCTATTTTCCAGTTGTCAAGTCGTAATTATAAAAACCACCTCACGAGAAAGCTTCTGAGTCAGAAATGTGGAGGAAGGCGAGAGGATAGTTGGTTTATATTTTTGGAAATGTTACTCTGACAGTGTAATTAATCTTTCACGACAACAGAGGAGCGGAAAAAAAAAAAAAAAAAAAAAGCATGCAAACAATGACAGCTTAAAATATGGTCTGTATTTATTTACTGTCAGTGTTGATAAATTGTCATCCATTCAGGAGAAAGGTCAGTGTTTGTCACCTTTATGACTTTGTCTGCATTCGAAAGTTTGACGTTGAGAATTTAACAACCTCTGTTTTTATTATCCCTCCAATTTTATCCCATCAGAAGCTCCTTTAAGAGAAAAGGTTTCAAAAAGGAGACACTCAGCTTTTTTTTTTTTTCCCAACCCGCAGATCCTGAAACTGAGATGTTAGCACCGCAGATACACAGAGTGTGATTTCAGCTCTGCAGAATTAATGTTGCTCTAATCAACGTCTCATTTGTTCCTGCAGCCGTGCATGACATCAGACATCAGACATCAGACACGACGCATTAAAAAAAAAAAAAAAAATCACAGATATGCATCAGTCTGCCGTGATGCATTTGCAAACTCTGCTGGATAATCTGAAGCTGCTGGTGTACATTAACTTTTCAGAAACGCATCTGCGGAGAGCGTTGCGCCTGATGGTGCATGACGACAACAGAGAAATTTAGGATGCACGAGCGCAGAGCAGATTGAGTTATTGCCTCCACATGTTTTCCACTTAGAGTTAATCTTTTCTTATTAATCTTTTTAAATGTTTACATGTTTTGGCAGCAGATTTAAGAAAAGTTTTCACCTTTTGAGAATTTTTTACTGGGAGACCAAAAGTCCTTTCTTTGTAGAAACACAAAGACGACACAGAATGAGACGTAAAGCTATGAATAACGTGATACTAAAACAAGCAGAGAAGCAATGTGTGAATATATCTGCAGCTGTTAAAGAGTTGCTGGTGCCATGTTTACGTGTAAACAGAGAAACTGACACGCCACCTCCTCCTCCACAGATGGGAAGCTGAAGATGTGGGTGTACGGTGTAGCAGCTGGAGCCTTTGTGCTCCTCATATTCATAGTGTCTATGATATACCTAGCTTGGTGAGTTGAAGAGTTTAATTTCCCCTTTCTATCATCATCCTCATTCATTAAACCAAACCCTCATTTTTCCCATCATGCTTTGAGGTAGAAGAGCCCATCCCCTCCCGTCCCCTCCCGTCCCTGTCGTCCAGCCCCGCTCACGTCACCGTTTGTCTGTCATGTTTTCACTTCCTTTGTTTTCCTCCCTTCACGCCGTCTTCTCGTGAGAGCAGCAGCTACTGTGCCAAACTGCATCGCTCTCTTAAAGCCCAAGAGTCGGACGCCAACGGGACGGCGGTTTGGTTGGGCCAAAATGCACACGAGATGACTTACACCTGTCCCGATTGCCAAGAGCTGGCTCAGAGCAGCAGCAGCTAATGAGGATGTAAAGGGTTCAGCCCAGCCCCTAAACACAGCCTCCAGTAAAAGCACCCACAGTCCTTGACCTCACCTCGTGACCTCTCTACAGAGTCACATGTCCTGCCTGACTAGCTGAGTGGAGGTGCTGGTGAAGGTGAGGATAGTACGCGTCTGTAGATTAGAGCCTGTAGAGCACACAGATAGATGCTGAGTTTAGAAAACGCTCTTTGATTGGTTCAGTAGTTTTACCTTCCTTTGAAATAGACCTGCTTCCTATTTAGTGCAAAATATCCTCTCATGACGTCTTTGAATCGTGCTTAAAGGTCGCTAAAGAAGTAGCCAGATAAACGTCAAATAAAACCGACAAACGAAATTTACTTTTGCATGTTTCAGAGCCTTCTTAGCTGGGACAGAAGTGAAAGTAGTAGTGTCTTATAGCTCGCTTGGAGAGTCCAGTGAGCTGGCCGAGACAAACTCATGGATTAGTCTCTGAGTCAGGTTTAGATACTGTCCCTTAGATTCTGTTGATGTTTTCAGATGATAAAAAGCTGCTGATGATGTTATTGATTTAATGTGGCTGTTAAAGTTCAGGTCTGAGTCCAATATTGCTCCTAGATTTCTAACCTGATTATTAACCTTTAGAGAGAGAGCATCAAGGTGGCTGATGACACCTGAGGACCACAGACAATGATTTCAGTTTTGTAAGTCACACAGAGGAATAATGTCTTAATCCACTTAAATATTCACACCAGGGCTGGACGATCGAGGCAAAATAATCACCACAATTATTTTGATTAATATTGAAATCACAATAAATAAACACACACGATGATCAATTGATTTCAAAATCTGAGTATTAATTGAACCACAACTTAAAAGAAAAATATTTAAAAAAATTAGCAACTAGTAAAATAATAATAATATATTAAATAATAGCAATAAAAACATAAATAAAAACAATAAGCCAATCTACACGTACCCCTCTAAAACTTTTTTGCAACATGCAAAATAAACTAATAACAGCAAAAAACACAACCCACAATTACTTTTAAAAAAAAAGTTGTTTTTCTAAACTTGATTTTTATTTGATTTTATAAGGACATATAATACAAACAAGTGGGGACGAGGACATTACTTTAGAATCAGTACAAAAATTAAATAAACTTAAATATTATAGTAGACAGGTGCAGAACACAACAAAAGTATTCAGACAGAGAAAACTTTGGGGTCTTTGTGATTACAGCATTCTAATTTAAAAAAAGAAAAAAGAAGGCTTTAAATTGTTTTTCTACGATTGTAATTTTTTTTTATGATCGTGAGAAGACAAAATCGAAATCACGATCAAATTCAGTTTATTGTTCAGCCCTAATTCACACAGAGGAGAGTCAACAGGAAGTGGTTGGGGTTTTTTTTCGTTCTTAAGAGGATCTCTGTGATATCACAACTCCTCCTTTTTGTTGTTACAAATATTTTAATCTGCTCTGAGTTTGTCTAAAATATTCTTCTTTGTGGTGGAAACAGTAGAGACCATCTGAGACAGGATGCTAGATTTGCTAACAGGCTCGTTTATCCACTCTTAACACAGTGAATCTGAGTGTAATGTTGTTCGGATTGCCTCGATCATTTTTATACAAACTGAGGACAGATTAATTAGTTTCAGACAAAAATTATCACATCCCATGTAACTACAGGTAGTGTCTTTGCAGTTTTTATCCGTTCATATATATGGAGGCACTTGCATTGGACATATTTGTAGGTTGCAACAAGACATTTCTTGTCAGTCTGTTTCATAACCAGCTAAAAACTCCTCAGCTTTAGCCCAGCTTTAACTTTTTAGTCTCAGAAAAAGAAACGAATGTCAGTCTGTTCTTTCCAGGCTCTGTGTTCATATTTAATGTAAAGACATAAGTTTGTCAATATGTTTAATCCCCCAAATGTTAAACTTCTCCATCGGATAACTACAGAAAAACACAACTTCATCTTGTGGAAACCTGAAGCCCATGAGTCACACTTTCTCTGTGTTATTACATTACCATGAGTGTGTGTTTGTGTGTGTTTAAACTTCTTTCCATTGGTCAGTGTAGATTTGTTAAAGCCTCAGTAGAAAGCTCATCCAAGAGACGATGAGGTAAAGAAGACGTGAGGGGAGAGGAATCAAATTCCCTGATTGGTGGGCTCTCCTGCATGATGTCACACTGCCCTCTTGTGGCTGAAAGAAGAAACGTTGCATCAAACTCCCCTTTTTATTCCCCTCCCATTTTCATTTCACCTGCCAAATCAGCGGCTCATTATCTTTTCACACATCAAACAAATCGATGTCATTTCTCTGTACTCTGCTTTTGAAGTCAGCTGGCTTTAGCTTCTTAAATGTGACGATTTGCTGCATCTAAGTGGCTTTTCTGGGGTTTTAACCTTTGGGACATTATGGCCAGCATTTGAAATACTTTCAAGAATTTAAAAGGTAGTTATTAAGATGTTTCATAGAATTCTCATTGCAGGAAATCCGTTGTTGGAGCGCTGTAGTCTTCTGGTTCTTTTGTGAACATGAGAAACTCGGCGAAGCCACAGGGAATAGATCTGTGACGATTAATGTGGCCGCAGAGGAAGTTTGCTGATGATTCATGTTTACTCTGTAGTGATTCTGCCAGCTCCTCATCACAGAAACCGCTCACAGAAAACTCCCCAGAGTGCTCTTCTGATTGTCTTTACCATATTTACAGAATATTATTCGCTTTGAATCGTCTCCATGCTCCAGAGACTGCTACATCACGTGTGTGTGTATCAGCTTTGAAAATAAGTTTGGGGAGAAGTTTTCCGTGTGTTAATTGGACCGTCCTGCATTCAAATGAAACTGAGACCGCAGATGAAAGGTTTGAAGAATTGAAACTTAATCACGTAAAGAGAGCACAATTCAACATTAGCTTTATCGCGTTTTACAGCCATTCTCTTGGGGTTATTAGACACAACATTTCTGAGGATTTCTATCATTGTGCAGCGTTTTACTTTGAGCTGTGAGGTGATCTAGTTTTTTAGCTCAGAACTGACAGCTCAGTAAGCAGAAGTCACATCATCTCTCTTTAAAAGTAAGCTTTCCCCCCCCTGGAGGGATGGCAGCAATCATCTTGCAAATGAATGCAAATTAACTAACGAAGACTTTCACTGTTTTTATATCAAACTCTGAAACCTGGGTGATTCACAGCAGAGCAGTAGATACACCTAAATGTAGTTTAAAAGAGGACTAAACATCTTCTAAAAAGAAGTGGAAAGTTTTTGTCATCATAAAGTCTTTTTGTTGTTAACAAACAAAAAAAAAAACCCTTTTTTTTTTTTTTTTTTTTTTAATTTTCAGATCATGCAAAGAAAATTTACCTGAAGAAGACTGCTGACGTTTTACATTTTCCTTGCTGTCCGAAATCTCTTGAAAAGAAAAATGAATTGATCATTTTTTTCAACATCATAATCGTACCAAAGATCGATTTTTGTTTGAGACAAACTCTTTAAACATGCTTTACTTGGAGGAGAATTTTCTCCTTTTACTTTGTTCTAATTTTTTTTGAAGTTTTTAAAGAGTTTGTATAATATTTTGTTGTGTCTCATAAACACAACACAAGGTTCGATTTCACCTCCAAACCTGCATAAAGTTTCAAACTCTGATTGTATTAAATGAATTAAGCAAGAGGGACAGGAGCTCCGCCCAATTTGTGACATCACAAATCAAGTCCTCAAAGTCCCCCAATTGGTGGTCTTTGAGGTTCAAAGACACTTATTAATATAGTCACATTGCACATGAGATTAAAGAGAAGAAACTCAGCTACAAACATCATCATACTTTCGTTTGAGTAATACCTGAGATTTTACTCTGAGCCCGTGACATACATACCAACACTGACACCTCTGAGCAAATCTCACCAGTGTTCCCTTTAATTATGACACCGGAATGATTCAAACAGACCTTGTAGATACAGAGATAGATTCTTTTTAATTTGGGTTTGTCATTTTTCTAGCAGAGACCCCAAAAAGAGGCCAGAGCTTCAAGGGTTAATTAGAGAATAATGGACACTTTCCAAACTGAAACTTTCTGCTCTGTTTTTGTCCCTTTAGGGTCCAAAAATGTAACAAAATTTCATTATTTCTTATTTTAAATAAAGAAACACAACTTTGTAGCATGGCAACAGTGGAGGAGGCTTCTAAAGTAAAATTACACCCAAATCCAAATACAAGTTCGCTGAAATTGGCTATTTAGGCAGAAATGCTGTTTTTTAAGGACACCACCTGGAGATAATTTAAAGAAGCTTTCACAGAGCTATCAGAGGGATGGTATAAAGAGTGAACACGAGTATTTATCATATTTTAACCCTTGAAGACCTGAGCCATTAAAAAATACAGAAAATTCTATTTTTTTGGAACTAATTTTTTTTAACTCTTTTTAAAAAAAATCTTCAAAAAATATTGCTATGCCATTTTGTTTGTGATGTATATTTTTTAACACATTTGATAAATTTGGCGACTTTTTTTTTTGTAAAATTTTCACTTATTTTTAAAAATAAGTAACAATTCAAACGTTATTCTTACAGCAACTTACAAATACTTCAGCTGTCTGCAGTGGTATGAGAATCCTCAATGGGGTAGAATATATATATTTTTATTTTTTTATCATGTTGATGACATGATGAGATAATGGTACCTATTTTTAACAAATATACATTCGGCAATAAAGGGTTAAAATCGTTTTTAAATCTTTGTGTTTTGCTTATGAATTTGTGATCTGCCAGTATGAAGTTGCTGCATTATGAAGAAATTTAGATTTGTTTTTGAAAAACTCTCCATAAAATAAAGGTTATTATATTTAATGAGAGCAGAAGCCCCCTACAGGCCGGTATAAACAGTGCAGGCACTGCTGAGCTGGCTTCACTTTTCAGAACAAGCTAAATCCATGTTTCTTTTTTAAACAGTATTTCAAAAGAATTTTTTTTTTTTTAGTTTGACTTTATAAATCTTTATTATCAAAAGCTTTTAAGCGTCATAACATCGACCTCAGTTTCTACTGAATCACACTACAAGCTTTCAGAGGAGAAGTCTTTACAGTAGTCACATCAGGGCAGAGCAGTCCTACAGTGGAACTCCAGCAGCAGTTATTCCAGTTACAACAGGAAACATCTCAGACGTCACATCAGCTTCTGCTTTCACTTCTCAGACAGGACGCTGTATCGCAGCGTCTGCAGCTTTTACCGTCATCAGAGATGCTTTTTTTTGTTGTTGTTTTTTGAAGAGATTCACTAATTGGTTGAAATCATATCCTAACAGCCTGATTCTTTAAAGGTTAAAAGGTCAGCTGTTCTTTTGGGGTGGGGGAATCGGGCCCAGCAGAAAGAGTGATGTATAGTTGTGAAATTCTAATATCTGATGTAGAATTTAGTCTCAGATTGGAGGAACTTTGAAAGATCCTGCTTTCTTTTCTTGTTTTAGAGACATTTCCCATACCCTGAAATCCCTCCTGCATTTTGTACTCGTCATATATGACCATGTCATCATACTTAGCTGTTTTAACCTGCGTCTCTGACTCTGTTTCCATCTTTTTCTCACAGCAAAAAGCCAAAGAGACCTCAGAGACAGAGGCAACAAAACAACCGACTAAAACCTCTGACTCTCGCCTACGACGGGGACACGGACATGTAGTCCTCCAGGAGACGCTTCACCGAGCACTTCACCTGTCGAAGAGACCCACTTCATCACAGCCGTTGCAGTGAGGGACATGGATGTTTGCAGCGTGAATGGACACGTCACAGAGCAGAGAAATTACAGAAAATCCTCTTAGCAGAGACACTGCTGGGGTTTAACCATTTCAAGTCCGGCTCCATTCACTCCCCGGTTTGTTTGCCATCATGACCTCCACCGTGTTCAATGAAATGCCTTTTTTTTTTTTTTTTTTTTGGGCCCTCCTTCGCATCTCTGTAAAGAAAAAGACTCATTTCAGGGACAGAAAAAGGCTCCCCAGCCGTCTCTGAACATGGCAGCACAAGCTCCAACTCTTCCCCCGCGCTTTTCTGCTTGTCCCTAAAAATGCTGAGTAGCTGGAGGCTTAGGATGCTCTGACGGTTCGTACGTTGCCAAAAGTCACCGCAGGGAAGAGGAGGAGGAGGAGGGAGAGGAAAATCTCCATAAAAAGGTTTGGATTGCTTTTTTCTCAATCCTCAACTGGGTTTTGACTCAAATCTCTTTTACAGTCTTGAACAAAGGAAGGCATTTCTTCTCTTCTTTTTATTTTTTTTCTTTCCTCCTTGATTTGAGGCGCACAGGCTCGTGTTTGTGGGATAAACTGATCTGTATGATGCTGATGGAGGAGCAGCCTGCAATCAGTTGGAGTTCATGGAAACTTCTGCCTGCCTTCCTCCACCCTTTTCTGCGTTTCAGGCTCTACATTGCACTATATTAGTGCAGCATGATATGCACATGTGACTTCTACCTTCTATTGCCATAAGAACACTGCCTCTTCCACAGACAGACACTAACTAACACCAAGCAGAGGATCAGCTCCGTAAAGGTCAGCATTCAAAAAGGGCAACAGGAAACAATGTTTGGATGTGTCACAGTCTACAAAAACAGGTGTGAATCTCCAGTAAATAGATGTATAGCTTTTATTTCTCACATCGGATCTTTTTGGGTTGTAGTAAAGTACATTTTGTGGTTTGTAGATTTCGTCTGGTGTTGATCACGTTACTTTCGCCCAAATAAGGAATCATCGACGACGACTTCGGCAGGTTTTTAATGTAAGGTTTTCAACCGCGAGAATTTCAAATTAAAAGTCTGATTCTTTACTTTTTTTAACCTAATGTGGAAACCTGAAGTTTTGCAGTGATTAAAAAAAAAAAAGAAAAAAGAAGAAGAAAGGCCAACGAACTTTTAACCGTTCATGTCATGCAAATGTCATTTCTGCCTTACTGAGGATAACTAAATACTAACAGTCCTGTAACACAGTTTGTAATACTTGAATGGGGCACACTTTAATCATCATGTACAAGAGTTCACGTAGATATCAAGAGGATTAATCCGTCTTTTCTTTTAAAGGTGCAGTGTGTAGAATTTAGGAGCATTTAGCAGAACGGACTCAGAAGAGAAAAAAATCTGTTGGATTGAGCCTTTTTTTTCCCCTACTTTGGAGTACAGCCATGATTCGGTCAGATGAACAAATTAGTAGCACAAAAACGATGAAGAAGAAAGTGGTTAATGTGCACAAAAGAGTTCAAAATGATCGTTTTTGATGGTAAAAATTTGACAAAAGGAGGATCATGCTTATCATGCACACAGGAGCTTTTTGTGTCCTCCAGGCCACCGTCACTTTCCGCCTATAATCTGTCCTCCAGATATCGTTAAACATTCCCCATTTCTGCACACTGTACCTTTAAATCCACGAAGCGAAGTGTTGTTAACGTTTTCTCATCTAGTTATCAGTATCATCGGTGCTCTGTCAGTTTTTCACTCGCTACATGAGGTGAGGTATAGCTAAAAAGAAAACAATCTGTACAAACATGTGAATAATAAGAAAACACGTTTCTGCTGAGTTCGACGTTAAAGCAAACTGGTGTGGAGAATGTTTACTTTTTTTGTTGTGGGATTTGTAAATAACAGCAATTTTTTTATTTTTTTGAAGAAAAAAAAATATCAAAGTATGTGTACATTTATTTTGTATTGCACAGAAAAAAAATGTTTAGTTTGAATATTGCAAAGTTGGGTGTGTGGTTTTGCTGATTGTTGTTACCATGATGCAAGTTGTATGTTGTGTGGAAAAAAAGGGAGAGAAAAAAGAAGATGAAGAGGAGAGGGTCAGCTGTTTTTTTTTTTTTTTTGTACAGGATGTTTATATGTATGGGAAGAATTACTGACAATAAATGAGGACGACGGTTGTAAACACACGATGAAAGCTTTGAGGACATTTTTTAAAAATCTTCTTCTCGTTAGCGTCTGACCACAAACTTTATAATTAATGGACGTAGCCTCGGTGACGTCACCAGGATTTTTTTTTAAACTGATTTTTGATACAAATCACCCGGCGCAGCCATATTGGAAATGAGATGGGCTTTGAGTCTCCACTCTAACAGCTATAAGATACTGACAGTCACATGAGTTGAGCTGTGCTTCTGATTGGGCGAACTTACGATCTTAAATTCTTCTAAACTGCTGAGTTAGAAAAAAATTCACCCCCCGTACGAGGCATGCTGTTAGCAAAATTAGCAATTCAGACAGGAGACTTTTTTTTTGTACCATGCTGTGAAAACGACTTTTTTTGGCTTGGTTCTTGGTTGTTCTTCTGGTACTTCCTGAGCCAGCCTCAAGTGGACAAACTGCAGATTTTAGCACCTTAGCATTGTCTCATATTTTCCAGACTGGAGGTTTCCGCTTGCTTCTGACAGAGCAGGATAATCCATGCAGATCACAAGATTATTATAAATGAATAACATCAACTGACCCTTTTTTTCTTATCGTGAACACCTTATCTTCATTAGGTTTAAAGAGTGAGTATCATGTTCAAACTAAATGTGTAGATTTTCAAACTTCCACATATTCGTATCTTGTAGAAATCCCCCAATCTGTCTAAAAACTAATCAAAACGCTCTGTTCTAAAAATAGTACAAGATTTTCACAAGACTTGCTGAAATGATAAAGTCAACGCTTAAAAATCTGGTTAAAAGTGGTTCATGACATATTGAAGGGGTGGGCCTCAAACACCAAGGTCTGCCCATAGCTCTGCCCCTAACAGACTTTCGGATTGCTGGCCAATCAGAGTGAAGGGGGTTTGTGGGGCAGGAAGCCTTAAAGAGACAGTGGCAAGTTCAGACTGAGACTGTAATAAAGGTTTTCTAAAATACCAGTGAGAGAAAAATACAGACTTTTTTTAGCTGTAAATCATGTAACACTACTGAAGAGGTACCAGAGGATCAGGATAAACCCTAAAAAAGGTACAACACCTTTTTTAACAGGTGTTATGTGTATGTGTGTATCTTAAACTATGAGTAAAGTTAAAAAATGGAAACATCAGACTCAAAAGGTAAATTCTAATTAATACAAACACAAGAACTTGTGCAACATTTGAACACAAGAAAAATGAATCCCAGCCTGTTACGACACAGACTGTTCTACCTCTGACAAGGTCAGCTGGCCACTTGTGGTTTAGGAGTTAGATTTTTCAATCCAATTCAGAGGGTCTACGCAAAACCTGATTACCCCTGGCTCCGGTTCTGTTTTGAGGACTAAAGTGTCGCAGAGATCTCGGTTTGAGGACAGCATGTCCTTTTCATTTGACTGGAGGTTGATGTGCAACCAGTCACACTATTTTTTTTTACAATGCAAATTTTGTGTTTATGGTTCAGACATTCTTCTGCCAGGGGAGGGTGAGAAAAACGTCCTCCGAGACTCTGAAGGAGCTTTGACGTGTCAGGAGAGTCACTCGGAAAATTACTGACTGAGAATCTGAAGTCTGCAAGTAGCAAACTGAAGTTTTAACGATGGTGCACGAAGAAGAGTAGGATGCAGGAAGACAAAACAACTTAAATCTGTGAATTCTACATTTTCAAAGTTTTCAAAGTTTTTCATTCTTTTTATTTATTTATTCATTTATTTATTTATTTATTTAATGATAAAACATAATCAGAGTGTGACTCCGCTGAAACTAGAACTAAATTCGATAGACAAACCTCCAAATCCTCAGTCCCAATTTAATTTTCTATGAGGCCATGAGACACATTTAAAACAAAACTGTTGATTTTTTTTCTTTTCAAGAAATAGTGAACAATCAAACAAATAAACAAAAGTCACATGCCATACTTAAAAGTTTTATAACTGTAAATGAACCCAAAAAAGTAAAAGAGACAAATCACTATAATCATCATCAAAAAAGAAAACTATAATATAGTAGACGTTAAGGCTGTTAGCAGAGCTAAATGTGTTTTTTAACGTTATTTGCTTTGATGTTTTCATCGTCAGGCGTCGTCATCTTATCATGAGGTCGATATGGCAGCTTCATCCTCCTCCTCCTCCTCCTCTTCTTTCTGCTGATGTTTACAGAAGCTGCGGCAGAGGATGAAAACATCCACTAGATGTCACCCACTGACGACGCTGACAGAAAAGTTGCTTCTCAGAAAACTCTCCAGCATGAACCTCCTTCTCTGCTCCCCCCTTTTCTTCTCTCTCCCTCTATTTGTCTCTCCATCCCTCCCCCCCTTCTCGCTCTCTCTCTGAACCTCAGAGCGTGGTGTATATAAAACGTCTCTCCACACTGACACTCAGATGTACAAACTCCTCGCTTCTCAGCGCTGCGCCTCCAAACCTCACTCCACAATCAGCAACAACAAAAAAAAGAAAAGAAAAGAAACCACCTTATCCACGTTTTAACATCCGTCCTGACTCTCCTGAATGAGCCTGAGAAGACTCCTCTCTGCGCTCTCGCCTCAGGACCGCCTCTCTCACTCTTTATTTCTCCTCAAGTTCAGCAGCTGATACCGGCTCAGTCAGGAGGAGGGTTTCTTTTTCTCCCGGCTGAGAAGATCAAGGACGGGTTGACATGAGGGGAGACGCTCCACAAAGAAGAGGCATGAAGAGCACATGTCTGCGGGCTGCTGCTCTGCTGCTGTCACTCATCTCTCTGGTGAGTTAAATGTCATTCTGATTTGACCTTTGTCTTTCATTTTCAGATAATTTGACACCCCTGCAACATGTGATTAATGTTTGTCTTGGTGGTGGAGGATTCAGGGGATATTTATGAACGGGAAAAGTCTGCTGTGAGCTCAGATGGTGTGAGAACAGACAGACCTCAGAATGTGAAAAATTGAGCGTTTCAGATGGAAATTCACGTAAACGCAGGAACATGTTTATTTCTTCTTGTTTAGACTCATTTCACAGGCGCTATAGAGGCTGTTTTTGTTTTGTAGTCTCTTACAAAAAAAGAAAAATCTAACCTAAGAGTGATTTTTAACTGCTCCGTGCACCCACTCATTTATATCTCCCCAAATTCTAAATGTAAGAGTGAACACAAGCTTCCCAAATCCCAAATCTGCATTTCGACAAATCCACCCCGCAAACAGTCCCACTTAAATATCTCCCTCCATTCAACCCTTCCTTTTGCATCCTCCCCTCCTTTTCTCCCATTTACAGATGCAGTTCAATGAGGATATATTTGACAGAGCGCTCGCAGAACAGCCTGAGCCCATTATGACAAACACACCGAAATGCTCCTAACTCAATGCCTTGACAGTTTGTGACAACCCAATTCCTTTAATCCTCGGATAGACAGTCACCCCTCACCCGCTGATAAATCTGTCAACAAAGCAATCAAAGGCCAACAGGAGCCACTCCTCACTGCAACAAAAAAAAAAAAAAAAAAGAACTCCATAAACTTAATCCCTGCAAACTTGACTGGTCTTAAAAAGCTCCCGTGGTGTTATCTGTGTTTAATTTGCATAGTGATGGAAAGAAGTCAATTACTATTAATTATTCTCTACAACTTAATACCCATTATCGAATTGAATTCACCGTCTTGAAAACCATAAACTCAATTTCACAGCTGACTAAGCACACTAATCATTTCGCCCCTCCTTCCTCTTCTTTTTTTTTTTTCTTTCAACTTTACGGAGCCTAAGAAGGAAAACAAGGATTCTTCGATTTCAGAGGCAACAACATTAAAAAACATGGACTCTTTCTCCGTCACAAACAAAGACAGACGTTAATCATGAAGTATGAGACTCGTATGTCCAAAGCACTGTGGTAGTGTGAGCCGATCTCACAGCATCACTAGATGGAAGAGTGTATGTGTGTGTGTGTGTTTTTTTTTTTTTTTTTTGCAGACTGGGCTGCCAAATTGCTTCGCTATGCTTTAATGGGATGATCATAATTGTTTCGTACTCGGTGCATCCTAAGCTTTCGCCTGCAGCTCCTTCAACAGATTGACAGACCCATGGGAACCTCACAAACTTATTTTGGCCGCCTTTGAACCAAGTCGTGTGTGAAATAATATGATTATGCATTTTTCCTCTGGGTAAGTTGAAGAACTGGTGGCTACGATTTTTTTTTTCTTCCTTCCCCCACTCTCCTCCACTACCTCCCCCTCCCGTCTCTCTCTCTCTCCGTCTTCTTCTTAAACTGCCCAGCTCTAATATCCCGCAGTCTGTCCGCGTACAGTATTTATCCTCCTCAGAAGTCATGGTGATAATTGTGCCCTGGCCCCTCAAAGCGCTGCTGCAGTGATAGGACTCGGCTTCATCCGCAGCTGCCTGTGATGTCTTGACACACTTTGTGATTTGTCATCATCTCTGACCCCCCTCAGGTAACACTTTGATATCACTGCGAGAACATAGACCTAAACTCTTAGTGGGCGTCAAATGCCCTAAGTTGATCCATCAGCTCAGCGACGGGGGGACCTCATGAGACGAGACAAGTTAAATTCACTGTAAACGACTATGACGACAATCATCTCCCAAGAGCCCAGTAGGAAAATTCTCTTAAAGACGGCATCAGCCCACTAAAGACTCTTAAACTATCTCCTCGTGCAGGGAATATTTCTCTATCACAGGGAAGTTGCTCCACACAAAAATGTAGAGTTTTTCTTGTCCCTCTCTTCCTCTGGAGAGTGTCGGAGTAGAAGTTTCAGAGTCACTCAAAGATACAAATATTACATCTTACGACATGATGGAGTTAAACTATATGAGATAATACGACTAAAATCATACCATACCAAGTAATATATTACTTACATGTTAACAATAACATGTAAGAAAGTCCGTATGATATAGTTTGAAACAATTAGAGACAACAACGACACAGCAAAATACGAAGCTATACGGACTAACACATAATGAAATTACGATAAGATACAGCCTGAACCAACATGACGCAAGACGAGACGATACATCGCATAAACGTAAGACACCTAAAGACATGGAACAAAACAATACCGACTAAAACAAAACAATACAATACAATAAAGACTGACACAAAACAACATTACGATACAACCTGTTAGGATACGACATGTTATAATACGACATGTTAGGATACAATATGTTAGGATACGACATGTTAGGATACAACATGTTAGGATACAACATGTTACATTATGACATGTTACGATACGACATGTTACGATACGACATGTTACGATACGACATGTTACGATACGATACGTAAAGACGGGAACGAAACGATACCAAACAGACCGATATAAAGTGATACAAGACATTACAAACGGACAAAAAATGACAATATAATAATATACGATATAGCACAGAACGGCACGATATGATACCTTAATGATACAATATGATACGTAAAGATATGGGAAAACAATACATTACAGAATGACACAATTACAAAAGGATAAAACATGATGTGATACGACAAGACACGACACAACATGGCATGTAACGTTACGATACGATATGATACATTATAATACGTCAGGATTCATTGTGATACATTATCATCATATACTGTATGAAATATATATACGTGGGCTATTGGGCTATACGTTGTTTCCGTGACATCACCTGTCTGATCCTGATACAGTCAAATAAAGGCGATCGTTGGACAGGGCCATATTGGAAATGACGCAGGCTTTAAGCTTCCTTTCTAACAGCTATAGGGCGGCTGTCAGTCACGTGACCTGAGCTGTGCCCCTGATTGGAAAACTTGTAATCCTAAAATCTTCTAAACCGCTGAGTAAGAAAAAAATTAATCTCCAAATTAGCATTTCAGATCCCAAAATTTTTTGAAGCACACTGTAATTTTTTTAATGCCATTTTTTTTTTTTTTGGACGTGTACGTGTACGTGACTTCTGGTCTTTCTGCAGTCAGCCTCTAGCGGATTCTCGATGAACAGCAACTTTTAGCACTTCTGCATAGGCTTTATTTTTTTCTACTGGATGTTGCCCCTTGGATATGGTAAGATAAGACACAATAAAATAAGATTGATTCGCTACAATGTGATACAACACAGCCTAATACAATACATCACGATACGGAACAACAGGATACCATACAATTTGGATTCTCAGGAAGGTATGGATACAATACAGAACGATACATAAGATAAAATAAAACACAAAACAGTACATTATAATTAAGAAAAAAAAAACTATACAAAATGATACAATTTAATACAATGCATAGGCTACAATGTATGACAATACAACTGAATAAAATATAATATGACAATACGATCCGGACTGATAGAATTTGATAAGATCTGGTTTGATATGATAGCCACAAAATAATAAGATGTAATATTCTACGGAACGAAACAATACAAAAAAATAAAGAACAATGCAATATGATACTGATTCAATACAATATCCACGATAGCATCACAATATACTGATTATGCAATAATAAAGCTCAGGATTTCTGATTAACTTAAAAAAAAGGCATCGTAAAAGCTAAAGTGCAGGATTGATGTCATCACGTCTGTCAAATTAGAGGGGGAACAGAACAGCAGAACAGAACAGCTACAGTAATTTTCTCAGTGGAGTCCGGAGGATGACATATTGCTGCACCCTCCTCTAGCTGAAGTATTTGTGATTCATGGCATCTGAAAGTCATAAATTAGATTAAAAGAAGCATTTTGCTGGAGGTGGTGGAGCGGGTCTTCAGATATCTTACCTAAAAGGTCACAGGTTTGATCCCAAAACATGTCCTTGAGCCAAACTCTAACCTCCAACAGCTCCTCTCACTTTAAGCCTCTGTGGATAAGAGCATCACTCTAATACCTCAAATTCAAAAAGTCGAGAAATCTACAAAACTTTTGCCGTGTTGTACTTAAGCACAAAAACAGCATGGAAAGGACGGCCAATTTATTAAATTCTGGATGCTGCAGGTGAACTGTAAACACCACCTAATCAAGATTGCAAAGTGGCAGCTGAAATCTGCCATCAGCCAGCTCTCGCTCTCCATCCCAACTCTGTTAAAGCAACACTGTCGCACTCACAAATCCTCCCCACACAGCAGTCAGAGCAGCCGCAGCATTCAGGTAAATGAAAACTGACACACACACTTTCATTCTTCCTCGCAAGGATTTTTTGTGTAGAGCCCACCGCAGAGTCATCTGGCTCCTCCGGTGGTTCCATTAAAGGTGAAATTTGTTGGCTGTTCGGGGGTCCAGCCCATAGAATATCCTCCTGAGCTCCCGAGGGAAGCCGGGGGTTGTTTATCTTCCTGTTTCAAAAAGCGGACGCCTGCGCCTTATCACAGCCTCGCCAAGAGTAGATAGTATTTATGTTTGTCCAACAGCCTGCATATACGCCGCATCTGGCAATCTGAGAGTCGTTTCCTAAAGGACTTGTGCATGTTGATGCTGTTTGTGTTATCTTTGTGGAGGGATTCTGCCTCATGCACCAAACCTGAGAGGAACATTAGGAGACAGTTTAACAGGGTGGGAGACTCGGGCAGGTCAGGAAGTTGGAACTCTGAGGAGGAATGACAGCCTCTAAATATAATGTGGAGATACTCAGGAATATCTCTGAAGGAAAACACACATAAATTTATTCGACAAATTATATTTGAGACTTCTCAGCTTTGGCAGAGGGTACTTTTGATGAGTTCATGTTTTTCAGTGAAAGACAGGTTTTTAGTCCTCACGACCAACAGTTTAAAAACATTTACCAAACCTCACGTTAAAAACCCTTCAGTCCCAAGAGCTTCCAAAACAACAAAATATATTTTTAAAAAAATTAAAAAAGGATATTGTGAGGATGTCAGTAAAATAAATCAAGTAAAGCGATGACATTTCTCCAATTTGAAAGCCAGATTAAAACAAAAAAAAGGCTCTTAAGTTTTCTTTTTATATAATTAGAGTTTATGGGGAGGTTTTAAAAATTCGTTTCTCATTTTTAATGCAAACTTAATAAATGATTAAATAAAAATAAATGAAAAAAAAAAAACCTTGGATATCTTGGCCTTGTTTTCAGATTGTATTTTAGCGTATCAAATACTGTTAAAACGCTCTAAACTTGAAATGTGTTTGTTGCAGTTTAGACCTGATATTATAAGTTATGACTATAAGAGGGAGACACTGAGTTAGGTGACAGTGTGATTCAACACTTTGCTGCATATCTTTATTTTATCTTCTGTTTTCATTAAACTCTATCAGAAAATCATTTCCCTAAATGCAGCAGGAACTTTCAACTGGGCTCCATCCTCTTTGAAAAGCTGAGGCTAGATAAGAAAAATAAATTTTCCTACACAACTTAAACTAACAAAACAATATTAAGAGCAGCAGGTCTTAAACAAAAACAACAACAAAAAAAAAATTCATAACTAGATGCGTACATTTACTCCAGTCCCTCAAAGGATAAACCCCTGAAATAAAAGAAAATCACAACCAACAATGTGTTCATCCATATCGTTGCCTTCCTGGTTTCCTGACCCTCTGTGTGACACTTTACCTTCAGCCTGTTGTCTTATAGAGACATAAAACTCCAAACCAGAGCAGAGTTTGTTTCTTTTTCTAAACACAGCTGCTCACCATCATTACCACTGAGCTCGAACTCCCCGTGTCATTACTGAGAACTATTTTCACTAATCACATGTGCTGCTCTGGTTAGTACTTACAGCAGTCAGGAATCTAAAGAGAACATGTTAACACAATAGAACAGTAAACCTGACTTTGGGCCATGTGGAGTTTCTGATTTTTATGTTTTCGTGAGACTTGTGTTATCCTGGATTTTACCTTTTTTTTACATTTTCAGTTGTATTTTTGTTCTTGTTTCTATGGGAAATGATTCTTTATATTTCAGAAGTTTACTGATATAGGGGTTTTATCTTGTCTTTTATAACTAGTTTATTGTTTTATCTACAATTAGCAGATACCTTTCTTTTTTTTCTTTTTTTCTTTTACATTTTTCCACATTGTAGTTTTTTTACTTGTATCAAGCGATGCTCAAACTTGTCTGTTTGAGAGTAGACTTCCCCTTCAGCATGAAGATTACAGAAGTGAAGTTATTGGGTTTTTTTTTTTTTTTTAGGTTGCGTTAGAGCAGACACTGAGTTTTTTCAGTTGTAAATATTTGTCCATGATTACAATGACAAATGCTTGTTAAACTCAAACTATTTGTTTCGTCAAAGCTAAAATTTAAACCTGTACATTGATTGATTGATTAAATCAGATAATACTGCAAGAATTAATGTAATGTTATTTTTTCCCCCTGATAAATGATTATATTATCTAAATGTCAATTTATTTCACCAAAAATGTTTGAAAACATCTAAGATAAGATACGCTCTATGGAAACCCATTGGGGTAAATTTTTTTGTTGCAGCAGCTCACAAAAGGGACAGGGGTGTTATAACAAAATAATAATACATAACACACTTCCTGCTTGTCAAAAGATTTGTTTTGCCCATTTACATTAACTTTTTTGCAAAAGCCATATCTTTATACGCTAGATTTTTGCATCAAAAATTTGGTGCTTCTCTGCAGCTTCCCACACAAGACGATTTAAAAGAAATACGATTAATGCATCAGCATACTGTGAAATGTGAAAAATTTGCTTTTTTATGTCCTTATTTTCCTTTTTTTTGTCTTTTTTATGAGTAATTCTCCTGGATAGATCTCAAAGTTCTTAAGCAATTACCTTTTTTTTAACATACACTAACTTTTTGATCTGCTCACAGGTCACAGACTGGTGTAATTTGCTCGGACTGACACTAAGACGGCGCTGTGTCATTTTCAGGGGTCACAAACGAAACTACAAAACGTGACACACCGATCTCAGACAGCCACTAGATGAAAAAATTAATTCACAGAACACACTGAAATTAAATAAAGCCAATTAAGTACAAAGTAAATGTCACTCCAGGTTACGGACGATGGAGTTTGTCCTTTATTTGGTGTGTAATAAAACCTAATATTGACAAAGCAATATCTGTTAAGCCCAAAGTTATCAAAGTGTGACTGTTGACCTTTACGCTGCCATGTTTGTTTTCCTCCCGCCCTTTATCCAACAGCATTTTCATTCTTTTCTCTCTGCAGTATCTCTTTCAGACACAGCCATGCATCTGAAACACATGGATACACACACTCTCTCTCTCTCTCTCTCTCTCTCTCTCTCTCTCACACACACACACACACACACACACACTCTTTGTGCCTGCTTGCATGTTTTTGAAGCCGGCGAGAGGTAAATCTTGGCCCTCCGAGTGTTGGTGCAGTCAGTCGGGGTGTTCTGGATATAAACGTTGCTTTAGTCAGGACTGCCTCTGATCTGCCTAATCTCCCCGGGCTGGATTACAGGTTGGGCTTCTAATCCGTGAAGTGGGGGTCTCTGTGAATGTGCCTCTGAGTGCTCTAATCCAGAGACTGTCAGGTGCTTTAGATGAAAGCTAATTGCATGTCACAGTTTTGGGACCATAAATAACGCCGGTGACAACAGAGCCAGTTCACACAACAAGGACTTGGGTCTGATCACGACTGGGCACGCACTCCAGATGCGCTGTGTAATTTTGATAATCTTGGAGGAAAATAGAGAAGAAATCCTTTTAGAAAAAAAAAAAAAATTGATTCCAGCAACACCTCCTCCGACAAAAGTATTCATAACAGGAAGTTGCAGAAAATTAAGGTGCTTTTCAAAACAAACTCTTGTAGGAAATCTCATTTCCTGGCTGACAGAACGATAAAACTCGAACCAACCGTGTCCTCAGCCTTGCATTGTTTAGGAAATATTCTCTCCGTCAACACCTGAAAATGTTGAATCTGCACAGTGTCACTAATTAGCCTGACAGTCACTTAAAGCAGCTCAGAGCAGTTTCCTAATATCCCTTGATCTGGTTTCAGGACTCCACTGAGACCGAAACTCAGTTATAGAGAAGAATCAGTAATTACTGCACAAGAAAATGATATTTCATGTGATCATTAGAGACGAGAGTCTTATCACGACTCAGAATAGCAATATTCATGACAATGAAGTCCAGCTTATGGTTTGGATTAGAGGTCAAAGGTCACTTTGAGGAAATTCATTCACTCATAATAATTGGAAGTGTGCAAAAATGGGTAATCGAGTGAAAAGAGGAGATGTAGAAACAAATTTTGCACACATGTTTAGAAACAAGATGGATAGTGCAACATATGCAATGTATAAAAACATGCTGATTTCATTCATTTGTGGTTAATTTGATCATTAATACAGAACACATAACTGAAAACAGCCATCAGATTCAAGTACCAACACCCGTTCCAAGAGGGTTTTTTTGTGAGAATAAAAGAGAACGTTGAGTTAAAAAGGAAAAAAAAAAAAGAAAGGATAAACCGGGTACAGCATAAAAACTCTCTCAGCAGTGACGCGGTGTCTCTCTAAAAAGTGGTTTAGTTTGCAAAAAAAGTTTCAAGTGATCAGGGAGGAGGTTTCAGGATTTTACTCCTGTCACAGAAGAAGCTTTTTAAAGCAAAGATGTTTTGCAGAATGAAACTCCACAAAGCTGGTGGGTCTGATGCAGCTCTGTAGGCTGAGTTGCAAGCTTTACATAAGAGAAATCCCCGTCAGAGTAAATATTCAAATCTTTTATTTACTTAAAATGAACCATTGATGATGTCTGATAAAGTTCTGTCTGGGATTTTTAAAGCCTGGTTGTGCAGCAGTGGATTAAGGCCACAGCAGAGACTGTAAAGAACTGAGATCTATAGATTAAATCATAAATTAATAAAAATCATCATTACAATATCACAAAAATAAAGTCATAATTCTTGAAAATTTACATGAATATACCCCCAAACTCACTAGATCAAAGATAACGAGGATGAACTCCAAAATTTACAAGATCAAAGCCGTTATGTAAAAAATGAAGTTGTAATTTTATGCTAAAGAGGTCGTAATTTAAGGATTTGGTTAATTTATCTATAGGCTAAGAACAGCCAGCTGTGTGCACTAAAAGGAACGACATTCATCATCTTGTGAAATTAAATTCAACAGCGATGGCAGGAGAATCCCAGACTGCCTGAATACTCTTAAAGCAGATTGGTGATGATGTGTTAGAGGATCAAGTTTTCAGTTTTTCATGAAACAAATTAAATCATAATTTCACAAGATACTCCATGTTCCTCATTTTACTCCAGCTGCAGGCTGCTCTTCTGATCTTTCTCTTCACAACAACATTTAGGCTAACAGCAGCCTTTAAATATGATTTTCTTCTCGACTCCATTCTTGTATTATTACGTCTCTATTTATGGAAATTTAGGACTTTATTCTTGTGAATGTAAGAATTTAATCTCTAAATATCTTTTTTTTTCTGCACTGTGTTATGGTTGTAAAGACACACTATGGATTTGATTACCAACTGGCTGGACTGGGACGAGGCACAACAGAGTGTCGCTCAGTTTCTTATCGTCTAAAAACAGCGAAGATAAGCTTTTATCATCCAGCAAATCTTTAAACAATTTAATCTAAAATTACCCCCAAACACTTCACTTCTGTTACTTCTTCAGCTTTTCTGTTGCAGGTGACGTTTTAATGGAAGCACAGACTGATTAATGCCTTATTTAGAACAAATCAGCCCCATCACAGTGGAAAAATATTTCCCCCTCTCATTTTAAAAACAATCTGAATTCATATGACGACACTGTAGAAATACTTGCAACGGATCTGTAAAAATGACCAAAATGCTGGAGTATGCATGCCAGGCCAGTAGTTGGCGACATACGTGTAATGAAACACCACATGCCTGCTCAGAAAGGCTGTTAAACAGATCAGTGAATACAAACTGAAGGGGAAGGCCTGTTTACATGATGATGGTTCCAAAAGATCCCACTCTTCAACTGATTTTAAAACCCAAAAATGCCATTTCCACGTCAAGGAACAGCCAAACTATTTCCTGTTATCTACCGAATACATTCCTGCCTAAATGGGTTAATAGTTTTCTTTGTGTTTAGCCTTTAAAAGGAGGAATCAAGCCATCAGGGTACACCTGAAGATCTTAACCAGAGGTTATATGAAACATCAATAAGTCATCAACATACAAACTGAAAAGGACCCAGGACAGCGCCTTGGGGGATTCCTGTTTCAGCTTTACTAAAAGCAGACTAGATGCTGTTGATCATGACTCTCTTTTTTTACAACCTTTGAAATATGAATTTCTGTGTGGAGTTTACATGTTCTCTCAGTCTTCCTCCCACAGTCCAAAAACAAGCTCATCAGGTTAATTGGTGTGTTAATTGGAGTGTGAGCATGAAAGGTTGTCTGTCTCTGTGTCAGCCTTGTGATTGGCTGGAGACCAGTCCAGGGAGGTATAAGTGGTATAGAAGGTGTTGAATGATTGAATGAATGCTGTGACTGATGGTGTCAAATGTGTATTTTAAATCCAGGAACTGTGCATTCAACATTTCATTCCGTTTTTTTAAAACAGTAAACCAGTAGCTTACTCTGAAGAATGATTGTGACTAAAGCTAAACTGTAAAGACTGCAAATAATGTTTGGTCTCCATGTACTGGACCTTTTCCATGTTTTTAAATAGCTGCCATGTTAACCTTTAAGACACATTTATTGTCACCTTTCTGAAAATAACAAGCGACGACTTAAACATCTGTAAACCAAAGGATACAGACTGAACTGTAACATCATAACGTACTTTATGGCTGCCTGGCCGACAGTCTATAAGAAACTGTTTCACTCTGACTTTTACATCCTAAGGAGCTTTATGTTTGACTATAATGGTGCCAATAAATCCTGCACAGTAAGCCTCCCTCATCCTCAGCCTCACTTTATCTTTTGACAATACATCAGCAGAGAGGAAACCTGACAGACTTTTGTTTCCAGCAATGGAAGACAAAGGGAGGAGTTCATTAATACAGTTTAACTGCCCCGCTGAGCAGGGAAATGGCATAAATTCATATTCCTCTTCACCTCTTCACAGCAACGCTCTGCTGTCTTTTAATCTTTTTCTTCAACTGAGTACAAAGATTTGGCTTTCTCTAAATGTTTCCCGTTTTGGAAAAGCTTTGATTTGAGACTTCATTATCATGCTGCATTTAAAGAAAAAATGCTCGGGCCATGTTTCTTTATTCAGAGAGCGAGAAAGATGTAAAAGCTACTCAGCCAAAGTCTCCACAATGCCATAAACGGTTCATCCGCATCAGGTCATTCATCATTGAGGCCTCTTCAAAACAACTGGAGGCTATCTTTTCAAAGTCCTTCACTCTGGAGTTCATAAAATGAACGCATGCTTCAGAGGAGGATCACCACTCTTAAAACCGTTTGAACACTTGGAGCTCCACTCTCTGGGTTCCAGTTCCACAATGTCATTCTTTGAACTTTCTGAATGAGAGAAGACCTTATTTTCAGAGTATTGATCGCGAGGTGAAGGTACAAAATGTAAACGCTTCGACCAGATAGATCTGCTGTCACGTTCCGCGGCCGGGGTTTGGGCGTCACTGTCACCGGCCTCTGTAGGGTGCACGGGGAATCTTGGCTCTCTCATCTGTGTGATTGTTAGAGGAGAGACACAAAATGAATCATCAATCATCCATTCAGGCCACATTCAGCAGGTAATAGTCTGCTGTTGCATCACGTCTGCAGCCAAGAAGCGCTTCATTCATCTCGATGTATGGCAGGAATACCCTTAATCTTGATTAAGACTCGCTGCTAGAGATGTTTCACACACCGTAAGAGTCAGTTACAGTGTTCACACCATTTGTTAAAGGTGCCTGCATCCATGGAGGTGGATAAATCTTTAGTATTAATTGACCTTTTCTCCTCCTGTTCAGTTATGTTTGAATAAGAGGATATGCAACTAACATTTACTTGAGGCTGGCTCCAAAAGCCCAAATTGCACCATTAAGCCCCTCATTATGAAATTACCATATCAAGGGAATGGTCATGTTGTATGTTTTCGTCATGCGTTTGGTATAATGTGGTTTTCTGTGAGCTTTGTGGCCACGAAAGAAGTCTGGGACAATCGTTCCAGTGTGGGAAGTTGTCGTTTCTAAGTGTTGATTTTTTTCCTTTATTACATACCGGCATAACCCCAGAAAGAATACAGTAGTCCAGAGTGATAAAGGGAACAATTATTTAAAGATACTCTACATGTATGGTTCTGCTCCCTTTCCAGAGATCCAAGCAGCAAATCTGTTACGACAACCCAAGGTCAACCACTACCAAAAGAGTATCTCACCCTTTTGGGGGAACCAAAGAGTAAAACAGCTAATTGGATGTAAAGGTACATATTTGTACCAGGGATATAGAAATGTTCAAAGGAGAAGGTGCAAAAATGTACCAGTGTCAAAGGTAAAGCGCTCATACCCTGATAGGCTACCACTGGGGCGACAAGGTACATGTACCTTTCCTACACCTTTATTTCTAAGTGTGTTCAAACATGATCACCATGGCCACATGCTTTACTTACTTTAGCACATGTGCTGCCTTGTCAAGGTGTGAACTCAAGGGTTGACATTTTTTTGTCCTTTCAGGTCACCAGTGCTGATTCACCGAGTTCAGACACTCCAGGCTTGAGAGACAGCTCGAAAGCCAAAGTGAAAACCTACTGGACTGAAAGCAGCAAGGCGTTCTCCATCAGCCGCCTCCTGTCCCAGACCCTCTATCACAAAGAGAACTTCACCTCCCTTGATCTGAACTATGACGACGACGATGCAGACGCGTACTCCAAACGGGAGCAGTGGAACTGGCTTTACAATGCTTCAACCCCCAGAGATCCGAGATCCAGGACAAAGAGGAGGCCCATCGTCAAGACTGGAAAATTCAAGAAGATGTTCGGTTGGGGCGACTTTCACTCCAACATCAAGACTGTGAAGCTCAACCTCCTCATTACTGGAAAAATCGTGGATCATGGCAACGGGACATTCAGCGTCTACTTCCGCCACAACTCCACCGGGCAGGGTAACGTGTCTGTGGGTCTAGTGCCTCCGACGAAAGCCGTGGAGTTCCAGGTCCACCAGCCACACCAGCAGTTCCACCACCATCACCACCAGCAGCAGCAGACGGCTCTCGAGACAAAGGACACCAAGCTGTTCAACTGCAGGGTGGAATACGAGAAGGTAGAGAAAGGCACCAGGAACTCCCTGTGTGCCCACGACCCGTCGCAGAGCTGCCCGCAGGAGCAGACGCAGAGCCACGTGTCCTGGCTGTGCTCCAAGCCCTTCAAAGTAATCTGCATCTTCATCACCTTCTACAGCACCGACTACAAGCTGGTGCAGAAGGTTTGTCCAGACTACAACTACCACAGCGACACTCCTTACCTTCCCACCGGGTGATTGCATGACCAGACAAGGAAGCAAGGGAGAAAAAAAACGCAGAGACGAGCTTTCGGTTCCAGAGTGGTGTTCGGATTGTTTGAATGAAAACGAAGTCTTCAAACTTGAGATGTCGACAGGCATTGTTACAGCTAACATAATCTTGACGCAAGACTGATTTTGCTCCAATGAACAGACCAACCCTGAGGTCATTGTGAGAGCATTTAGGGAAGCATTTATAGGCTTGCAATCTTCACATTATATGCATAGCTGCCTGCCTGCTTACATCGAAAGGAAATTCTCAAGCCAACCGTAAAAATATGCTGATTGTATTTATGTAAATATTATGGATTCTACACAAAGACCAGAAAACAGTTTTATTAATGTTTTCTCCTGCTAATTTAGTTGTTTACGTTGATAGTGTGTTTCCGTCTCAATCATGCTTTCTGTCTTTTCCAATCAGTCTCCCGTAATCACTGCAAACACGTAAATGTCAACGCAAATAAGACAAATCTGTCAGTTTGCATTAGAGGGCATAATGGGAAAAGCAAACATATTTTGAGTGGTGTTGTTTTCTGCAGTGTGATTGTTAGAGTGGGTATAGCTCTCAGACGTCGTCGTCGTTGGATACTCGTCCATGTCCATGCATGAACCGAATGTGGTAAACAACTGAATAACGTCCATTTATATTTTGTGTTATTGCGGCTGTCAGAAATAATCTCCATCAAGTCCCAGGAGAGAAAGAGACAAAAAAAAAGGTCATTTTGTTTAAAGTCTGTGTCGTGTGTTTGCAGTTTTAAGGCCAGAGGTGACGCAGAGTAATCAACACCAATGGAGGGTTTTCATCACGTCAAACTTGAGCGCTTAAATGTTTCAAAAAAATAAAGATAAAACTTGCAGAGGACACGCAAGATGACAGAGATACTGAACTGCTCCTTTAAGGAAATCAAGCGTACCTGACTGTGCTTTTACACTGCTGGGTTTTTTTAAGTCCTGCATTTCCATTTCAGTTCTTGTATTCTGACTTACAACAACTTTCAACCCCTGCATCACTTACATGACAAGCAGCCAGTAGTAAGTAAGAAGTGTCAGAGCCACAGTGCCCCCGCAGTCTCCAAAAATAACACTGGAATAATCATTTATACAGAAAAGTGCTTGATAATGAGAAACAAAACAAGGTCAAAAAAAGTTCAAAGTGTTTAAAAAATAGATATTTGAACAAGAAGAGAAAGAGAATGATAGCGAGGATCGTTCTCTGAAGTTCAGGCATCAAACACTGAGAGAGAACAAACAGTTTGTTAAAATGTGAGATGGTGTAAAAATGAGAATTCCTGGTCCTGGAAAGACGAGACATACATTAAACAGCAGGTGCTAATCACACATTCCACCTATGAAGCATTCGCACCTCTGGTTATCAAAAGAAATAAAAAATAAAAATCCAGGATGAGACTAACTCTGGCTGTTAATGATATTGGATGTTCCAATTGGCTATTAAACCTTCATTACACAAATTGGGAGCCAGTGGCTGCGTGTGAAGCATTTAGAGGAAATGAACACAGTGTAAGTGGGAGCTCTGCGGAGTCAACACCATAGAAAGACTGAATTAAAGTGCTGATAGGAAACCTGTAAAAAAAAACGCACAAATGTGCACCTAGGGGCGCAATCACTGCTGTCTATTTAAATTCAGTGCAGTTCGCGATGGTATACGCGACACAGTAACTGCTAATGGCAGCCTGGCTGACATCCAATATGCCAACATGGGGTGTGTTTTGTGACAAGGCAGGCCAAAGAACAGGGGGTCCGCCTGTGGGATGAGTGAGCATAAAGAGGAATTTATGATGTGGAGGAACAAGGCTGGCAGAAATCACTGGAAGCACCTGACTCGTAAATTGAGAGCATGTTTCTGTCAGCGAGAAGAAGGAATGACTAATGTCTCAGATCGCTGTTTAGGCCAGTTCTTTCATCTCAATAAAGTGACTTTGATATCTCCCCACCCCTACCCGAATGTGCCAGGGACAGTTTGTTCAGCTTCAAAGAATTAAAGCAGCGCTCTGCCGAGACAATACAGCCTCATTATGCACGTAATCTTACAAGTGTAAACAGTCTGGCGCAGAAGTGTTTGGTGCGAGAGCCGCTGAGAGCCAATGTCGTCTGGGGAGAAATGCAGCATATTATTCTGTGTACTGATTAAGGCCAAATCAACAGTGACCTTATGAATTACATCAGCATCTACAAACCTTACTGGAAGCTGCACTGATCAATAGTTTGATATCAACAGCACATGTCTAATGTTAATGTTATGGCTTCTCTTCAGCAAAGACATTCACCTGGAGTTACACCAACAGTTATGATACACATGGCCTCACGTTTCCTCTGCTAAATCAAGTTTATAACAGCAGCTTTCAAACTAATCAGCAGCTGTGTTAAATACTTCATTCTCATGGGTCAAACCCCCTTAACACAGCAATTAATTCTGACTAGCAAGAGCGATGCTGGGGAGAACCAGATCACACGCGTCATGTTATAATCAACTTTAATTATAAAGCACCTTTAAAATAGATGTTTACAAAGTGCTCTGACAAGACAAAGACAGGAAGAAATTAACAATAAACGATCACCAGATGGAGTCAAACAAATAAAATAATAATCATGACGATAATAATAATGGAAATAAAAGGAAAGGATACAATCTAGTGAAAATTGACAGAATGAAAAAGATGGCAGGAGCACAATAAATCATCAAATACAGCAAACTCTATGTTTCTCTTTAAAATTCTCTGTTGGGGGACAAAAAAAGGATCGTATCCAATCTTAAAGAAGTGAATACAACAGAAGCATCAAAGGACAAAAAAAAGGACAGAAAATGAAAATAGAAAAAAAATAAAAAGAGGCGCAATAAAAGAAAATAAGAAAATAAATCAATAAAGCCAATAAAAGAGTAAAAATGTTGCATCTGAGGATGGATTTTGGGGAAAAAAATGAATTGATTAAGAGTAATAAAAACAAATATATGAGGAAAACTTTCGACTTTCAGTTCGAATATAGTTATAGAGGTGAAATCGTACAAAATTAAGTCCGTTAAAAAACAGCGTTTTAGGACGTGATGTACCGACTGTGCACACTTTATCTCCACAGGGAGCTCGTTCTGAAGTAGAGGAGCTCTGATGGAAAAAGCTCACAAGATCAGATCAATCCATGTAAAAAAAAAAAGTCGGGCAATTTTAATTTCAGCTCACAATTTAATTTCAGCCTGTTGACCATGTGGCAAAAACACTCTGATAGCTGTAGTAGACAACATCGAGGATATTTTTACTCTTTATTTAAATGAAGCGCAATGGCTGACGAGTCAGCAGCAGAGAAATGAAGATGTGAAATATTGTGAAGCAGTGAGAGATATTAAAACACAAAAGGATCAAATAAATGTGAAGAAAACACACACGGCATGAGGTTTGGTAGAGTTACAGGTCTGTTCGAGTGAGAATAAAAAAAAGACGATCTCTAAGACTTAAAAAGTTATGGGAAAGAGGGCTTTATACAAGTGCTGCTGTTATTTTCGGCATCTTTTAAAACGCTGATGTTTTGAATTTACCGTGAATGAAAATATTACGTTTATTGTGATTTAAAAATGCTAAGATTTAATTTGTTGGTAGCTCCAGGGACTGTTTTTTCTAAGCTGCATAAAAAAAACCAACACCTTCACTTCATGTCGGGGTCTCATCTTGTCTGTATTCAATTCGCTTCAACAACCCACTCACTATACATTATTGTTCACAACAATAATTCATTCCAAGCCAAGAAACACACGTTCAAAACTTTTCCTCATTGTTTTGTGCTCAAGATTTCTGTCAGTCTGGTTGTTAAAAGACAACAGCAGCACTAACACTTCATTAGCAACAGAGAGAAGTGATAACTGTGTTGGCAGATCTGGCGGGAGAGTGTTTTATCGTAAGAGACAGCTGGAAGAAAGTAAGTTCTCTCTTGCCATTTTAGTGTCAGAACACGTGGGGAAAAAAAACAAGTATTCACTCTAGTGCTTATAAAAATGAGCTTATAAAGGAAATGCTACCATAGTCTTCTAAAGAGAGACAGAAGTTTAGAAGTGGTCCTCCCTAAGACGAAAACAAACATCTGTTTTAAGTTTCCAGTCGGAGTCAGTGCTGGAAATTATTTTTTTGCACAGTTTTATCTACTGACGCTTCTATAAACCATTGTGTAAGTGGGTTGTCATGATTTTAGGTTTTTTTTGGTTTTATTCCAGTAGCGACACCGTAATTACACCCAAAAAACCTCAGATAGATCCACAGTACACAGTGCAGTAAACTGGTAGCTGGTGAACAGTTAGCTGCGAAGCAGACAGATGTTTCCCTGAGGAGTTATCAGAGATCAAGTAAGCATGAACGTACGACTTCTGTTCCCCAGATGAAATCGTCTGTTTTTCTGTCTCCTGGGTGTGTAAATAAAAACACAAACACTCTGACCATTCAAACTCCATGCAGTCATCGTTTTTTCAGCTTACCGTCGAACAAATCTGTGAATACCAAAGTGAAAAATGTGAATTTTCTGTGTTTTGAATCCAACGTTCACATGCCTGTAGGGACATACCTGATTTAAGATCTTCTGCGTCTGAAAATATTAATAACTTCACTGTTTGGTCTGGTATTACTACCTTTATTAAAGCATCTGTTGAACTTTAGAGGGAAAGCAGGAGGTTCCAGTTTAATGTTTTTCTTCTTCTGGCAAAACGGCCAATCTTGAGTTAACTTTCAGCTCACTGATTGTACCTTCAACACAACTTAATGAAGTGATTAAACATCGGGGATGTGGAGAGTAGAGTTTTATAATTAAAACGTCAGGAAAATAGCTTTTTTAGGAATTACATCCAAACCAATCTCAAATATCTAATAACCAAAATTCAGCTGTGAATCCTTTTCGTGGAGCTCATTTGCACAAGCTGAAGAAGGTTGTTTTTTTAACTCCTCTTTGAAGACAATGCTTTTTTCAATTATGCTAATTTCAAAGACCTTATTCACCCAGCTACGAGGAAAAAAGCAATCGCTCCCTGGGAGCAAGCGTCCGTCTAACGAGCTCGGCGTGTGTGAATGGAAGCAGCAGCATTACGACCCGGCAGTGTTTGGACGTCTGAGTTATCTTTAGGCCCAGATCTCCTCCCTCGGTTCAGTTGTCCTGGGCCGGAGCCATCCATGCTTGCCGTCTATCCCCTAGCTCGCCCACAATCCCTGATTAATGTGGTCTGGGCGGGAGCTGTCAGAAATGGCAGAGAGAATCATGGGATTTCTCCTTCAGAGTCCCAATGACACCCAGCAGCTGCAGGAGTAAACAGATGACTAACCACTGGCCTTTTGGCAGCCTGTGGAGATTCACACGGAGGGAGGGCGCCGAACGTAGCTTTGACATTTAGGTGGATTAGAAAGTTCTTGGGTTCTGCTCTCGCGGTGTCAGAGGTGGTTGGCATAGTAATTATTTGCGACTGGGTTTTTCTTTTGCTTGACCCCCAGCCGCAGCGAAAAAACGTAGACCCACTTACAGACGTTTGTTGAGATGAAACGTAGGAGTGTAAACCATCCCCGTAAGCCTCACGTATAAACAAATCACAGTCTTATTTTGAGCAGGAGAAAGAAAGGTGTCTTATCTGGGAAACAAAAAAAAAAACACCCATTTGTCATTTCAGACCACGGTGCTGCTGCTGCTGCTGCTGCAGAGTTCATTTCAGATGTGGGGCTGAAGCTATCCTGGGGCACAGTTTTGTGTGAGGTATTGACATATTAAAGGCTGTATCAGACAATGACTGGTGGTGTTTTTTTTTTTTAAATCACAAATAAATTACTCTCCTCAAAACACCATTACTCCTCCGGAAATGAAAACTCACTCATTGTGAATGTCTCATATCAGGTAAAAACTGGAGAGAATTAATTAACCTTTGTCATTTTAATTGCTTTAGTGACAGCTGTCCTTTGGTGCCGGTGCTATCCTAATGCACATACTGCCGGCTTGTCAATTACTTTCCCAGTGAATAGATTAAAATGCCACAGAGGATAGAGTCATTTCATTAGTCAGACTTAATGCCCCCCAGACATAACCAGGTACCAACACTTCACCCCTAAATATGCAGGAAAATGAACAATACTATTAAGCCCATATGAATTGAATGAATTGTGCCAACATGAAATTAAGTTTACGCTCTATTTAACTCTCTCCTGCTGCTTATATTACATTTAATACATATTTTTCTTTACAAGGTTTTAAAAATTAGGATTATTTTGAGGCATTTATGAAAGGTCTGGGCACCTGTGTGCGCTGCTAATTGCTCTAATGGATGTTAGCATCATAACGCTGACAATTCAACCACAGTGGATAATGGCTGACAGCACTGTCTGTCTAATTCTCCCATTTCTGCTGTTTGCACATCTCTGATCTAATGCCTCTCAGCTCATCATGAATCTGAAAGAAATTAGGCCGCTCTCAAATATGTGTCAGCTGGATGTCTTGGCTGCTTTCAACACCAAAAGCTCAAGTCTCGGCTCTTCACCACATTATGTGAAGACAAGAGGCGTTTTCACAATCTATCAGGCTGCTAAAGCCTCCCTTTTTTTCCACAGACTCAGAGGATTTGACACTCATACATGTGGAGAATCATGAACACTATTAACAGAGTACAATGGACCTAACAGACAGTATCAGCTTCAATCCTCCAATTGTCGATGGCTTCATCGTCACAGCAGAGCAAATAATAGTAATGAAAAAAAGCCACAGTTGGAAATGCAGCTTCTCGATGAATCCATTTCATGTTTTCATGGAAATCACTGAGTGATTGGGTCACAACAGCAAAGACACAATTAACTCAACCTGTAGATAAAACCACATGGCCACCATCCAATCCAAAGATGATGGGAAATTTGGGGGAATTGCTCATCAGCAACAGGATAACTACTTGATTAAAAAAAAGCTATGGATGTTATTTTTTACTTTAGGCCTGAAATAGATGTAATATAATGTGACTAAGCTGAAGTATAGCCACCCTACCCCACCCCACCTACATTAGCTTGGGGATTGTTGTTCCAGTTAATGGATGCTGCCATAATGCTATAATGCTCTACTACCTGGATGTAAACAAATACGACTGATTGCATCTTATAGTGCGACATAGTTCAGCATAGAAAGTAGTGGGCCTGACCGATATGGATTTTTTTGAGGCCAATGGTGATTCCAATATTTGGCAGGAAAAAAAATCAGATAACCTATCCATTTTAAAAATATATAATGAATAAAATAACTTCTTTGTTGGTCCCTTAATACTGACATAACAAAGATATGAATTACAGGTAGAACATTTTACTATTGTACAATACTTTGTCCTTTAGTATTTGTTTAACTTCACAACAGAGAAATTTTCAAGTACAAAACGAAAAGCATAAAAAAGGGCGATAATCATCCGATAATCAGCAAGATTCCTGCCAATAATAATAATATTTACCGTTTAAACTGGCCGGCCAATTTATCAATTGGACCCCAGAAAGTAGTTAAATTTGTGCATAAATTGTTATGGTGTTTCTTATTTCTTCAGACTTCAATCATCCAATCCACCAAAATTAGAGTCAATGGCAAAATAAGCTGTTTGGCATTAGACGAGAAGATTTGGCAAATTTTACATAGGCACAACCCATGTACTCATCCCACAAATACATGTTCCTTACAAATGTGGCAGAATTTAAGAGACCTAAAACAGGCTTTTTCCACAATTTAAGATTTGTTACCAAGAAGCATTGATACAAAAAAGAAAAAGTCTACGAAAAAAAATTACTTACTTCTTGTTCCGTAAAATTTTCATACAAACACTTAACCTCCATGGGGGACTGAAGGCTGGTGCTAGCTCTGCTAGCTTAAGCTACAGACTCAGCAAACAGGGGTGATTTTTTTCTCTAATCCATTAGTTTAGAAGATATTTTGATTACAAGTTTGTCCCCTGACAGGGACAGGATGCTTTAGGCTCTTTAACTTACTCTACATCAAAACTAAAGTAAAGATGAGTTCAGCATCTCTAATATTGCACCTGACGATCACATGCTTTAAAACTTTAGCTCAGAAACAGATCGGTGATGTCACAAAAACTACATCCATGTATTATACAGTCTATGGTCATAACATGCCAACCTGAGGACACCTTGCACTCCAGCGCTCTGCAGGCTTCAATGAAGTGGTTCTGGGCTGACATCAGTCTTAGCTGCACCTGAGTGTTTAGCTCATGGGTGGTCACTCAAAGCACTACACTGATATTTACACTCCATTTAATACAATGGAGTAATAACCAAAGCTTTCTCAGAGTTATCTGGAGTGAAAGGTGTTCAAAAGTGCAGTGGTGTTTGAATTCCCCATCACAGAAGCAGCAGAAGAGGAAGCTAAATGACGGTGTGCTAAGAGGGACAAAGTTGAGTTGTATGGATATTTTATGTCGTTTTGGGTCTTTTCCAATAACAAGATTTACAATGATAATAGAAAAATCATAATTGATTATGAAATTAATCAAAGCATAATGTGCTTTAACTCTTTGTCCTTCAGACAGCAACATCAAGGTCGAATTTCTAACCGGATTTACACTTTACAATTTAATGTATTGTTTATTTGATGTGGACATCAAAATTACATTAGACAAACCAGATGCATTGTTTGAGTGATTTAGCACGAGTGCTAATTTGCAACACTTGTCCACCGGAGGCGCTTAAGGTTGTAAAATAATAAAACTAATAAATGAAAAGAGTGAAGAAAAGAAAGAAAAAAGTACAGTGTAGAATAACATCTGACACCTCAGACAATCAGAAGGTTGTGGGTATGATTCCAGCTCCGGCAGTCACATGCCGAAGTGTCCTTGAGCAAGACACTGAACCCCAAGTTGCTCCCACTGTTGTTCAGTGGTGTATGAATGTGGTGTGAATGTGTTAAATTTAACTGATGGCTTCTGCATTAGTTTCAGCCGGCCATCAGTGTGTGAATGTGGTGTGATTGGGGGAATGAGGCTAGCTTTGAGTAGTCGGTAAGACTAGAAAAGCGCTATATAAGTACTGGTCCATTTACATTAAGAGCAAAACATTCATTTTCAAATTAAATCAGCCATCAACCAGTTAAAGTGATTTATGTGAACACTGTTGTTTTGATTTAAGGGGGTTAAGCCATTTTTTAAGTCTTCGTCTCCAGTTTTCGATGTATTGGCAGAGAGTTCCACAGTTTGGCCCCTTTGACAGGAACAGCAGACTGCCAGAGTGAAGTCTTGGGTCTTGGGATAAGACAATCACCACTGGTGATTTCACAAAAATGACTCAGCTCAGAGACTCAGAAAGAGGAAATTTGGATATAAAGTATTAATACTTCTATACCATTACAGCCTCTTAAGGAAGACATATGAAGCAATTCCAGTTTTAGAAGATTTCAAAATGCTTAACTTACAAAAAAAGAAAAAAAAATCTTCCTAACAGTATATTAGTACCATCTTATAGTACCTCATTAGGTCATTAATTCATTGGAGCAGGTTCCTCAATCTTGGCACAGGTAGCTTTATCAAACCAGACACAAGTATTGATGGCAAAGATGTGTTTGCTTTTCAGAGAATGACATGAAATATAAGAGGATTACACAGCTCATGAATATGGCCCGTCTCTATCCTCTGATTTATCACTTTTTTTATTCCGCTATCAGAAATCCTCATCTCCATCCATAACAGGCTGCCACGCAACACAAAGGCTGATGTTCTCGTGTCTGAA
Source organism: Labroides dimidiatus (assembly GCA_030710495.1). Lineage (NCBI taxonomy): Eukaryota > Metazoa > Chordata > Actinopteri > Labriformes > Labridae > Labroides > Labroides dimidiatus. The sequence goes on from CM061148.1 coordinate 6,246,774, forward strand.
CAGCTTAGATTTAATTTCAGTTAAGGAAGGGAGGAAAAAGTTTAATGCGGTCTGAAAATATCTGTGTATCCGTGTGTGTTTTTTGTGTGTGCAGGTCAAATCAAACCCTTTAACAATTAGGCTCATTCACAGAAGAAAGTGCAACAGGTTGCGGGTCTATTTTGGTGATGCTGTCAGTTGATATTAAGTGAAACAACAGCATGGGGAGGTGATGATTGCAAAACATCACCTTGTCAAGAAATATCACAGGAGTACTGGGCTAGGTGATGCTATTTATACCAGACAATAACACCAATACTTTTCTGCTCTGTTTCCATCTCTAAAAGTGGCAGGAGATGTTTGCAGGGGTTTTAAAACTCAACAGAACACTGGTTGTGTATCAGTTTATCAGTAGTCAGTGTTAATGCCTGTATAGAAAGATGAGTAGATCATTTTCCTGTGTCATACTCTGAATATATAGTCCAGTTTTCCTTCACCGTCCTGCCTCCGAAGCAGGCGGGCAGGTAAAACAATCAGGGGCCAGCCGGGGTGCTTCATTTGCCATTGATTTATATCTTAAACAACCTCTCCTGGTGCTTCCACTGCTAAAGGTGAGACGCACCGCCAGTGTTTGTGACAGAGATGGACTAGGCGCGGTGGCAAGAGAGAGAGGGATGATGCGGTTTTAAAAAATGCATCACCATTAAATCAAAGAGTAACCTTGAAAGAGTTCAGGCCGGTGCCAGCTCGGTGACACGCTCTGCCCTCAGCGCTCGGTGCCACGGAGCATGCCAAGCAGCGGGGGAGACAGAGCTGAAACACTCTGGTACAAGTTAGGCCGCTGGTGCAAGACAGAGGGTCCAAAACCTCGCTGACCAAGGGCACAAACGCTGAAATTCTATCCGAGGTAGAGCTCAACATGTCGTAGACTTAAAAATGACATCTGTGGGAAGCTGTCCTTGCAAAGTACATCAGAGAAGTTGACAAAAAAAAAAAAAACATCTCAATCAGTGGGACTAATCAAAATATGTCTGCACAGATTCTGCAGAGTTATCAGCTGCTTCTGAATCTGTGGCTCCTGATGTTTACATCGAAATCTCCTCTTATCTTTTTACATGTCTCCCTTCAGATATCACCAAAACAAAAGATATTTATCGGAAAAAAAAAATGTTTTTTATCATGAACATGTGGTGCAGACTGACTTTTATGGTTCTCGTTTGCTGCTGGAAGACTTCTTGAGGTCTTGAGATCACAAACACTGATATTTTGTCCATTAAAGGTCAGTACATTAAAGATACAAAAATGTAACTTAAGGAGCTGGAAACTACATTAGGAAAGTTGGCAAACATTTAAAAAAAGAAAAAAAAACCCTGGGAAAGATAAAAAGTTGCCCTCAAAAATGCAAAAGTGCAAAGTCAATGTCCCCAAATTCAAAATAAAAACAAGACTCTGCAACCTGCTTTTCTCTACCCGTTTGCTTTCATAGAGTTATCAAATTGTGTGTGCAGATGTTGCAGGGATGGAACCCAGCATGTGTCTCTGCAATTTGACACTCAACCAAAACCCACTCTGACCTTCTGTCTTTGTCACCCTTGTGATTTTTGCTCAAACATTTAAAGAACTACTTAAAAAAATCCCTTTATTAAAATCCGATTACTTACACACATGAATCAAAAAATGGGCCCAGATGCTGCAAATAAAGACGCCTTTGTTTTCCAGTGTGAACAGTGAAACCTACTCTGGACTTTTTTCTTTGTTGTCAGTAATTTGTGCGTTATAAAAACTATTTCACAACTAACAAGAGGCTTGAAGGAGATGTGTAAAATTATATTTGTTAGTTTTCCCTTTTTCAAAACCAGTTCCTTGCATCATTTCAGGTGCTTTAGCTCTCTAAAAAAAAGAGCAAAGCCTTGAGCAGAAAGATAAAACTTCTTTGTTTGCTGTAGTGCAACTTTGTCTGCTGGTGTGAGAGGGAGGATCCAGATTCACTCACTTTCAGCGGTTAATGTATTACCCACAGGGGATCCGGGTCAGCTCAACCTCTTTGTTGACAAACTGACAACTGAGAATAGCGCCAAATAAATAGACTCCTTAATCCCAGAACACTATTATCGAATGATTTTCACCCACGCAAATGTATTTACATGATTTTCATCATGTCTCATTTGTCTGAGTTTCATGGGTCCCTGGGCAGCTTCAGGCCGCTCACTGATGTCATCCAAGGCTTTCCTGCTACCATCCCTGTTTAGTTTCAACAGGCACATGTTCAGTTACGTTCACCCAACATCAGTAATTAAGGGGTAAAATATCCTTACTGTTATTTATCATCAAAAAAAAATATTTCACAGACATATTTTAGGTTTTGGGAATTTTTCATTGATGACTTCCTGATTTTTCACAAATTTTAGAGCCTTTCTTTTGGCCTGCTGATATTTTTTTTTTAGTAATATTATTTTATGAGACTTTGTTTATGGAAAAGTAAAGGAAGAGAACTTCGCTTTCCCATGTTGGGTTGTACTTCAGTATGTTCTGATGTGAAGTATTGTTTAATGCAGTGGTCCCCAACCTTTTGATTGCCGCGGACCGGTCAACGCTTAACAATTTTACTGCGGCCCGGGGGGGGGGGGGGGGGGGGGGGGTATATTGTTGTAACATGATAATTATAAACGTTAATCCACTGTGTCCTCATATGCAACATTATTAGCAGCTTCCTCGTATCAGTGCACCAACATCATAGCATGAGTATAACATCAAAGTCTCTGGTGACTGAGATGTAACCGAGAGAATCCGGTCATTTTTCAAAATAAAAGACTTTTTTAAAAATAAAAGATCGTTCAGACTCAGATAATAAATAAAATGGAAATAATTATTTTTTGTGCGGCCCGGTACCAGTTGATCCACGGACCAGTGCCGGGACGCGGCCCGGGGGTTGGGGACCACTGGTTTAATGGATATTTTCTTATTAGGTAAAGCAAACCCGACGTTAGTGATGGTGTTACTATTTGTAGTGATGATGTTCTGGAGTTAATGTCAAGCAAAAGTTAAAGTAAAGCATTGAAAATGTGCTAAACAGAGTTTACACTTTGACCTTAGATAGGTGTTTAGGTTGGACCTTCTTAAACTTTATTAAACTGTAGATGAGTTGACTTCATCTGCAGCAGCTTCAGAGTTAGCTCTACGGCATGTTTCCAAACAAAGGGGCCAAACTGACTGGGATTCCCAATGTGTGTTATACACTTACTATGTACCGGTATCTATGGAAGCCCATTTCCACCAGTTAAAAAAATGAAATTAAAAGTTGAAATTTGAGTCAAACAAAGTCATAACTATAATTTAAAAGGTCGAAATTTTAACCTTCTTGTGCAACAAGCGCTTTAGCAGCAGTGACGTCTCTGCTTCCCACCGCTGAGCCAACCATGCAAAGGCTGTTAATTTCTCAGTAAGGTTACTGGTTACTGTGGGATTATTAAGATGATGAATCTAATTGTGTTGTATTTTTATTGGATGTTGTTGTTGCAGCTTCACAAACTGCAACAACCGCTGTTTAACGTACTTTGACAAAATCATTAACTCTGATGAAACACGTCTAAAGTAGCTCTGAAAAACAAACAAGCTGAGTTTCTTTAAAAAAATAAAACTTTTCTGTTAGTATCTTGAAATTTCTAGTCAGTAGCCCATAATTTAAAATTGTTATTATTATCATTATTATTATGGTAAGTCATACACTTTTTTTTGAAGTGCAAGTATCTCTTTGTTTTGTTTTGTATTTTGATAATTTTTGTTGTTGTTTATTTTTCCCTGGTGGAAACAGGCTTCCATGAGTAACTCGTACAATCATACTTCTAAACAAACAAACAAACAAAAAAATAACAAAAACAATTCATCCCTCTTTTAATCTTGCCAACTGATCAAATTTGTGCAAACTCCGCTGAGACACAAAACAAGCATTAACGTGCGATTGTGTTTAAAAACCTGCTCTGACCTTTTCTCTCTCCTTTGTAATTTTGCTTACATGTCAAAAGGAAAATGCGAAAGGTTTTTGAATGAAGAAAATCTTATTTAATGAGAATTGTGAACGCGAGATTACTTTTATTATTCTCCGTCGCTGCGAGACAAACTCCCCGAGCTATTACATTGGTTTTAGCAGACTAAGAAAGCATTAGAGTGTAGCCTGGAGCTGGAAGAATTTAAACCCCACTGGAGCTTGAACAGCTGAACTTTACATATTACTTGTTAATGCAGATTGCTTACTCAAGGTTCTGCACTTATGTACGCTTTTTAATAAGGTGCTAAAGCCTCAGAGGAAACTCTTTATAGAGAGGACTGGTGGACTCACTGCAGAGCACATGCTCTCTGGAAATAACGCCCTGTGGGCTGTTATGGTAAACATGGAATACCTGTGCATGTAGAATGACCAAACTAATAAGCCCACATTACAGGCTGGAAAAAAGGCTCACAGGAAACATCTCCTCAGATGAGATTTCTGGGCAGAAGCCATCCGCGGTATATAACTTATTTTTAAATCTAACTTCCTCCACTTCTCTCACATTCATTGAGACATGTCATCCATCTATCTGGGCCTCCGGCTGCAGTAGTTCCTCGACCATGAGTGGCTGCTGCAGCGGGGCTGTATTTCAGCATGTTGAAGTGCATGGAGAATTCCCATGAAGGGTAAGGGATTATGGATTTTGGCCTCTAAGCTGCCTGGATGCCCAGTGAGGATGTCTCTGAGCGTAGTAATCTTCAAACAGCACGCAGAGTGATGAGTGGGCACTGAGGAGTTCTACTCAGGATCTAAATGTGTTCCAGCAAGTTACTGAAAAGAGAGAGAGAGAGAGGGAGGGATGGGGGAGAGAGAGAGAGAGAGAAAAAAAAAAAACCAAACCATTTGGCGCAGAAATGGAAAGGATCGACTCACTGGCTCCTCCAGGCAAAAGACACTTTTGATCCTGTGACCTGTTTTGAGCCATAGTCTGTGTCGAAAAACTAGCGCCGAGCAAGGGATCATATCGGAGGGTTGCGAATGTAAATGTCATGGTTCCCCATCAGCACACATAACTGCTGATGGAAAAAGTCAATTGAGCAATTTTTAGGGTCGGGTCGGGCACTCTCAGGGGGCTGCGAACGTTCATAATGAGGGCACGCTCAAGACTGGTTTAGCCTGTGTCCCAGAAAATAGGACGACATGTGTCGGTCAGCTGGCACGCTGATAGAGACGGCAGAATATACGAGGTGGCTCTTGAATAAGGAGAATATCTCAAGAATGAGCACACGAGTTAGAGTCAGGAAATGTCAGAGAAAATCACATATGGCACACCAGTCAATACCAGAAAGGAATTTTTCGGACTGATTGAATTAAACGTCAAACAGCATCGCTTAATTTAAAGCCTGATTGTCTTCTTTAAGTGCTTCCATACTATCTTGGATCTGAGATAAGCTGGGTAAGTGCACGAGGATGATCAGATGGAATGAAGGACACCAGTCTTTATAGAGATCATATCCTCTCTTTAAGAGATCTATCTGCTCGTAACCAAAGCCTAGAAATGATGTCAGAGGTCAGGGTTTGGAAGGGCGCCGAGGCATGCAAAGAACTTCCTTTGGGAAATCAGAGGATGCTAAAAAGCATATCAAACACGGCACGCCTGTTTCTATACAAGCAAAAAGGATAAAAAAGGTGCAGAGAGTGACCTCAGGGGCTTCAAGGATCAAAAGGTGCATCGTTCCTTTGGTGGTAATCAAATTAAATCTGCAAAGATGAAACACTTTATCCAAATATAAAACCATGATGCACTGGTTAAACGTTCGCCTGGCGTTGTCTGAGCGGTACGCGGCTCACGTACAAACACACACACACCCTGAGAGTGTGCGACACAAATACTGTCCAAGGCCACAAACAGGCACATCAATTTAGAGCATGACAAGAAATTCCCTTTAGGTGACAACAAAATGTACATGCTATTAGATCAGCTGCGCTATAGTGTGATGAAATAAATTGAAGCCAACAGATGAAAGCTCGGGGCCCCAAAACAGGAGAGGAGAGACTATTAAAGGTGCAGCAGCCTTATCCTTTAGGTTACACTGCCATCATTTGGACGAATGCAGAACTGAACACATGAGGAGGCGTCATGTGCGTGTTGACTGTCTGGAGAAAAAAAAAGGTGCAAAAAAAACAAAAAAAACATTATAATTTAAAAGAGAATTCTCTCTTATAAATAATATCTGTTTTATCTGTCATTATGTAAGTTTCACATTTAATCCAAACCTGCTTGATTGTGATCGTTGGATGCTGTTCTCGTTGAGATGACATCATTTTTAATTGAAGTTGAACTCATTTCCTGTTTGGGTAAATATGATTCGTGTTTTTTTTTTATCCAGAAATTAATTAAATGTTCATAAAATAGCCAGATGTACTATCAAAAAAATACCAAAAACTCCAAAATAACAGCAGATAATAATAATTAAACTGAATAAAAAATGTATTTGGGGAGCTGAAAACATTCATTTTATTGTGTCAGAAAATGAATCAAATTCTTATCAGAATTGTTGCTGATTAGTTTTCTCTCCACCCAATTAGTTGATTAATTAAATTAATCATTTTTAGCTGTACTTTTATTAGCAGTTAAGTAGTTTGATTTATCATGCTAACATTTCAAAAACTTCTTTTGTTTTGTATGGGGAAAAAATGTTCAATTGTAGAGTTCAAGTGTAGAGCCATGAGGTCTTGTAAGTATAAAAATGTATGAAGTATATTTTTGAGTGTAAGTTGTTGCTTATTCTATCACTATTGTGTATTTTAACCATGTTTAGAGCTGCTATACTCTCTTCACATACATAACTTGTCAGTCACTTGAACCCAGTTATTGTTTTCCATCTGTGATCTCGCGTTGAGTCTTTCTGTACGATCATTCCTTTAATTTTTGAAGTACTTCACATCAATTGATTATAACGTGTATTACTCTGATGCTTCTCTTATGTGTATCATACTGTATGTCTCTCACAAGCTTTGAGACGTACTTCTCTTTGATGCCCCTAAAAATGACAGTCACAGTGAGGGACAGGGAAACAGCCAAGGCCCTCATAGAAGAAAGGCGCCTGGTGGTCCTGAAACAAAAGTGAAATTTCTCCTTCGAATTTTTCTCCTTCTGGTTCTGTCATAACAAACACTGGACAAACGCACCTGAATGTACAAAACGGAATCTCATATTTTCACTTAAACTTGAATGGGTCGTAATTTGTACTTGAATAAGTTGTTGCAACAGTTTGGGCTGTTGTGGAGGGGTCCAGAGAATTCAAATGGGTGTCACCAGTCATGTCCTATCAAGGTTATGTCTAGATCTTCCTGTGAGCTTCTGAACTCCCTTGTGTCATATTTTCTCTCAATTGCATAGTAAGTATTCGCTTACATGTTATATGTTACTCTTCTTTGTTTCTTTTCCTTTTTTTTTCTTTTTAAAAATGTAATTTTATTGCCTGTTTTACATCACGGCCAGGGGACTACAGATGAAAACTAGCCTTCTGGCTAATTCTGGCTTTTTTAACCATGTGCAATCCTGTGTTTATTGAAATTGCGCTGTCCCCTTTTAAATAAATAAAGAAAATTTTTTCCTCTGGATCAGTGCTGCAGAGAGCCTGCTGCAACATGCCTTTCTGACTCCCTTTGTAGCAACAATTAATGTCAGTCTACCATTTTTATCATCCATATAAAACTAATATTAATACTGAAACATCTTGACTCCAACTGCTGCATTTGATATCATCATCCTCTATCATCATCATCATCATCACATACTGTAAATGCTTATCTCAGACTTGCAAACTTTCACTGTTTTTAAACCATAAGATCAATCTTTTAATGACACCATACTTTTCCTGTAAATTGCATGTCATTTTTGGTACTCTACTCATAGGTTTATATGAGCTGTTATCATTGTTTTGGGAGTTTTTTTCACAAATGTAACTTAATAATTGCTACAAAGCGCTTAAGGTGGATTAAGATGAGATAAAACGAGCTTTAGCTTGTGATAAAATTGGTTATCAAAGCTCACTATAACAAAAATTCTAAACAGTCCCTTTAATTTAATTTTGTCTTAAACTTACTACTGGTTTAATTTATTTTACTGATTTCTAAGACATTGTTTTTTTTTTTTGTTTTTTTTTTTACCTTATCTGCCTATCTATCTGTCAGTCCATTTAAATATAGCACAAAAAAATAAAGCTTGCTGCTTGCTTCTTGTGTCTGTGTTTATCTATCTCTTAGGGCTGCTTGTATGAAAGTTTCTGCATAACTTCAGGCTTATTTTACTTGATATTCTGTTTACCAGGCAAAAACCTTGATTTCGTACAAGCTTCTCACATCCCTTTTGAGACTTTAATTCAACAATAAAAAATATAATGAAAATGCAGGGGCCTGTTTTTTGTATCTTTTGGTGTTCCCTTTCTGTCTTCTCTGAACAAACGCCTAACTAGTCATTAGAATTTCAAACAAACCCTCCGCCATCAAAGAGACAAGTGGGGCCTAAACATCCAGTAATATATGTTTGCAGGAGACAAACATTTGAGCGTCAGGCGCGCGGCACTGGAGGAGCGCACCCTGTATGACGTCATTACAGCCTGAATGAGCAGCTGTGTGTACGTTTCCAGTTCAGCACGGCCTGCATACGACAAGAGAAGCGGTGTGTGGATTATAAAGGGTTTTTATCTACATGTTATCAACACGGAGAGGTAGGTGTGAACACACAGGGTCATATTTTCTCATTGAAATGCGGAAATTTGTGTGAACATGTAGAGGAAGAGGGAGGAAAAACGCTGCCCAGTGCAGTGAGTCAGACGATGTGTTTATCCTGGTGCGGTGCGGATGTGTTGTTGTCACATTCATATTCGTAAATTTATGAGAAACGTATATTTGTAAACATATCGTACAAGATACAGGCTGTCACTGATTAATTGTTGGGATTTCCCCTTTTATCGCATCGCATCACCGCATGAAAGCGAATCGTGACGCGTCGGCTGTACGTAAAGAGCGCTCATTATTGATTCATTCCCTCCCGGCTGGTGATGGTCAGTTTGAGATGAGCAGACCGAGAACAAGAGATGACATTTTCAGCTGAAATGGAGTGTAATGAAGTGTGGCTGCTTGAAAGAAGCAGGTAAACAAGACCTCAGTCACACCTTATTATGACTTTAGGGTGAACTAAGGCACACAGGTTGATATATTATTTAGTCTACGTGTTTATTTTCAGGGTACCAGAACCTGAAGATGTTCAGTTTATAACTAGATAAAAAGGCACATTTGTGGTAGCCGAAAATCTGTGAATCAGAAATGGAAAACTCCAGGTAAGTCCCACCAAAGTACAGCTGACATACTCCAACTTTTAGAATATCTTTATCATATCTCTTATCTACTTCATTTAAAATGGACATGATGCAATCAAACCTAGTTTGTGATTGTTTGAGCAATCATAATCCTGCAAAGTTGTTCTTTTATTTGTGCTGTTATCATTTTTCATCATGCTGCACATAGAAAAAAATCCTTTTGAATATTTTCATAATCTTTATTTAATTGCTCAGTGCTTCTCGAAGAATACTTTTAATTGATTTTTTTATTTTTTACATCAAAAGTGGTGATGTGAAGTTTGCTTCCAGTGAATTTCCCAGTCATTTTTCCTTTCTTTTATTATTATTATTATTATTATTATTATTATTATTATTATTATTATTATTATTATTATTAATAATAATAATAATAATAATAATAATACTTTTTTATTTAAAAGCATCTTATTGCGTTAAAAACACAATAAATAAAATAGATACAATAACAATAAGAACAAATAGAACAACAGAGTTGAGGAGCAGAGTTTTTTTGTGCGTTTTAGTGAGTTTCACAGACAGTTTTACAATGACAGAATATGTTGAAGGTATCTTTACGACAATAGAGTTTGACACAAAGTTGATGCTAAAGAACAAAGTCAGGACAATGATAACGGTCATGGGGTTGCTAATTTAAAGGATCAAATAATGGGTTAATAAGCAGGTATAGCCACTTTGGATGTAGGTGGATTGTGAAGATATAGACTTTCCAGGTCTTTAATCTATTTTGAAAAGCAGCATGGATGGTTGGGCTGTACAGATAGGATCCTGGTATCAGTCTGGTAGAGACTGAGACTCCAGATCTATTCATCTCATTTATGGATCCGTCTGTGTTCATCAAAGTCGGTAGGTCTGTGCATTTTTGCTAAGCTAAGCTAAAGTATGAAGGAAGACAACTACAGTGGCTCAGCAGTTTGGAGGTATTTGGTGCTAGTTCCACCAACAACTCTCAGGTCAGTTTGCAGTAAATGTAATTTTAAACCCTTACTTACCCACTGCTGAGGTTTACAATGAAATTGCAATTCTTATTTCACATCAACACATTTATAATCCCATCCATCCATCCATTGTCCATACTGCTTATCCTGTTAAGAGGTGCGGATGGCTGGAGCCTATCCCGGCTGTCTTAGGAAGAGAGGCTAGTGGAAAGAAGCTGGAGTACCAGGAGAGAACCCGCGCATGCACAGGGATAACATGCTAACTTCACACAGAAAGGCACACTTTGCCCAACCAGGGTTTACCGGTGACCTTCTTGCTAACCAAGCAGCCCATTAGTTTAAATATATTTTGTTTCATTTTGGTTTTCAAGGTTAGAAAAGCCTGAAGTTGTTGAAATACAATTCTCAGTCTTATCCTCTTATCAATGAATAGAGAACGATGAATTAAAACTGGTATCAGATCTGGTCAGTAGCTGTTTCAACAGATACCAAAGCTCAGGTATCTGTATTGGTATTGGGACTGAAAAAAGGTGGGCTGGTGCAACCCTAACAGAGGGGTGGACTTCCAGCAGAAATGAGCAAGCTTTTTCATAACCCTCAGTCTCTAAACACAACATCCTCAAATGAGAGCATTCAAAGACAGCAATTGGGTTGTGGTTTGGTTCAGCATCTCTAAAATTCAATCACAAACTGAGGTCCAAAAGTTTCATTATAAAGGGCAAAAACCGGATCAAATACATACAGTGTATTTTCTGACATTTATGTTTATAGAGATTTAACACCTGTATCCAAGCCTTGTCACCTATTCCACATCACCTGTAAGCAGTGCTTAATTTGTGCCGGAGCTAGCCGGAGCGCGCTCCGGGACCTCTTGGATCGGATCCAGGACCTATTTGATCCGCTCCGGCACCTCTTTGATCTGCTCCGTGACCTTTCCTGTCAATAAATAAACTGTGTTTTAGCTGTATTTTCTCTGCGCTTTAATCCTCTCTGAAGTGACGCCTGTTGGCTTATTTCTCATGCATTTTACTCAGAAATTAGGTAAAACGGGGGAAAAAAGTGATTCATGCCGTCACGTGTCACAACGCAATGCGCATTGCGAAGGTATCGTTTCCGCACCGGCACCGCGCGCAAACGACACTTAACAGCCAGGTGACTGACAACGCTGTTACACTTGGCCTGCTAAAATGTCAAAGCGACAATCAAAACTCTCAAGTTTCTTTAAACCAGTTGGTCAGCCAGACCCCAAACTGGCCAAAGTTGTTCTGGAGGCAGAGCCCGGCTCCGCAGATACGGGTGGTGACAGCATAATAGCCGCTGAAGATGTGGTCTGTGCAGTCAGGAGCACAGATAAGGATGAGGGAGCAGTGAAGTCAGTTCACGAGAAACTGTAGTCACCACTGGTGACTACAGTTTACAAGAGAAGACAATCGGTTAACAAGCATAAAGTTATTTGTGGGCAAAGCACACAACAACGTGGCAAATAGACAAATAGAGAAATTTAATCAGACTGTGTCTGCTGCCTGTCAAGTTTGGTTGGATACATTATTACTGTGCAGAGTGCACAACACATCATTCTAGTGATGTTTGGTCATTTATCCCTCCAAATACAGACCTTTTTTCTAATTCTTTCTTGATTTTTGATTCTCAGGCTTTTGTTAAATTTATTGTATATATTTTTTTCTGGCGTGGTGCTTACATGACAGTGACACAAAAAATCCCATTAGCAATAAAATGTGTTTATTTGCAATATGTCAGTTATTTAAATTGCTCATTCCAAATTGATTCCAAGTGTTCTGATGGGCCACATGGTGTGCCAAATGTTGCTGCAAATGTTATACTAGGTAAGTGCAGAAATTAAGGTGAAAAAGAAGATAAAAACGCGTTGAAACCCGAGAAAAAAGGTTTCTTTCGGCGCACAATTTCGAAGGGGGACCCGGCACCTGATTGGGGACAAATTAAGCACTGCCTGTAAGCATCCTAAGTTGTTCTGGTTTCTCCTCAGGTGACTGTGAAAAATGGAGGGAGGAAATTTGTAAGTACATTCTCTTGTTTACATTCAGTTACGCATCAGTAGACTTTTTTGCTTAAATTTGTAGCCAAAACATTGGTGCCTCTTTCCCTGCAGCGGCTACTCCCGGGACTATCTGGACCGCTTCATCCAGAGCCAGGACTCGTCTGTGGTGAACAAGTTCCAGCAGAAATACTGGAAAACCAAACAGACGCTCATCAAGGTGACGGGGAAGAAAGAGGACGAACATGTGGTGGCGTCGGATGCAGATCTGGACGCCAAGCTGGAGGTGAGGTTGATGGGAATCTGGTGGGGTTTGTGGTTAGAAAGCATGCACAGTGACTCAGGGAACTGAAGGTCGGGTCAGGTTAGGTTTTGGTCACAGTGTAGAGATATTAACAAACACTGGAGATACTTCCCCTCAGGTGGACTCTGCAGTGACTTAAATGGCTTTTTGATTCACATGGTGACAGCATTTGCTGGAGGCTTAAATCTTACATTAGGCTGGCTCTCTAGCTCGCATCCACTGCGCCTCCATTTTAGGAGGGGAGTGAGGGTGATGGCTGCAATCAATACCACATATAGGCTGGAATATCCAACCTTAAATTAGGTCACGTCCTCGATATGGAACCATTTCAGAGCTCACTATCTACACGCCACATCAGAGCTCATTTTAAAAAGCTTTGATGTAACATTTTCACTCCAACTTCACCTCGCAGCGGCCTCCACTTTACATCACATCCACTCAGGAGATAATACTGTTTGAATCTTTAAAGTACCCTGAGTGGGACTGGATATCTGTGGTTTGTCTTCATGGAAATAACCCACAGGCTGTTCTATCCGACAACCTTACCTTACTTTGTATTTTCATCGATTTCTCTTTTTACAGGTCTTTCACTCCATCCAAAGAACATGTATGGAGCTGCTAAAGGTTATCGAACAGTACCAGAGAAGGATCTGCTGTAAGTTCCACAAACAGCACAAGCAATCCCATAATATTCCCATTTTCTGAGTTTGAACGTCGCTGATTCTTTGTATCTGCAGTTTTGTCCCAAGAGGAGAACGAGCTGGGTCGTTTCCTGCGCTCACAGGGATCTCAGGATAAAACCAGAGCTGGAAAGATCATGCAGGCAACCGGGAAGGCCCTCTGCTTCTCCTCCCAGCAGAGGTAAGAATCAAAATGAAAACCTCAGAGAAAAGTCGAGTGTCTCGTCCTGACATGTTTCCTCAACAGCTGAAATAAAATCGGTCTTTTAAAATTTCAATTCTACTTATTTGATTTCCCAATTTGTGTCTCTACCGACCAATGCAAACCAAGATGCAATGAACTACAAACTATCTGGGTGATACATTCACCCCTAATGTTTTGTTGTTGTTGTTTTTTGCTGAGTGGAATTAACAAAATAAACCACATGAACTGATTTCTCCAAAGGCCTTTAATTTGATCTACTGTTTGCTTTTGCGAAACACTTTCAAGTTTTTGCCCTGTTAGGGTTGGAATAGCTGAGAGACCCAAACAAAAGAAAAATCCAATGCAACTTTAGATTTCTCAACAGACTATGCCTGGAAAACAGCCCATCACTTATTTTTAATTACTTTAACTAGACTTAATTATTTTATTCTCTCTCCTACAGAATGGCTCTGAGGAACCCTCTGTGCCGTTTGTACCAGGAGGTTGAAACCTTTCGCTATCGAGCGATCTCAGACACGTGGCTGACAGTGAACCGAATGGAGCAGTCCAGGACTGAATATCGAGGAGCGCTGCTTTGGATGAAGGATGTGTCTCAGGAACTGGATCCAGATACCCATAAACAGATGGAAAAATTCCGCAAGGTTTGTCCGTCAAGCAACTGGGAGGTAGACTCAAGGGATGAACAAACCAAGCAGTTTAGTTGCACAATTTCTGACATTCTCTGATGTTAGCTGCATCTAGGCTGATAACCATAGACTGTAAAAAAAGTAATGGACATAATCTTGATGGCTTGACGTGAGGTCGTCACAAAAACTGCTCCCCCTGGTGGCTGGCTGCAGTATAGGTCCAGAACTCCACCTCTCTATTCATTCCAGATGGGCTGTGGTCAAACTTAAAAATTAATACACCTCATAGAAATATTTCTCTCATCCATCTGCTGTGGTGATATTTAGATATTATTGGGCTGCATTGTGTTCAAGTCCTCTTTTTTCTGAAACATTTCTTTTCATTAGTTATTGGACGTTAAAAACAGGGTTTTAAGTCTCGTTTAACAATGATTAATAAAAAACATCAGGAAGGAGAGTTAAGAAGAGATTAGACTGTTGACAGAAAAAGAATAAATTATTTTTGTCACCCGCTTCCACTCAGACATTCTCAGAGTCCTTGTGAGACTGTACTGCACAGACTCTGGCTGCACAATGGCAGCTCTCGTTATGGGTGGTTTTGGCTTCAGAACCATAAAATGGTAAATGCTGTCCATTCTATATACAGTCTATGGTTAACACATGCCTGCATCTCTTTGGAGGAAACTTCCATTTGTCCAAAGTTAGTAATTACAATGTAAACATTATTTCATAACAAATTAAAACAAATGAGTTTAACCAGCGCTGTTGGGCTTCTATGATGTTGACCATTGCTTATTTTGCAATCAAATTTCGAAAGACAAACATCAATTTCAGAATTATAAATGATCAATAAAACACTTTTTAATCATTATCTTTGATAACAGGACTTATATAATTTGATTAAAAATGGTCAAAAGGTGTGTGTGACTTTTTCTACACATGCTCCTAACCAAAACATATTCATTTTTTCCAAATATCTCCTGGTTGTAGCACTCATTTGCTCAAACACCAACAACTCAAAGCAGTGCATGCAAACTGGTTACAAAACAATGCCACTAGAGGGCGTAATGCACCATCAGATGTCAATCTTTTGGTTCATCATCTGCTCCATAGTTGCACAAACTTTAACTGTCTTGTGTTTTTTGTTTTTGATGAACGATGATGGAGAATTTCTTTTTTTTTTTGCTCTCCAGGTTCAAGCTCAGGTGCGCACCACCAAAACAAGCTTTGACAAACTGAAGAATGACGTCTGCCAGAAGGTAGACCTGCTGGGCGCAAGTCGCTGCAACCTCCTCTCTCACGTTTTAACCACATACCAGGTACACCACGATTCCACGTTGTTTACGCACATTTCAGTTAGGTGCACGGGTGTTTTCAGACAAGCATGAAGAGAACAAAGCAGTAAGATTCAGCATCAAGATGTGGCAGACCAGGACATGCCCACACAAAAGATGCTGGTCGAACAGCTAAATGTGTGCCCTTGGCTTGTTTTCCTGTTTCAGACTACACTTTTGCACTTCTGGGAGAAGACGTCTCACACTATGGCTGCCATTCATGAGAGCTTCAAGGGCTGTCAGCATTATGAGATGTCCTCACTTAAGGTCAGAGAGCACCCTTCCCTATTCCTACTAAAGCTTCTGGAGAATAAGGCAAAAATTACAACAAACGTACTTCTCTTAAACCCTACAGGACCCCATGGATAAGCAGGCCAAGAGGAAGGGGAAGAAAAAAATCAAAGCAGAAAAAGAAGATGGAAAGAAACCCGAGACCACATGCGACCAGTGAGTTATCTCATCATGATCTCGACTCATGCAGGTAGACAAAACACGTGCATGCCAGCAGGGAAACTAAAAAGGTTTTGACTGCACATGAATACAGTTTTTTCTGCACACCTGCTTTCTTAAGTATGCAAAAAAATTATGTTTTTTCATATTCACTTACAGACTCGTCTCACTGGAAGAAAACACCGGCGATAAGACCAGAGAAGGTAAACAATACTGAGTTGATAGCATTATTTATTTTTGTATTTCAGTTTCATTTTACAGTCACCTTTATATTAAAGTAATCAGCTGATTATTTTCTTGACTTATTGATCTCCAAAATGTAAGAGTGTAGTAAAAATTGCCCAAGCCACAGATGATTTCTGGAATTACCTTTTTTCCCCTAAACAATACTCAACAACAAAGATCTGTGTGGTTGCAAAATGTTTTTTTCTTTGGTGTTTTGACTTAGATTTAATAACTTTTTTTTCATATTTCGATTTAACAGTCCTTTTTTTATTATTATTAAATGAATAATTTCAACTCTTGCCAAAAAAAGACTCCTATAAACCCACTGCATGTCATCTAGAAAAGCAAACCAATGCAGGAAACCTCCGTTAGCTCCTTTCAAATCTGAGCGCCTTTTACAAAAATATCAAAAAGACACAAATATAAGTGGCCTAATATGCATGCCATGATAAAAAACAATGCATATGGTCTATCTGCCTCTGCAGAGATGGATGGAGAGGAGAAGGACAGCATGGCTTTACTGAATGAGATCCTGGGCAGCATGTCCGTCGATGAAGGCGACTTCTCTCGAGAATGGACGGAGGTATTCGGAGACAACGAGGAAGGGACGAGCGCAGCGTGTGGTCAACCAGCGGAGGCTGAGCAAAAGGAGGAATCCTTTTTTCTACCATCTCAGCTGTTGGACCAGAGCTTGAATAATCCACAGTCTTCCACCTCGGGTATCAACATTAACATATTCTGTGTGTGTGCATGTTTAAGAAAAGAAGATCTTAGCTCGTTTTTTTTTAATCAAGTTTTGGTTTGTTAAACAGTTAATCATGAATAAGTGCATAAACAAATGTGTTGCTAAAACTGG
Source organism: Labroides dimidiatus (assembly GCA_030710495.1). Taxonomy (NCBI): domain Eukaryota; kingdom Metazoa; phylum Chordata; class Actinopteri; order Labriformes; family Labridae; genus Labroides; species Labroides dimidiatus. The sequence continues at coordinate 6,263,754 of CM061148.1, forward strand.
CTGCTTTCCCTCCCTGTGGCATTGATACTATTTCCACACAGGGAGTAACTTGGCTCTAAACTGGTTTCTCAAACCCACGTCTGTCAAAGTCATAGAAGGAAAGAACATTATAACAGCAATTAGATTTTCGTACCCGTAGGTAATTGCTAACAACTTTTACATTTCATACAAGCTCTGCCACTCGTCTGATCCTGTTAGGTTGGTTTCATCTGATCCCAGCATAGTGAGCTCTCGGTTGAGATGTACAGAAGTGAATGTGTGGGTGAAATAATGAAGCTAAATTTGCACCTTTCTGAATCTAGCTTCTGGTTCAAATGACTTTGAATTTTCAAATGACTGGGCAGAAGCAATCCACAAAACAGTCTCAGGATTTGAGAATTTAATCATAAACAGGACTTGGCTTTAAGTACAGAATGATTTGAAAGCTTAAAGCTAATTCAGCTGTAATCACTCTGCAAGTGCAGACAGGAGAGCACGCAGACAGGGACCGACTTGTAAGAGAAAAATAACTTGACAGCATGTCACAAAAATTGAGCACGCAAACTGTCAGGTGCATGCTTAAAACCCATTTAAACATTCAGATTTTCCTCCTTGCTCATGAACTCATCTTGTTGTTGAGGATTTAAGGCTCAATTTCATTTTGCAGTGAATAAACCACGAAATGCAGAGCTCTGCAAACTTAAAAGGTTTATGAAACCAGTGTGGGTCGGTGTGCAAAAGGAAGTGTGTTCAAAAGGTTAAATGTGAGAACTCAACAACCGGAGGTTTTTTATGCCTTTACAGAGAGAGAGAGAGAGAGAGAGAGCAGGAAGGAGAGTGTTGCAGAGAGGTCACAGTAGCAGCACATGGCAGCACAGACCAGAGCTCATGGCCTCTGTTTGACCTGGAGACTGAAACCCCAAAAGAGAAACGTCCTGTGTTTAAAAAAATATCTGGTTCAGAGGGTTTTTAAAAACTTGACAGATCTTGACGGCACAGCCCTTGGCTTGAGACCAAGAATGTGAAACAAAGCTATGACAAATCTTCATAGATGAAAATCCCTAAATCCCTGTGAGTCAAGCACATTCAGAGCCATCCAGTAAGTGCTGAAGCTGCAGTCACACGCAAAACATTTAAATGCTGACAAACTGACACGTTTATTTCTTTCACTTTAACCCTGTCACCTTTGGGAAATTTATCTTTAATACATTTTATTCAATTCAAGAGCCTACACAAGGGTCTATTTGTTAAAGAGTAAATCGATCCGGCTAAAGTTATCTGGCTGACCTAAATTTGGAAAATGATTTGTTAGAGTAGAAAATAAGAGGTTACAAAATCTGAAAAGTCAGGTCGTCAAAACTTTGTTTAGACTTGGATAAAAGCTCCTGTTTCAAAACTTTTGAGAGGGAAACTTAAAAAAAAGATTTCATTATAATTCTGATCCAGCAAGAAAGCAAGGAAGTGAGCAGAAAGAAGCCAAGTAAGTAAGAAGGTAGGCAAGCAAGCAAGTAAGTGAGCAAGAAGATAAGTAAGTAAGTAAGTGAGCAAGTAAACAAGCAAGCAGGCAAGTAGGTTAGTAAGTAACCAAGTATGTGAGTATGTAAGCAAGAAGGTGAGTAAAGTAAAAGTGCAAGTAAGCAATTAGGTAGGCAAGTAAAGCAAGTAGGTAAGAAGCTTGGGGAGTAAGTGAGTAAGCAAGTAGTTAAGTAAGTAGGTGAGTAAGCTAGCAAGTAGGCAAGTAAGTATGTATGCTAGCAAGTAGATAAGTAAGTAAGCAAGCAGGCAGCTAGGAAGTAAGTAGGTGAGCAAGTAAGCATTAAAGTTAGCTGGCAAGCAAGTACACGAGTCAGTCAGGCCCTTCTATTAATAGATCGGTTGGTAGTTAAGTAATGAGCTGGGTAAGTAGTTGTAGCTGAAAGCAGTAGACAGGATGTCTTTTCTTGTGTGGGTTCTGGCGCCCCTTGTGGGCAAAGTGTATGGCAAGCAAGAATAATCCACATTTGAGAACCTTGAAAACTCTGTTGTTGGATCAGGCTGATCCGAGTACCCTTGGAAGTAGTCTTTAAAAAAACCCACAAAAGTAAGGATTACCCAATTTCAGGTTGCAAAAAGTGAATCCACAAATATTTTCTTAAACTTTAAGAACATATGGGCCCAAAGGGAGCACACTAAAATACCAAAATGTGCAAACAAATGGATTTAAGTGGTTCTTTCGGGTTGCCAAGAGCCTGTTGAACTGCTTGTATTTGGAGAACAACTTGTTTGGTTCAGAATAAAACACCACATTCCAGTTTCCTCCCCGGTGGTGCGAAGTGTTGCAATACGGCCAAATGTGTTTTTAGAATACACATCCGATGAAAGCAGAATAAATACGCCTGACACAAGAACTTGTGGTTGTTAAAGCAGATCTGACCTGTATTTAAAACAGCTTACGCTGTCATTTGTGATTTCTGCTGTGATAAATGTTTTGATTATTGCTGTTTGTGAGCTTATTACTAAATCCATCGGCATCAGCAATGCAATCAGCGAGGGAGTGTGATGATTTATTTGTTGAGTCATCTTTTGGCGCGATAAATGTTCCCTGTTGATGAGTCTAAATCTGCCTCTCTGTTTCAGAATGGGCTGGGATCACTCCGCAGCCCGTCGCTGAGGCAACTGAGCACTCATCTGGAGCCAATCAGAACCTTTCTAAGCCGGCGGTGAAAGGTATGAGAAGGCCAAATGAGTAAAACATATGAAAAGAGTGAAACCTGTGTTTATGGGTACATTAAGAAAGAACTTGTGGTTTGTTTTCATACTTTTGGATGTGAGCCAGGTGTAGTTCTTTCAGGGAACAAAGAGGGGGTGTTTCTATTTCCATGGCTTTGGTAGAAGAGCAGAGGTGTTTCTAAGTGACCTTTATTAACTCATTTTACAGAGACAGCGGCGCCATCCAAAGACCTCTCAGCGTGGTTCAACCTGTTCGCCGACTTGGACCCTCTTTCAAATCCTGACGCAGTCGGAAAAACTGACAGAGACCACGAGCTTCACAACGCATAGTTCCTTCGCGGAAACCTTTGTGAGCAGTTACAGCAGATAAGAGCTGCCACCAGACCGGAGAAGAATCCGATCAGCAACACACACGTCAAAGACTGAAAGAAATAAGTTCATGCTTTGATAATCAACACTGGGTAAAAGTTGCAAAAATATTGTGACGAGACGAAGCCATGCCGTCAATATATCACTAAATTTAAAAGTGCACGTTGTGCAGAACGGCTCTTTCCAAAATGTTATTTTCAGTGTTCGATTGATTTTATTGATTCATTTTATTATACAGCTGGTAAAATAAGTTTAATCACGTTTTAAGGAGATTTCACGCAGTGTAGAGTCTGGTGACCCCTTTGGGCGAATTTGGTAGATTTCCTTGGATGAAGACTCCATTTCCCATGAGCACCATCACCCACTGTGGTAATGAGGTGTCTTCATTTACCTTGGAAGCGAATGAATGAATACAGAATATCTCTTCTATTACTTTTCTTTATTTACAACAATTTTACGCAGAAAGTAGGAACAACTAATGTTGTCGCTGATAATCTCATTTGAAGTGTAGATCCACATAGATTAGGTGAAATTATGGTATTTAGTAGCAGGAAAATAGTTACCAAGTTATGTAAAATCAGTCACTTTCCCCAAGGAGCCAATTTTAAAAATCATTTATATATATAAAAAAAGTTGAAATATGCAGATATTTATTTTGGGAAAAGGATTTCCCACACCATATACGGTGATAACAGGAACATTTTTAGATTATGGACTCATGATGAGTTTGAAAATCAAGCAAATATCATAAATCATTTCAGCTTCTTGACCTTTCTGTTGTTCTCACTTAAAAGCATCAATATGCAGATTATTAGATATTTACAGTTTTGAATTGTTTCAGTCTCAACTGAATATGTCCCCCCATTCATGACGACATTTATCTTGATATTAAACTATCAAAGTGTCACCTTGGAATAAGAAAAATGTCTGAACTTGAGAAACACTGCTGCACATGTTCTACCAACAACTACCAGCCGTTCTCCTTTCAAAAGAAACATTTACAAGTTGACCTTATTAAAGCCTGTTGGCTATCTCCCTGGGTTTAGCACTTCATGTTTAGCATGAATACCTCAGTATGAGTAAGGAACAAGAAGCCTTTGACTTTCGCTGCCTTGTAGTCAGCTGCAGTCTCTGAATCTTTGGTCTCGAGTATCACTCTCGCTTTAATCATCATGACGGGGAAAACTGCTTTCTAAGACGCCAACAGGAAGAGAAGCAAAGAAGACAAATACGAGACTCCACACATGAAAAGTTCATCATAGATTTGTGCAACGTGAATTTGTTTTCTCCCTGCTGTATTTTTTAAATTCCTTTCCGAGTGTACTGCAGGACTAACACACAAACATATCAATCATCCGTTATCGGTGCATGCTGCATGCCATGTTTTAAGTCATGAATTTGAAAGAATGATGTGCTTTTATTATTATTTGTGCACTTGTTTAAGAAGCTCAGTTTTTTGTGTGTTCACAGAGCAAAAACTAACCGGACAGGTTATCATGAAAAAGTGGTGGTTTAACACGAATTACGACGACAATGCTGCATAAACCGTATCAAGTAAATATCAAGTGTATGCCTTAATCTGATCACAATTTAAAGAACCTCATCTGATTAATGTGTGATTTATTTCATAGTTTAGTAAAACTGATTTTAAATTAATGATTTTATTTCTGTATTTGTCTTTATTTTCTGACTCCATGTGACTTTTATGACTATTTAATCATAACCAAATATGTCAATTGCCTTACCTTGACCTTCTGTGTGTATACAAATGTCACGCCCTGGTGTTATGAGTCGACGTGTCTGCCTTTGAAAAGATTACATACAGATACAAAAGCACGTTTTCTCTTTTCTTTATTGAAAAACACACACACAAGATCTACATAAAAATGCGTAATACACAGTAGAACTGAATCCTCGTTGCTGAACATGGCAACTGTATCTTATCCTCACTGCACAACGAGCTTGTGAATAAAATCAGTGTTAGTATGACTGAAACTCCAGAAGCTGGGAGCAGAAAAGTCATTCGACTTGAGCTGTGTGGAATGTGTTGCATATTGTTCATACGTGTGTTTCTGTGGCAAGAAGGCTTGATGGAGCAAAATTTTAGGATGGAACATGCAGCAGTTCAGTAAATCAGTCTGTTTTTACGCTCTGGTGATAAAACTCGTGTAGGAAAAGTTTGGGCATCTTGAAGCTGGACCTGTGTTTTATTGAGCCAAACTGTTACACCAAAGTTGTTAGTGTAGATTTACTTCAAACAAAATCAATTGCACACTCAAGTTTTGATTGTTTTAACTTACAAACTGGTCTAAAACAAAAACAGTGATTATCGTCTCACTTCCAAGTAAGTGCTTCGGCGTTGGTCTAAAGATTATCCCCTAAGTTAGAAACACTATGAACCAGTGTTTATACGTCGCTTGACTGTTTGAAAACAAAACAAAGTGCACATAAACGTTCTGCCTCTGGCGCAAACAAAAGGCCTCCTTGTCCCTCTGATACATGACAGGCGTTTCATCGTTTTTCCACTTTACTTTGGTACACGTCTGACAAAGGGGGTGTAACAAAAGATATATTTGTCAACTTCTGGTTTGAGGAGGGTGTAGCTTATGTAGCTAGTCGAGTTTACTAGCTGACCAACGCACCAGCGATCTGTGGAATGTTTCATAGCACCTGAAACTCTTACCTGAACAGGTTAATTCAAAGTCATCCGTCACAAGCCGTGACGTCAATCAGTCGATTCAGTTCGTAATAAGGTCCCTCTTCAGGGGAAAATAAAAAATAAAACATTTCTGCAAAAGACTGGAATGTCTTTCTGGAGAAAGAAAGTCAAACACTTTGAAAGGCAACATAGTCCGAGCAAGTACATTCCACTTCACCTGAGTTACTGTTCTGTGTCGACAGGGCCAATAAGACAAAGTTATAGGGGAGCTGTGTGCTTTGTGTGTTTGGTTATTTGGTCACTGAAAAACAGCTGATATGCATTTTGTGTTGAGCTAACCGAGATTCTTTCTTTCTTTTTAGTGACCAGACTAGAAAAGCAGCTCTAGGTCTTGGCTTGTATACTTGTCGGGTGTAGCCTGCACTCAAGTAACCGCTGGTTTCACATAGACACTGTGCTACAAACACCATAAAATAAACAAATAGAAAATAGGCCATGGCTTGTATCGCTCTGAGCCAGGTCTTAACAAGTGCAAACATTGTGGTTAATGTGGGGCAATGTATTCTGGCTGTAAGACATCCTTAAATATGAAGCTAGTCACTTTCCCATCCTGTCAAAAAGCTTATGTATACATACTAAAGTTGTTAGCTGGCTGAACACTGAACAGCTAAGAAGCTGGTTAGATAACATGAACAGAATATGTTTCTCTGATACCTCAGAGGTGTCTCTTAGGAAAGTTAAGGTTTCTCCTTTAAATCTTGATTAAACTGCAGGCACTACGAACACAAATATTTGGTGCTGTACTTCCTATTTTTTTGCAAACAAAAGCAAAGCTATTTCTCTTACTTGGTTCTGTCCTGGTGCAGATGAGAAGGCTAGGTTAGTTCTGGGTTTAAGGGAAGTTGTGCCCAAGGTCAGAAAGAACCCTCTTATGTCCGGTCGATAGTTATGAAACCATGAAGCGCTTTCTGCGCTCACCCACAGTGGAACAAACGCTGTGACTGGGCAGAAATGTTGCTGGATGTTTGTTATCCTCAGACCTTGGGCACTCCCTGCTGGCTAACGTTAGGATTAACGGAGTGCAAGGATTATTTTTTGCTTTTTTTTCTCGTTTTTTTTTTTTTCTCTTGTTTTAAGACCATGCCACCTGTCGAGCTGTTCTGTTTCAGCAGCAGGCGGTTTTGATCATGAATACCTGAGGACTAGCTAGTGAGGAGTACTTGTGCGTCTGAGTCGGGGCTCTGGCTATCTGTGCTGTTGTTTGTGTTTATGCCTGTGCTTGTGTCGGTGCTCCAGTCAGCGGAGGCCGGAAAGGTAGCTAGTGGTGCAGCGGGTTGAGTCGGGGTCACCTGAGGCCCTGGGCTGTCGTTGCTGTGGAGACCAGAGTTGGCGGAGGGGCAAGACGAGGGAGAGACAGGGGAGAAGAGGGAGGAGCAGAGGAGTTTGACGGGGCAGAAGGCAGAGCCCCTGGGAATGAAGTTCACCTTGTTTTTGTCGGGGCACGAGAAGAGGGGGAAGCCTTTTGATTTGCCAGACCTGGAGAAAAAAGCGGTTGAGCTCTGTATTATTTTCTATTTATGTGGCTGTTTGGATTAAAAGCAAGTTGTTTACTCAACAAAGCCATTGTGCCCTCATCCCTGCCACCCACAATGCAAATAAGCTTGTTGGCTTTGTTGCTCTATCGTTTAACTGGATCTCAGTCTATGAGATGGAAGAAAACAATGCACATATTGTTGTTTTCTTTTTTTTTTCACAACTCTACTATCAGACAGATAAACACTCGTTAAATGTGAGCATGCATTAGAAAATAAAAATCTCTGCTATCTTCAGCTACAAAGACCAAATCAATCAAATCAAATGAAAAGTACTTACACCAACTCCTCAAAGACTTTGACCTTCTCACAACCCTCAGGAGGCTCTCGTTTGAACATGTAGCTGTTGTTAGGTTTGGGCGATGTGGCGAACTTTGGGAGAGGAGAACTGCACACCCCATCTGAAAATACAGTCAATAAAAAACAATGTCTTTGCTTTTAAAGTTAAGACGAGGCAAAATAAAGCTAACAAAACATTGTTTGCTCTTAAGATGGGACATCTAGCCCCTCCTAAAATTAAATTCCTGGAGTTTTGCCTCTTATTATGAATCAAGAAACAAAATATAATCGAACCAAAAATGCAAAAGCATGACTCAGAAAAAGAATTTGACGCCAGCTGTTGTTACGTAAGGAGAGAACTATTAAATCCCTGAGGCTTACTATCAGTTTGCAGAGATAAGCATGTGTGTCTGGAAAGACCTGAGAACAACTTCATGGCCTTTACAATCATTTTGAGAGCTTATATATATAGAACATGTATAACACAGACAACCTAAAGATAGTTACACATTACGTCACATTACGCTGCTGATTTTGGAAGCTATCTTAGATTTAGTCTTGGTCTTTTGACAAAAATACCTGATAGTTTCAGTCACATTATTGTCTTTTTTTGACATTTCTACAAAGTTTTATTCTATTTTTATTCTTTATTCCAAGGTTTATTTTATCCTTACTCCAAGTAAAATAAGATGAAAACACTCTTCCTGCGGACACTGTGGCACCTTTTCGACTAAATGCCCCTGCAGTGACGGGCGCTTATTGAACAGACAGTTTACAGAGTGCGTCTAATTGCACTGCTTATATTTTGACAGATTAGACACACAGTTTGGTTAAATATCATGGATTTCAAACGCCAAATGGTCCATAAAGAACAGTATCATCTCAACATTGTCTCGTTATCAAAAACAAAACCTAAGTTTGTCAGTTTTTAATCATCAGTAAATATTTTAACCCATCATCGTCCTGTCTTTGTCGCTGAAAAATGTATCTTCGATGAACATTTATCATCAGATGAATCGAGATAAACATTCAGCCCCACTAGGCTTACTTTCTTTTTACTTTATTTGTTATTCTTTAGATATTCAAAAACCTAAAGTTCCCTCCCTCACCAACTCTGACTCCAGTGACATCCCTCGAGGCAAATTCCCTTTAGCATGTTAAACAGGAAGACGTAAAGTCGATAAATCAAGGGCACACCTTTGTCGATCTCCTCTGCAGAACAAGGGCTTCCATCCGGGGAGTGGAGGTGGTCAGAGCTGCAGGGGCGGGCCACCGGGCTGGAGTCCCCACTCGAAGGCGCCTGTGTGTCTGTGTCACGTGTCTCCCCGCTGCTGCTGTAGTGGTGTGAAGGGAAAGGGGCACGACGGCCGTCTACCACATCCATGGCCTGTGAATTCAGAGCGTGAAAGAGATGGTCAGAGGTCAGTGGTGCTAGCCTCTGCAGAGAATCATAACTCAAGGGTCAAATTCAATCACTCGTGTGTCGATGCGTCCTTGAAAAAGAAGATGAAGTGTTGAGGCGTTCCTGTGCCATTCTTGATCAACTATTCGCTCAACTACAGGATGAGCGTTTGAGTTAAGAGCATCGTGTAACATCTCAAGTCTCAGAATGTCTGAAGGCAAAGTGCCTCTGGTGTGTTTGTCTGTCTGTTTAAAATGGTTATTGGGAAAGCAAACATCACACCAGACGGTTGTATGATGCGCAGAGCAGGTGATTCAAATATGTGAGCAGGGAAAAAGTGGCTTTAAATCTGTAGTGATGCACATTTTAATGTGTGTTTAAAATGTGTGAGTGTGCTACTTTCAAAGAGCGGAGCTTTACAGACCTGCCAAGGTTTACGACTCACACCAGACAAGATTTACAGGTCCCCCTGCCTCTGGGCGATTTAATCCAATGTGAGCGAGAATATATGCCGTCCAACTGTAGAGCCCACAACTCAGTGAGTGACTTTACAAGAGTGAGTTTGTGTGCATGTGATAAATTATAATCACAGCCTGAAGAGCTGCTTTTGACCTGAGGCATGTTCATGTGTACGTTAATTAAGTTTGACTGACTGAAGTGAAATATAAAGCTATTACACCTTTATCTCTAAACCATCCATGTTAACACTTCATTAAATCCTGCTGACATCTGACAAACAGCAGGATTAGAGTATTTGAGAAAAACGCAGCTTCTCTGGAGAGTCAACACACTGCAGAAGGTGTCTGGGTGTAGGTGTTTGCCGTGCGTCATGCACTGCCTGTGTGTATTACAATATGTTCTATTAATCCAAGAGCTCTGGGAAGTCCCAATCCTGGGTTTTGGTTTTGAATGAGATGCTCTTTTGTTTGCAGATTGTGGTTTTCATTGCACTTGTGCCGAGTCAGCAGAGTGGAAGAAAAGGAGAACGTAGTGTTTTGGCTCAGGAGCGATATTAATACCATGTCCTATAATTGTTGCCCAGAATCATCTATGACTCAAACAGGTAAAAAAAAAACTCCTGGCTGTCAGCACAAGGGATGCACTGATATGAAATTTCTTGGCCGAAAACCGAAAATAAAGAAACCAAGGCAGAAAACTAAAACACTGAAAGAATTAAGCCAATTATTAGTCCCACAGCATAAATTAATATTAATGCTTCAAAGAATAATTCCATCTTCACAGAGATGCCCTGGGAGTGCTTTAAAAAAGACAGTTTAATTTTCTGTGACTGTTATGGTGTTTGGTGCTTGGGACATTATTTTTCCTACTCTGTCCACTATACAAATTGTGTGTGTTTGTGTATCTGTGTGTGTGTGTGTTTGTCTGTTTGTGTGTGTGACCATCCCGTCATGTAAATAAGATAAATAACATAAGTCTGTTTAATCTGTTAAATGAGAGAACAGGAGCTGATCTATAAGAGAGGAACGCCCCTCGTCTGGTTCAGAGCAACAAGTCCTTTTTTCTCTCTTTTCTCCAAGCGGGTTCTCTGCATCCTCCACAGCCTGGATCATTTCACATGTGCACTTGACACCCTTTGCAAACCACTATCTGTTGGTCTTTCTCAGGTATACTGAAATATGTTGGCCCTTATCCAGACAAGAGCGTGCTGGCTGTGGTTTTTGCTTGCATCTTCACAACTTGCTGTTTTAGCCATGTTGTTTAGGTGATAAAAGTCCTTCGGACGAAAATCGAAAATGAATTTTTGGGCCAATTTTGGCTGAAAATTTTTAGTGGCCAAAATTTCGGTGCATTCCTAGTTAGCACCAGTAATTCAGTTTCTTTTTCAAACACAAAGTCTCTTTGGCTGTCAGACATTTCTGAAAGGTCCTCTTCATAGAGGGTTAGGGCATAGAGTTAACCCAACTCGATCAAGTCAATTTGAACTACATGGTAATACAATAATTTAAAGTTTTCAGCTAAAACAGCTCTGCTCAATCAGTTACTGGTGTTATTAAACACATCCCTACCTGTATCACCTGCTCCCAGTCCTCTTTGATAAACACATTCTCTAGTTCATGGTTGATTCCCTCCACACTGCTCGGCACTCTGAATATGAAGGACTTTGGCACCGGGATTGCCGACAAGGCTGATGAAGTTCCCTTGTACTGGAAAGACAGAATAAAAATTTCATACACACATTGATAAATCTCTAAAAAAATATATAAAATTCACAAATAGGCTGTGCATATTTATCCTCTATAACGGCATATCTGCTTGCTGTATTAAACTGTGGCTGATCCAGTTTCATGTGATTTATAAGGGTGGAGGTGTTCGGGTTAAATACATGTTAGAGAAGCAGGATTAAATGTCGTAAGGGACAAAAACATACTTTGATTGTAATCTAGCACAGGCTGGTATAGAGTGTAGCATATCATTGTTTATTTCATATTCCCACAGTGGTTGATGTGTATCGTTGCTGGGCATTTGTGAATGAATGAACAGTAGACATGAGAGTTAGGGCATGTCCAGACACATCCCCAGTCTCCTCTCCTTCTTTTTACATAACTGGTCAGAACTGGGACTCTGAAAGAAACTGTCAATTCAGTGCAAAATGCCCCATCTGAAATATACAGGCTCTTAATTATACTTGATACAGTGTCCTAAATCCCTGACATAACATTTGATACCGTTTTCTCTGTTCATGTAAACCCACCTTACCTAACCCTGCTTTATTCAGCCGTAGAGGCCACATGTTGATAACAGTCTGCTGCACCTGTATGTTTTTTTTTTCCTTTAGCTGCTAAGCTACCTTATCATATCATTGCTTACAGGTCAAAATCTTGGATCACCAAAGTCAGGCCTGGTTAATGTTTCCAGTTTAAAGAGCATGATGGGGACTCAGTTGGCATGAATAACTCACCTGTGGTTGGCATGCAACGCCATGCTGCGCCTGTTGAGACAGCTGCAGTGAGCTCTGCTCCCTGTCTTTGCTCTGCCGACTGACCTGTTTGCTGCGCTGCAGCTGCAGCCTCAGTTTAGCAATCTGCTGGAAGAAAAGTAAGATCACTTCAGCAAAGACGCTCGTAAAAGAAGTCCTGACAGCAGCAGTTATGTCGATGTGAATTTTAGCTCAGAGGAGGAATGGAGCTAGAAAATGACAAGCATACAGCTCTAGCACCTGACAGCTGCTGGATACAGAAGGCTGCGACAGTTAAAAATGTCAGACATCTGCCACCGTGGCAGGAAGGTTTGTCTCAATTTAATACAAGTTTTTCCTTTTCCTGATAAGAAAGTGGAAGATAAAAAGGCTTGTGTGGAAATATTCTGTGAGGTGAAGATAAATTAGACCCTGCATGAAGGGTTGTGGCATTTCATACCCTATGGAGCTGCAAATATCTCAACCCTTTGGTGTATAAAACATCCAAAAAGGAAAATATGAATGCATAATTATCTCTTGAAGTCTTGTGAATTCTACTCTGTAACAATAAGACAATAATCAAATAAACTGTGATTGTTTTTTTTGTATTTATTCACTTAAATGATTATCAAAAGAATCAAGAAAAAACCTCTCTCCAGCTTCTTACAGACAAGAATTCTAAGTTTTGAAGTTGACTTAATTTTTTTGATTTGTGAACATCTGAGGGCATTACTTTGAGCTTCACTCAGAGAGTTTTCAACTTTTCCTAATGTCTTATAATTAAGGAGATGCTGAATTTTTCAAAATAATGAGATTAATTCACAGCGCTAATGCAAAAAGTTTCAGTCATAGTGAAACTTCATCCAACAGCTTGTTTTTCTCATCATCAGTCAGATAAAATGAAATAATAATGGGAACCAAATAGTTGAAACTATCAATCCTGTGACATCTTCGGTTGATCAAATGGCCAATAAGTCGACTGATTTACTGCAGCTCTCCTTTTGTGAATAGAAGTCTTAAAAATAGTTTGACAGTTTGGTCCTGTTTCTCCTTTTTGCAGCAGTTTAGGGAACAGTAAACCAGCGAACAAGCTCACAGAAGAATATTTGGATATTGGCACTTTGATTTCTGGGATCTAACAGGCTTTATCTGAAAATATTGCACTCCTGTGTGAACACACAAACACCGACTTGACAATTGTTCTGGCCAGTAGCAGTAATGATTGTTCAGTGATGAAACAAGCAAGGTCGATGGGTGTTTCTGCATGCGGCCCAGTATCAGCCGAAAAAACAGGATACCCTTTGTGAGCCAAACAGACTCAGTTGTACTATGCAGACAAAGGTGTGGTCTTCACTGCTGATCTTGTAATCCTGGCAACACAGTCAACAAAAAGACTTGATCTTTTCATGGATGTCCTCCCACACATGGAATTGCGGAGGTTACGGGAGGTGAAAAGCAGTTCCTTAAGTTCACCGAGTGGCCGACCACAGCAGTGAGTCTATACGGACATGTCCAGGCAATGTCCCAATGTAATCTCAAAGGGAGATAGAGACAGGATGACAGGGGTCAAGGGTTTCTAGCAGACTTTGGAGTCGTGTATGTCTTTAAACTCAACTTTATACAGCTGCACTGCCCTGATCCACTGCTGATTTCTTTCTGTTATTATTACAAAAACAAGTGTAGCTTCTGTGCAATGCTGCGACAAAAGGGGGTATCATTAATGCACAGGTCCTGCATTTGATTTTAAGATTTCAAAGTTGTGATTTGTTGGATTTTGGATTCTTTTTCCTGGAACAAAAAGGACAAAAAGGTGCAGTTGGGGACAAAAATACCGAAAGAAATGATCCACCTCTCAATCTTTTATCTCCATGTTTATAGTAATGTGAAAAAAGCTGTGCATCCCAGACAATCTGTCATATATAACGTATGGTCAACAAAGCTTTCCATACCTTCATCTTCACATCTGGTTAAAAAGTTCTTGAAGATCATCAGTTCATGTGTTTGTTTACAAATTCTTTTACTTTAAGTTTTTTCAGGTCAATGAAAACCAAAAACAAGACATCTGTGTGCTGTTATTTTGTTGGAACTCTGTATCGATGGCATGCAGCTCTTGTTGCCACAACAGAACAATATGAACCTCTGCTGTGTTGTAAAGCTCTTGGGTAAGATGATCTGCCATGAATCAGTTCTCCAAGTGCAGGCTAAAGAGGGAACAATATGACCGTTTTACCCTCAAGAGCAGCTCCTGCGGCAGCTCCTGCACTGTGTCTGAAAAACAACGGGACCATAATGAGATGCAAGTGTGCAGCTGAGTAGGAAACTGAGGGGAGAATGAGGCTAAATTTAGACTGAGGTTTGGAGAGTTTGGAGACCTAATAGCTCCATGTGGTCAGCTGGTTGGCCACCAAGCCCAGCAGATAAACCGGAGTGGAAACCAATCTTGAGGAGCACAATATGTATACCAACCTCAGACCCCGATAAATGAAACACACTCTGGACTGAGGTTAAAAAATGACAAAACATGGTGTGTGCACTGGCTGGGTGAATCATTTAACCTCTTTTTTAGCCTCCTCAGGTATCACACAGATTCCAGTGTCCGCCATTACTAAAAAAATAATCCAAGAAATGTCTTTCTTTTTGAAAAAGGACAGATCTTACTTCTCCCTGCTTAACTTTGCTGGCTGTCCAATCCGCTCATGAATACTGAGAAATCGCCTTTAGAAATAAACAATTCTAGCGCTGATAATCTCAATTTAAACTGTGGCTGCATGTGTGAGCAAAACTCTCATCGCCTCGATGTATATTTCTTAACATACAATAAATCTCACCGACATAAAAAGCAGAACAAAGACATCTGCCGTTTCCCCACAGCGTCTGCCAATAAACATAAATATGTGAGTTGATTGATTCGATAACATAAATACATATTGACTTTCTTTAAGACTACAGTAACTTCAAAGTTCTTTGTGGGCACACCAGCTATTAGCAATCATTTATAAAATATCATAAAACAAACAGAGCTCAACCAAGAGTAAACATTTGCTCCTTTAAAAGTTAAATTAAAATGATTTATGAGCAATAAACCAACATTCCCTTATTCAGTCAACATTTAGTGTAACCAGGTTAAATCTAACCTTGAAGGAAAGTAATGAAGACCTGAGAACTTCACAGTTTAACACAGAGGAGAAATATCTCGCGCTACAATTGGAACCTCTTGATAGAAGACGAGAACGGGTTTTCTCTGTTGGTTTTTAAGATTATTTGTATTTGTCATAATTAAAGGAGGTGATAAGGCTAGAGAGAGTGAATGTGGGAACATACAGCTAATCGTGTCAAACCTGATTCCACGACCACTGTGACGAAGGTTGTAGCCTTTGTTCACTGGGGCATCTGCTCCACCAACTGAGCTAAACCACTGCTATCTGTGATGTTTTAAGTGTCAGAATCAGCTAAGATGTTGAAGAAATGAAGAGAAACGTCTGAATTTACCTCTTTAAGGTGGTCCGCGCTTCCCCAGGAGGCTGACCGCTGGTGAGGACTTCCCTGTTCTGCTCCCTCATCAATCCAGAGACCTGGAGTCTGACACCCAAAACAGAACATTATTAGGTTGAGTCATACCTTATGGTTTTATCTTCTGCAGGTGCAGTGTAGAGACTCAAAGCCCGCCCCATTTCCAATATGGCCGCGCTGACCAATTTGCTTCAAAACTCAATTTCTGAGACAGATGGGTGACGTCACGGAGACTACGTCCATTTCTTAAACAGTCCATGTACCAAACACAGAGATATTTTAGAGAATGCCCTGTTAGAGGTTTTCTGTTATGTGTTGTTGAGCAGTAAAAGTTGCAGTACGTGTGTGATACCTATCGTTTTTGTGAATATGTCTGTTTGTATTCTGATTAGGAATGGGTCCCAAATTCAGTACTTTTTAAGGTGCAGAGCGAATTCGGTCTGTGCTACTGAGTACCGATTCATGTAAAATCAAACAGTACCATGTTACAGTACCTAAACTCCTGTATAGGAGTAATAATAGGAAACATAAACATATACAATAGAATAATAATAGGAAACACAAACATATACAAATGGCAAAAAGAGAACTTTGAGCTGCAAAATAAACAGAGGGAGGAGGAGGAGAATCCCCAAACTACAACCAGACCCAGACTGAGAGACAGGAGTCACAGGCAGAGTGCTTTCAGCATGACCAACAATATCCAGGAAGCTGATTTATAGAAGTGAAAGTAAGATTAAGTCATCTCCAACTTTAGTTCAGGTTATTTTTTAAAGTGTAATTGGTTATCATAGTTGAAATTTTACAAAACTATCGAGTAGGGCTGGGCAATAAACCGAAAATTTACCGATACCGAAATTTATAAGAATAACCGACGTCATTTTGCCCATGTCGGTATATTCGGTATTGAAAAAAAAAAAAAAAAAGTTGGTTTTAGTTGTGTGTAGGTCGGCTATGTGTTCGTGTGCCTTTAAGGGAGCTACGTAAGAGACGCGACTCCACCCCATCCAGTCTGTAACAAAAAAATGAAAGAGAGGTGGGGAGATAGAGGACCGTTCAAAAGTTGTAGCGGCTGCTGCGGCGGCTGAAGTTGACGAAGTTGGTGCGGTCGAAGGAGAGAGTGAACGGCTTGTAAACTGAGCCAAAAGACAGCTGCAACGAGTCAAGGTTACACAACCTCTTCCACCACCCGCAGTACAACCATGTGATTCAATTCGAAGAAATTAAGAAAGCGAGAAGAGACGAGCGACAAGTGCTTCCACCACCAGGCAGCTGTCGCATGAAAACCGTGAGGTTACAGCCTGCCACCGCGAAAAATCTTTTCGAAAACGGTGATTCCCAGCATGTACAGAACAGAGAGAGAAAAGGTTGCTGCTGAGTTGAGACATGTTAAGCACTTTGCTGCCACAACCGATCTCTGGTCTAGTCGCACCATGGACCCATATATCAGTCTGTCAGTACACAGTAAACACAAGGGATGCAACTTGTTTCTCTCGTTATAACCTGATTACTTAACAACTCAATTGAGGCCGTTTTTGAGTAAGCTCTTTGTAATATCCATATTAAGAATTTGTTTATAAGAGATTGCATTTTAATACTTTGCTTTCAGGAAATTTAAGTTTTTGTTCTTATTTCAAATCTGTGTTTATCAGCTGTTTAATAAATATCTTAACTAAAAGTACTTTATTTGTGTTTCCTTATTTATTTTCAGACAGTGTAGTTTTATAGTCCTTTAAAGTGGCAAAATAATTGAAATAAATAAGTCAGCCCCAGGGGCAGTGGAGTAGTTATCGTCCATTTATCGTTATCGAGGTGAACTGCTCAATATATCGTGATATTGATTTTAGGCCATATCGCCCAGCCCTACTATCGAGACAGTCATACAATACGTTCAGCCAGTTGAATAAATCTGAATGAATTATTTTACTGGAACTGAAAATATGTAACCACATTAAGTTTGGTTTGAAATAACTGTTTACTAAACCTAACCTGACTGTGATTTCCCCTTTTTTGAAATTCAAAAAATCCAAATGAAGGCTCTACTTGAATTATTATACTTGTGTCATTTTGTGTATTAAAGGGTTAAATGGAACATTTATATAGTGATTTAGAGGAGAAATCAGAATATTGAGATATATAAAGTGTATTGCGATACAGCTTAAAAATACTGAGATATTGGTTTTAAGCCACATCGTACAGCCCTAGTTGAATGTTGTTCTGGTATATCTGCTAAAGTTTATTTATTGAGAAATAAATGTTCAATTGAAAAAATTTGAGATCTTATTACTAAACAAATTAACATTTATCACCACATAAACACACACAGAAGTACCAAAAATTGGTATCGTTGAGTACCGATATCGATTCCCAGGTACCGGCATTGGCAAAGGTACCCATCCCTAATTCTGATCTATTTTAACAAAGCAGCAAGGGCAGCCCAATTCCACCCACACAGGTAAACAAAATCTTGAACAGGAGAAGAAACGAGCAAAAAGCTTACACAGCTGTTCCTACTAAAAATCATACAGAACACCTAATAAAGCCTCCGAATAACATTTGATCCAGCTCACCGCCAGGACACTAATGTCGATATATCTGAATTACAAAATGTTTGAAGCTGAGAAAGATGGGATGAAAGCTGTAATGAGTGCTGTGGGATTTAACGTAGAGCTGAAAATCTGGAATAAATGAAGAATGTGGAAAAAACAGTCTTGAGATACCATCCCTGAGGAAAGAGCCTCAGACAACAGGAAAAATATAAAGTCAGAGCATGTTTGATTGCTTTCATTAGTAAGCCCGGTTAAGATAAATAAATCTCTGGCAGGACTTGAAACTCATGTTTTCGTCTTCCTGCTTAGCTGACGGGTACATTCCAAAATCAACCATCCTTTAAACCAAGCCTCACACAGTTTGAGCAAATAATTACAGAGCCACCAGATAATATACGGTTACCTGCCAACAAGACAACCATGTCAGCCACAGGTGACATTTACAAGGACTTAACCAGCAGCTGTTTCCCACAACCTGGTTTCCCCGTTTTGCCCACATACACAACAGCGGTTTGGTGAGATATGTTCAGCACAATACAGAGCCTATACTGGGTCACTGAGTCTACAGAGAGATTTGATGCTGTTAGTACTCCAGTGAGAAAACATCTGAAATACAAAACACTCCCTGCTAGAGAGCATAGAGGCAGTTCTGTCTCACTGAGTGTGTCTTTCACGTGTCTCTCTACTCCATCAACCAGGAAACGGTTAAGTTATGCAAATATATGCAAAAACAGAAACAGACTGAGGATGTTTCACAGGGTTGTCTGAAACCACATACTTCCCCCCTGATTATGCGGATCAACAGTGCCTCTGGTCCTCAAACAAATCCTCAAATATCTGACGTTTAATGGTCAGCACAGTGCTACGAAACATCTTAAATGTCAGTGTCCACACACTGCCTTATGCCTGACCCCACACAGACAGAAAAACCTCTATGGCTCTCCAGCTAATGCACAAGCCCTGCCCTATGATATGGAATATCACTCTGTGAATAATGAGGAACACCCGTGAAGTCGTTTGCGCTGGATTGCTGGCGCTGGTTCCCCCCCAGAAAAGGACAGCGTATTAAATGGGTGCTTGTGCTCTTATAAAAGGGACCACTGTGCTTGGCCACACTGGACGGCAGATGTGTAGCTAGCTTTTAGCATTAACATTTTGTGCATGGCCTACGGACTGGCTTGTGCTGTTTGATGCCTCTGCCAAACACTGAGGGACTGAATGCTGCAGCCTAATCTCTTCATGCAGAATGCCGTTTCGTCTGAAAGGGCAGAGAGGCTTTATGGAGTTGTGGACTTAGCTGCTGAGGAAAAACTAAGTTCTCACAGATGTTTTATGACGTCAAGTAGGGCATGCTGCTCACTGCTTGTAACTCAGTGAAATGTGAAACGCTTTTATTTGGCAGCGAGTGGTATGTATAGGGCAAGAATCACAATATTCTACTTCGAGAGGCAAAAAAATGAGCGAGGGTGTTCCAGGAAACCAGTGCAGGGTTTCTGCAGGTTTCAACGAGTCAAATTTAGGACATTTGAAGAATTTTTTAAGGTCATACTGAATACAATTTAAGACCCATTTCACATCCATACTGGCAAAAAAGTACAAAAGACATGAAGGAAAATCTAAGCGAGGCACGGAATTACTTGCAAAGTATCTGGATTCATTCACAGCTCCGCTGTAACCACAGACTGTAGGCTGTAACCCACCGCGGCATGCGCACAGCACACGAGCTGGTTGTGCCTGATGAATTCCGACCGGGCTGCGCTGATACTTCAGTTCCGTTTTGTAGTTACCTGATAGCAGGACTGAAGTTTGAAGAGAATTTTTGACATTTTGAAGCCTTGAATTCAAATTACTTTGGATGTTTTAAGACTTTTTAAGATCCCTGCAGTGACTATTTTACAAAACAAAAACAATGATAGTTTCCTTTTCCTTATATAAAAAATAACATTTTACTTAAAAAAGGCTAATATATCTGTACTTACTGTAAAATTAACAACACCCTCAGTAAACACAAAATAGAGGACATGGTACCATGAGGACATCTACAAAAATGTTGCCTTCAGCTACAAACTTCTGTTGCTTGCACACTTATCTCAATATTTCAAATATCTCAACACATAGAAGGGTATCATTTTAAAATCAAAATGTAAAAACAGCTCTTTTTAAAAGGTTTCAGCGAGTCACAGGTGTCACGTAAGGATCATGTTGGCTATCTCTGTTTGCAATTTAACTCCAAATTTTCCCGCAGGTATCCACAGCGAGACAAGACAGTTAAAAATCCTGCAGGCTATCTTTCTTGATTGACTCTGTTGCCCCTAAAACAAATCCTCTGTCAACAAGAACACCCACCTTTATTTACCTCAGAGGCCTTTTTATCACGCTAACTCCTGAACTTCCGGACCGAGCTGTGTGCTTTTCAGGCTTGTGCGCCAGGTGTTGTGCCTGATAATGTACTGCTGTGAAGATTAAACCGGCCTGCAGCTTGCTTCCCATTATGATTCCCACCCAAAGGGTTACATGCAGACAACATCCTCAAGAATCCAGCTCCGTTCCAAAGCAGGAAATAATGACTGGGCTTCAATAGAACCACGCTGGAATTTGTGCGGGTCTGTTTAGATTTCATGCCGAGACATGCGAGCAGAGTGGCACTGCTATCATTCAGAGATGAGGATAACACGTATTGTGATTCGGTAGCTGACGGTGATCTGCTATCTTGTGCGAGTCTGAAAACTGAACAAACCACTAAGCAGATATCTCTGAGAAGGCATTTGTGCTCCTTGTTGCTTCAAACTTTACTTACCTTACACCTGTTAAACCATTTTACTGCCACCTTTTAAGACGACTTTTATTCCAATACACACAAAAAAAAACTTTATTTTATTTAAGTCAAAACTTGTTGTCATGTTTTTGTTTTTTTTTTTCATTCCTGCCTTCAGGTTCCAGAGATAAAAAGTTGGTTGTATATCATTTAGGTAGTTTGGGAATAAAAAAATGTGGATGATCAGCTATTAAAATTGGATTAATGAGTTAAATAAACTATTTATGTCAGCACTAGACTGACACAGTCTTAACTTTTTGTTTCCAACTAAAAAAATCCTAAAAAAGTCAGGAATCGGTAACTGACATCCCTGGCTCTGGGAGCACATTTTTACTGAATGAGAGATATGTGTCCCTCTGAAATAGTATTCTTGTCCCTTTTACTTAAAGTATTTTAAGCAAGATGGGGAATTCATCTCATGGTATCTGTGGTAGGAAGTTCGGTTTTCTATATTTGGATCCAGGAAAGTGTTGAAAGTTTGGGGAACCCGTCATCAACAGCTTATAAATCATTCCATAAGCACAAAGAGTCAAACATTGGCATGGATATCTCATCATAAAGCACCGTAAGAGCAGTAATTGTGCATCTACCAAATGACTTTAACACATAAAAACCAAAAGTGAGACGTCTGGCAAAAAGCAAGCTGCCTTTATGTATTTTGGGGCAAGCGGTGTTTGGCAATGATGGAGTCATTTTCAGCTGCTTGCAAAGAGAGTAGAATAATTACAGTAAATGTTCCTCACAGATGTATTATTTATAACTCTAGACTACACTGTTGGGATTAAGCCTATCTGAAGTGATTCAAAAATAAGATGGCAAGTTAAAAGTTTCAGATTACAATAACAGACTGATGAGTTATTTCTTATAGACGCAGAAGCAGAATATACGTTAAATGTACAGCAGTCAGTGTTCAACTGCCATGTGCCATGTTCAGCACAAGGCAACACAAACTGTTTGATGGGACTGCCTTTGTCGGTGCTGGTTCTTTGAGGTTGGATTGGTGTGTCAGGGCCCTAATCTTCATACAGACGTTCTCTGTGTTCTGTAACCACAGGGCCTAGGGCACACAGACCTATCCCGGAACAGCCATTAGCATATCTATGGGCCCTCTGCTCCTCAACTCCCACACAAAAGGCAGGCGGGCCGTGCATCCACGAGGGCCAGGTGGTAAGCAGTGGGATTTCTCCCCGCCTCAGCTTTAGCCTGGGGGACAGGTGCAAACAACTTCACCTCCATGTGAGGCTACATTACAGCTCAAAGAAGAGGCCGTCTTGAACTTGTGCAAAGCACAACAAAAGAGGCCAGGGACCTTTTGTCCGCTGCTCTTTGCTGTTGTTTTCTTATAAAAGAGCTGGGCCCAGGCATTGCTTGTTAACAGGAAGTGGTCTCTGGCTGTCCTTGGGGGAGTCTGTGCATTTAATCGCTCAAGGACCGTCAAGTGTGTCAATCTCTCCCACATCATTACAACACAGCCAAATGTTTTCCATCTCATATTTCCACAGCACTGACAGTCATAAATCTCTCAAGTGGATTTTCATTCTGCTCTGCCTTCTCTCAGAACTTTACTTATAATGTCTGCAAAATCTAATCGAGCCCATGTCTCTATATAACAGACAAATAACAATGTAGCCTACAAGACCTGATTTTTATCAAAATTGATTTTCCATATTCCACCAAACTCTCCAGGCTACACAGGAACCCTGCAATTAGAGATGTTTACTCTGCATACAGCCACTTGAAGAATTCTTGCGAGTCCCTCCCACTGCTTCCTCAGCCTAAACACAAAGAAACGCGAGGCAAACGAGGGGTTAAAGGATGGAGCCCATGTAAATGAAGCTTGGCGGTCTCCATTCAGACACATGAAAGGCTTTTGTAGGCAAAGAGGGGAAGGTCCTTGTCATGACCATACACAGACTATATTTCTTTACATGCAAAACTTCACCAAACCTTAAACTGACTCTTTCAGTCAAACTGTATGGGCTATCAGAACAGTGGGATTCTGATGTGTGGCTGCTATTTTGGCTGAATATGAAATCTAATGAAGTGTTATAATGGATATAAGAAGGTAGTGGCGCAAGACTCAACCGTTAAAATCTTTTACTTTTACCAGCCACGAGGACATAAACCAACTATTAGTCAATCATTTCTCACCACAAGTTGCTATAAAAAGGTAAAAGTGGGTGTTTGATTTAGGTGTTTACCAGACATCATGTCTTAAAATGGTTTAAAATATTGTACAAAGATGACAACTTGAAGGTATTTGTGTTTTGTCAAATTTAACTAGCTGAACTCAGTGTGGACCATATCGGTTCAGTTCATTCCAGCGCATAGTTATTCAAACACACCTGCTCTTTGGACTAAAAATATCACTTCAAATCTCACCAAGCTCAGACAAATGTTGAAATCTTTGGTTTTGGCTTTGTAAGACATGAGATTAAAAAAACGAGAGATTAAAAAAAAAAAAAAAAACAAGCACCAATCATCGACAAGGTATATTGGTCATAACTCTTCTGGTGGGCTTAGCTTTCACCCAGTCTTTTACCAGAACTTTCTTGTTGGTCATAGCTGTGCCGTGTCTTATCATGCTTATCAAAATAACTCTTTTATCTGTCTCAACTTACAGACTTACACCGGCTCCTTCCGAGGTGTAAAATTTACACCCAGGTGAAACTCAAACAGAGCTTAAAGGCCAATTTATTCTCGAATTACGAACGAAAATGTATACGTCTGTTTCAAACGATGTTACCGTCACTGCTCACATACTTCCATGATTACTTACTTTGGCATTTCTGTTAACCAACACATCCACCAGGGGGGGGCAGCCCAGAGTCGAAGGTTTATGACAACAACAAACTCAAAAAGCAAACATTGACTGTGGAGGAGGAACTGCAAATATACCTCTTGCATAAAAAATGGAGAAGCAAGTTCTTCACCAACTCAATAAATTTTTCTTTAAAAAGTTCCGCTGTTATTATTTCTTCTTCGTGTCTCACTAGAACTATGTATCGGGAGGTACAGCAACACTGCTCCCACAGTTTCCGGTGGTATTGCTCTATTTGGCCCATATCTGTACGCTTCATAGACAAAACGAAAGCAAAGCATGGACAGAAGGTTCCGTCTGTATCTGGATCTGTATTTAACGTTGAGCATAAATGGGCCTTAAGTCCACCTGGTGCATAGGGCTTTAGGTCAGTATGGTTACACTGATATCTTGGGGATCCCTTTGTATTAGTGTTAGGTTACCTTGGCGAATACTTTGAAAACGTGACCACAGAACTTGGACAGACTAGCCCCTCCTCCTACTCTGTAAACCTGTTTTTTTTTTTTGTTTGTTTGTTTGTTTTTGGATGGTTTGTACCTGTGTGGCTTTGTCTTTCATACATGAAGGATAGGGTCCATGGGAGTCTCGAGGCCACTGCCCAGTGAGGTATGGACCTGTGATGGCGTCCAGGGATGACGTCCGCCGGATGGCACTGGAGCTCCGAACTTGTAACTTGGACCTTTCTGCTGTGAATTGAAAGAGCATCAAAAAATTAGATTAAAGGCCCATGAAAATGCACACACACCCATTATGGCATCAATTACCAGTGAGCAATAATACCTGACTCCCTGAGGCATTTTGACATTTGATGTGCCAACTTAGCTGAGTGTGACACGACGGCAAAATCAAAAAACACAGTACTAAAACACAAGTGTGTAGGGAATCTGTAGCCAAGGGCTGGAGGTAATATTTTGAGTATAAAAACTCTTAAACATAACTGAATAAAAAGAACACAGATGCACAATCATACTTCAAAACAGTCTGAATTCTTACTCAGGTCACCTACCAAGAAAGACAATAACATTTTAATTTTGCTATGATCTCTCGTAACTGCAACACTTTATAATAAGTGTTGTTTTCAAAGTGTGCACCATTTTTATAATCTCCAGAAGATAAGTGTAGGGCAGAAAGCAGGCTTGAGAGCTAAGGCCTGAAGCAAATGTAAATGACTGAGAAGGAGTATCTGATGTTATGAGAGCAGTCTGCTGTGAGCCAGAGCAGTTAAGCATACACCACCCACATAAGAACTCATAAACAACCACAACACAATGCACATCAATACTGCCTGCATCCACTCAACATTCCTGCAGAGACACGCAGTAAAGCAAAAGACAGAGTGAGAAAAACAAAACGCAGAAGACATCAGCTTGAGGAAAGCATGAGACTGCAGGAAAATCCGGGTTACATTTTTTTCAGCCTCAGTTACACTTTGTTTGATTACTTCTTCGCCTCTTTATAAGCGTATAAAAGGCTGAACGAAGGAACGGCATGATAGTTAGGAAGCATGCTCATTTACTCTCTTCCTCATCTGTGCAGGCCAAGACAGAGGCCTTTCTAACGTGAACACACAAACCAACACACACACAGACCGAACTATCGACGTGAGGCACCCCTCTCCTAGCAGAACTACACAGCCATTCATTGTTGTTCTTTGTCTGTAGAAAACACAAGCCTACCCACCCAAAGGTATTGCCTAAGTAAGCTTACTGGGCTACAGTAAAATTCCCTGAAGCATTGCAGACAAAGGAAGCAGGCTAAATTTCCATCAATATTGATATAGGCCAAGCCAGTGCTCTCAGAACTGGGACTGTGGTTATTTTCCATAGTCTCCCCCACTAAAATAATCTCCTGATGAGAAAAAAAAGAAACAGTGTGAAAGAAGCCAAGACATCAAAGCTGCCTCGTGTGCTGAGTGAGGGGTTTACGTGATTTTTTTTCTAAAAGAGTTTTAAGTTGAATTAAAAAAAACTTTCCTTTAGCAAACTGTAAAAGGTCTCTCTGCCATTTCCAGGAATAAATGGTGGTTTATTAACTGTAGAGCAAAGGCACATGTGAAAACAAACATGTGGTCCGAATCAGTTAACCATAGCAGAAGGGTTTCCTGTAAGTTTCGACAAGGCTGAAAGGAAAATTACAATTTGTGTAAACTTATGACAGTCTCAGATAATCCCAAGAGAAAAATCACCTTTTTTTGTTTGTAAGAACTTTAACTCTGGTGATACCAGTGTGGCACATTACTGACAGACAGTATATGCTTAAAAAGCAGTATACTATGCTGACTTGAAGTACATATTGTAGTGCAAATATCTGTCAGATGATATTATTAAACCTATATCAGCTATTATAGTACTTTTCTTTTCATTTTAGGTTTTCTTTTTCTAAAGCTAAAAAAAACAACTCATGTAGTGATACAAAGAAATTGTGCCTGGTTTGTCCAGCAGCTCTGCCATTTAGTTTACAATACTCTCTGCACTGTCAGCAACACATGCAGCAGAGCAACACAGCTTAGCAGGATTGTTGCTTTGCAGTTTCAAGTCTGCACAAAATCTGTAAGCAAAGCTTGAAGAAATTAATGTTTTTTTAATGAATCTGAAATATTCACTCTAGCTATGAAATTATTATTTAAGTTGCACAGTATTATCAGCATATATCACCACTGCAGATAGAATCATTCATTGTTATTGGTAAATATGAACATTTCAGCAGATATGCACAGCCAATAAGGTGACACATGAGCTACACCCAAGCAATGACAGCCTAAATGGGCCAAAAACAAGTCTCAGCAAAAGGTATTTGCTACTGTTGTGACGCAAAGGTGATGGGAGTAGGTGTAAATAAAACACTCCTTAAATCTTATTGGTTTAATTGTGCATCTAAATTGGTGCTATGCTAAAGAACCAGGAGTTTGTGAAGAGTGAGGGCAAAGCATCAGTGTCAGCAGTCACTTTTAGAAAAATGGCAGCGACCATCAAAAGCTAAATGAGCTAACTCCACTGGCTGATTTACTACGACTGATATCAGTGCCACTACAGGCCAAAATGAGTATGAAAATATTGGCGTATCCAATATCGGAAAAAAAAAAAAGAATGTTTGATTTGAGTGATAATACTGTAATTTGAATGCTGAAAGTACTTCCTTGTATGGGCATTTATTAATGATAATGCAACTGTTATGATTATATATTTGTAAATACATATGATACTAAGCGTCCATGACTTATCATGCACTGTAATGACAGAATCTCTTCAACTAGTTGGCCACCTCACAGTTTCCTTTTTTCAATGATGTCCTACATTAGTGAGAATGACAAGCTGTAATTTCAGCGAGGACTGTTTTTCATTTATTATAGACGATGAATGATGATATAAAATCCGGGTCGAGCTCTTTGAGTGTTTTGAGTTACAGCATCTGTTCCTCGGCTGCTCAGGAAATGGGGTGTTAGCATTATTAGCATCACTCAACGAGTCCAGTGGGTTCTTCTTACCACAGGCTGGCCTGGTCTCTTCGGAGTGTGTCGATGAATGAAGAAAGTATGCTTAAAGTCTTAACTAGTAAGGAGTGAGCAAGTGAAGGCTCAACCGAATGCTAACCATGGGTTCTGTGCTATAGAAAAATAAAGCACAGATGCACCAGAGAGCACTGATTTAGGCAACACGGTCATTTTCACATTTGGTCCTACTCTGCAGTTTGAATGGATGACAATGAAGCAGGCCGGTTTCAGCACAGCTGGCACTTTGTCAGAGAGTGGGACTTTCATTGTTGGGACAGTGTGGTAAGTGAATGATGTCATGTTGGTGAACCAAAAGGACATGATGCCAAATATAAAGCTTCATCTCCAGGCCATGATATGAACTTTTAGAACACCACTGCAGCCGCTCTCTGTGTGCATTTGTCTGGCTCTAACAGTAATGGTACTGTAAGGCACTTTGGAACTAATTTCTCACCAAATGGCAAGCATTATGCCTGTGAGTGGGTTCAAAGTGCTACAATGAATGTGAAATTACAAAGAGCAAAGCCTTCTACTTCAGTTGAATCAAGCTGGGCTGGAGTGAGGAAAGATGACTGATTCATGCTCACATTGTTGTTTTCTTCCTGAGAGATGTGTGACAATCAGCGTTTCTAACTGCTACTAGCTCACAGCCCCACAGTGATATGATCATGGCTGTTATCAGGCCTCTCATGCGTGTTACGACTTTGAGGTCACAGTAATGAAGGAGGTTCAAGTCTCCATCATCACCACTGACATGGGACACTGGTCTGGGTTAGAGGTTAGTCTCTTTCAGAGGACTGAGGTATGCGTGGCATGCCACTGGGGTGGGAAATCAAAACCAAGGGCTAGCCAAACACCGGTGAAATTCGTCGTGCCTGGCAAGTCTGCCTGCTCAGTTGTTTTGGAACAGACTTCGTTTCCTGCCTTGCATGGTACACTGGTCAAGGTTGGAGGTCATCTCATTCAAAGAACTGAGGAATGTGAAGCACGTCACAACTCCACAATAACCACCATGCTGTTTGAGACAAGAGGGCTGCCGGTTTGGTTAAAGGTAGGAGGGGGGAACTATTTAATGTGACTTATAAAGGTAGCATCTGTCCAGTTGCGTAGCGTGTGGCAACGTGTGGCGTAATTTCATTAAGTACAGAACAGTGTCATGGTAAGAACATGTAGTGCTTTTCATGGGAACTAGTGCAGAGGCACAACTACATACTGATGTTAGCAGAACTAGAGAATCTTTTTGTTTCCACATACTGGAAAGACAGGCTGTATTCAGACACAACCATATCTGAGTGTGCCTCAAACATTTGCAAGATAGTGCGTTTTTTTTTCTCTACATAAATACACAGGGTGCACTGGGGAAAAAAAAGCAAAAGAAAGTGCAGCCATGGCCTACAGAGGGATACTGCTACTGGTCTCAAAAACCAGGCTCAGTGTCGATATTTGGCAGGAGAAGCTGTCACATAAAGTCGACCCACTGAAATACTGTGAGATACACATTCAGAGCTGAGTGGGCTCTCATGTCCTCCTTCAGATCACTCCCAGAGAGCAGCTGAGTTTGACATGAAACGACATAGCACTTGCTTCTGTTAGCCATGTGCAAGGCACCATGGTGAGGCTCAGCATATGGTCTGAATATGACGAGTGGTCCATGCTGTATGTAGTGAGAGGTGTCAGAATAGGCAACACCTGACTGCATTAGCTCAGCACTGCTTCTACTGGGACTGACGTGGCTGCTTTTACAATTGAAAGTATGTCTTTCTGCCAATTCTCTCTTCCCTCCCTCTCCTGTCAAAAGTCCATAGGAAACAAGAGAGCCAATAGTGCACTCTAATCCTTTTATGAGTGCTGGACTGTGTGATTTGACAATGAACTTACTACAAATGAAGAGCTAGTTTTGTCCCAGACCTGCAGAATACCCCCTTTGATATGGTATTTGGTCTACTTTCTGTTTACTTTTAATATTCAAATTAAATCTCAAAACTGTTAACCAGTCAGTGTTTGCAACACAGGTGCAACAACAGTGTAGGAGTTTTCATTAGCGCAGTGTGGCTAGGCGATTCATGCCCTAAAATCATCCGACACCATGTGGTTGTGACTCTTTTTGTACATTAAAAACGAAACCTGGCCAGGAATCATTGTAAAAAAATGCAGTTATTAGATGACAAAGTGAACCGCCACTGATCAGAAGTGCACTTGTTCCTCTTTATGTGTGCTTAATGTGTGATTTGAAGAGATAAACAGTTGATGTATTACACTACTGTGATCAAATTTGTGTCAGAACTACAGAAATAAACTAAAATACCACACTGGCCTATTTGTTGCCTGTTCCAAATGTTATAATTTCATTTTACAACTCCATAATAGTTACTTTCATATGACATGTGATACTTAAACTGGCTGCATTGCACTGTTCCTATATTAGCTCTGAGATTTTTGCACACATCATCTCGCACATTCCTGTGCAACTTTTCATTAAACCTTTTTTGAATCTTGAAAGTATGTTATAATGACTTTTTTCTATTCAACTTCATGAAAATAGAATGATTTTCAGTTTAAGTTTCATTTTGTTGTACCAAAATCACTAAAATAAAACCCTTGAGCTAACCTACTTGGCAAGTGTCAAAAAAACAGCGTCTTGATCTGGCATTTCTTAGTTTATGTAATGTAAAACGGTTGAAAATGAGCGGTTTTACCTCTGGAAACTGGCGAGTCTGGGGGACAGGAGGAGTCCTTATTTTCAGGGGACAGTCTTTGCTTAGCGTTTGCACTTCCTGAACTGAGTGTTGGGCTGGAGGGGGGACTGGAGCCCCGGCTGGTCGTGGCTCCTCCGTGGAACGTCTGCACCCGCGTCGGGCTGCTCTGTCCCGCACGCAGGAGCTGGTAGGGCACGGTGGCACGGATGGGGTGCAAACGGCAGCTGCTGCTGTTGTTGAACGAGCCAGGGGAGCCCGCATTGCTGCGTCTAACTCTCGGCTGCTGAAGTGAGTTACTGGGGGCTGACATCCTCCGAAACTGGCTGCAGTTCCTATTGCAGTGAGAAAGACGTACTGCTTCTCTCTAGGAGGAGGTGGTGGGGGTGAACCGTAAGATAAACATTAGCTGGTTAGCAAAAAAAAAAAAAAACTCAAAAACGTTAGCTTCCTTTTTAAAAACTGTTCGACTCGTGCGCTCGAGGGGACAAAAAAACCCTTCAGCCCGCCTTATTCGTAGATAACTTACCTCAAAGATACCAATACATGTCGGTACACGCTGAAACTGTTTCACAAATAACTTTAGAAGTTGTTTTTATACTTCTTGAAACGTTTAATTCTTGTTCTCCAGCCCTCGCTCTTGTTCTCCCATCATGTCCACTCTCTCTAAATGACAGTTGTTTCGGCCAGACTACTGGCTGGTGCGTGTGGGCGGACTACGCTCATGGCTTCTGAGCTTGTGATTGGTTACATGCTTCTTACAGTAACACTGCTGATTGGTTCAACTGGGAACAAGAATAGTACTTTTATCCAATCGGGATTGATACATGTTACTTTAAGGGGTAAAGCTTTTTTGTGTGAAAATTAAGACGTAAAGCGTGAATGTTAGTCATATTATATTAAGTGCATGTGGACGCCAGTTTTTTACCAGGTATTTTATTACCTAGCGAAAACAGGTTTCCATAAGGGTATATTAAGAAATATTTTTTTTTTTTTAAAAAGGGAAAAGTTTCCATATTTTGGTCAATCTGTCACATACCTCCTTAATATTTGGCATTTAACCAGCAGTTATCAACTAATATGTAAAGCTACAGCTCCTAGCCTAGCCTATGAGCCCTTCTATTGAACCCTATTGATCACTTGACTTGGTAAAAATATGTCTGCTTACATTAATATGTATAAACATCTTACAATTACATTATATCAAAACATAAACAGCTGTTGTTTATGTCCATCATAACTTATCTAAATAGGTATGTTTGTTTATTTCAGTTATATGCTTAATTTGTGTAAATAAACATAATACGCTAATGTGGTTGATTCAGTCTGGGGTTAGATTGTGGATTAATTCAGCTATTTTAGTCTCCTTTTACCTCAAGCATTGAGATTCAGTGACACCTGGGCAAATTGCAGTCTGACTACAAGTTGGCTGTATTTGATCAAAAGCACCAGAACAGACAAACTGATCTTTCAGTGCAGGAAAAAAAAACAGTCCAAAAATGAACCATTAATCATATAAAGCAACTACGGTGTGTTGACAGTTTGATTCTGAAGTACAAAATGTGTTGTTTTCTCTGATGCCCATCTCTCAGCCTGTGATGCTGTCCTGTGCTTCTGTGGGAGTTCCCATGGGAGAATTATGTGTGACTCAGTGCTTTTAAGCAAAGATAAAGAATGCACATGACTGAGAACCCACGCCATCTGTGCCTATGAAACATGATAACTCAAAAATAAGCCATGTAAACTTATGGAAAACAGTCCATTCAGGAGCGCTCCAATTTGTCATCCAGAATTTATTTAAAAGGCAAACACAACAAGAAACAGTGAAAGGATGAAATTCCAGCCACCCTGTGTTTTGGGACGCTACACGGCTCGCCAATTTGTCAGCTCCACTCCAAAACAGTTCACAAAAGGGCACGCAGGCCTATAAAACCTCCCACACGGGGAAAGAGATCCTGGTGAAAGCGACATACAGTAGCCCCTGTGCCCCCTAACCCATCATCTCCCCTCTCCTCCTCCTCCTCCCTACTCCATGACTAAGTGATTTAGCCAGCTCTGGTGCAGGCTGCCTCTCATTTACAATGCCTCCCGAGGTTGGTGACAGAGCAGGGAGGGTGGCAGAGAAAGAGAGAAAACCCATTTACAATGCGGCTTACACAAGGCCGTCCCCTCACAGACGGCACCCATCCTCGGATTGATGTGTGGTATGCATAGTTTTGGGGTGCAATTTGGGCACCGGAGAGAAGGAGAAAGAAAGGGAGGGCATGTCTGTGTATATCGGTGGGTGTAGGAAGGGAAGAGTCGGGGGGGTTGGAGGGCTCAGGCTGTCTGTTCTCTCGCCCTCTCTTTGAGTCAATAGTGTTCCGGCAGCTGAGGTTCTTTATGAGGGGAACAATCTGGAGGGTCTTGTCAGAGTGCCGAGCAGCTGCTGTTTTCTGGCGAGGTTCTTTCATGGACCACAGGCCTGGAGTGGGCTAGTGAATACAGACGCACCCTCCCATCTCCCCCACCGACCCCTCACCCTACGCCCCTACCTTCCCCAATCCTTCATCCTCCCTTACCCCCTAAACCACCCTCACATTGGACGCCCTCCCTCCACAACGCCAGATGACGAGTGGCACAAACATGAAGAGAGCAAGAGCGTTGTTAATGTGCACGACTTCACCGGGTGACCATCCTTCACCCTCTGAACAACACTTTGATGAGGTATGTGAAGATCCTTTCATAAGACAAACAAAAGACGTTAAATATTAAAACACAAGCCACAAAATAGACATGTTGGCACCTGTGATCACATCTTTAAACCCCGATGTGAGAGTGAACATTTGATTCATCTTCTTTAATAGGTTACAATAAAACTATAGGCCTGATTCAGGTTAGATTAGAAGAGGCTGATTACAGCAGAGCCTCTTGTGTTTCTCCTGAGTTGGATTTCTTATTAGCAGAGCAGTGAGTTTGCATTTGCTCCCTTTCTGTTGTTGATTCAGTTAGTGAGATCAGTAACACACACACTGCCTCCCTTCTTCATATAGGGCTCTGTTACACACGTTACATTCATCTAGACTATAACTTAACAGTAAGTCATTCTTTTCAAGCAGCTCCAGAGGAGGATGCTGCTGGCACCCTTCATCCCTTGGCCAGTTGTCGGTGCAGCGGGTGCGGCGGGTGCAGCAGTGAACCTGCGCTGGTTGACTGGCTCCATGCTGGTGTTTGGCTTCGGTTTCCGTCAGGCGTCTCCTGTTTAGCTGCTGTCTGAAGGCACCAGGTTCCCTGTGGTGTCCAACTGCATGCATTTACAGGTGCAAGCCGACACTGGGCACTCTGTGTGGTCTCTGCAAAAGACACACGGACGGTGGGTCAATTAAATAAACAACATGGAGTCTGAAAGAAACATGGAAACAACGGGTGAAATAAACATTTGTACATGTTTTACTTGTGAAAATGCTGCTTTTAGTTTACTTTTAACTTTTTCTTTGACAGTATCATGAGCAGGATCTCAAATCCTTTATCTTTTATCTTATATGTTTTAATTTTTTGATGTTTTTCTTTCTCTTATTTGGTGTTGGTTTTTAGCCTTTTATATATTGTCGTATTTTCTTCTGCTACTCCTCATATTTCTCTTCAACTTCTCTTTTATTTCATTTTAATGCTTATTTTTTATTCTATGAAGCACTTTAAAATTGTTTTAAAAAGTGCCATATAAATAAATTTTATTATTAAATTATTTTTATTTCATCATCTGCTTTGAAACTTGAATATCTTGAAATTTCGTTTTAAAAATAGTCTCAAAAAAAGAATTATTAAAAAGGGTCAAAACTCCAGTAAAAACTCAATTAAGAGAACAACTTTAATTTTAGCTGAGCAGCAACCTCCGGTTTGAAAATATGAGACAATGCTGAAGTGCTACAATCTGCAGTTTGACAAGTGTCCGCTTGAGGCTTGTACGGGGTCAAAATTTTTTCCAACTCGGCAGCTTAGAAGATATTAAGGTTGCAAGTTCGTCCAATGAGAGGCACAGCTCAGCTCACATGACTGCTGGGCGTCCAATAGCTGTTAGTGTGGAGACTCCGGTCAATTCAAAAATCTGTTTCAGAAACAGACGGGTGGCGTCACAGAGACTACGTCCATTAATTACACAGTCTATAGTTTCAGCTTGTGGTCTCCATCAGTGTTAGAGTGAAACATACTGCAGATAAATTTTGAATCAGATGAGTCTGAAACCTCCAGTCACATGCATCCACATGCATGTCAGCCAACAGGGCTGCTGCACAGGTGGGTTTGGCATGTGGACATGTGGGTTTCAGACAATAATTGTCCCAGATTGAGAGTCCGATGAAGGACTTTTAAAAGCAGTTTCCAATTGTTACACTTTTTTAGTCACACACTAAAAAAAGAAAAAAAGCGAAGGAGGTTTGTTTCTTTTTAGTGTTGAATTGTTTCTACCTGTTTTTTAGTAACGGGTAAATAAAGGCTTCATTTACATGAAAATCAGAAGATTATCTTTTCCCTCAAAGAGGATGGTAGGAGGAGAGTCACCTTTCTAAACAGGATCTTACCAAGAACAAATCTTTGTAAAAGACCATTTACTGGTACTTAAGAGTGACTTCATTTAGACCAACACAATCATTTAACCTTCAATCATAACCACAGAGAAAGAGAGAATGCACATCATGTATGTAACAGAGCTTCTAATAACAGGATCACAGTTGACCACAACACAATCTGCAGTATAAACAGTAACAGACACACTGGGTCAGAGTTCAATGGACAAAAGGTGCATGGACCTTTGAGGTGCCTGAAAACCATCCACACATGTGCAGGCCCCACTGAGTCTCACCTGAACCAGCTGAGCATGTGACCTGCGTGGCCTCCATGTCGACAGTTGTGACACCAGGTGAACCAGTTGTTGAACTGAGCGAGTTTGTTCTCCCTCGTCAGGTCCATCTTCTCATCTGACTTCCCTGTTCCTGAAAGCAGGAGTCAATATCGGGAGTCAATATAATTTGTGACTTTGATGAAACTGTTTTCTAATGCTGATCCAAGGCCTCACTGCTTAGTTAAACATTATAGGCACTTGGGCTAATCCAAGATGGCGTTCTTTTACGGTTGAGATCAGCTGCACATCAGTCTACAAGTTTAACAGTTTACCTTGGCAGTTAGAAACAGGTGTGCCCATGTTCATGAGGCAGAGCGCACAGCGAGGCAGGGGCTTCCTGCAGCTGGGGCAACTTGTGACTTTGGACTTGGTCGGCGAGCCGCTCACACCGTACTGGCTGAAGCCGCGGCCCTGATGGGGCATCAAGGAGCAGCTGTAGGAGATGGGCTTCCCGCAGAAGTTGCAGCTCACGAACACCTGTCACACAAGAGCAAACACAAAGGTCGGCTGATAAGGGCCGGGGAACGTGAAGGTAAAAACGAACAAGCACACACTCAGCAGCTGTTAGACTTTCACTTTAAGGTGAAAGGAAGATAAGGATTAGATAATTCAGACGTTATCTAACCGAGCTGTGAATAATAGAACATCAGTGATGCACTAACAAGTGAATGTATAATAAAAACTTTAACTACCAGGTTTCCAAAAAGACCACAAAGGTGTAGAATATGCATTGTGTAAAACAGTTCCCCTCAACATGAGATGTAAAAATGAAGATCACAAACTAGGAACACATGACTTTTATTATAAGAGATTACAAGCTTGGCTTCGATCAGACTGCCTGGCACAAAACTACCTGTGCTCTATGAAAACAACACAACCAGTTTGAAGCAGAGAACATTTAGTGACCCAGTCAAAAATGTGGAGGGATTCAAGTGAAAGTTAAGACTTGAAACTTCATGACAGAAAAATGTCAATACATTATAAAAAAAATTAAAAAAAGGAGAAATTCCTCTCCTTCCCTCCTTTACCTGGGCGAGGGGTTTGGAGCTGGGGTCCAGTTTTCCTCTGTGGATGTCGAACTCGGCCCGTTTGTGCCAGAACCTCCAAGCATCCAACAGGTTGCGGTAGTTCTCGATCCAGCACTGGACCCGGGGGTCTTTCAACACGTCACTCGGGGAACCCTGGTGGAGGAATTTGTTTCTTTTAACACAAACAGTAGAAGTGGCGGATCCCAAAACCCGCCCTGTGTTCTGCTGCAGACGTCACTCTGGTGCAAAGTGTATATTAAAAACTATACTTAAATAAAAAATGAGGCATAGCCAGTCTCTGCAGAGGTGGTGGATGCTTTGTTAAGTCTCATTATGAGCAGGTTAGAACAGGAGGAGATGTTCTGCGGCATGTTGAAAAGTTACAGACCTGTTCAACAACTGTATTTGCTTTAGTACGTCTTATAGAAACAAGCACACAAGCACAAACGACTCTGATGAGGCTTGCTTCATGCCGTTAAAAAGGAGACAATTATGTAAAGAATAACAGCTGTGACCTCTTAGAAATGAACCAGCAAGTTTTAGCATGTGTCTTGGTCTTTGGAGCGGAGTGTTCAGACTGACAGATGCTTTTCTTTTGTTAAAGTTTAAAAGGTTAGTTTTTAAACCTTATATTCTGTTGTTAACTCACCTTCACTTACAGCAAATCCAAATTTATGAAACGTAAGAAATGTACGCAAACTAAAAGTAAAATTTCCAGAGCTGGACACAAGCTGCCAAAGTTTGCGTAAATCCTCCTGCAGGAAGTAAATGACTCTTAACTTTGCACATTTGTACATTTTTGTGTTTGTGTACCTTTAGCATGCAGAAGCTAGCCGTCTGCACATCTCCCGTGCGGTCCACATAGCTCTCCATAAGGTCTACGCCATCTTTAGTCAGCCCCGTCAGCAGGATGCCCTCCAGGTTCCCCGCCTCCTTCATCTCATTCGTCAGCTTGTCGATGTAACGAGGCAGCTGCAGCCACAAGAACCCAAAGACTTATGCATGGCTTCCGTATCGTTACAAGAACACGTAATCTGCTGCTGAAAGACTGGCTTTGTGTCGTTACCTGGGCGTCACTGAGGAACATACAGGCAAAGGCAACCCGGTCTCTCACAGCAACACTGCTCTCGTACTGAAACACAGACACAGAACTTTTAAACATTTCGTACTTCAACACTTTTGCAGCTTAGACAAAATGATGGAGAGCTGCATGGATGAGACAGCAGGCAAAAAAAATTAACAATGACAATTAACAAGGCAGACTAAAAACAGTCTGTAACAAGGTGAATCATTTTGGATATTCGCACAATACACTGACTTCAAGAGAATAGAGTGCCGTCATGTGTACCCGTGGAACACATGAAGCGGTCTATCAGAGATTATTTAAAAAAACAAAATAAGGGGAGAGAGGAGGAGGGTGGTGGTGAGGAAGAGCCAGCAAAAGGTGACGTATAGTCTATATTTTTACACATTCATGGACCACAATTAGAGTGTGGAATTGTACTCATAAAATCTGACCCTGCTCTGCAAATGACGTAAATTTTAAAAAACGAACACTGGAGTCTCAAGAGAGAGAGGTACCCAAACAAGGATAACTTTAACAAATATTTTGCTCAAGCCTGTGAAAATGACTCTAATGTTAACATCAGTGTTGACAGTGCAATTTAGCAATAGTAAGGTTTAACGTTAATGCGCCAAGCTTCACTTTCACCTGTTTTTTCAGATGTCGAAACCGTTACGTTTGAAGAAAAAAAAAGAAGTTTTTCTGCCCTCCCTAATTGTAGGTGCCCAGCATGACAGATAGATAAATAGTAAAATGAAATGATTTAAACTGTAAGTGTTCACGAGCTGCTTCTTTCTGCAAGGTGTTACTCGCTGTCTACTGTATGGAGGCCCTAACTGGCCAAAATACTCAAACTTAAAAATCAGGTGCTGGTTCGACCAAGTGAGAAAGTTCATTGCACCAGTGCTACCAGTGGAAAGTTAGTGTAGAGCCCTGGTACAGTATACATTTTAAGACATCCTCAGGTTTAAAAAGGAGGCAAAGGCCCAGTTTATACAACAACGGTATTAGGATGAAACGCAAAAGTTTTTTTTTGTTGTGTTTTGGAAATGCTGTTTCAGCCGACCTAAAACACAATTTTTTTTTAAAACGCCCTCCAGAGTGGAATTTTTCTGAAACACTGCAGCGTCCGTTGCCAGAGTTTTCAGTGAAAATGCTGACGTCACGCTCCGTTTTTCACGTGGGCATTCCACTTTTGTTGTGGGAACTTTTAATTCCCATACGCAAAACCAGACAACAACAACAGATCAATGGCGGACTATCATGTTGTGCTTGTGCTGCTGAATCTGCTGACTGCCTTTCAACAAAATGTGCATCTGTTGCTCCACTTCTGCACTCAGATAAGACGCATTTAATATATACGACAGATGATCAGCCCACTTCTTCTTCGGTGGCAGACTACCAAAAGACTCTAGAGTTATATCGCCACCTACAGGCCTGGTATGCTTACTACAGTGTTTTCAGTCCCTCAGCGTTTTTGTGTGAACCCAGTTTTTTTTTTTTTCTTGCCTTTTCGAGTGAAACGCTGTGAAGCGTCGTCGTACAAACGGGGCCAAAAAAGCATCGAGTCTCCAGAGAACCTCTGTCATGTAACAGACTTCAGACTGAACAGCCTCAAACTATTCCTGACTGTTTTCTTCTCCATGTTCTGCATGAACACCTCATCAGATCCGAGCTGTAAACTGTGCCAAGTTAAGATTTTTTTTTTTCTCCCACTTGCTCCACGTGTCTGTAACAGAGCCATTAAAATCTGTGATAATAAGAGCGCCAGTACCAGCACGCCATCGTAGGCTCCAGGCTCACTGGTGAGAAAGGCAAACATGACGCACAGGTAGGGGTTCTTCAGCTGCAGCCTCAGAGAGCTGCACATCTCTCTCCACAGGGAGGACTTCTCATCCGTGTAGCCTGACAGAGCCATGGCAACTACATTCAGGTTCAGGTCACCTGTGAAACAGAAGACGTCAGACAAGCAGGTTTTTACACAATCAGCAGAATCTTTACTGTAACTGGAACACAGAGGGGGTCTGATGGTGGAGATCTGAGGCTATTGTTT
The DNA here is from genome assembly GCA_030710495.1 of Labroides dimidiatus. Taxonomy (NCBI): domain Eukaryota; kingdom Metazoa; phylum Chordata; class Actinopteri; order Labriformes; family Labridae; genus Labroides; species Labroides dimidiatus. Next base: position 6,302,558 of record CM061148.1, read on the forward strand.
GATGTAAGCTAGCTTTGTGGCTGTAAAAAGCTCAGAAAATGAAAAAAAAAACTTTGACTTCATCTTAAACCTGTTTTTCCACAGCCCTGAGTTTTTTTCTTCACTGTTTATAACATGTTAATAAAAGTTGTCTGAGGCCAAAGTGATGGTGCAAGAGTTTGAGAGAAAACAGTGTAACTGTGGAGCAGGCTCTGTTGACACACCTTATCTAATGACTCACCCCATCAGTCATCCTCAGGAAACGCTCATTAGAGCACACAGCAGAAAAGCGTTTGACCTACATTGGTGGAATTTTTCCTCGTCAAGACGTGTGTAAACAACGGCGTTCTCGCCGTTTTCACTCCAGCTCGGTGTGAAAAGCAGCGCAGCTGACACAAAACGAGGCTTGTGAGAAAAACAAGAGTCTCCTGCTGTTACATGTTTGGAATTCCTGGACATCTTCAGTTCATTTGGTGGAAGGCTCAGAGGGAAAACAACAGGCGGCTAATGTTTATCAGGATGGCACAGTGACATATTTGATGACACATTGCACTGAGTTCGAGTGAAAACAGGGTTTTCTTACAGTAAAAGATCATTTGACTTTATGTCTCTGCCTCGTTGCAATTTTAATCACACTACAGTGGGTCAAAAACACACATAACACTCTTTCAAGGGCAATGATGTCCTAATTTCTCAATTTATTGCCAATTCAAAAAAAATGGGCCTGTAACTATTTCAAAACTCCAGGCTGACATTTGTTTTGTTTTTATCAGCCAAAGGGGAAAAACATGACATGTTTCCAGGTCACGTGTCAGAATAAGTTCTCATTCTTCAGTTGAAGGTTAGTGAATAAATCACCTCATCCTCATGTTTCATAGTTTATACTTCCCTTCAGACCCACAGGTCCGTATCAGCATAAAAAGGTATAAAAAGTAGGGATGAGTAATCATAAACAGACCAGACTTTGACTGATCCTCAACGCTGAAACAATCCCTCATTTCAGCCCCAGAGTACAAAGACAAAACTGTATTATTTCTATTCAAAATGAAATTAAATCAAACCCACTCCTGCCTCCTGACCCCCTCTTCTCCCTCATCACAGCTGCAGCACTCACCCTTCTCAGCAGACGCCCCCTTGTTAAGGATCTGGATTGCCCGGCGGATGTCCAGGTTAAATAGCGCCACGGCAGCGGCCCGCTCCCACTCTCGCTCCTGCTCCAGAGACCGCAGGAAGATCTCCACGTCGATGTCCGGACCACGACCGATCCAGCCGCAGAGCCGTAAGGCGAGGAAGCGCTCCTCGCTGAGGTAACGCGGTACATCTGTTTGACGGTCTGAACCGCTCCAGCACCTGCGGCTTTCGGTTGTGCCTGAAGGAAAACATACAAAGAACATTAATAACTGTTTAAGGATAAGAATTTAAGCCTTAATAATGTGTATAAATACCTGTGACTTACCTGAGCTGGTCTTTATGATGTTCTTGATACCAGAATAGACCGTAGACTGCTTGTTCCCCTGCAATTTCAGCTCCATATCCTCTGCACACTGCTTCATATGTGATGCTCATATAGGAAACGTTATTGATATGACAGATCGACATATTGTGACATCAAACAACACGACTGATGGAGGTGAAACAGACATACTCCCTCAACAATCACATAACTCAGCATATGAAGTTGATCACATTTACTTAGAGGAACTGTGAGGAGTTTCTAAGTGATCTTGAACTTATAATGAGATTATCAGCACCAATATAGGTTATTTTAAAATGCTTTTTCTTAGCTTCCCAATCGGAATTGATTTACAGCACGTTGAAGTCTCAAAAACAACAGAGATCTGTGTTTTTTTCCTGCTAAAAACGATTTCTGGGATTAATTCAGTAGTGATGGTGGACACTGGAGCTGAACTGTCGGACAAAAAAAGGACAGAAGAGAAGAAGAAAGCTAAACGGGAGAGCGACAGTGAGGGCTAAAAGGCTAAAAAATGAGCTAAAGGCTAAACTGTTGTGCTAATGTTCATTCCAACCCACATGCAGCAGTTATTCTGCAGTGATCTGATCAAAGTTGAGAGTCTGTCAATAAAATGAAGAGTGAGGTTATGTTAGCTCAGCTTGGCACATGAGCAGGACATAAGGATTTGCTAACATTACACGTTAGCCTACTAATCCAAACACCAGGCTGTGAGAGCCACTTAAAAAGCCTGCAACTAAACTACAGAACAAACCGACAGAGTTTACTTGTTGTCACGTTTCAAACAACAGCCCTGCGTAACTCTTACCTTGCCACGTTGTATCCTGTAAAAAGTTGTCTTGAACATTGAAAAGTAGTGTTAAAAAGAAGATCTGATCTCCATTAATTTCCAAAACAATCATACGCCTTGTTAAGAGTCATGTCATCATGACAGTGTGCATGTGATTCCAGCCTAAAGGTGTCGCTGTGATCCACTTCAGACAGATTGTCCTCACAGCCTCTTTAACAGTCGTTGATAAACCAACATAAACATGATGACCGTATCGCTTCATCATCTAAAGGATATAGTGCAGGTCACACCACAGGGACTTGAGCTGGGGATCATTTCCTCCCGCCAGCAGGTGATTCCTCCACACCTGAACCGTATCATGCCCGTACCTGGACTGAGCCCTCTGCCTCATCTTAGTGGCGATGTCTTTCTCGATCACGCTCTCCACCCCTTCAGCTCCATCCTCCACACAGTCGTACAGGTGCCTGCCACACGCCCACATGAGCGACGTGGTGGAGCTCCAGGCCAATGAGATGCGTTCAAACACGGTGAAGTCGGTCATGACGCGATTAGCTGCAGACACCACCACCATGCGGTTCTGGGAAGACGGGTGCCAGGCGAAGCTGCCGATCTGGCTCTCACAGGGCTGCACGCTTCTCTCGATGATGGTGGGCTCTGTCTCGTCGCCGATGGGTGTGGGAGTGTGTTGCATGTCATACAGACGGATGATGTTGCTGTCTCGTGTCAGTGTAGCGAGCAGGCCTGTCCGGGTTGGACACCAAGCGACCTAAGAAAGGAGAGCGTTAGGTTTAGCTTTAAAACACATCACAAAAAAAAAAAATCATCCTTGGAACCAGAAACACCTTAAAAACACAGATCATATCCCGATTAAGCTTATGGTTCTATCTTCAAAACATGCCTCGTACCTTAGTGAGTGGCTTTGGCTGCTCGGTTAGCGTCAGCACAGGCTTCTCGAACTTCCTCAAGTCCCAGATGGCCACCTGGCCCTCAAAGAAAGAAGCCACCCGGTCATGAAAGTGCGGGTCGACCGTCACTCCCTGGATTGCCTTGGTGTTGACAAACGTTTTCTGGCTGGTGTTTCTGAGGTCAAATATTGCAAGGTTTCTGTGCATACCAGCCAGCAGCAGCTTTGGGTCACGAAGCAGCCAGCAGAGGGACAAGCAAGCATCATTTTGACCTAACTCATACAACGGTTTGGTCACAACTGAGCTCGAGTCCAAGTCCACAGATGAGAGACGAATCTTCTCCGCAGTGACGCTCACCTCTGGGGAGAACTTACTGCTGATGTCCCATATGAGGACAGAGAAGTCTGCCCTGTGTTTGTCCAGCCCAGCAGCCAGCAGGTTGCTGTCCACCGGGTTCCAGGCTAAAGTGTTGCATTGGCGAGCATGCTTGGGCACAAACTCTTTCCCCACTAGTTCTTTGCATGTGGAGTTGTGGCTCTGACCCAGGCTGGTGAGCACCACTCGGCCATTAGCTTGACCCACAGCGAGCAAACACTCAGGCTCGTGCTTTGGATACCAGGCCACACATTTCATATAAGGGGTGTCAGAGTTTATGGCGAGTAGAGTAGCAGCAGTTTCTTCAGAGAGAGGGAGCGTGCCAGCTTTGGTTTCAGCACTACCCGCAGGTCCAATACGATACAGTCCCAGTTCAGAGTCACAGATGACGTAGCGGTCCGGGTGGTGGGGGGACCACAGGATGTCCGGCTTGGAGCCACTCATGATTCAGAAGCAGCTAAAAGGATCTCAAGGAAATCCTTTTCCTGAAACCTGGAAATATGACATAATTAGAGAACACATCATCACCTCACAAAGAAATGACCCATATTAACTAATATAGCTCCCTCTTACATTCTATTTCTCCGTACACACAGATCTTTCTAGTCCACAAGTAGTTTTTTTTCTGAATCCTCTTTACAATTAGAAATCTCACACTTCTTTAAAGTGTTTCTTCTTTGAACGATTTCCGTTTTCTCCTGCTGGTGTTTTGGTTGTATTAGCAACCCCGGTAACTTGCGACTTTCAGCTGAGCGCATCTGTGGTTAATGCTGGAACAAGCGTTCAATCTTATAACGCAGACTGCACTTATCAGATATGTATAATTTTTGAAACGCGACACTGAAACTGACACGTCTACGTTTCCAACATCGGCTGTAACTGCAACCATAGACTGAATGACGCTGGTTTACAGGGTCACCAGTTATACCGAAACACCGGCTTCTGAATACTGCAGCCTCATAGTTTCTTCTTTCTGTTTCATTAGCCCTCGTTTCCTCCTAATATACTGTTACTCGGAAAGATACATTTCCAACACGTCCCTTAACAATTTAAACACATGTGTGAAGATTGTTAGCAGACCCTTTCGTTGAGTTTTCCGTAGAGTAGCACTTTGTGTTGCTGTTGCAGGCTGAACAGTCGACTGCTTTACTTGTCTAAATTAACCAAATGGTAATTAGATCGTGTACAAAACAATGTCAGCAATAAAAACTTGTTATATGTTATACATAGCGATAATATACCAGATGCTAAAGGGCTGTAGTAATTATAAATACAAGTTCTAAGTTTGTTGACAGGCTAACCATGCTAATGCTAACGAGTGAAGGGCGAGCTGTAACACAACGGTTTAGCTCGTGCAGGCTAATCTACTAGCATAACACAAGAATATCACAAAATGTAAAAAATGATGGGTCACTTACAACTATACAGTTTGTCTGAATGAGCGTGTGAATTACGTTTCAGCACACACATGTCGTCAGGGGGACGCTCCAAACCCCGAGAGAATGTTGTGTGTTACATCAAAATATGTCCGTAGTGCTTAAACTGTCCACTATTACAAGTTCCGGTAAATTCTTCGGCTATCCCTGTCCTCAACATACTAATAGAGAACCACCAGGAGGCGCCGTAATTATAAAAATAGTAAAAGAATGAGAGCGTATATAAACTAAAATCACATCGTTTTTTATATAGATGCCATATGGAATATATTATTAAATTTAGCCTTCTGTTAGATCATTTTAAACCCGGGGAGTAATCTTTTTTTCAATTATTGTTGTATTCACATTAACACCGTTTTACAGCTGCAAACCATGAATAACAAATGATTAATAACTATTATTCTGGAACGTGAGAATCACGCTACAAATAGTCTGTTTTTCGCATTAGTGGGCGACAGTGGAAAAGTGAAATAAACACATGGGGGACTTTTACGCATACTCATCCAAGCAGTCTCCATGCGCAACAGTCCAGAAACAAAACAGTGATATTTAACTGTTTGAATGCCTGTGAACTGCAGTCTGTCCGTGTGAGGAGAAAATAAGAATAAAAAAAAGCCAAATTAATGATTCATAACTTTTTAATTTTTGCATATTTTAACTTTTGGCTGCTCCATTTTTTAAAATTTATCTTTTTTGGAAGTATCTTCCTCGTTCATATAGCCATCATGATACTGCAATATGTATATAACGGCCTTGCTTCATTGTATGAGTGAGCGGGAGAGTAAGGAAAATAAAGCTTCCCCTCGGTCATTCATGAATCCCTGAGCAGGACCCGCGCTGAAATGTTGGAGCGGCCCCAGAGCCCCCGGCTACACACACAGCACATCAACCCATGATCTCATGGTCCTCAGTTTATCTCTGCCCGGTATAGGAGCAGATTCCGAGCAGAAATGCCCTCCAAAAAGCCGCAGCTGACTGGAACACGAGCACCGGCTGCAGCCAAATGAGCTTCTAGGTAAAATATTAATTTATTTTTCCACTTTGCATGTCTTATTCATCACGCACTCTTAGTTTTATCACTTTTAGTGTCATTTAACAGTTTGAATAACAACTTTAATGCATGTATTTTAGTTTAAACAGTTCATAACTGATAACTTTGCAGCATAGAGCATAAATATCTTTAGATTTAGAGGTGCTTGTTGGATTGATGGATTATATAAAGAATCCAGGATTTGAAATTTGTCACACTAATTAGGATTTGCACATATTATTCAGGTTTTACATACATTTACTTATTTTGGCACTGTAGTAGTGGAGGCATGAAGCACATTTTTAGCAACAGGACATTTTTCATACATTAAGGTAGACTATTATTGATCTCTGACAGAAACTGCAGCTTCACAGCTCCCTGTTTGGGTGTGGTTTTTACAGCAGGAAGCACGTTTTGAACATATAAAACATGTGAATCTTACAGGATTGGCAGAAAATGTTCTGCTTCACATGAACTGTGGTTGAAGTCCCCCCTGTCACAAGCTTAGTTTGCAACTGTGTTTTTTTCTGCCAGGATGGAGATGTTGCTGTGGGGAAACCCGAGGAAAGGAGTGGCACTCTGCCTTCTGCTGTTGGCTCTCACACAGGAGGCCACCAGCCAGAGAAGAAACACAGGACGCAGCAACAGCTACAGGCTGCATGACGATGGAGGAAACGGTAATTCTGTTATATGAGGTATCCGCATGTTGGTGCTGAAGATCAGGCCTTTGAGACTGCCGGGGGTGTCTCCAGGTGGGAGGAACAGACTTTCCCTAAGCAACAACAAACACAGATGAAGTTATCTATGAGAACAGAGAAAATAGCAACCAGTTCAGACAAGAGATTCTCTTTTCTGCACTGACTACATGCTCAGGACAACTGTTCATTCACAGAGTAACAAATAAAGGAGTCAGATACAAAGAAAGAAAGAAGATGGTTAGGCCTTTATGAGCATTCTTGGCTTGGACGGAGAGAAGAAAAAAGAGGGAGGGTAAAGAAGAGGAAAAACAAATCATACAGATTCATGTTCATGCTTTGTGTCAGCTTGAATGAAGTTCATCTGTCCTACCTAGGTATGAGCTAAGAAGTCGGTTAGCAGCATTTTTTTAAAATCTACAGATGAAAGAATTTGAATCGGAGCATTAATCATCCCAAGTACAGCAGAATTTGCTCCAAACAGGCAACAGTTTAATTTTCAGACAGGAACTGGAAATCAAAACCATCAGCTTTTTGTGGGGACAAAATAAAAACAATTCCCTGGATCAAGAAACTCCCCATGCTCACATATGGAAGAATAATTAATTCATTCATTTGTACACTTAGGTGAGGTAAAGTACAACAAAATATATGCCTTTCATCATTGATATTAATTCAGAAATAATTATTTGTATTAGTTTCACAGTTTTATAAAAAAAAAATATTTCTTTCAAGAAAAAGTGAAAACTACTTTATCTGCAATTCAGAGACACACACTTTTTGGGGGTATGTGAAAACTTGAGCTGTGTTTTGTCCTGGTTGTTGGAACTTATTTAAAAAAATCTCCATCGTTAGAATCTTAAAGAGAAAATAAAACTCTACTTTTGATAAAGTATATGAGAATAAAAAGTATTTTAATGGTGATTGGTTTTGCAGAAATGTAGTCCAGATGTTTTTGCTTCACTGTACAAAAATTTTGAGGTGAATGGTGTGTGTTTTGTATTTTTGATGGCATGATTATGTCCAGCCTCTGTGTGTAGTTGTTACAGATTTTGTGTGTTTAATCGGCTGATTGTGACAGAAAATATTGTGAAATTTTAAATATTAAAGACTTTATATTGATGAAAGCAAACGTAATCACCCTTTCAGTTCTTCGCAGATTTAGTCGAAATAAGTCTTCTTTAAAAAAAAAACAGTTTTCACCTTTTGCTCACTCGCCGCTCTTCTCTTGCAGAATTGTGAATCTTTGCTTGTTTCTTGTCTTCCTCTCGCAGGTCTGACATGTTCACTGGAGGTGGCGTTCATCCTGGACAGCTCAGAGAGTGCAAAAATCTTCCTGTTTGAGAAGCAGAAGGCCTTCGTGTTGAGCTTCAGCACCCGTCTCGCCATGCTGCAGGTCGCCAGCTGGACTCTGAAGATGCGTATGGCTGCTCTTCAGTACAGCAGCTCTGTGTCCATGGAGCACAGATTCTCGGACTGGAAAGACCTCGACTCCTTTCACAGCAGGGTCAGCACCATGAGCTACATTGGCCATGGCACCTACACCACCTATGCCATCACCAATGCTTCACAGCTGCTCGTGCAGGAGACGCCGCCGGACAGCGTCAGGGTAGCCGTGTTGATGACGGATGGGGTGGACCATCCGCGGAACCCTGATGTGATTTCAGCTGCAGCAGAGGCCAAAGGTCACGGTATAAAGTTCTTTGCTGTGGGTCTGTCAGACATCGCTCAGCAGAACCAGAATAACGCCAAGCTACGGGCTGTCGCAAGCACGCCCGCGCAGCAGTTTGTCCAAAGTCTTCTCAACCCTCAGCTGGAAGAGAAGCTGCTCAAAGAGATGGTGAGTGTGGCTTCAAGTTAATTTTTCTCTCTAGTAATTTTTTTTAAAAGACAGGAAATGCTGGACAAGAAGCACAGGACATGTACACAAGAATAGGACAAGATTAAAAAAGAGATGCAATGTTCTCTTTGTCCACAGGAGGTGCCAAAATCGACACATAATTAAAGATTGCCACAGGAGCTTTAAGACATGTAGGCTAGTCTTTGTGCCACTGATTGCCAAATCTTGTCTGCCAATGCCAAACATCTTATTCTGCTGTCTCTCTTTATAGATTTCATAAAAACATTATATAGAACCACATGTTTGTGAATGGCAAAAAATAATTAGGGTTCTCAGGTGGACGTAACTTTATATCAGAAGGATCAGCACCCCAACAATGAAAACACTGAGCCAGATCTGAATTAAACCTATCCAAACATCGAGAGAAAAGATCTAGGTCAGCCTATAAATGCGCAACTTCCCAGATAATAGCAGCAGCCGCTGTGGCAGACTGTCAGCAAGAAGATGCTTCAGTGATTATCAACTATGTGCCAGTGATGCCCCAGCGTCTGAAACCTTTAATCACAACCGAACACCACAGATAGAAAACTTTTTTCATGTCCTCCTTCCCTCTTTTTTTGAAAGACAGTGAAAAAAAAATCCCCCACGTGTCGTTGCACAATTGATCTACTGCACATCCAGCAGCCTATGCTCTCTCAGCAGCATTTAATTTCTTTTCCAGAGTGTTTACTTTCTGCTTTTTATTCTGCACTTTCTGTCCTCGCAGCGGGTTCACATTTCTGTTGCAGAGTTGCGTCTTCATGAGGGGGTTTCCTGCCTGCTTTGCATTTTCCACAAGCTCACAGAAATGTCAGGGTCAGGGCCTGTCTGAGAGAGTGGCAGTGCTTGTTCTGCTTTCCAAAAATGTGTGATATTATTCATTCACATCTGTTCCCTCCAAAGAAAGGGGGATTCATCATGCCCAAAAAGTAACTTTTAAGTGTGACCTGTGATTAAAAAATCTGTAACTAAACTCTCACCTTTGATATTTTTTATCTGATGTTTTATCAACAGAGTGCAGTCGCAGCTGAGGGGGTAAGTTTCACTTCTTTGACACATTTATTGAAATCACAGATTTTAGATAGAGAGCTTTGTCTTTCTCTTAACAATGTTGCACTCTTACCTGCTATAGTAACATTTTTTAAATTAAGTTTGAGTCATTTTTAAATATATTTTTAATTTTTTTGTTAGTTATAGTTCCACTTAGGCTAATCAAGATAAACTAATTCCTCGTTGTTTAGATGGCAATTTAACTTCTAATTAGCCCACTAGTCAAAATGGGAGGAATAGTCAGAAACCATAAAGTCATGCATAATTCCATTAACACAGCTCAAGTCTGTGGGTAGACAACGCGTAATTGTTTTTTAGAGTGAGGCTAACAATAGCAGAGCTAGCACCACCAGCTTTCAGTCCTTTGTGCATGGAAACATCCACATACCTGTCTGTCAGAGGGTAGATTTTGAAATACTTCTGCTGGTTTATAAAGCATTAAATGGTTCAGGGCCAAAATATATCAGTGATCTTCTGATCCACTATGAACCATCAAGATCATTTAGGTCATATGGATCAGGTCTACTTTCAGTTAGAGTTATAAGCAACCTTGGAGAAGCAGCGTTCAGCTTTTGTGCTCCAAATATCTGGAACAAACTCTCAGAAAATATCATATTTTAACCTTCTTTTCTTCCATTTTACTTTCTTTTATTTCTTTTTGCTCTTTCAATTAATTTTTTAAATTGTTTCTTTTTATATGTTCTGCTGACCTTTTCTATGTGAAGCACCTTAAATTGCCTTGTTGCCAAAATGTACTATATAAATAAACTTGCCTTCCCTTGCCTATCGGAGTGACAAAGTATTTGCACTGTTATGTAGCATTAGCCATTAATCAGAGCTACAGCCCCAGCTAGTGGTGGGTGGCTGCTTAACCGCAACATAAGACCAGCATTTTAGGCCTACAGTAACATAAATATTAATAATTTGATTAACTGACAAGTAATTCTGGTGCCAAATTGTGAAGCTGACAAGATTTGATTGTTTAGTTGACCTTTTCAACACAAAACAAGAGTGTGCTCATGGATTTGGCTACCTTTAACCAACAAGTTGCTACTATTTGAGTTTTTAAAAGAAGGATTGTTTTTATACTAAGCTGTACTAAAAGAGTCAGAGTAGTTTAGTAGTTTTTTTCACATAAGTTGTTTGGCATCACAGTTAATAAAAAATGAACCCTGCTAACCAAGCTAGCACTAGTGTTAGCCAAGAACTTAGCATTTGCAAACGCCCTTGGAAATGGTAGCTTGAATTTTGTATTTTTTGTTCTGTAGTGTCCTCAGGCTCAGGTGTGTTTGTGTGAAAGGGGAGAGAGAGGCCCGCCAGGAAGTCCAGTGAGTCCTTTATACGAAACACTTTTCAAAACATACACAGTGGCATCTTGACTTTCAGGGCGTAACATTAAAGTAATGAATTTTTTAGGGTAGAAAAGGAGACACAGGCTTCAGGGGGGGACCTGGTCAAAAAGGCGCTCGGGTAAGTCAAATCACGGTCATGAATTTAGTGTCTGAATTCAAGCAGGTTGTTGTAATTTGATGTCTTTTCATCAGGGGGAGCCCGGCTTAAATGGTCGACCTGGAAGCGAAGGCCCAGAGGTAAAATATATCCTCAAGTTCAAACTCATCAGCAGCACGTTTTGAGACTTAAAAACTGTTTCTCTTGTTATAGGGACGTCCAGGTTATAAGGGTTACAAGGTAAGTAAGTATTAAACACATCAGCAACATGCAAAAAAATAAATCTGCTTTTTTATTCTCATCGTGTAAACTAAGCAGAGGATGTAATCATTCGTTTTTTCGTCTTTTACAGGGAGAGAGAGGAGACTGTGGCACTCCTGGAGAAAAGGGTGACACTGTATGAGCGTGGGCGCCAACTTCACTAATTCAACTAACACCATGAACTTTATCCTCATAATGAATTAAGTGTTATCATGCAGGGACCTGACGGACCTCCAGGCCTGCGTGGACCAAAGGGACAACAGGTACAGCACAGAGCCAGAAAAGTGTAATACCATTGGAATACCACTGATAAAATTCATACAAATTGATTTTGGTGAATTGATCAATGATTTATGGGAGAATTTTGAATTTTATTTATTTGGTTGCCATCTCTTCCTTAAGTTCCCTGCTCACTGTTCATATTGATACACAGACATCACAACAGCTCGGTCACTCTCTAATATGAAAAATGGAAGTGGAATTTGTCTCTTATTCATCTCTGCACTAATGGAATGTGAATATTGGATTATGGGTAATCCTGATACTCATGTGGCTGTCCAAAGCAGGGAATCCAGGCTTGCAGGATATTATTCTTCTGCAGGAACAGACTTTGTGAGGTGGGATTAGTGCAGCTCTGCTCTACTCTTCCTCCTCTGTGTTACTGGCACAGTGTCAGTATAACCTTGTTATTTTTTTTGAGCTTGGCATGAGAGTCAGAGGACATGAAAGCCATGAATGTTGGTTTTTAATCCTGTTGTACTGTGCATTGAGTGGTGATGGGTTGGTCTTGACCTGGAGTTTGGTCATACAACACCGGGGGGCTCATGGGTGAACATTTTTGAGCTGCTTTTGTGGGACTTTTTTTTTCTCTTACATAACGTATACATAATAAATCAGGTTTAATTTGAAATGAATGAGATTAATGCACATTCATATGTTGTGTTAGGGACTTAAGATAAGATTTTAAATTTGTTTTTCAGGGTGCAACAGGACCGCCAGGAGACATGGGTCCCGAGGGACCAAGTGGATCAAAAGTAAGTTTCTGCAATACCGCAAAACAAATGAGAGTTTAGAGGAACTCAACTCACTTTGTTTCATTTCTGCTCTGAAAAATATTATCCCATTTCCCAACATGTTACTGAATTTAAGGATTTCCAACTCCTACGAGAACATTTTTTCGAGTATCTAGAATTTTTCTTAATTCGCACTTTTAATTTTTCAACCCAAAGTTTTAAAAAAGTTGGGACACTTTGTAAAAAGTTGATTAAAAACAGCTCTTAATGGTCTGCAAATCCGTTAAAACCTTTATTTAACTGAAAATTGTACAAAGACAACATATAAAATGCTGAAACTGAATAATATTAATGCTTTGCTGAAACATAAATGCTTATTTTAAATGTGATGCCAGCAAAGATGAGAAAAAAATACTGGAAAAATTTGTGCGAACAAAAAATAAACCAGTCTGAAGGAAAGTCTCCAAAACAGCTCGATTTATTTGCAACCATTGAGGCAACATGACTGAGTATAAAAAAAGGCCCACTGAAGAGGTGGAGTCTCTCAGAGTTAAAGATGAGAGGCGGTTCAGTACTGTGAACGACTGCGTGAGCAAAAAGTTCAACAATTTCAGAATACTATAAGGGTCGGTATCAGAAATGTGCTTTAAACTTGTTAAAACAACTTGTTAGATTCTTGTTTAAATGTGTAGTTTGCATTTTCTGTGTCAAAGTATTTTATATGACATTTCTACCATTTTTAACCAGTTAAAGAATCAGTCCCATTAAACTGTCAAACGGTGTGACCAGTATTAAATAATTCACCTTCCTAGAAGTTATGCAACCATTATCTGTCATGAAATATCATCTGAAAGTATATTTAAAATATTTCATGTCTAAACTTGATAATATGGGTTTTGTTGTACTGAGTGAGTCAGTCTGCGTTCAGTTGATTTAAAATCATTTTAAATTTCATTTTTTACAGTGTAGTAGACTGATAAAATCATATTCACAGTAACTTTATTTGCGTAATTTCAGATTTTTTTGAAGAGAAACATTAGTTACACCAACTGAATTTTTTTAGTTTTACCAATTGACCACATCTTTAAGCTAACATCAATAAAAGATTTCAGAGAATCTGGAGAAATATCTGTACAAAAATTGAAAGAAGACGCTGGCTTCGCACGCAAAGCATGTATTTATTTTCTGAAAGAAAAACTTTCAGTTTCAGCATTCTCTGTTTTTTTTTTTTTGTTTCAGTCAGATGTTTGAATTATTTATTGTAGCAGCAAATACATTTGCATGTTTGGCGCCAGATGCTTTTACATGGAGCCTGCAGGTGGATGCTGGGGTGGCGGTGAGGATGGAAGAACATGAAGCAACACAAACGCAGGGCAGCAGCAGCATTGACAGGCAGAGGGAGAGATGGGAAATTTTTTCCACTTTAAATAGACCGCCAAATTGAGAGGCACAGGATATGATTGGAAGATGGTTAAGACGAGTGAGACGTGATGTGTGTAGCAGCGCAGCTCGAGTTGTGCGTCTGAACTAGATCGCAGGCGTCGCTCTGTTTAAATGATTTGCAAACCATCAAATTCTGTTTTTATTAACATTTTATACAGTGTGCAAGCTTTGTGAGTTTGGAGTTGTTAATTTTTCAAACATTCATTTAGTAAATCAAGGTTAATTTGGGTCAATAAAGTTTTATTTTTAAGTACAGATTAAAAACTTGGCCTGCTTCTTTATTTTTACAGGAAGTAGATCTCCATTCTCACACACAGCACAGCTCAGACACATTCGCTCACAACATTTGGATTGTATCACATCGTAATTTTGGGTCAAAGAGGATGAAGCATAAAAATGACCTTTAAAATGTGTGCCCAGGGCTAATAAGATTCTGATTCCTCCACCAGAGCAGCTTTTTAACAAGGAAGTCTTTATCCAGAGGAAATTTAAAGTGATTTATTACACAAGGAGAAAAGAGCCGTACTGGAATCAAGAGAAAGTTTTATTGGGAGAATAAAATGCTTCTCTTTATCTCTTAATATGTGGAAAAAGCGTTGAAGCGAGGCTCAGTATCACTTAGATTTCACATCATTTATTTTGCAATCACTCATAAAATGAGCTGAAGAGTCAGCAAGAACATGTGCTGGGAATTCTCAATGCACAAAAGCTGAGGCTGCGTTCTGACCTTGTTTGGGGTCGCACAAATGATGGTGCTTTCTGCATCGCTTCTTTGTCTCTGTGCAGTGTTTTCTTCACGTTTAATGCCCTTGCTGGTTTATTATGTTTTGCATTTAGAGAAAAGAACTTAAGAGCAGCATCATCTGCGTACATGTAGAGCTTTATTCATCTAATCTGAACTTGTTTTACTCGCCAAAGGGAGACAGAGGGCCTGTTGGGGTTCCTGGACCACAAGGGGACATCGGCATTGGATTCCCAGGAGCCAAGGTCAGTCCTTTATATGTAACTCCCGACGCTTTCTACAAATAAATTACTTTTTATAAAATAAAATTTTGGGGATGCATATTGAATATGTTGGCTGCTGCTTTGTGATGCTCACAGGGTGAAAAGGGCATTCAGGGAAGACCTGGTCCCACAGGTCCTGCTGGGATTGGAGAACCAGGACTTCCAGTGAGTATCAAAATAGATCAATATGACAGAACCTGGGGGCTTTTTTCTGATCTTTTTGACGTTATACCTCTCAGTCATGAGCTCTTTGCTGTTCTTACCCACATCTCTGTGAGGGATTCCTGGGACATGAATGTTTGCTGCCCCCTAGAGTTCCAATATTTTACCTTCTGCCTGTTTAATGGACTCCATTCTTTCTAAATACCTCTTTACAACTGAGTATCTGACATTGCTTAACATTTATAGATCGATATGTGCTGCTCTTTGTTTGTTCCAGGGTCCTCCAGGACAACCAGGAGCACAAGGAAACCCTGGACCACCTGGAGAGGGGTTTCCAGGGCCGAAGGTGGGTCATATTTGTAATCCTGTGTCGGGGAGTAGGTTTGTAAATTTGTTTGTTGTCATGTTTTCTGTTTTTATATCAGGGCGATCGAGGATACGAGGGTCAGAGGGGAAATCGGGGACCTCCAGGCGTTGGGGTCAAAGGTGACAAGGTGCAAAGACTCTGGTTTCTATATATAAATCTCACACCATGAAAACAATCAACTACAAGTTCCATTATCTCACATTTTTTATCAGTTATCAGACAAAAGTCAGAGAATGTGCAGTCAAATGGTCTGTCTCAGTATTTTTGTTATATATGATGTTTCTGGAGTTATAAAACTGTGATAGTTTAATTCAAATACATGTAAAAACTGTGATCTAAACTGATGTAAGCTAAACCTGCCTCTGTTTCCCCATAGGGCAGTCTTGGACCACCTGGGAATCCAGGTCCAATTGGGTCCCCTGGTTTGGGATTTCAAGGAGAAAAGGTAAAGATGGAAATACGAACCATTGTTTCTTTTTTAACCACAGGAGAATATGATTGTATAAAAAGCTCCTTTTACCTTCCTGCTCACTTTGTTTGAGTTAATGATGATATCTTCCTGATGCGCCTCTCAGGGGGATCTGGGCCCAGTTGGGCCTGCAGGTCCCAGAGGAGCTCCTGGTACTGGAATATCTGGACAAAAGGTAGGAAAGAAGGGGGGCGTCTGTAATCTATATTTGTCTCAGACATTAAGACGGTAATTGTGATTGACAGACAGCTGATCTTCTGTCTGATTACATCCAAATCGTTTTGCATATTTTATCAGACAAACACATCGGATGAAAAAAAGCTGAGCTGTCCATCAGACGTTCGTTTCAATCTGTCTCCCTCTCAGTCATGGAGGCAGCCGAGAGGCTGCCAGGGACGGATATTTTTAACAAATTATGACGCTTCTATTTGTGTCTTTTCTGCTTCTTTTTTAACAAAACGTCAAATATTTGCATCGTACATACAAAAACTAAAGTCACAGTTTTTGGATTTTGAATTTTTTTGACGAATAATCAATTCAAGACCCCCCTTTGATGATTAATAACAACATAATCCAAAAAGTAAATTTACTATGAATCACAAGTTTCTAGTTTTTCACAGCTAAGCTTCACACATCTGTAATTTTCAGGGAAATCAGGGACCCCCAGGTGACCCTGGACTGCCAGGTGAGAGAGGATTGGGGCAGCCAGGACCCAAAGTAAGTCCTCTACATCCTACTTAACTTCTCACGACCACTCAGCAGTATATCTGTCTGCATCCTGCTGATGGTCTCGCTCAATATTCTTCTCTCTAAGGGTGATCCAGGGTCTGAAGGGTTAATAGGAATACCAGGTCAACCAGGAGAGGACGGGGCCCCGGGACAAAAGGTGACTTCATGTCATAAAACAAGCTTTTTGTTCTCTTCTCAAACCTCATCCTCACATTTCCTGTCACTGTACTGACTGTGTCCAAATGACCGCAGGGTGACATTGGATTACCTGGACCCAGGGGACCTGACGGTGCTCCCGGTAAAGGTGTGCCTGGAGGAAAGGTAACTGACGTCACAGATGATGCATGTGATGCAGAGTATCATTCAGAAGAATATGAGACTCAGTTTTGTGTTTGTCTGCAGGGTGACAGAGGCGACAGGGGCACAAGAGGCCCACCAGGCGCAGTCGGTCCTGTTGGGCCATTGGGGCCAAAGGTGTGTACATGCTGAGCTGAAATAAATCAATGGAACAGTGTTAAAACAGGACTTTGGATAAGAAACCTATCATGGGTTGGCAGTTAAGCTCAGTTAGTAGATTAGGCACCCCATGTAGCCCACCGAGGCTACAGTCCTCATTGGACTGGTCCTAGGATTAGTCTCTGGATTTGATTTCATCCCTGAAAGCAAAACTTTGTGATCCCACAAAGTTGGTTATCAAAGTGTTTGTGACAAAGTTATTGATGCAGGAAATCGAATCTTGTATAATTAATTATTGTTTTTGAAAAATTAGCCCAACTGGAAACAAAATTTTAAAGCTCCTGTGTGGAACTTTCTGTTTGGGTCCGTTTGGTGCCCCCTGTGGACAAGTGGTCCCCCTCATTGTTAATTTTGCACAATTTGTGTGTAATAAGTTTTTTCTTTTTTCTTTTTTCTTTTTTTGATAAAAAACTCACCCTGCTTTCTTTAACCCTTTATTGCTGAACATATCATATTTGATACATGAGTCTAAGTATTCCTCCCACTGGGGATTATCATTCCACTACAGGGAGCTGAAGTTGTATTTTGGCCCTTTTCAAAACTTCTGCTCTCAGGAAGTCATCCACACACTTTTTTTTTCTTTAAGGAAAATCATTGCTAACTTTCAGGAAGTTGCAGTAAGAATAATATCTAAATTGTTACTCATTTTTAAAAACAATTATTTTTTGTATACTGCCAAAACCGCCCGTTATGTCAAATATGATACAAAATATATATCATAAACAAAATGATATAGCAATATTTTTGTTTATTTTGTTAAAAACGGTCAATAAACATCTCAGTTAAAAAAAGTAGAATTTTTGTGGTTATTTTTGATGGGTCAGGCTTTAAATTATCAGAGTAAAAGAAATGATTTACAGTGTAGATTTTCTGCTGAAAAGTTAGAAAAGGCTTTTCTTCAATGTCTGAGATTTACGTCCTGACAGAAGTTACAGGCATTCAAATTTGTTATAAAATATTTTCAGTTTTATTACTGATGGCATCACTGTTAATTTCAGTCAGTTTCATAACTAGTCAAAAATTACTCACAGAAGCTTTAAATAAACGAGTTAGGCAAATATTAGCATCAATTTCAATATTTATACAGTTAAAGCCTTTTTTTGAAGACGTACTGTTTTTATCGTTCTTTTAAAAGACAAAATGTACAATAATACTGACCTTATCTTTTAAATGCTTTATTTTTATATAATGAATGTGTAAATGTAGAGGCGCACCTGGTTACCCCCTCAAGCAAAGTGTGTCTCTTCCTTCAGGGAGAACTGGGGATCATCGGACCACCAGGAGTACCTGGACCACCAGGGAGGGGCATAGCTGGAGCAAAAGTAAGATCAACAAACAAACAGCTGATTTAACCTTAAAGAGCAACACTTAATTGACCCATTTGTTTCTTTGTTTTTAGGGGGAACCAGGTCCACGGGGTGCACCTGGAGCCATGGGAGAACCAGGGACTGGTTTTTCTGGACCTAAGGTGTGTTTACCTGAGGTGTACTCTTCAGAGTATCACTCATTAAAAGTCCGGATTTAAAAGGTGTGTTTTGTTTTGAAGGGAGACAGAGGGTCACCTGGGCCAGCCGGACCACCTGGACCGAAAGGTGAAGGTTACTCTGGTCCGCCGGTGAGTATCAACCTGCACTGTGACCTCTAAATTCAGCTGCTGTGGTGTTTTAATTTCATGCTGCGTCTCAGGGAGTCCCTGGACCTCCCGGTCTGCCGGGGGAAACTGGAGCTGATGGTGTCGGTTTACCTGGACCAAAGGTAAAAGTCCCCCCAAAAAAAACAAAAACATAAACAGTGTTGTAATTTTAGTCATAAATGTTTCTGTCACTTCTTCATGGATTGGTGTTTCATTCATGTTGAGCCAGATGCTTCATCTACTGTCTCTGTTTTTCATCTGTCAGAGATTGATCCATTGACAGATGTGTATAATTATTTCTAGGGAGATCGAGGCCTTCCTGGACCTGCTGGACCTGCTGGACCACCAGGGATCGGTCTGATTGGTTCAAAGGTAAAGTCTGCAGGTTTTCGCCTTTATAATTAATTCATGTCAGTATGGTAAAGACACTCAGCTCTCCCTCTTCTCTTCAGGGTTCAGTTGGCAAAATGGGCCCACCTGGTCCAATGGGGTTACCTGGAGAGGGCATCCAGGGACCAAAGGTACCACTGTCTGCTGTCAGTTACAGACTCTAAAAGTTAGAGTAAGACTGTATGAGATATGAGAAAATTACAACAGAGTTTCAACAGTTTTAATCATGTTTTAATTTCCATTATTTTGCATTTAAAACAAATTTTAAGTCCATTTTAACAATCAAAGGCAACACATACATATTTAATAAATGCAGTTAAATGCACTTTTTGAATTCGACTTATAGATTTATTTGATGAGATGAGATGAGATCACATATGACGCATTGTGATTTAATAATATGTGATGTAACTCAGTGTGATTTGAGATGAGATGTGATGAGGTGTGATGAGATGAAAATGATGAGATTAGTGTAATGAGGTGTGATGAGAGATAATGAGATTAATGTAACGAGGTGTGTTGAGATAAGAGATGATTAGATGAAATATTATGAGGTGATGAGATTAGATGTGATAAAATGAAAAATGATGAGATTAGATGTGATGAAATGGAAAAAGATGAGATTAGATGTGATGAAATGGAAAAAGATGAGAATAATGTAATGAGGTGTGATGAGATGAGAAATGATTAGATGACATGATGAGGTGATGAGATCAGGTGTGATGAGATGAGATGGGACATGATACAAAGATAAGATAAGAAGTGATTTGACATGATGAAATAAGATGAGATGAAGTTAACTGAGATTAAAAGAGATGAGAATTTTGAGGTTAAAGATTAAAAACACCTGATCAGCCCTTAAATGATTCATCTCTATTTTCTATAACCAAAAGTATCCAGTGATGAAATACAGTTTATAGAGATGTTAAATTTTTTTGCAGTCAAAACTAATTAAGTTCAATTAACCCTTTAACTAACTCTCCTTTTAACCCTTTAACCGACTTTTTAATTGAAGGGATATGAAGTCTATATATAATTTTAAACCTTTTAAGATTCCATCCAAGAAAAAAACAAATAATTAAGGACATGTTAAGGACAGGTAAAGCTGCTTGAAATGATAAAGATACATTTTCTGTCGTTTCAGTGTTTCTAATCTAATTCAGTTTGTCTTTTCTGATTTCAGGGGGAGCCTGGGTTTCAGGGGATCTCTGGCCCTAGAGGTCCTCCTGGACAAGGACTTCAAGGGGACAAGGTAAAAAAAATCTGAGCAGTCAAACAATACAAATGCAAAAGATGACTCAAGTACAAAAAAAAGGAACGAAACATCTGTAAACGGATCTACAGAGTCTCTGTAAGGGGACCTTTTCGGCTTATGGATGGTGGATTTTGTGTTTTTTTCAGGGGGACCGAGGGCTCAGAGGTGAAAAAGGTATAAAAGGAGAAAGAGGGGAACACGGAGAGTCCGGAGCCAACGGACCTACGGTACTGGATTTCATTTATCAGAGTGATTCAAAAAACTCTCATTACAGGCAGTGAATGATAATAAATCTCCTTAAATCACAGGGCAGGGTGGGTCAAAAGGGGGAGCCTGGACTGACAGTGAGTGAAGTGCATCCTGTTTGGACCCCGTGCTCTCAGATCAGACCTGATTTGTAGCCCCTTTAATGTCTGATCTTCAAATTACAGGAAATAAATAATCAAACAAGCTCATCATTTCTTTTTCCTTCCACAGAGGGAAGAGATCATTAAGATAGTGAGATCCATTTGTAGTAAGTGATCAGAAGTTTAATTTGATTTTGTATTTTAGATTTGATTTTGATTCTCTGTGTTTAAACTTCCTGTTTCTTTCTTTGTTTCTGAAGGTTGTGGAGTGACCTGCCGTCAGACCCCCTTGGAGCTGGTTTTTGTGATCGACAGCTCCGAGAGCGTCGGCCCCGACAACTTCAACTTGATCAAAGACTTTGTGAACTCTCTGATCGACCGCGCCTCCGTCAGCCGTGACGCCACGCGGGTGGGTGTGGTCCTCTACAGCCACATCAACTTAGTGGTGGTCAGCCTCAGACAGGAAGCGAGCCGGGATGACATCAAGTCTGCGGTGCGTTCCATGACATACCTGGGGGAGGGTACGTTCACGGGCAGCGCCATCCAACAGGCCAACCAGGTGTTCAAGGCAGCGCGGGCAGGTGTGAGGAAGGTGGCCATCATCATCACGGACGGGCAGGCGGATAAGAGAGACGCAGTGAGTCTGGAGAGCGCCGTGTCGGAGGCGAAGAGGAATAACGTGGAGATGTTTGTGATCGGGGTGGTGAACCAGAGCGATCCTCTGTTTGAGGAGTTCAAGACGGAGCTCAACCTGATGGCCTCTGACCCTGACAGCGAGCACGTGCACCTGGTAGAAGAGTTCAGAACGCTCCCAGGTGAGCAGGAAGGGTTGGTTCATCCCAATCACAGATTTTGTTCTTCTGAAGTCAAGCATGAAGTTTTGGTTTGTGGACGATGATCGATCTGAAGTCTAAATTCATCAAACACTGTTTCTAGATACTTTTACTCCAGCTAAACATTTTTGAACGCTCATACTGTTATATTTTGGTGGGAAGTGTACTTTTCTCTTGACAACACTGACTTTTAAAGTTTTTGTTTGTGTTTTAGTACAACGGAGATGATTAGAAGTAAATTTCAGGTACCTAAGCACTGGAAAACAAGCAGAAAATAAGACGTCAAATAGAGATCATCATCATCAATCAAAGGAGAAAATCAAACCTCCATGGATAAAATCCTTCACTTGTCTAGATTTACCTCCTTAGGTTAAATCAGAGGATAAACAAAGCTCGGTTGTACGTACGCATTTTAAGATTTACCCTGATGGTCGTCTGGTCTTGCAGCTCTGGAAAAGAAACTGCTCAGCCATATCTGTGAGGACGGAGAAAGACGTTTGTTCAGCTCCGTCCCGAGCTCCAGACTGCCTCCAGGAATCCCAGAAACCTCGAGTAACGTTCGGGAACCCCCGTACAGGACGGACACAGACACACCTTCCTTCACAGGAGACTTCAGGAGACTTCACACAGGGGTGAGGGAAACAAATATCTAATATTTGTACCAACCTGCCAGGTTCAATCTCTGATTCTCTGCTCTGTTACAGCCCAGCCCTCCAGCACCGCAGCCCGTCGCTCCACAGAGACCAAAGACTGAGGACCGATCCTTTTCAGTGACTCAGAGGTTGCCGTTTTTCGACTGGGAGCCGTTCAGACCTGTGACGGAGTTCGGACCCCAGTTTGACGTGAAGGAACGAAACCGCGAAAAGATGCTGACGGGAGCCATCGGGCCTGAAGGGCCAACTCTGAAAGTCCCGCCTGAGGAGAAGACACCACCACCCACACCTCTGAGTCCACCACTGGAGCCATCTGAGACCCTCAAGTCAGGTAACTGCTGAGGGTTCACAAAACAGACAAAGAGAAACCATTGTTTCTTGAAACAGGAGAAAAAAAATGTCTGAATTTGACCTTTAACCCTTTGAACCTGAGGGTCCCCCAATAAAGGGACTTTGACGTCACTCACAGCATGACATCATGCACTAATCATGACAGAATACAGTGATGTTTCACATCAAATCCAACCGCAGACTCTGGGCTGCACGGCTATAAAAACCTTTTCTATACGTCAACAAACACAACTGAAAGAATCACAACATATCAAACTCTGTACAGCTCCACTGTGACAATCAACTTACTGCTTTTTGTGCTCTGCTGCTGAACAAAAGTTCAACACCTCAGATGAAAGCAGAGACTCTACAGGTTCAAAGCTCTCTGCAGCAACGTATCAAAGAGACAGAGGCCAAAGAATCACAAACACAAAAAGAGCTTCAACAAATGAAAGTTTTAAAATTTCTCTCTATATAAAAATATATGAAGTTTTAAAAAAAAAAACATTGGAAAAAATGCCCTAAACTTGTTGTTTTTGGTTGTATTGATCAAAATTAGTGATAGACAAATGAAATTTATAGTTTTGTAGATGAGAAAATTCAAATACTGATGGAGCCAAATTGTGCCCAAAGAAAGCTCGCCTGAACTCTCTGCACTAAAACCTCTTTGGTTTAGTTCTCCTTCACTTTATGAGAGTCAACCTGTGCAGAGATAATGTTCATATGTTGGACTATAGTCTGATAAAGGTTTAAAGCTGCAGCTGCATCATTTTCAAAGAGTTATTCATCCTGATGGGGGGTTTTTTATAGGCGAACCTACATTTTTTTAATTTTTTGCAGGGTGCCACCTTCATTAACTCTTTACCAGCATCACATATACTCATATTAACACATCTCAACAAATCTCACATCTTTTCCCTTTATTATGAAACCAGAAGTATTCAGTTAGATCTTATGGTTGCACAGATATACCCATTTTATTATGGCTATGCATGGGTATGGGTATGGTTGAGACTGTGAGGTCAAACTCTTGAGCATGCTATGTGAAACGAACTGCCTATACAGCACATATTATTAGATTAGCTTTAAGGCGGCTGTGCTCTGGACATATCACACTCTCACTGACATGTTATTGGAAATGTCAACAAAAAGAAAACAACGAAAAAGTCACAACGTGAGGAATAAATTGGCATCTTGATAACTACACTTGATTAATTCTGAACAGAAAGTTAAAATATTTGGAAGATATTGTTCTTTTTAATCTTAGCAACATCGAGTTAGATTAACAAAGGTGTATGTCAGGTTTATAGCAGGTTTATAGGAGTGAGTTTACAGGACTTGGAGGATGTGAAACTGGTTGGTTAAGGCCATAATCTTTGCCGACTAGAGGAAAAAAAACCCAACATGACTTGAATTTTTATGATGGAAAACACCGGGTTTTTCGGAGGAATCATGTCGATGAGGGATACAAAGTGACTTAATATGAGTCAGGATGTGATTGGAAAACATTAAGACATTAGCATTTAGGTTTGACACAACCTGTTTCTCCTCGTCTCGAGCAGAGCACTGCGGCCTCACCCTGGATCCAGGACCTTGCCGGGACTACGTGGTGAAGTGGTACTACGACGCCGTGGCGAACTCCTGCGCTCAGTTCTGGTTCGGAGGCTGCCTCGGAAACGGCAACCAGTTTGAGACGGAGAAGAGCTGCAGAGAAGCCTGTTTCAGAGCCTAACGCCTCAAACCTGTGGTCACACACATCCATGAAGTATTCTTCTTCGGCTTCGCTTCACCAACGTGTCTTAGTGTTATAGAAAGAATAGACGTGATGAACAGACGGATGGACTTTTGTATCATTTGTGTCAAACGAGCAAAGCTAATGACAGAGAAACAGGGTTATGTTTGATGTGATGTTACTGACACTGTGGAGCAGCTTCGTTACGATGATAAAAACTTCATATATTAACTTTTATTTAGGGAAAGTAACCTTTTGTACTTTTAAGATGCTATAATGTATTTTTGTACATTAAGTCTCAAGTTTTTTTTATTTGTATGCTTTTTAATACTGTGAATTTTGAGTTAATAAAACATAACAGAATGAAAAAGACTTGTTGTATCATGAAGTGGAGGATGGAGGCTGACATTGGAGGCGGCTATAGACCAAAGTTTCTGGTATAAATAATGTCATTAGCTTACGAGGGCTGATTGGTAAGTTGTGAGCCTCATATTTAAGGGTTTGACTTTTGGCGGACATATTGCTTTATTTATTACACTTTTGCCAGCGATGTTTAAGGGCCTCAATGTCGCTTTTAAAGAAGTCCTTTTCTTGACCGTTCAG
Organism: Labroides dimidiatus; assembly: GCA_030710495.1. Lineage (NCBI taxonomy): Eukaryota > Metazoa > Chordata > Actinopteri > Labriformes > Labridae > Labroides > Labroides dimidiatus. The sequence goes on from CM061148.1 coordinate 6,327,358, forward strand.
AAAGTCCTCAACTGCATGTATGACCTCATCATCTGACCCAAAGTGGGTACCAGAAATGGCCTTTTTTCAATTTTGGACATAGATGAAAGTCTGATGGAGCGAGATCAGGTGAATAAGGCGGATCATGCTCAATCATTAATGGCAGCCATGGCAATGACAGACTCGTGAACAGCGGCATCGTCCTGGTGGAACAACACACCTTTACCGAGTTTTCTGAGGCGCTTGAGTTTAATATTTTCTCTTAACTGCCTCAGAAGTGATGCATCATATGTGCCATATATGTTTGTCCCTTCAGCCAGAACAACATCATGGACTTTATTGACCATTTCTGGGGTTGCAGCAGTGACAGACCTTCCAGGACGGGCGTCATCCCCAAGGCTCTGCCTGCCACGCTTAAATTCCACCACCCACCTTTTCACTGTAGGAGATGAAGGAGCATCATTCCCTAGTGTTGCTACCATATCAGTATGGATATCCTTAGGTGCTCTTTCAGTGATTCTGTCCATTTTGTAAAAGTCACTTGCCTTGTTTACTTTAGAGAGCTACCTCTTCAACATAAACTGACCAAATGACACCAGTCTGCAGGTACACAGCCTTAAACAGTCAGGGAACAGTAGAGCTGAAAAAGGACATCCCTCCAAGGCTCACAACTGATCAACCAGCCCTCGTATAAACAGGAATCAGCTGACTGATACTGATGGATGAAGAGATGGAGCGTGGAGTTGGTCGTAGTGAAACATTTAAATGATGCTTTGTGCTTCAAAAAGCTGGTTAAGAAGCGCAGCATGAGACGAGTCAAACAAAAGAACAAAAAACCCACCGAGAAGATCTCCTGCTGCAAGATGACTCAGAGAAACGATTTCTTCACCCCTCAAGTTTCAAGTTGGACAGGATTACGTGTAATTAGCCAGAAGAGCTCGCTTACAGGACATCTTCATCTCATCGAGTGTCTATTTAGCTGTGAGGTTCCTTCTTGATGACCTGAGGTTGGCATCTTGAGAAAAATGCAAATTAGCGGTCGTGCTGGGTGAGGATAGCGACCGACATGTAACGGAGCTGAATCATCGTGTGCAGAACTCACTGTTACCTCCTGTTCATGTAAAACAATGGAAAAATGACAACAGCAGAAGAAAGCGGTAGGAAAATAGACATTTTAATCTTTGGCTTGATTGTCTTCCATTCACAGAAATCTTTTAATTTCGGAGGCATCATTTGTAGAAGACGAGAAACGAGGACATGATGATGTATCCAGGATCTTTGGCTGGATTTGGATCCGTACCGTTAAACAGGCCGAAGTAGACCACAGTGTTGGATTCAGACCCGCTTATGTCAAGCTGAAAAAGACAGAATTTTTAAGGAACCACAATATTTAAAAAAAAAAAAAGTGATGGGGGGTAAGAAGAGGTTTCTTTTTGCTGTGAAATTCAACATTTAAGGATTCATTGGCAAGTTGACGCTCTAATCCGAAATGCTCCAATCGGACGCAGCATGCAGCTTGTTGTTGTGCAGTTTTACAGTCATCTCAGGACTGAGCTGTGCTGCGGGGACTTTGAAAGTGCTTCCAGAAGCAGGAAGTCAGGAGTTGTACACGATTATATCGAGAGCTTTTCTGTTAATAGGTCACTTCAGAAATGTTGAGCACCGTGGCTTTCTTACGTCAGTCTGACCTTCATTTCAGCGCAAGATTCTTCTGAATCTACCGGAAGGAGGGAAGCTAACAGGGCTTTAACGTGTCCTCAATAATCCTGAAGACATACACCCAAAGACAACAATGGTACAACATTTACACAACCAGCTTTGAATTTATGTTTCTGGCCTCCCTGATTTTAAAAAGTCATATTTGAATGTGTGTTTTTAAGCAATTTAAGAAAAAAATTAAGATAAAAATCTTTTTTTTTTAATCAGATAAAATTTTCTGTTTTTGTATTGCTTGATGGAAGTTTGGCAGTGTGTTGTATTTTGGATCTTTTGTTATGGTAAAATTGCTCACATCAGCTTTAAATTATGCAAATGGAGTCAATAACAAAAAGCAAACCTCCCAGGATATTTGGCAATTAATCTATTTTTATAGAAATATTGATACAGGAATATGGAGTTAAATTAGTGCCAAAACCTCATAAACACAAAAACTGTGTTTTATTTGCAGCCAGTGATTCACAAACAAACTTAGTGTGATTTGCAAAAGCAAAACATAATTCACAACTAATGTATTTAGTTTTATTAATGGAAAAAAATGTCTCTCCAACAAATACATCTTGTATCACAAATACAGAAAAATGTATTTTCACTTCAATGAAAATATCCTTGAGGTGCAAAAATAAAATCTTTCAAGTACAAAAAAAAATATTGTTCAAGATTTAATTTTTTCTTCTCATGTTCAAAAAAAAATCTGCAAGTAGGAGAAACAATTCTGCGGAGAAACAGTTCTGCAAATCGGAGATACAGTTTTGACATGATTCTACCACGTCATGTGACTTTTGGCACGATCTTCCGGCCGTCACGTGCCTTTTGGCAGTAACTTTGATTTAGGCAGGACTTAGATTTATTCATGAACACCAGCACACGACTGCGCCACAACAGCAGGTGTCACTGTTCATGCTGTTAAACACAATAGATCTACATCATAGATACGGCGAAGAGCCCAGGAAAGAGGACAGCAACACTCGCCCTAGACTGCGCAAAATCACGGCAAAATGAGCAGCCAACAGGTGAGTTTGGGACCGTGATTTTGTGTTTCGTGTTTTTGTGTTTGTGAGGTTTTGGCACTAATTTAACTCCATACAGAAAGCTTTAAACAATAGATTTAAAGAAAAAATTGAACTAAGAGTAAAAGTTTTATACCTGTTCAGTGATATCGATCCTCCAGGGATTGACCTGCAGTCCATCACACCAGCCTCCTCGTCCGTACAGCCACGTGCCGTGTTCGTTTGGCACTGCGCCCTCCTTCACCCGCATCGCACAGCCCAGAGGAGATCCTGATGGCCCGAATAAGATACGACAACAAACAAGAAGTGAAAAAAAAACTGTGGACTCAAACGATGCAAACACCTAAAATTCAACAGCAAGTAAACCAACTGATTTTCACAACTAAGATTATTTAATTAGACTGAACCCAAAACTACGAACATTCGTCATGTCTCACCTGCAGAATCAAATATGAGTGTGTTGTTGTAATAGGCGTTGAACAGAAAGTGATGCGAGGTGACGCAGAACTCTCCACAGCTGTTATCGTCGCTGCCGTGTGCTGTGATGACGGCGTACAGCTCGACCTGCAGATAAAACACGCGGCTGCTGAAACAGGAGAGGAGGACAGAACGCACTTTAAAGAGGGATCAGATCGTTCGTTACCTTCTTGGTTGAAGTCGGGACAGAGAACTTGATCGGCTTGAATCTCTTGTTGTAGTTTTTGTCGAAGGTTCCACCGCTGTACAGAGGCATCAGCCTGAAGGGGATGAGCTTCTCTTCTTCGCCGTCTTGTGTAAAATTTCCTGTGGCTTTGAAGCATAAGAAAACAACAAATTATCCCTGTACAAGATCAACAAACAAGTGCTTTAAAGAGGGGGTATTTTGTTCATTTTTCAGGCTTCATATTGTCCCTCTGATAGATTTGTTCTGATAGATTTTATTATGTCCTTATTTTAGTCTTTGTCTGAAATGCTCAATTTTTTTAGTTACCGTCTCTTTAAGAAACTTCAAAGCAATTCAGAACCCAACATTCCGGAATCTTCCGTCACTCCTGCTTTGCAACAAAGTTTTGTTCCTCAAATGACAAATTTGCCATTTTAAGAAAATTCACCAACTTGTGATGTCACAAGTTGAGCAGATCTCATTCACATCTCACTGAACTCTCATCTAGGGATTACTCCAACACACAAATACCTCACGCTCTGAAACTTTGCCAACATTTCGTATTTAAATCAAACATTTCAACCTAAAGTTTGTTTTTAAAATGTGGAAGAAAAAAAAAATTATGATATCATCTCTTTAAGATGACGTTTAAAGCACATGAAGGCACATCTGCTGCCCGACAGCCTCATCATCTTTTGTGTGAAACACCATGTAAAAAATATCTCCAGGAACATGAAGCTCAGTCTTTCCTGGGAGCCTCTTTTTAGTCCAGTACTTTACCGCCTACTTTTCACGGACAGGCTGTACCTTTCTGCGAGGTTATTCCCGCTCTCTGCTTTTAAAGATCCTCCAGTGACAGAAAATGGACAGAAAAGGACCTGAGGGGACATCATATCTGTCACATCTGACAGAGAGGAGGCACTCAGATCTTTGCAGAACATTTTTCTTCAGAGGGGAAACTGGCATGAAGAGGATGACTCAGACAAACCGCTGAACGTGCTCTGCTGGATTAAATTGTCTAATATTTCCATCACGGATAAACAAGCGTTAAGATGCAAATTATTACCAACGACCTACGAGGTTTTTGTCGTTCTATTTTTCTTCATGCTTTACTCACTTGCTGTTTGCACCAAATCCTTCCTGATAACCAAAAATAAAGTACAAAAAAATCCAGAAGGCATCACAAAACTGGCACCGAACAATCTGAGTGCAGCTGACAGCTAGCGTGAGCTTCATTTGAGTGCATCAAAATTAAAGGAAAAATCTGCCGTTACACCCACAAGTGAAGAAGCACGTTTACTGAGTCTGATAATCTCAATTACTTATACTAAAATCAGAAAGTTATGATCGTAATGTGCAGCCATCAGGGCTGGAAATGTTGACAAAACACCTCGAATTATATCTGCAGAAAATAACGAGGAGTTGATAGAAACTCTAAACTGTCACGGATTGATTTTCATGCAAACAAAAGCAGAAGATTTTGAGGTTCGAAGCAAAAATTAAGCTGTTTACTTCATTTCTTCAACTTTTATTTGTGCACATCCTTTCCAACTGTCATTATTTAGATATTACCATATTAATATCTGCCTTTAAGGTTGGATTTTATTAACGGATGAACACTTAGACAAATTTTCCAGACTCGGTCCGACAGTTAAACCATCCTTGATTACTGTCTCCAAGAAGGAATCTAAAAATTATGATTTTTTTTTTTTTTTTTTAAGAATTTTCCGAAGCCAGACTCTCATTTTTATGAGCTAACAGTAAATTTATCAACTAGTGGAAAAGATTCATATGGGATTTAATAAGTCAACCTGAAGCTGTCTTTAAATAAATTATAGCTTCCCAACACCACACTCTCTACAGGTTGATCTCACATTTTAAAGGCTAAATTTGTTATTTCTTTGGCTCTTACTCAATTAAAAGTACGTAATCACCTGTCTGATTGCTGATACTGAACCTCAGGTTGAGAGAGACGAACCACGGCATCGCCCACGGCACCGTCTTCATAGTGAGGGTGCATCTGTTGCCGTCCAGCAGGGGGCGCAGAGGAGAGACGTCAGTCAGCCAGCGACCAGTACCTCTGCCAAAACAAAACCAAGCTCCTATCAAATAAATCAGTTTAAAGAAAACAGATGTCTACATCCCAAAACACAGCTGCCTGTCTGTATGAGTCAACAAAAAATTATTAATAAAAAAAAAAGCAAAAACCCATTGGCAAGTATCTTTTACTATAAAGAAATATGTCTAAACTTTTTTAAAGCCTCAAATTGAGATTTTTTATGAATAAATTCACAAAGACAAAATAAAAACCCCATTATAAAGTAAAAATGAGTCATTCATTTGTCTCATCAGTTACCTCCTGAAGGCCGTGATCCACCGGCCCAGCTCCGTGTTGCAGTGCGGGCCAGAATTATCGCAGCACACGAACAGCTGAACGGTGTGATCCCAGTGAGCGCACGTGGAGTCTCTCTTACCGGGACACAACAAGGACGCGTCGAGCTCCAGCAGGTCGTAGTCCAACAATTCTGCGGGTGAGCATCATGTCTTAGCAGCCACACACTGATGCTCGAATTCACACCTACACACCCACCTTCCTACCTTTAGTATGAAATGTGTTATATGCACATTATAACATACCTATTATAAACTAGACATATGAAGTAATTAAATGGCAGAGTTTCCTTTACCACTGTTTTGTGAAGTCAAGTTTATTTTATTTTCTATAGCACCAGATCACAGTAGAAGTAGTTTAAGGTTTTCTCTCTTAAAGATCAGGTCTGTACCCTGTTCTTTTATTTAAAAGTCTATACAATCACAACATTTGTCTTATTTAAATGACAGGATGTCTTTTTTGTCTCTACATGGACGTGCATTCACAATTCACAGACATACAAATGTGTGAGCGCTCATGCAGACGAGCACACTCTGTATAGCGGACAGAGAGTTGGGAAAAATAATGTAACAACCACCCACAAGTAACGCAGAAATTAAAACTTCAAATGCTTCTAGAGCCATCTCTGTGATGATGGCATCCCATCGCCCCCACCATGCTGTAAACCAAGGAAAAACACTGAAACAGCAGCATGACCAGAGCTGTTTAAACAACAATGAAGTGCACATCATGATGAAAAAAAGAAGCTTGCACGTTCACCAAACAAGTTTGGTGACAAGTTTAAATGGATTATATTATCCAGGGCTGCGACAAACGATTATTTTCATAATCAAATAATCTATCGATCGGTCTCTTGATTAATCGAGTAGTTGTTTGGTCCATAAAATGACAGAAAATGGTGAAAAATGTGAATGTTTCTTGGGAGTCCAAGATGACATCATCAAATGTCTTGTTTGCAAACCAAAGATATTCAGGACTGTCATAGAGAAGCAATGAAATCAGACAATATTCACATTTATGAAGCTGAAATTAGAGAATTTAGACTTCTTTTTCTCAGATAACGACTTAAGTCAGTTAATCGATTATCAAAATTGTTGATGATTAAATTAATTGTTGCAGCTCTAATATTATCAAGGTGAGACCCAAATCTGTTTGTCCTCTCATTCGAATGAAAACAAAAAATCACCTGAAGGCAGGTCGACTGTCGCCATGGCTCCTTTCTCCCCCTGCATCTGGACGTTGTCAAAAACAGGAACAACCTTTGCAGGAGCCCGCAGCTTGATGAGAAGATCTGCATAGAAATCAAACCTGAGGATGAAAGTCACAGATACTGAGAAGAAAGCATCTGGAAAAAAACAAATTCTGGCTTTTTGTTGTGTCATGTGTGCACACTCACCACTGTGCCTGCCAGTTGAAGAACATGAACGAGGGGTAGAGAAACCAGCCCATCTCAGCCAGCACCCCCTGCTGGTCGATGCTGAAGAAGAAACTTGGGGATGGAGTGATCTGGAAGGTCACAAACACCGGCTCTTCAGACCTACAGACCAGAACAATGAAAGTGAATCTCTCAACCAGGAGCAGCTTTAGAGACAAAGAGTAAAACCATAATCCAAGAGGATCAAACATTTTCCTAAAAGCCTAAAAACGGTCACTCTATCTAAGCGAAGGACGTCATGAAGCAAACGGAGGAAGTGCTTAATCCCTACTGAAGCGCCTCTGCGACCGAAGGCTCATAGTGCACCATGGAAGCGGGGATGCTGAGTGTCGTGTTGCATTCGTCTCCGTCACAGTTCATGTCCTGGAGTGGGTTACCAGGAAAAGCATAGACAAGGACACCGGAGGCGTTGGATTTAGCCATGTTCTCCACCTGAAAGGACGCACAGCAGTGAGGATCTGATGTCAATGAATGCATTTTGGAGAGATCTGATGCTGTGAGGTGTGAAATCACACAAACGATCAGTTTTTATATTATTAATTCTGTATCTTCTATGACGAGAGACATGGACTCACCTTGGTGAAGAAGGAGCAGTTGCCCTCAGACACCCAGGCCACCGCGCCCGCCACGGAGGGGAAAGGATCACATCCATCACCTGCATCAACCAGCTGATGAGACTTTGGACCCCATCTCGTCATGAGCCAGTCATACCTGGCGTCCAGTCTCTTGATTATTATTGGCAAATGCCAGCCTGTTAGTGCAGATAAATATGTGAATGTAAAGGAAATGAGAAGACTGACAGCATTATCTACAAATAAAGAAAAAGTCGTCAGTGGTTGGCAGACTCAGACGCGACCTTTGACCTGTAATACTACAGCTTGTTAGCTTAAGCACAAAGACGCGCCTGCAGGGTTTAAGCCTCAGTGTTAAGTTCAGACAGATATGTGGTCTCACGTCAGGAAGATTATTTTTTAGAAGCGTTTGTTTGGAGTGTGGATCAACTGAAAATTATCGTTTTACAGGGAAAGAGGAACTGTGTCGTCAAAAAGTACAACAACAAGTACAACCTGAGGCCTAAAACGCTGCCTCGGTTGTTACTTATTCTACCATTTTTAAGCATTTTTGATAACAGATGTATGGCTTTACAAAGTGAATGAATAAATGACAAAAAAAAAAACCCTTACCCTCTGAGGTGAAAACAGCCTGGGTGAGGATACAGCTGCGGGACGAGCAGCCCCAGTAGTAAAGCACGCTGGGTAACCAGTTTCCCAGAGAGAAGACAGGCAGAGGACAAATGTGCAGTCTGGACAGGACCTCCTTCTTACCGCTGGAGAAAGAGGATACATGCAACTCATCAGAAGCATGGAATTTAGCACGCTGGCTTTTATTTTGAAGGTCTAAATGTTGAAACCCAGAGTGTTTTTCAGAGACTATAATAAACATTTCACCCTGAGGCTGAGATTCATGAAAACAGTTTGGAAATATCAAACAAACTGTGATTGAAAAAAATGAGATTGAAACAAAAAAAAAAAACAAACAAAAAAAAAAACAAACGAAAAAACTTAATAATAATGAACATCAAACAAATCAACATAAAAGCAATTCATGATTACAAACTAAACCTGTTGTTTCCAGTTTTAAACTTCACCGCTGAATAGTTTCGACTGATCTCTGAACTTCTTGTTTTTTTATAGTTTCATGTCTGTGAGGTTCAGCAACTGTTCTGCAGTTTTCAGACTAACACTCAAAAAGATGATGTGGATAATGTCTGCTCATAACACTTAAATTAAAGATCTCCCCTCCAGCCATTTAATAACACTCAGAAGTCTCTGCTTTGGTGACTCTTCTGTGTTCTGGTGTTTCAAAAGATTCTATTTTGGGTGTTTTGCTGATAATGTTTCTGCTGCAACTGAACAACCTAAACAGAAATTACCAACATTTTTTTGTCCATACTGTTAACCATTTTTGTTACTTGTTTATTTTTTTTATTATATTAAGGCTTAAGGCTTTATATATTATTATATTTTATTTATTTTTTTTTTTCAAGATTTTTATGTCAGGCTAATTTCTGATCATTTCACATTCTCTGTCTGTATTATACACAAAATTAAGAATCAGATCCAAGTTAAAAGTTACCACAGTATGTCTGAACTCTTCAAGGAACTTGTGCTTTTATTCTGAAGGTGTCTGTATTTAAATTTTACTTCTTTCCTACAGTGCATTGGGTTTTTGTTTCTCCTTTGATGGGCTTTTCATGGATCCTACAGAAAAAACTCATTACATATTTGAAAAAAATACAGAAATAACACATGACTAACAAGACAATTTCCAATCTTGGACCGTGTATTTAAAGACAACTTAAATAAAGCATTTTCCATCTTCAAAATGAAGACGGTTTGTTCCAGGAACTTCCTGAATTGTGTCACTTAAATAGCTGCGTGAGATTAAATGAGTTTAAATGAATCTAATTTTACAGAAAATGCCCATTCTCATTGAAAATACTCTTTAATCTCCAAATACCATCCATTTAATCTTTTTTAAATCACTTAAAATTAATTATTTAATGAGTTGCACGGGTTGTTTTTCTGTAGAATGAGCAGATCACGTGTTAATGGTGCTTTGGAATGTGTATCAAACTCTGAATGCAGAACTATGACTTATTTTTACGTATTTTTTTCTTTGTAAATGTATTTGTAAGGTTTTGTTCCTAAGACTGGACTTATATTCAGCAGCTTCTCCTCTGGTCACCTGTGTGTGGCGACCCGGTGCAGCTGCTCCCTCATCCACAGAGCATCCTCCACCGCAGAGTCGTCCAGGGACAGAAACAGGACCTGGGTACTTTCCGGCAGGTCTGTCACCAAGCTGGTAAGGGACGAGTTGGAGCTCCACATGCACTCCAGAAACCCTGACTTGTTGGTGAAGGCGTGGATGATGAGAGCTCCTTGCTGGGCTCCGGGGCGGTATGAGAACTCGCCATCCAGAGTCCGGACGGTGAACGCAGCAGCAGGGTCTCCTGGCTCCGGTCCGGCTGCTGAGGTTCTGACGGACCTCAGGCTGACTGCGTTGTCCTGGGACTCGCAGGCCGCGTTATCCCCGGTTAGTTTCTGTTTCCCTTCCCCTCCAATCACATGAGCTGTCACAACAATACACCAAAACATCGAAAACTTTGAACGCAACAACGCCATATTCGCCTTGTGGTGAGCGACCGTGAACTCACCACAAACGTGCTGTCTGGAGCATGTCTTTCAGAAACTTTATCCTGATTGAAATGGTCTGATTGTTGTCAAACACTTCCACACAGGGGCGTTTTGACAGACTAATCTCCCTGCAATACATTTGAGTTGTAGGCGGGTCAAACTAATATCTACGGCAGCCTGTGTAGGACAGGGTACTTCAAAACGCCAAAATGACGGATGGAAAGCGACAAACCGGAATTTTCACTACTTTAATGAACCACATTGTTTAAAATTAGGATCAATGATGATAATAATGAACTGAATCAAGTCATCCTCTTAAAGATAGAGCTCCTATTCAAATACATTTCATTCCCTGTTCTTGGCATGAATGAAGTAGCTTTTCTCGCGAGATTTCACATTTTTGACACTTCGTCTGCAGAAACTTTTTATTTATTTATTTATTTATTTTTTTTTAAATCTATTTCACATTAAAGTTATTTTTTTGTATTAAGGTAAACTTGAGAAAAAAAAAAAGAAATTACATTTTTCCCATTTTTAAAAAAAACTTTGCGTGGGTAATTATGTAAATTGATAAACATTCTTAAAAGTGATAAGCATACAAAATAATTGACACTGGAATGGAGTACAGAAATAAAAGCAAACTTATACTTCATTAAAAAAGAATATAAACGTAAAAACAAGTGAAGTAAACAGCGCCTTTATGTATAAATACTTTTTTTTTGCTGCAAAAACAATTTACTCTCTAAATTATGAATTAAAAACCTCAAAATTATACTTGTATCATTATTAAACAAGTTTTTACTGAAATGAAACACAAGTAAGTCATTTTTTGTTTACTTTGTAAAAAATAAATTCTGATTGTAACGTGAATTAAATGTTTTTTTCTTATTTAGAAATTAATAAAGTTATTGTTTTGTACTTTTCTCTTTTTTGAAAGTTCTTCTTCTTACTTGTTAAAAAAATACGTTATTCTAATCTAGAATTATCCTATGTAACAACCTTAGATAGCCTTCAATATTGAAGCCCTGTGACTCACCAGAGAGGACCAACATCATCCACTCCATCAGCGCGTAAAAGCACTTGTGCGCAAATGGACCTCCATGGCGCAATGAAGCACCGATAAGCTGCTCTGTGCTCAGCAACTTCCAAAATAACACAGCAGCAGCAAGCTGTGCCCCACTTGCACACAGATTTACATTGTTATCTTACACATAGATATATTTACGCGGAGACATTAGGGAGAAATTACGCACCTTTTGCGTCGATGGAGCTCGTTAAGCTTGTTCTAATTATTGCGCTGCTTCTGACGAAAGTCTCCTGTCAAGGAAAGGATGTTGGCGACTGGAAGGAAGGATTTGAAGAGGTAAGATCCTGAATTTAAAGAAAATAAAGGCAGGTTTTGGAGATTTTTCTTCCAGCACGAGCTGTGTTTGGCGCAGTCGTCACAGAAACAAATCTATAAATTGTTAATGTTTCAAAATTAAGTTAAATGTTTATGATACAACTGCAATTGGAAATCATATATTGAAAAAGGGATTTTTTTAATATAATTTTTTTCATCTCTTGGGCTAATTAAAGGACAAATGGTCGAACTCGGGAGGAATTGAAGATATCTTAGGAAGAATGACCAGAAAACTGGGACCACGCCAGTATCTCGGACTCCTTGGGAAGAAAGAATTTGGTATGGGGAATTTAATGGCAATTCACTCTTATATGAAACTTCATATGATTAAGACATGCAGCATCACTTAAGGCTGATTTTGTTTCTTATTTCCAAAAGCAAGAACAAAGACAGCGCGTAAACGTAAGTAGTAATATTCTGCTTGCTTTCAATATCAAATCTCGAAAATAGACACCAGCACTGAGATATTTCAACCTGTTTTCATTCCCAGGGCATAAATTCCAGACTTTTGTGGGTCTGATGGGAAAAAGAGGCTTTGAGGATTAAGGTATGATACTTTCAGAGCGTTATGATGTAACCTGGAGAGTAATTTTCTTTGTTGAATCACTGACAGATTGTTTCATCCCTGCAGGAGCCTTTTAAGCTGCATGCAAGACTGAAGATCGTCATCTTTTTTTTTGTTTATGTGAAGTTTTAACAGGGTTTAAATGCTACTGTTATGATATTTGGATAAGAAATTGTTGCCGTTGCTTTATAATGACAAACAGCGCCCTCTAGCGCTTAATTCAGAGTGGTGAAAACTGGAATTGTAAGTGTCTTAAGGGGGTTTATTTGAGTCTATCAATGATTTGCTTCTCTTTTCAATGTTCATGTTTTCACAATAAAGCTCTCTCACTCCTCGGTATCATCACAGGTTTATTAAGTGACTTTGTACAATACAAATGAAAAATAAAATTAAAAATACAGAGATGGAGTACATAGCCAAGCAAATTGCGGTGTTGACTTTTCATTCGCCCACTGATCCGTGTCCGCAGAGTGATTGAAACATTTTGTTTTGTTTTGTTTTTTTTTTCTCTTACAGAATTCAGAGTCACTGTTCAATGTGAAAGCTCGTTTCTTTTCAAACAGTGGACGCTGCTTCTCAAGTCTCCGAGAAGTTTCTAAACATACAAAATAAAGTCATTACTTTAGCTGGCTCGGTATATAGAAAAATAAACTAAAGTGAAATATAACACTTATGACGTTATAAATGGTGGTCCAAGGCTAGTGGAAAAAAAAGCTAAACACAGAGGAGAAAAGAAAAGCGTAACATTTCAAAAAACAAATAAGAAACTTTAGCCATTTTTTAAAAGTCTAGAAAAAGGCCCAAGGTGCATTTTTATTGTTTTTTTCTTGAGTTCAGGGTTTTCTGTTGACACTGTTTCATTTCAGACTGTCGCACTCATAGAATGAAGGTTATTAAAAGGTTTACCAGATACACTCAAAACAAAAACAAAAGGATTAGTTAATGCCTTGTCCTCGTACTTTAATACACGACAGAAGAGCAGGTATAAGTTCATATACTGTTACTTTCATTTTTCCTGTAAACAAAAACGATTCACCAAAACTGATTGTACAACAGTCACACATGTTTCATGGGTTCGTCTCTTTTCGTCTCTTCTTAAACTGTACACATCAGTCATTTCAAAGCAACCTTGGGATGAAAAGAAGAGAGCAGCAAATCGGGGCGGGGACAGTATATCAGTTATAACAACAATAATAATAATAATAATAATAACATCAGTAATAATTAAAATAATAATTAAAATAATAATGAGGGTTTGGCCTTTCTAAAACGGGGGTTGTATTTCTGTCGGCACATTTAACACATTCATGAAAATGAGTCCCGAGGCAGCGAGGAGGATCTGTGGTGGCAGTTCTGATGGGAAGGGGGGGTACAAGTCGAACCCCGCTCTCCACCTCCTCACATACCTGCTCCACGCTCCCTCTGGTGGTGGGACGCAGGAGTGCAGCTGTGCTGGCAGACAGAGCAGGCTGGGGAGGAGGAGAGGGGATGGGTAAGGGGAGGAGGAGGGTGGGAGGAAGTGGGAGAAGGGAAGGAGGAAGTGGGTGATGTCAGTGCCACACACACATTGGCGTCCTGACCGGCAACGTTGGCAAACAGAAAAAAACTCGAGTTGGGGTGGTCCTGCCGACTGGTCTTTAAAAGATCTTTCCTTTCTTTTTGTTTTTCTCCAGAGTCCTGCAGAGGAGAGAAACAATATCAAATCATTAGAAGGAAAAAAAAGGTTTCAGATTTTACTTTTTCCTTCTTAGTTTTATTTTCCAGAAGCCTGAAGCAGACAAGCATCCAAACTATTTAAACTTCTCTTTTTTTCCTGTGAAAACGCATTTTTTTTTGTCATTTTCTCAAGACCGAGGCATTTTTCTCTAATTATTCTATTACTGGAACTATTTTCATTTCATTTTTTTTGGACAGTTTCCCTTCAGAGTAAAGAACATACAGCAGTTGTGTCAGATAATTTGTGACCAAGTCTGAGCAAATCCAACCTATCCTTTCAAAACAGTATCATATGGTAAAAAAAAAAAATGGTGTGCGTGACTTTGAAATATGTGGAGTGTATTAAACAGCTGAACCATGAAAAGTGTGACACTGACAGTGAGTGTGTGTTGTACCTGGAGGCCTCCAGTTTCTGCTGCTCCAGGCGCTGCTGGGCCTCCCAGTTTGCTCTCTCCTCCTCGAACACACGCCTCTTCTCCTCCAGCTCTTTGTGCTGAGCCTCGAGATTCTTCTTCATCTGCTCGTGACGCCGCTGAAGCTGCACAGAGAGAGAGAGAGCGGAGGACGTTAGAGAACTGGAGCTAAAATCACAGTCACATATGCCGACTTTATGAAATTTAAGAATCAGTGTGAATTCAGACACGGAAAAAATTGAATTAATAACAGATATAACTATCAGGGTCTCTGCAGGTTTCAACAAGTCAAATTTAAGAGATTTTAAGTCCGTGAAAAGCAGAAATAAATTTGTTATGAGTTTGTCACACCACAGAAACATGTCAGTGACCACGGAGCCAGATTTGAAAGATTAAAAAAAATTGCAATGTATAAAAAATTAGGTCTCAAAATCATGGAAAAATAATCACTTCTCTCTGCTATGGAACACTGGGGGCGCGTCAGTTAGAGGCGCTGAAGCCACGCCCACATACGAAAGGGGAGCTGCCTCTGTGTAATGTACAAGGACGTTGCCCACAGTAACAATGGAAGCTAGTGCTAGCAGCATGATGGGACGGACCCAGCCCTACCTGTTTGACCCATCAGAGCCAGAAACTGACTCTGAGTCAGACACTGATAGAGCTCAGCCTCGTTCCTCACAGTCTCCATCAGAATGAGCATTGATTTCTCCGATTTATGACATTTAGCAACATGGATTACTGACCAGTAACGTTAGAGCCTATCACCTACCAATCCACCTGTTTCTTCAGAAGCCTATGGGTGTCGCTATGACAGATAACTACCGTAATTTCCGGACTATAAGCAGCTAATATCTGGATTTTTACAGCTAACAGCCACCAGGGGACCTTCTAAATCTATGGATTTTACAGGTTACAGGTTCTGTGCTATTGTACTAAATGGTAACACTTGAATAAGTTATTCAAATATGCAACTTGTTAGTTGAAATGTTAATAAATTGGAAGCTTCCCCAAACAGCCATCTCCTTACCAACAATTCCCTCAGTGCAAAAACCCCCTAACATATGGTAATTAAACATTAAAACACCTGCGGCTTATATTCCAGTGCGGCTTGTATGTGTACACATCTGTTTTTTTTTTCCTTGAATTTAGCTGGTGCGGCTGATATTCAGGTGTGCTATATAGTCTGGAAATTACAGTACTTCTGCTGGTGGTTATTGGTTTCCGGGGCGGGGTTATGCTAATGATGGCTCTGTGACATAACGCAAGTATGATTTCAGACCTGCTCATTAAATCCCGAACACAGAAATCTGGAACACAGTTTGTGAAGCTGAGCTCCACAATTAAATCCTACATGGTTGAATGACTTTGACATATTTAAGGAAGACTTTTTTAAAGACCATAATTAATACAATTTAAAACCCATTACATCCATCTATACTGGCAAAAAAGTACAAAAGACATGAAGGAAAATCAGAGGCAGGGGTCAATATTAAGGTAAATAAACATCATGTTTTCTGGCCCCATCACTTTAACCACCGACCCAGGAACATTCTCTGTCATTTTCCCTCAGCTGTTCTGCTGTTATTTGCTGTTAGTTGTGTTTTAAAGTCCTCAAAAATCAAAACATTAAAAGCCGAACTGAAGTTAATGCATTTGTTTTATATTTAAAGTGTCATCAATACATTTTTAAGATCTTTCAAATTCGAATTTAAGACTTTTTATGAGATTTTGAGAGAATTTTAGACATTTTAAGGCCTTAAATTCAAATTATTGGTTCTGAGACATTTTGAAACTTTTTAAGACCTCACAGACACCCTGCTTCTAAAGACATGATGGAACATTAACAGACTATAATACACACGTCAGATTTCTTCTTTCCCATAATTAACAAACAAATGAATAAAAGCATTTATAGAATTCAACACGTCCTCTAACAGTTCACACTTATAACTTCTGAAACACATCAGCACAAGAGGAAGGAAGGCGATCAGAGCGAGAGGAGTGAAATCCTGTAAACTGCATTGTGTGTGTGTGTGTGTGTGTGTGTGTGTGTGTACCTCTGCTTCAGAGTCTTTAAGCTTCTGCACTTTTTCCTTGACTTTCATCTCGAACACCTGCTCCATCTCGACCTCCATCTTCTTCATCTTAGTCACGTGCTCTCGCCTCTCCTCCTCCATCTGGGCCAGAGGACTCCTGCACGGGGAGAACGTGAGAGCGCGCACACACACACACACAAGAAAACACACACACATTTAGACCAACACTACAGTGAGCTGAAACAATCATTTTCACACTTCTTTTAAGCTGCTAAAAAGTGAGATTTCTTATATTTATTTAAGAAGTTGTTGCATGCAGATAAAAAAAACAGGCTGGACGTATAAGGAGTGGAGGTATGAAGAGCTAAGTTTACGTTAGTAGCAGCTGAAAGTGAAATATTCATCCTGTTCTTACCAACAGAAAGACAAACTGACAGAAATCTACCCGTTCAGTTATTTATAAAAGTATATTCATCTGTACAGAAAAAAAAAACGTTTGTATCACGACAACATGAGTCCTTTGTCCCCAAAGAGAGACGACGTTTTAGGTGAGGAAGGAAACGGAACGAGAGGTAAAGTTTCAGGAAGGATGGGATCCCACAAGGCTGTGACAGGAAACCACTCAGGAGACATCTCTGCCAGCAAGAAGACGAGCAAAAAGCAAAAAGAGCAAAATGTGCAAAAAGTGCAAAAAGCACAGGGAGCCTGTGAACACCGGCTGTTAGTGAAGGTGGTGCGTTAATGTTAGTTCAGCTCTCAGGGATGATTTGTTGTTAAAAGACATCTGACATGAGATATTTGGAGAGGTGACATCTTAACGTTAAGTTTGACCTACTTGTTATTAAATGTGGTGACACGGCAGCTAAGTTACATTTTAAACAGAAAAAGGCTCACAAACAGCTTTTTCTGGGTTCAGAAGGAAGACGACTTCAATCTGAACAAGGCTGAACTAAAACGTTATGACACCACACATCTTTATCAAAGCAGAATCTCTGGGCACAGAAGTGGATTTTGGTTCCTAAACTCAGTTCTTTTTACTGCTTTTCAGTTCCACTTTTCGGTTCCTAACAGCAACACAAATCTTTCAGGATTATAACTCAGTGAGATTATTTGAAGCTTCACTAAAGAAGAAACTAACACCGCATGAAAGGAAGCATGTCCATTATGACATTTACTTCAGCACCGCATGAGTCTAAGTGAACGCCGTCTTGGATGAGCTGATTTAAAGTATCTTCACTTTTGAGTACAAAATGCAGTTAAACTGGAAACGATAAAACTGAATCAGTCCACATCCCCATCAAACGCCCATCTCTCCATTCATAAAATAATAATACCAAACACTAGATTTTTGCAGGATTTGGGCCATATGTAGGAGAAGAGTGAATCTAAGAAGCAATGGGGCCAAATGTGATCTGCCAAAATGTGACTGAGGAGCACACCAGCAGTCTTCTGATTTAGCATCATGGATTAATTAATACCGATGAGCAGATCGCTGCAGCTGACACTTTGCTTTTTGACGTTTCCAAACACATCCTGGATTCTCACTTCTTAAAGAAGATGTGAGAAAGTTTCTGATTGACGTGGATCACAGCGCGCACACACTGTCGTGATGTCATGACTCTTAACAAGGCGTTTGTTTGTTTTGGAAATAAATGGAGATCAGATCTTCTTTTTAACACTACTTTTCTTTGCTCAAGACAACTTTTTACTAGATACAACCTGACGAGATAAGGTATTTATGAACACTTACTCAGCACTGTGGTTTAAAATGTTACAACACAGAAACTTTGACAGTTTGTACAGTGATTTAGTAGCCGGCTTTTATTAGCACTACAGAGCCGGTACTCTGAGACGCACTCATAGGCTAACCTGTAATGTTAGCGAATCCTTATGTCCTGCTCATCGACCAATCAGAGCTAAAGTTTTATTGACAGACTCTCAAGTTTGATCAGATCACTGCAGAATAACTGCTGCATGTGGGTTGGAATGAACATTAGCACAAACAGTTTAGTTTGTGTCTTAGCCTTAGCTTGTGTTTTAGCCTTTAGCCTGTGCTATCACTCTCTCATTTAGCTTTCTTCTTCTCTTCTGTCCTTTTTCTGTCTGACAGTTCAGCTCCAGTGTCCACCATCACTACTAAATAAATCCCAGAAATGGTTTTCAGCAGAGAAAAACAGCTCTCTCTTCTCACTGCTAAACTTCTAACTGATAATCTCATTTTAAGTTGGGGATTAGGATCAGGCAGATATCGTGCAAATTTGTCAAGTTCACTTAGAAAGTCCTCACAGGGACTTTAGGATGCCAAGTAGAAGATCAAGTTTAGCTGGAAGTCTTATTACTGACCTTTGGCTACGAAACACTGCCACAAAATGTTTGCCTTCACTCCTGGAGGCAGTCGTTATTAAACTTAGATCAAAAAGTGCCAGAACCAAACAGCAGAATCAGCTGTTTGACAATGGTAGAGGAATTATCACCAAGAACAACAAAGAAATGATCTACCAAACACAAATTTATTTACTGTTGTGTTAAGTTTATGTTAGAAAAAATGATCTTCAGTCGTAGCTTTCTGCACTTCAGACATAAAAAGCTCATTTTTAAGTTGTGCCTTTGTCTATCATCCCTAACCGCTCCATACACCTCATATTCAAGTCTGGTTTATTAATCCAAGCAGCAGCAGGTGGGAACAGCAGTGAAAGCACAGTTGTTAAGTTTTGGCTTTAGGGAGAAAAATAGGCCATCACATTCATAAGTGACAGGCGGCATTCATAAATGTGTTAATTCAGTTTCCCCCCAACTGTTCCTGGAAAAATCTGCTGACAGAGGGAGGTCGGCTGGGGTTGGAGGAGGGGGGGGGGGGGGGGGGCCTAAGTCAACACGAGAGAGAGGAAATCACCCGAATGCAGGCCAACGGGAGAGAAAAAAAGGAAGGGTCGAGAGGAATGAAAATCAAACACAAGGGTCTCATAAAATAAGAAAAATATGCCCACTTACATTCCTTCAACTGTGTCAAGTCTAAAAAATAAGACACACACAACCAAACGCGCGCACACAGACACACACACACACACACACACACACACACGCACGCAGACAGCATGCGATCATGAGCTCATGCACTAAAATAAACCGAGTCTTCCTGACACGTTCTGTGATTTCAGAGCAAAATGTGACAAATAAAAGCTGAGAGAAACAAAATCAGCTGCTTTCCGTTTAGCAGAGTTGATCAAATGTTGAGCTGTGTGTTAGCATCAGCAGTGTGAGGCTGACATTCAGCTTTAGTGCTGAGTGAGTTAGCCGTTAGCTGTTCCCCGCGTCGGCTCGAATGAGGAAGCTGCGTGGTGCTTTGAATGAGAATGAGGACTTATGCAAAGTAGTACAGTGAGAGGACACGACAGAAGCAAAATCACGGAGCGCCTGTTGATCATCAAAAACAGAATGAATGGACGCAGAAAGAAGCACCCAGCATCGGATCTTTTATAGGTTCCTGAAAGCTTAATAACCCAAAACAAAAGTGTTTGAGTAAGATTATTTTTGTGTGTGTTTAAACAGTATGCATGTTTCTTCATGAGTGTTTCATTCAACAGATTTTATGACATTTAAACACAATCTGATGCCTGCCTCCTGGATGTAGAAGCAAAATGGAAAAACAATGAGGACAACATGACTCATAATTCATTAAATTAAGTCATATCTGTATCTGCCTGCTCTGTTTGAAACTGATTTCTTAGAACATTTTTAACTAAAGAAATGTGACTTTAAATTAGGCAATTTACCAGACAACGAGGTCGTTTAAGTCTCTTTGCTACATTTGCATATCGTGGGCTTGCTAGCTTACAATGAGGACATTATTTTGCAAATTAAATGCAGAACTTGAATCACAAACGGATATCAGTCTGCATAAGATCCTGTTTGAAAATGAAAACAGGATAAAGGACGAACTATGTCAAGCTGTTTTACATATAAAGGGTCATTCTGTGTTTTATTCCAACTTACTTACAGATGTTGATGTGACTTCCAAATCATTTCAAAACAAAATAATCAACTATTTTATAAGACTTCAGAATTAGCGGTTAATTAACTCAATCTTGAAGCACTCGGTCATTAATAACTACCAGTAATTCTGCAACATTTGGATCTGTACAATTCAAATCCAAGCTACCGTCTCTCTTGAACGCTCTCTGTTACTTACTTTGTGGACAGTTGACCTTTAGCCCTGTTGTTGTCCACGCCATTGTAGGTGACGGCAGCCAGCTTCCTGCTGCGGTAGTTCTCGTAGTGGACATTGTTCGTCACGTCTTTCAGGTCCTGCATGTGAGTTCTGCAGACAAAGGAATCGAAACATTTATTAACACTGCGCTTTGAGCTGCAACCTTAAAAGAGAGGACTCGGTAAGTGATATTCATTTGTCATTTTGTGCATCTAAAACTTAATGTTACGCAGGGAATACTCCCTTAAATAAATGAGCTTTCTTCCTCTTTCTGTTTTTTGTTACCTGATGAGCATATCCCTGAGGATGGTGAAGTCGCAGTGGTCACTGTTTTCAACTAAAAAGGGAAACACAAAGTCGGTAAAACTGTTACAAAAAAAAAAGGAATATGAACCTTTAATCATCACGCTGCCTGGAAACACAAACGTTTGTAACGTTTGGTTCCTCTTTTCCTCATGTTTGCCGTCGTGATTAAGCGTGTGAGTGCTGAATTACTTCACATCCTGTTTTTTACATTTTCATGTTGATTCATTTTTATATCAGCTGTTTTTCAGTTGCATCACTTTCTTCCATTTCTTTCAGTGTTTTAACCTTTTTCTCTGAGGTGAATCTGACCCCAGATGAACATTCGTACCTTCTGCAACCCCCCAGGGGTATTGTCTCCCTCTGACCCTCTTGCTGTTCACCTCGATGATGGTGTTGCTTCCCACTACAGCCAGCGGCAACTTGTCCTGGGTTAAGGAATTTGAATTAGTCCAGAAAGACGTTGAGACATTCATGCGATATAAAAAGTCGGGTAGCACTGAATACCTTGATCTTCTTCACCAGCCTGTTCTCTTCCTCGTCATCCGTCTCTGGGAACTCGTAGATCTTTATTTTGTGCTCTTGGATTTCTCGCATGATCTAGGTGGAAAAGCAAAAACTGGTTAAAAATCTGGCTGAAAAAGATATCAGACGGGTGCCAAAGGGAATAGTTTTCAGAGATTCGTCTGACAGAAAGGTTCATGATGCACATTTTATCTCTCACAGCGATGACCGCAGTAAAACAAACACTTCTGCAGCGGTTTGCAGCTGTGGAAACATCTGACCTGTTTCTTGAACTGTTGGCATTCCTCGGGGGTGAGGGTATCTGCTTTGGCGATCAGCGGGATGACATTGACTTTCTCGTGCAACCGTTTCATGAACTCGATGTCCAAGGGCTTCAGCCTGCACAGAGACAAGGAAGCAGAGTTACGCACGGTTCAGCCGCAAACTGCTGCGCCAAATTCCCCCCAAATCACTCTGGAGCTTTAAGATTATACACTTATGCACTAAAGTGCGGTAACGTTTTGTCATTTAAAGAGTTAACACTGTATTTTATGACTGTTTTTTTGAATTACAAAATAATTAGGAGCAATCCAAATACAGAAAAGTATCTATGACTGATGTTAGCTATGTCTAAGAACATGACCTTAAAAGCTCTGCTTTTAAAATAAATGAGTCGAGTTGCAATAATTATGTTGAAATGCTGAGCACAGCATTTCAAGATATGGAAAAAATGAATTTATTTACATTTAATTTTTTTACATCTAATTTTTTTCTTTTTTTTTTATTGTTCAAATTTGAAAATTTTCAGCATGTTCAGGAGAAGTATGTGCGTGTATGTTTCACATTTCTAACTTGTGTACTTTCTAAAATATTCTTCATTTTCCACAATTTTTCGGCCCATTCAAATGTATGGAAATTATCCGTCACCGTGGAAACCACAGAGCTGATGATGTCATATGGCCAATCAGCAGTAGATGTCATAAGGGCTTAAGGTTAGGGTTTGGAACAGAGTTTATTCACAGGAATGGTGCATGTCTCTAGAGTTCAGCTCTGCTCCTCGTCACCATGGAAACCCAAGCGGCAACCTCCGGTCTGAAAATATGAGGCGATGAGGAAGTGCTAAAATCTGCAGTTCATCCAGTGTTTGCTTGAGGCTGGCTCCGGAAGAAGTATGTTTACAGCCTGGTACAAAAAATGTCTCCCATTTGAATCGCTAATTTTGCTAACCACACGTGAATTTTTTTCTAACTCGGCAGTTTGGAAGGTATTAAGATTGCGAGTTCGCCCAATCAGCTCAGCTCACATGACTGCCAGGCGCCCTATAGCTGTTAGTGTGGAGACTCAAAGCCCGCCTCATTCCAATATGGCCACGCCGGCAGATTTGCTTCAATAAGTCTGTTACAGAAACAGACGGATGATGTCACAGAGACTACAGTCTATGTGGAAACCACACCACTGATGGTGTCATAAGCGGTTCCGAGGGTTAGAGTTATAGCTTTTTGTCAGGGTTTTTGTTTGTATTAAGTTGTAAAATATAGTTTCATATTTCATTTCATTTGACTTTTTTAGGACAAAGAAGAAAATCCACTCTTAATAAAAATCCTCTTGAAGCAGGATCCTGTGCTGTTTTATTGAGAGTGGGATGAATCTCTGTCACGTCGCCAACAGCCACGCAGGTCAGTTTACAGCTCGGTGCTTCTCTGGCGATGAAGAGAAGCCTGAAATCAACAGCTGACAAGACAACTGCTGCTTTCTCCCGGGGAAGCTATGATTAAAAACCATTTGATCGTCTTAAATCTCTTCGTATGATTCGAATTCCGCTGAAGACTAGAAGTTCAGAGCTACTTATTTTGTATCTGGTTCAAAAGAAGACTCTAAACTAAGCAGAAGAAGAAGAAGCTGACGCTTAAGGTCACGACTTCTCTCTGCTGTAATCTTTTCACCACTGAGCCACAACAATGCAGCGTTGACAGGCTTCAATTTGAAACCCCCAAAAACAACAGCTTCAGTCTGATTTACAAGCAGCACGCGAGGCCAGACCTGCCGTGGTCCAGTCATTTTACCGAGTGGAAAACAATGTAAGAAGAAAATTCAGACAGAGTTTGTGTCATTCTTACACCATCACTGCATTTTTGTGCACCAGTGGTTCAATTTGAGTTATGACTAAATTATGACATCAATCATTTACTTCTGGTGTGTGATCTTTTCCTCAAGAAGTAAACAAACTCAAAACTTTAAGACAAAACAGTCCCCAGAGTTCAGCTGCGAGCTCAATGTTCAGATTGTCCCCCAGTGTTGGAGGTCATTGTGCTCGTGTGTGAATGCATTCAGCAGCTGCTGTGAGGGGCTGCTCTGTGTTTCTGTGTGTGTGTGTCTGTGTGAGAACATACGCTGCCCATCCTCAAGGCTGAAGTACAGCTTGTGTGGTACAGAGGACAGCCTTGTACAAACACAATGTCTCAGAGAGAGGACAGACGGAGCGACAGATCGAGGAAGGGGAGAACGGAGGACAGAGGATTCTTCATTGTTTACAGTCAGTCACGGTCAACGGCTTTAAGGGCATGTGAGCGCACGGATAACAATTACATCAACACAAATTAGGCAGCTCCACACGGCCGACACAAACACACTATCCCATCCTGCAGCAGAGGTGTCTTTTTTCTTTTTATCATAGCAGGAAATAACCTCTAAAGTTTCTCACTTTTGCTACTCCCACACGATCGACTGTGTGAGTGATGCACCGAAAACAAAAGGAAAGCACATCTGAGCCGTCAACGACTACAAAAAGGTTTCTGAATAAAAAATTTAAATTCCCCTCAGCCGCGTCTTTATGATAAACCTCCATCTGCATCAACAGCCGGGCAATCCGCCAGCATCTTCCACTTGATTACTCGTTTCCCCCTCCCACCGTTTTTATTTCTCCCCGTCTGCAAGCTTCAAGCTTTGACCCTGAGTTTTTGAGACAAGCTGACTCAGTCTCACAAGATCATCCAGAGCAAACAGCCTGAGGGTGAAGATTTGGAGACAGAGTAAGACAAGACAAACATATTTACTGATCACACTCAGGAGCTGCTGAGGGTGGCCATGGCTTCAGGCTGTCGGACAAAGAGCTGCTTCAGATGGAGGGAAGAGTTCTTGGTGAAAACGCTCGAGGGAGAGAAGTTTGATTGGCTGAGAGGCTGCCATGTGATATTGGATTCTTAGAGATTAATATCTTCACCGATAACTCATATGGAAGCTGAATTAAAACATTTTTGAGCAGAAATGTGAGCCAGTCTTGCCAATGAGGAAATATGGACTGTTTATCTTCACTACCGTACAAAGGCTATCAGGCGCCTTTCTTTTATTGCAGTTATTTGCAAACCGGTCGCTGCTAAATTTAATTTCCTGGGGGAAAACTTCATCCCTTTTTTTTGCCACATTCTAACACCTTTGTTCCTTCAGGATTTTTACATTTGCCTATTTCATCTGGATAGGATCGCCATCAGAAATCAATAAACCAGACGATCTTTTGTCGCTCTCTGCTCCTGATGACTAATAAGGTGCTCTGCTACAGGTGATCAGAGAGAGAGAGAGAGGTCTGAGTGCGGTGCAGTGCCTCTTGTTAAACATAAACCCTCTCATAACCCTTTTCAACTCAAGTGGGCAGATGTTGGTGCTAATTCAGAGCTGGTTCGACTTGAGAACCATCGAAGAACCAGCTTGCTTATCCACAGGAAAGAGCCACGTCACTAAAAACATCTCAGATGTCTCAGGAATCACGTGCATGGTTTATAAATACAAATAAACAAGTTGATCTTGATGATGATGTTTCTTTTTTTAATTGAACTACATTTGAAAAACAGCATCTTGTATTTTGGTGGACTCTTTTAAATGTCAACATTCACTCAGACAGTGCTGAGCTTAGCGGTTCAGGTTGTGCATTTCCTGCTCTATCCACTCTGATTAAAGGCATAAGTAAGAAATAACTCTCCATTGATGTCAATAGATTGACAAAAAAAGTTTGATGCTTTCCCCGATCAGAGAAGGATGAACAGTCAGCTGGAGAATGATGTGGGCGAGAGAATCCAAGTATGGCATTAACCCTTTATTGCCAAACGTATCATATTTGATACATGAGTTTCAAAGACTTCCATCTCATCAACATGACAAATAGTTTAATCAAAAACCTGTTTAATTAAAAAAAAATGAGGATTATCATTCCACTACATGCAGCTGAAGTTGTATTTCGGCCCCTTTCAAAATTGTTGCTCTCAGGAAATAATCCACACACTTTTCTTTAGGAAAATCCTTGTTTATTTTCAAGAAGTTGGGGTAAGAACATCTAAACTGTTACTCATTTTCAAAAATAATTTTTTTCTGCATTGAATGTTGGCAAACCGGCCAATTTCTCAAAAATGACACAAAAATATATCATAAAAAAAATGATGAAGGAATATTTTTGTGGATTTTCTTAAACGGGCCAATAAACATCTCAGTTCCAGAAACTTAAGAATTTTCTGGCGACTTTTTGATGGGTCAGGCTTTAAAGGGTTAAATCTCATTATAATGGAAACTAATGAGGGTGAAGTTAAGATGATTTTTTTAGCTAGAGGAGGAGTTGTTCTGGATTTAAAGATGGAAATAAATGTTGAAAAATAGATGATAAATGATTGTCTCAATTTGTTTGTATGAAACGATAAATTAAACCTTCATTGGAATTCTAAGACGGCTCAAACGTTGTTTTCTTCATTACAGGTTCTGTGAGTAGAAGTTAACAACACATATACATACGATGCAGGTGTGTTTTTAATCATCCCATCTAGGTCTGAAATAGTGGCCTACCGGTGAACTGGTTCAATTTTTTATCTGAACATTCATTTAAAGTCACAGACCTGCTCCCCTGACCTCCAACTCCCCTCCATCCACTATTTTTAACTCTCCTCCTCTCCCTGCTCCCTCTCATCTCATCTCCAGCCCCCTCTTTGCTTTTTTGTTGTGCAGAGGGAAGCGACAGTTTAAGAGTTCCATTCTCATTAGATCAGCTCTTATTAGCGTCACTTACCCGTGTCCCGAGGGGGCGATGAAGTACAGGCAGCAGTGGATCCGGCTGTCAGGCATCTGTCGTCTGTTCACCCGGGATTCTGAGTTCAGGTAGTCCTCGAATTTGCTGTCTATGTGGTCGATGATCGGCTGCCAGCTGTGCGGTGAAACATAAAGCTTTTGTTAAGAAACACAAACTGAATCAGGAAAGGGGGACGGCAGCTGAAACGTGTTTAAGGTTAGTTCAGAATTTGTGATCCTTACCAGTTGCTGTTGTCGACAGCATCTCCGAACCCCGGGGTGTCAACTATTGTGAGCAGCAGCTGGACGCCTCCTTCCTTTATTAAAACTTTGGACTGCTCGACCTGACGCAAGAAAGATAAATAAAAGAAGCACCACGTCACAGGCGGCCTTTGAAAGGAATCACTTCAGTGAAGAAAATAAAACATGTTAAGAGAGGTTTGAAATCATGATCGCTGCAGGATGATCGTGTCTCTGGTCATATATTTCACTCAGAAAATCCTTAAAGCTAGCAGCATGTAGCAACACGTCGACTCACACTGTGCTATTAGCTAGCTATGCCGGGAAACCAGAGAAGCACACAAGCATCTGGAGGTAGCAATGCTGTCAGTCAGGAGCCAGACAGATAAAGTGCAGCACTTGAGGCACTTAACTTTTAGAACAACGTTGTGTAATTGGGGGAGATGGCATTTATAGCTGCAGCTGACTTGTTTAAACCAAACAGAGAGAATAAGGTCGCGCTGGAAGTGTCGACCTCTTTGTCAAAACTTCAAAAAAAAAAATGCAGTTTTGATTCAAAAAAGGAAAAAAGAAATCTGTTCAAAAGCATCAAAGGGAAAAAAAAATCATCATTTGATGAGAAAAGGGAAATAAACAGAAATTCAGAAGCCGAAATGGAAAAGCTCCAGTCGACTCTGGCACAGTGAAACTGTAAATCATGATGTTTTAAAAACAGCTTTAACTTGACGTCTGTTGCTGCTGTAACTGTAATCTGGCGAGTCGAGATATTTGATGTTATCAGAGTCAGCTTGAAGGCGTATAGTGCAGTTAATCTTCTGCTGCTGGGAAACAAACAATGAGAGAAGAAACAATAACTCAGTCGTGTTTATGTTATTAGGAGAGATGAGCTTGAAGATGCTGCAGGAAGAGTTTTGTGGGTTTGTGGCCAAACCAAACCTCAAAGTGAGGATCTGGAGAGCTGCCACAGCTGCTGGTTGCTCGGCGAGCTTTACGAACCAAAGCCATTTGGTTTGCTGCAAACTGACCTCTGAATCAGCTCACCCTGCAGGTGTGTTTATACCACACCTGTGTGAAACCGACTTCACTTTTCCACAACGTACCTGCACTGTCTTTTTGATTCGATGTGAGGGTCCAGGATACTCTGAAGAATACAGGTCTGTCAGGAACAGAGAGTTGATCAACGTGGATTTGCCCAAACCTGACTCACCTGGGAAGACAGAAGAGACAACTTAGCGTGACCTGTGAGGTTCATCGTGGTTGTAAAGTTTAAATAATGTGAAAAAAGCACAAAATATTGAGAGTGGTGAATAATTTCTTTGTTGAAACAATGTTTCTTGGCCATAAATCTTAATAAAATCTTTTCACAGGACGAGAAAATCTGTGTAAGAGAGGCAGCCTGTGTCAAACTCGGCATGCCGATTCTTGAAGCAGATGCTCACAATCAGTCACCTGAAGGTCACTGTTGACGTCTTAAAGACAGTCAAAGGGCACCTCTCTTTCCAAGGATGACACTGACATTTGTCCGACACATTACTCCATTTGCTTTAACAGTTGAAAAGCTTCAGGAAACAACGGAGACAATGCCCCTTGTTATGTGCAGCTGACTGGCTGTGTGGTCCAGGGAGGCTTCTCAAGCTTGGTCGGCCATTGTGCGCCCAGTTTCCAAGCTCCCGATGAAAAGAATCATTAGTGGAAATGACCACTGACGCTGCCTGCCTTGGCTGATGTCCACAAGTCAATATTTAACAAGCTAACATTTACACTAGAGCTCCAGACAGAGAGTAATGTCAGGAGCTTCTATTGTGGCTTATTTGGCTCTTGTGCGCAGTATGTGCGGCGTGTCGCTATGTGTGTTTCATTACAGCATGAAGTGATGAGCGATCTATGAAACGGGCTGCTCTGCAATGTGCGAAAAGAACAGGTTGTTGGGTCATGTGTGTCACGGGTCACGGGCACAGCAGACGTGCCAGTCA
Organism: Labroides dimidiatus; assembly: GCA_030710495.1. Classification (NCBI taxonomy): domain Eukaryota; kingdom Metazoa; phylum Chordata; class Actinopteri; order Labriformes; family Labridae; genus Labroides; species Labroides dimidiatus. The sequence continues at coordinate 6,356,132 of CM061148.1, forward strand.
CTGCTGGTGTTACCATTCCCATCCCTTTCTCTCTCCACTTCCCTTCCTCTATCTTTCATCCTCCTTTCCTATTTTCACAGCACAGTGATGACACATTGCGTTTCGCAGCGGGGACATGTGGGCTCACAGCTCATCTGAGCCAAGAAAAGCTGAATACTGTGTGTGATGCTACCACAAAAACAATGGCAGGCATTTAACCACCGCCGAGTCCACAAGACCCCCATGTGCCATTTGTTTCTCCTCTAATTACTCCCCAAATGCAGCTCCTTTTTTTTTGTTTTTTTTTTGCAAACACATTGAAACACTCGCAGGCCCCAGAGGACCACTTGTTTGGCAGCCAGCAGCTGACAAAGGACACCGCAAAGAACAGGAAACAAAACAGAGCGCTTCATGATGAGGATGTTCAGATGTTAGTATCTTAAATAGGAAAAGTTGGCAAAAAACAATAAAAACAACAAAAAATACAATATATCCTCAACTAACTGTCTTTTAATGTCTAAAACCCAAACAAAAATTTAGTAATATTCACGTTTTAGGAGCTGGATGAAGACAATTCTCAACCTTTTACTTCTGAGACCCATTCATGGTTCATCAAAACATCCACTGATGTGACACTGCAACCAAAAAGGCTGCTCACGAACTGAAACGTATCAGCGGCACAGCAAGGAAGCAGCCTGTAAAACTGAAGCGTAAAGAGCTCGACGGGATGCAGGCTATTCTTAGAGGCATGCTGGGTAAAACTCTGCTGGTCCCACCACAGGAAATGGTTTTGACCTGAGGACTTTCTCCCTCCAAAGAGGGACAGATCAGCCGAGGAGGATGCTGGCCTGGTGTCAACCACCACGTCGAGGCATTCTAAAAGACCGTCCGCGCGTCTGTTTTGCTGAGAGCAGCTTTTTTGAAATCCCTCTCATGTGCTTCTGTTCGGGGGACAGTTTCAAGGATCTGATCTGAGATTCATTTAAAAAAAAGTACAAAAACGACAAAGCGGGAGCTCTATCTGCTATCAACATCTTACTTTCAAAGAGAAACCACAGGAACAGATTTTAAGATGCCAACTGCAACAAATACAATGAAATGATTCACGTAAACGAGGTCAAGCAGAGCGCGGAACGGCGTGTGTTCTTACCAACGACCATCAGGGTGAACTCGAAGCCCCTCTTCACAGACTTCCTGTACACTTGGTTGGGGAGGCTTGCAAAGCCAACATATCCTTCCAGATTCTTTTGCTGCTGTAAGAGTAATAAAAATACACACATCAAAAAAAAAAATGTGGAGGAATCTTATCTTGAACCCATTCCTTGGCTGCAAACCTCGAAAGGAGAGTTTAGAGTTACACTGCTCCCACACTTTGCTAACACACTGAGTCCTTATCTGCTTATAAAAAGCTTCTTTTGCTCAAAAGTTCAAAACAGTTACATGCATAATTTGCAAGAAATGTTAATTCTACATGGAACCAAATACAGAAATTCAGAAAGAAATAAAATGACATGAGCTGTGCATCATCAGGGAAGTCCAAAACTAGATACCAAGCTTTGACTTCTCCTTTTATATAACTAACTACTGTGTTTATTTAGCATCCTGGCTCAGATTAGTAGTTCTAAAGCATACAAATCAGATGGATATAATCTATGATACACAAAGCTCAACTGCTTGTCTGCACTAAGCTATAAGGAACAACTACTATGAGGAATATTTCTACAATGGCACAAACGTTATGGTCTTGTAGAGTTAGAAGAAGCTAGCTCTGTGCATAGAGAGCATTTGCAACCAAATACTAAATTATTTTCAGAATCAGAATACTTTATTGATCCCCTAGGGGGAACTGCTTTGGTTGGTCAGTGCTCTGTTGTCTTATTTTTTGTATAGAAATATTTTCTAAATCAAGTAATCTAAGATATTGAGATTATTTTTATACTTACAGCTGTTTTGTGTACATCAACAGTCCAGTCCCAAAGTCCAGGAGCAAGCCAGCATTTCCGGGGTCAGCAAGCAAAGAGAGAGAGAGAGAGAGAGCACAAAAACAAAAAAAAAGCAACAGGGAATCAATCTCAGGCCATCTGACAAACAACCCATTCTGTCTCCAGAATCAGTTCCCAAAGCGGAGAGGCCCGGGGGCAAAATGATTCATGATCTGGGCTACGATAACAGCTCAGACAGTTGGCCAGTGTGGTACATATTCCACTCCACTTGCTCCTTTAATGTCAGTAGCACCATAAAGCAGAGGCCCACTCTCTTCTGCAGCTTTTTTTCTATTCGCCTGTGGCAAGGAGAACATTTCTGGCACTAACGCCGCAGCATCTTCTGCCTACAAACAACAGCCCACATGTCTCTGGTGTGACTGTGACTTAATATGCTGATTTTCTTACAGTTTAATCTCAGCAGAATCACACTGATTCAGATTGTGGATCATTAGATGAGGGGTCTTGCAGATAAACAAACTCTGCAATAACCTTTTGACACAACTATTGATGTGTCACTTGAATGACAGCTGTCTGTTTCCTGTCAGACAATGTCTGGCAGATTTGCTAAAGGAAGTTGCTGCAATTTGAGGACGTAGCTGCATTTTCCTTGTTCTGATAATTTAAAAAGTCTCTTCTGATTACAACAGAGGCGTGTGTCAAGTTTAAAGTAAACAGCAGGCTTCACATTTAGACTTTGAGTCCATGTTTTGACTTTTTTTTAAGATCACTATCCTCAGACTCCTCAGACCTGAGAGGTACTAGATCCACTTTAATCCAGATTAAACGGCAGCCTAGTAACCTCCTTATACCTAACCGTCACACATCTGACTTGTTTGTCTCTGACTGCCTAACCTAGATGCCCCAGCCATGGCAATCTAATCAAATTATTGATCACGCACGAATGCAGCCCCCATCTCTCTGGCACACAAAGGACGAAAAGTGGTCGCACTCCATGTTTGGAGCAGCATTTTGACCAGGTTTTCATGGACACATGCAATATAAGCATCAGTGACGCTACTCCGCAGAATGTGAGACTATTGCCCCTGAACTCAAACTACTAGATACAAAGCTGAAATGCAAATAATACTTGTTTCCCTGCTGTTCCAACTAGCTTTAAAGTGAGTCGTTTAATACAATGTTAAATACTACGTAAGCTAGTTAGTCAAATTGCTCAGTTGTAAACCTGACAGGATTGTTAATACAGTTAGATATTTTAGTTAATAACACTCCCAGAAACGTTTGCAAAAATACTTTTCTCAAGACCCAAGGCAGGAAATGACTCTCCCGTTAGGTTATGCTGCCGAAGCCAATGCTAACAACTAGCCACCTAGCTACCCATCCAACTGGAGGCGGACGACTGGGCGTTGGTTGCTCAGACAACTGCAGAAGCTGAATATCGAACTGCTCAAATAACGAACCCAATCCAATTAAAAGCATCGCGGTTAAGTTTTACGACACCGCTCTTGAAGTAAGTCGTGACAGTATCTGACTGCAGCAGTCTCACCCATAACGTTGACGCTCCCTGCCGCCTCAAAAACCGATCATTCACAAGCCGACATTCCCCTTCTCACTACTTTTGCCCGAGCTACGCACAATGAGACACGTACAGCCTACTCAACCTAACGGATCTACGGCAAGAGACTGACGTAGATCCTACGTGAATCAAAGAGGGAGGAACACTCTAATCTCGCGAGAACTTGTAAATCTTTTCAGAATGGAAATGTTCTCGCGATAAGTTATCCTCAGACCTGGGCAGTTTTTCTTTTGGGGCAGTTTAGTTTTAGCTCCAAATACAAATAGGTAAAATGTTTTATATCATTAAATAAAAATGTTTCGAAATGTATTAAGAGACTAAAAACTAAATTTCTTATTCAAAAGTATAACCAGCACGGCATTCGTCTTATTTCTTTTTAATTATCTTACTATCGCATCTTCTTATTTTTAATGCTATTTTTTAACTTTAACCTTTATATTCCTTTTATTTTCTTATTTTAACTTTCCCCAATCTTATTGCTTTTTCAATACTTAACCTTATAATTTAAATAAAGATTATTTTAAATTCAAATTTTGTTCACACAATATTTTTCTTGACTTTGTGGGAGTAAGGTGGAAACGCTGACGCCATTTTTCGAGGGTTGACCGAAAAACAAATTCACATTTGCACGCAGTCAACATAATTACATGTGTTCAAAACCGTATTTGTAGCTTAAAAGCATGGATTTTGTACAGGTTTCCCTCTATCGCGTTACAAACGTCACGTGACACCAGAGGGGGCTTGTCTCTTGATTTCAAACCTTATTTTAACCTTTACGTCTGATAAAATACTAATATTTTACTATAAATTTTAAGTTTTGATGCTTTTTATGTCAAGGATAACGTGTTTAACGACATTCCAGCGTCAAAATACCTGTGCAGGAGGGAAAGGAGAGAAGCGTCTCTTGTTGCCATGAGAACAAACAGTTCCTTAATATTGCTAGCTGGGATTGGTTAAGAACGCGGTGGAGTTTTGCATTGTCTTTTCTCATTTGCTATTGTATGGGGTGTTCGAGGAAGGGAACCAGGACTTTGATGGCTAAGACTTAGGATGTTCTAAGAAGCTACTGTCGTATTTGACAGGCCAGAGCAGCTCTTTTTTGCTTGATTGTGATGTTGAAGGAAGGGTAAGATACGTTTTTAAGACAAACATATACAATCTAGCTCAAAAGCTATCAATTTCACTTGTTTTTTTAATTCTAAAATGTAACCTTGTGCTAAAAAATGTCTGCAGATGAACCACAGGTTACTCATGGAAACAAATGGAGAATGCTGTAGAATGTCAAATTCTACCAAAAAAGTAAGAAAAGAAGAAAAAATACCTTTGAAATCCAGAGGAAGCCTAAGCAAGTAAGCTCCTCACAGATAAATATAATTCTGTTTAACAATAACAGTTCATATGATATTCCCCCAATAACAAATCACCTGATAAGATTGTTTTCTAGGGAATCTCATGATCTCAGGAGGCTGCAGTCCCTGCTTGCCAAAAGCAGCCCCAGACAAGAGGTGAAAGACAACAAATGACGCCACACTGAAGGACTGTGTCTAGACTTTTTGATAACGCTACAGACCAGCTCATATTTCTTCAGGCCTGTGTAGATATTGTGGTATGTGATTCTCTGTGTTGCAGGTGGCAGCGCTGAGTCACAGTAAAGTACGCAACAGTGGAGCCAGCAGATTTCAAGGCCAGCATTCTCCAAAAGACAGCAACAGACTGAAGAGTGGGGGCGATATCAAGAGTGAAGCTGCTGAGCTGGAAAAATTCAGGTTTTCAATCTAAATTGTGCAACCTTTATCCATGACAACTGAAAATTTAAATTCTTTAGAGATTGAAACACAAAAAATTCAACTCTGAATGTGAAACAATAGGACATTGCCGCTATTTCAACACAAATCAGGCTTTATATCATTAAGAAATTAATGAACGAGTCATATCAGTACCTTGTTTTTGACTTATTTCAAGACAGAGCGATGCAAATTAAAATGCAGGAGTAAGAAATATACTTGTCACTTAAGGTCATGATGGAACCTGAGTTAAAATGTTAATTTTATTGAAAAATGATGAGACTTGTTTTGCATTTGGAGGTTGTTCAAAGCTGTTTTTGTTGCTGAAAACTCAATATTTACTTTTGCTTTATTTAAAACAATGATTTTTCAGCATCACATACAGAGAACAAAGATGTTTCAGCAGCCACCCTCTGCACACGCTCTTCTCTGACATCCTTACATGTTTGATCCAGAACCGACTCTGCAGGTGATAACATAACATAACGTTTCTGTCCACTATCTTCTCTTTTAGCTCACAAGATTCATAACAGATTCACAATATTTACTCGTTTTATAGTGAATGGATCGACCATGCAGCACCTGAGTCTGTCCTAAGAGTTCTGATATGCCTGAGATTACTGATAAGAGATCCTCAGCATCAGGTACAAACAAAAAAAAAATGTATTTTTGTGTATTTTTAAATTTGCTCGTTTTGTGAAAACTCATCTCTTTTTACTGCTTTCTTTAGAAAATCCTTCATCAGCTCCAAGGCATCACTTCACTCGCAAGGGTAAAGGTTTTTTTCCCCCTCACATGCCTCTGCAGGTTTTTCCACATAAATCTCACATCCTCACTGCTGCTCGATTTCTCCTCAGTACATGGATTCTGTTGCTGTCCTGGACACGTCATGTGGTGAGCAGGCGTTTGCAGTGCAAAAGCTGGTCACAATGACATGTGAGTTACCCGAAGCGAATGAAGAGACACCGATAGCACGAGGGACTGCAGAGTGAAGCACTGATAGTGCGAGGGATTGTTTGTGCTCTCATCCTTTGCTGTTTGATCTGCAGATGTGTTTCAGAGGCTGTCTGCTGCTGAGAATCAAAGAGTCTGTGTCATCCAGAGCGGTGCTCACAGGGTGAGTGATAAGTCCTGCTAATGCTGTCTGTGATTATGAGCTGTTTGTCTGAGAAATGAATGAAGGGATATAGTATTTCTTTCACACTTAAGTTGTAAGACATACGGCTTTGTTAAGTAATGCTGCCAGAAGCGTGATAGTAAAAGCATCGCTGTGCGTCATGTGTACAAACTATAAAAGAGTTTTGTTCTCTAATGAAATGAATGATCCATAGACCCTGGTGAAGCTTCTCTCCACTACAGACAGCAGTGTGCTGCAGGGAGCCCTGCTGGCCCTCACCACTCTGGCTGAGAGGTAAGAAAATACTTCATGCATTTAATAAACTCATAATTTCATCTGTTGCAGTGACGCAATACTTTTCTTCTGCAGCCCAGAATGCAAGGAGGAGATTGGTCAGCTCCTGATCGTGGAGAGCCTGCTTGTCATACTGCAGGAATACGACCTGCTGTCAAAGAGGTGATCAGCTGATGTGTTCATCTCACGTCCTGTTGAAACTGGAGCTTTAAATAAACTAACAAATCAAGTCCGCTTATCTGAAAAAGCACAAACAAATTTAATTTATGACCCTTAGGAAGCTTTCAAGTGCAGCCAAGAAGGGATTATTTGATTTAAAGCAACAAAACTAGCAGCACAAACGCAAACAAGCAAGCTGACTGTGATGTTTTCTTCCAGAATGAGCGCAGAGCTCTTGAGGCTCTTGTCCCCGGTGAAGCAGGTGAGAGACCAGGTGAGGGAGCTGGAGGGTCTGCCGGTGCTGCTGAGCCTGCTGCACAGTCAGCACCTGAAGCTGCTGTGGAGCGTCGCCTGGGTACTGGTCCAGCTCTGCGAGGATCCTGATACCAGGACAGAGATCAGGAGCTGGGGCGCGGTGCAGCAGCTCCTCCGTTTGCTCAGCAGGTTCATGATTCACAAAATCAAAATCACCTGCCTGATTCTGTGCTGTACAATTTTCCCAGTTTTCTCTCTTTGTGTAAATATTGATCATTTCAGAATTTAAAAGACTAATTCACAAATTAAGTATTATCATTCTATTATGATTTAGGATTCTCAGGAGACATATTAAGACAAGAAGAGATGCTGCTTTTTAATCTTAATTGATGATCAGGCGCCAATAAACAATGATCCTACATTTCCCATAAGGCATAGTGGGTGATGTCACAGGCATTGTTGTATACAGAAAGAACTGAAAACATACAATACCAGATTTTATTTGGATTTTAAAGGGTGTCTAACAGGAGTAACGTGACAAAATGTTAGTTGCATCATGGGAATTGTAGGCTCAAGAGACTAGAGCTTCCACAGCATCATTTTTGTCCATTCTTCTTTTTCAGTGTCTCATGTGAGGCCTCCAACTTTATGTTAGTACAACACTAAGTCACACTGGTCAATTTATTTATTTTTTAAAGTAAGAATTAAGCAGATTTCTACTTTTCTACACACAGAATGAGTCAGTACGTCTCTGATCAGTCATCTGTAAGAACAAAGATGTAAATGAGCTTCTTTTCCAAGTGTCCCAAAAAATGTATACATACTTTAAATAATTGTAAACTAGGTGTTATATATATATATATATATATTTAATTTTCAACATCTAAAAGAATTTACAAACATCATTCTATTGTTTTGTCACTGCCTGTTCTCAAAATGATTTCTGTTCTGGTCCAGACACTGCCGACAACGCTATGCGATAGAATAGCACACATCATGAAACAATTCCCTCGGTATTTGCGTGCATTCACGTTCAATTGTTGCTCTCAGTTCAGCGACTGTTTCTTCAGAGTTTAGTCTGGCTGCCATCATTTGGTTCAATGGGTTCAATCTGCAAAGAAAAAACAAACAATTGAGTTCTCAGCTGTTAAAAGAAAAAAAAAATTGGGACACCCTGTGTATTCAGATTAGACCCAAAAATCATTACACATGAACATGAGAACAGTTTGTTGTTTTAAATCTTGGAGTAAGTGATAAAAAAGTACAATATTTACTCTATTGGATAAAGTGACGTGTAAAATATCTGTCTTGCAGTGACAGGCAGTACGTCTCTGATCAGTCATCCTCTGAGACCAGTACTAATGCAGCCGGCCGCATCCAGAGGGATCACATGAGAGAGGAGCTGAGCCTGCAGGAGGAGGCGGACAACATCATGGTCCTGCAGTCAGGTCAGGAACTCAGAGGGAACAAAACATGGATGAAGTCTCTGGTCTATGTTTTCTGAAACAAGGTTTTGAAGCCAAATGTTGGAACCACATGCACATCGATTCAAAGACTTCTATCTCAGAATCAGAATCATGTTTACTGTCAAGTAAGTTTTCACACATACAAAGAATTTGTTCTGGTGTTCTTGGTGCAAAAATACAAACATGTAATTTAAAATGAGAATAAGAATAAAATTAAGAATTAAAAAATTAAAATAAGGTGCATGCATCACTTAGTAAAGATACTGAAGTAAAAAATATAAAAATATGATAAAAAAATAAAAAAGATTTTAAAAAAAAGAGCCTAAAAATATGAAACAGTGTTATTCACATAATTACAGTCACATGAGGGGTTAATGTTACATAATGTAATGTAACTCTTCAACATGATTAAAACTTTCATTAAAAACATGTTTAAATTAATAATAATAAAAATGCTTTTTACGACCTTGAATATTATCTTTCCACTACAGGCAGCTGAAGTTGTATTTTGGCCCTCAAAGTAGCTGCTTTCAGGAAATAATTCAAAATCATTGCTAATTTTTAAGAAGTTGCAGCAGAAATAGCGTTTAGATTTTTATTTATTTTCAAAAAATAAGTATTTTCTGCGCTGAATTGATGCATTTTTACTAAGAAATTTTCTAAAAAAGTTGCCAAAACTGCCCAATTGATCAAATGTGATACAAAAAATATCCTAAACATATTGATATCACAATATTTTTTGTAGATTTTGTTAAAAGGGTTAATAAACATCTCATTTTAAAAAAAAAAAAAAAAGAAAAAAAATTGATTTTTTTTATTATTATTATTGGTCAGGCTTTTAAGGGTTAAATATAACGTCCAACTTTGATGCAGTCAGAACAGATTCGAGTTAGAAAAATTGAAAAAAGGAAGAAGAAGAAAATGAATAAAAATTAAAAAATAGTCATTGGAACCAACCGTGGCTTTTTAAATATTAAATCATGATGTGAAACCTGCACATCAACGTGACACAGAATGAGAATTCCTGGCATAGTCTGCCTCCAGTGGACACTTGAGGAACTGCAGCCACGTCTCTGTCATCATTCGATGCTGCAGGAACTGCGTAACTTATCATGTTCTGCACATAAAATATTCAGTATTCTCTGATGTTTGAAATCCTGCAGTGGAAATTTGGTTTGTTGATAATTAAAGACGGTTAAAAAAATCCTTGCTGTAAATTCTCACCCCAGAGGAGTCTTATCAGTGACCGAGAATGTAAACAATTTGTTCCTGTAGTGAGAACTCAGACCTCTGAGACTTCACTCTGGTAAGCTCTTACTTTGGAGGAAATGCTTTTGAGTTCTCTGTTTCTTAATGTTTAAAGACACAAGAAATTAACAAAAAATAAGCTATGTGGAAAAAGTTTTTGTCAGTGTTTAAACACATTGTCATAAGATAAAATTCTGCTGTCAAAGGTGTTGAAATGTCAGTGTTCCTTGTCCTAACCCTTCTTGTAGTTCAGGGAGTGTTTGTTGATACCCACAGATGTGTCTTAATCTCTGTCTGAGACTTCCAGATTACACGTAAGAGATCTCAAATTAATACATATCTCCTTTAATCTCTTTTCCAGCCTGCTGCACAGTTTTGACTGAGCTTAGTCTGGATGACACATCTGCTCATCACATCTTGCTGGTGAGAGAAAGTCCCCGCTGGAAAATTTTAACTCCACCAATGTGAAACATTTTCAAACATGTCCTCTCTTCTGATCTTAGGAGAATGGGGTCTATGTAATTGCAAAGATGATTCTGCAACAAAGCTCAGGACCAAAAGCCACGTCTCTACAGGTGTTAAATAATATACCAATGAATGAATGAAGCTGTTGAAACCATTAGAAACTAACACATTCGCTCCTTTGTTTTGCATACCTGCAGTGTTATGCGTTTCGGACCCTCAGGTTTCTCTTCAGCGTGGAGAGAAACAGACATTTATTTAAGAGGTAACGCTCAGAAAGAAAAGATTTATAACTTTGTTTTGCACAACCTGTTTCTGTTTTGCTGCTTCTGGATGTCTGTTTTTGGGAAAATATGTCTCCAAAATGTTCTCTTAATGCCGTTATGTAATCCGTCCTCCCCTCAGACTCTTTCCCACAGACCTCTTTGAGATGTTTATTGATGTTGGACATTATGTTCGGGACCTCACGGCCTATGAGGGACTGCAAACCAGAGTTTCCCTCTATGCTGTAAGAGAGCGGTTTATAAATAGATCGGCTTATTAATCTGGACTGGGGGTGTTAGGTTTAAAGAAATATGACTGTACTTTAAGAGGGGTTTTATTTTACACAGAAAGAGGAGCTGGACAGTCTGAGAGAGAGCATTGAGGCTGTGGACCAGAACCGGCCTCCCCTTAAGGTCATTAATGGTTACTCCATCCTGGACCACCTGGGCACTGGGGCCTTTGGGAGTGTCTATAAGGTACGACCCCCAAAACAATCAACAATCACGTCTATTTTAAGATCTCAAATCTCCTGTAAAGGTGCGTCAGGTGGTTTAAACTTAATGGTACTGGCTCTGATTCGATGGCAGGTCAGAAAGCAGAGCGGTCAGAACCTGCTCGCTCTGAAGGAAGTGAACCTTCACAACCCAGCGTTCGGTAAAGACAAGAAATCCAGAGACAGCAACGTGGAGAAAATCATCTCTGAGCTTTCAATCATCAAAGAACAGGCACAAAGTTCCATTTTTAACCATCTAGATTAGTAATACCCTTCCATTGTTTGTTTTATTCACGTTTTCTTTGCTCTTCTTCTCTAGATGTCACACCTAAACATTGTTAAATACTACAAGACATTCAAGGAAGGTGAGAAAATCTTTTTAGAGCAGAATTACTGCAAAGAATAAATGATAGAAGAAGAAGAAATGCTGCTGATTTCAGGTGAGAAGCTATACATCGTGATGGAGCTGATCGAAGGAGTGCCGCTGGCTGAACATTTTAACTCTCTGAGGGAGAAGCAGCAGCAGTTCACGGAGGACAGAGTCTGGAATATCTTCATTCAGGTAAAACACCTGCTCTGTTAAACATCTGAGCGTCTCATCCTGGTAACTTAAACTCATTGTTGTCTCAGTTGTGTCTTGCGTTGAGGTACCTCCACAAGGAAAAGAGGATAGTCCACAGAGACCTCACGCCAAACAACATCATGCTGGGGGAGAAGGACAAAGTCACCATCAGTGAGTGTTGATTCAGAGCTTTCCACTCACTCTGCTTCCTGTTATTATAAAAGATAGTTAACTCTTTCTTTATCTGCCTGCAGCTGACTTCGGCCTGGCAAAGCAGAAACAGGAGAACAGCAAACTAACGTCAGTGGTCGGTACCATCCTTTACTCCTGGTGAGGAAATCATGATGAGCATCCAGCTGCTGATAAGATAAACTTCAGTTTTTAAAGCTCGAGTCATAAAACAAGTAAATTAAAAATGATGGATAAAAGCAAAGAAGCATTATGTGAGAGTTTATGATTGTATTTTGTATGTGTGTGTGTGTGTGTGTGTGTGTGTGTGTTAGTCCAGAGGTGGTGAAGAACGAGCCGTACGGAGAGAAAGCTGACGTCTGGGCTTTGGGCTGCATCCTCTACCAGATGGCAGCTTTACAGCCTCCTTTCAACAGCAGCAACATGCTGTCGCTGGCCAGCAAGGTTCAAACAAAACACACACACACACACACACACACACACACACACACACACACACACACACACACACACACACACACACTGAGAGTTTGAAAATATTTCCCCCTGTTGCCTCTTATTACTCATTCTCTCTTTTCCTCTCATTGTCCCAGATCGTCACGGCTGAATATGAGCCGATCAAAGAGGGGCTGTTTTCAGAGCGAGTCACAGAAATGATCAGATGGTGTGTGTTTTTAAAACAACTTGGTTTGACGTGTTGTTGCATCTGCAACACAGACGGAGCCTTGAAAATCAAAACTCCTGCTTAGTTGAAGAAGTCACAGTTGAATTCCTCTTTATTAAAGTTTAGTATTTATGATAAGGTTTCGACTTTTTGAGAATTACTCCTGCTCTTCTGTCTCTTACGTGACTTCCCATCAGGTGTTTGAGTCCAGACGCAGACCAGCGTCCGGACATCATGGCCGTCAGCTCCAGGATCTCTGACCTCATGATGAGGCTGCTGGACGGACTCTTCACTTCCCAGAATGCACTGGAGAGGAGGGCTGAGAGAGACAGGAAACGAGCACAGAAGTACTTTGTGGAAAGGCAAACAAACAGGATGAACTGCTGCCGCTCAGAGCTCACTCAGGTCAGCTAGGATCTGAGCTTCAACAGGGTGTCCCTGAGGACATATCAATTTCTTTATGCACACATGATCTGATGAAATATTAAAGCTAGTATGAACTTGTATTGTTCAAATCTGACTTTATACCACTTCTGATTGTTCCGTTGTTTTTTTGGCTAGCTACTCCTCCGACAAATTTTCAACGATTTTCACTTTTCAGATTTTAAAAAACGTTCAGCATGTTCAGAAGAAGTGTGTGTGCACGAATCCAATTTCTAACCCTTTTACTTTTTGAAATTTTCACTATTTTCCTAATTTTTTTGGCCTATCAAAATGAATGGAAATGATACGTCACCATGGAAACCACACACCTGATGATGTCATGATGGATAGAGGAGATGAAGTCATCCACCTTTTTTCTGACTACCCATAGTTCATAGCGATTGTCAGTTTTGCTCTTCCGATTGAACGTTCTGTTTACGTCGCCATGGAAACCACAAAGCTAATGATGTTAGCCTAGCTGTCATACTCGCTCTAATAACCGGCTTTTAAAAGCAAGAAAGCAACAAAATGTAGAAAAATCGGAGGTGTAGTCATGGTGCGAATGTTTTCAAAAAAGTTTACACAGAGCCCTGTCAAGCATTATTGATTTCACGTGAGTTGTTTTGCGCTAGCTTGCTGGCAGCGGCAATCGGAAGTCGATAACCGCCAGTGGATGTCAGCACCCCTAGGCTTCTGAAGAAACAGGTGGATAAACAGGACTAGTCAAAGGTCACCAACAGTGGAAAAATCTTTATTTACATTCCATCTCATAGAAAACCCACACAGCTTATGATGTCATAAGGGATTAGCGTTAGGGCTCAGCATTTCAACATTCAGCATTTGCTGCAAGGAAATGCAGGCCTCCAACTGTTGTTATCTTAAGTATCAATTTTTAAATGTCCTCTATTTTGCAGGAGCAGCCCTTGACGAATGAAACCATGACTCCACGTTTTTCTGCGGCCTGCAGTTTGAACCACAGCGAGCAGAAAATCAAACACGGTCAGACGGAACACCGACTGAGAAAACTTTGAAATTTTAAGTCATAATGTGTTAAAAATAGTTTTGTGTGTGTGTGTTCAGGTGATGCTTCAGATGGTGAGGATGAAACGTGTGACACCAAAACCAACACTGCTGCTTTCACAGGTAAACATGACAGTAAGCTGCTGTTTCCTCCCTTAAATTAATCAACCTAACTGTGTGTTTTGACCTGTCGACTTAAAATCACAGCGGCAGCAGGAAGCAAGAAGACACTGCGACAGCTTAATTATGGTGTGTCTAAAGAGACAAAATACCAAATGCTACAAAAAAACAGCATGCTAATTTTGGACCTTATATTTGTGCTAACAGCTCTAATTTTAAAATTGATTAATTCTCCGCTGCCCTCCGTACGTCTCTTGTATAACCATGTTTTGATCTTTTTGATTGTTTGTTTTGTTGAAGGATTAAAGTCCAGGGTCTGTTTTACACCTGAGCAGACTGTATCCAGGTGAGTGACAGGAGTCACTTACATCTGTGTGTTTTCATTTCTGATCACATTTGTTGAGCTTTTCTTCTAATCATCTGTCATTTCAGTGAGAATAACACCTCTGCAACGATCAAACCCAGACCAAGTACCTCTGCTTGAAATCTCTTGACAAAATAAGTTACGTACGTCACTAATATACAAATATCTCTTGATTCATCGTGTGCATGTTTGCTCTAAACTCAGTGTCGGCGGGGATCTGTGTCTCTCAGAAGAAGCTGCGACAGATTGATGACCCCGTTCAGAGACTCCTCATGCAGCTGCACAAAATCATCTTCATCACTCAGGTACAGATACAGGACAGTGTTTAACGATTATAAAGGACACTTATAACAACATTGGCATTAACCTTTGGCTAATCTGATAAAATGAATGATAAAGTATTATAATTATCTGTAATATGAAAGATTGACCTGAACCGTTTTTTTTTTTTCCCCAAGCTTCCTCCGTCCTCAAACAACAACATCAAACGACGTCTCATTGAACGGTTTAAAAAGTCTCTGTTCCACTGTGGGAGCGATCCACACAGCCTGAAGGTGGAGCTCAGCAAGGTTTGTTTGATCCACTAACAGTCCATGGCTGGTTTGCTTGTTCTGTCTGAGCAACACCCCAAAACAAACCAAGATCATGCTGTCACATTAGCTTTATTCTGAGGATCAAATTACTATTAAAAACATATTATTAGCATATTTTTAAAGTAATTTGTGAGTTTAAATGAGATTATCATTATGGATATAGGTTATTTCTAAATGCTATTTCTTAGCTTCCTGTTGGGTCGGACAGGACCGGATTGATTTACGGAACGTTGATGTCTCTATGACAACACCACACCGGCTGACGAAGATTAGCAGTGATGGTGGAGACTGGAGCTGAACTGTCTTAAAGAAAAAGGACAGAAGAGCAGAAGAAAGCTAAACAGGAGAGTGATAGAGCACAAGCTAAAGGCTAAAACACAAGCTAAAGGCTAAACCATGAGCTAATCTATGCGTGATAATGTATGCAGCAGTTATTCTGCAGTGATCTGATCAAACTTGAGAGTCTGTCAATAAAATTTAGAGTGAGGTTACGTTAGCTCTGATTGGTAGATGACATGTTAGCCTACGGATACGTCTCAGACCACTGGGCTGTCAGTAGCGCTAAAAATAGCCATCAGCTAAACTACAGTACAAAATGACGTTTGCTTGTTGTCATGTTTCAAACAACAGTGCTGTGTAACTGTTGATTAATACCTTACCTGGTCACGTTGTATTCTGTAAAAAGTTGTTTTGAACAAAGAAAAGTAGTGTTAAAAAGAAGATCTGATCTCCATTCATTTCCAAAACAAACACACACCTTGTTAAGAGTCATGGCATCATGACAGAAAAAAAAAATGACCAAACTTATTTCTATTGGCCAATCAATGTAGAAACACAATTTTAGCCCAGAACTGAATTTAAAGCCCAGTTTCTACGGGCAAAAAGAGCCTTATGAGAGTTTTCCTTAACCGAGCTTCTTTCTGTCTTCACTGTAGCTCCTCCAGGCCTCTCCAGAGCTGATGGAGTTCGGCTCAACCAGTTCAGACTGGTGCCGGCTGGTCCAGCACGTCAGTGAGAACGCGCTCACAGTCGTCCCCACAGGTAACCTTTAATGTCCTGTCACACAAAAAAACACAAAATACAAACTGTTCTCCTCAATTTGAAAAACTCCAACAAGTTTAAAGATGTCTTTGAAATCCAGGAACTTTTTTAGACTTTTAATAACACGGTCATGTTGACCCTAAAAACATACTTCATCAGGAAGTGAAAGAGATTCAAGAAAAGCAGTGGGCCTTTTTGAAACGAGTTCTCCTGATTGGAAAGTTTAACTCAGGCACAGCGTGGCGTTTAGGAATGAAGACATCCAGCAGATGGCGTTATTTAGATCCCTGAGGCATTCTTTATTGGTCCATATGCACAAATATAATACACACTGAAGACTGTAAAATCCATTCTTTTAAATTCAAAAGGCCCACATTTGGGAAGTTTTAAGATGTTTTTGGTGCATTTTTGATTTCTTTGTGATTGTTATATACATTTTCTTCATCAGCTGGATACTTGATGAGCAAATTCATAGCTTGATTTCTAATTTTTTGATAGAAAATCAGTCATTTTGTTTACTGTCTTGCAGCTGACGGGAACCTCAGAGATGGAATCACCTATCAGCAGATGCAGGTCTGTTTCTATGAGGATGTTTGGAGCTATGTATGTGTTTTGTTTCTGTTAGCTAACACTAGCTTAGCCTTAGACTGTAGATATATTTTTCAGCTGATACATTAGAGCAGATGTGTGATATTATTTTGGATCAGGGATCTCTGATTTCTTTTTGGTTGAATTGAGCATCTTATAAAGTTATGCCTCACACTCTCTCTGTACAACCCTCTCAGGCGATCATCGAGGAGCTGCTGGAGGAGAACAGCTACTACACGGGCTCAGACTCCAGGTGACCTGGACAGTTACAGAAACCGACAGGTCAGTCACTGAGCATCAGTTTGTTTGAGATTATGCTCTTTTCTCTAATCATTGGTCAAGTTAAGTTGAAGTTTATTGAAAGGACAGCGTCAGCTGCTCTACAAGCTTTAAAACACAAAATAAAATAAGAATTATGGTTGAAATTAGAATAAAAGTAGATAAAAACACAACAAAAGAGAAAAAACAGTTAGTTATTAAAATGTCAAGCTGCTAAAGAGAGACACAAGCATTCAGGGTCTGTTAAGTAAGTAAAATCATGATTCCAAATTTAAATATTGAACTTTTAGTCACCTTTGTTTGTGTTTTACGTTTGTTGGAAATTAGAGAGAAGAGATGATCAAGACAAGAAGACTTTCAATTCAGCAGCAGATAGAAAAGCACTAAAATATTTCCCTCCTCCATTAAAGTCAGGGGTGCAACCGATATATTGGTTTGGTGTTGTTTTTGGTTTGGCATTGGCAAAACTAATCAAAGATTCAGGGAAGAGGGTTTTATTCAGCAGAACAAACGCAGTCTGGAAGTACGACACCATGTCTGAGAAAAATCAGCAACATGCAGTTTGTGAGGCATGTTTTATTTACATCTGAAGAAAAGGGACAATCAAAAGTAAGAGCTTGTACGAAAAACAGACATGTGGAATTATTAAAAAAAAAGAGATGCAAAAAATCGGTATCAAATGAGCTAAAATGTTTTAAACATTGATACGAGTATCACATTGATTTTCACAATCTGTGCATCTCAAAATAAATTATCTGTCAACATCTTTTCTAAGTATTTAAGATATAAATAATGTCTGTAACTAAAAAAACTGTTTTTTATTGCTGTTTTATGACAAAGGCTGATATGCAATCTGTGCACTGTTTATTTTTTAAGTTTGTAGTCAAAAGCTTGATGAGTCGATTTCTGTCATTTCAGGGCAAGATGAGCTCCTCTTATGAATACAAACACAAAAACAAGGAACCAAACCTCCAACATCATCCAGAGCTGTTTTTCTCCAGAGTTCAGCTCCTCTCCTCTCTCTCTCTCTCTCTCTCTCTCTCTCTCTCTCTCTCTCTTTCTCTCTCTTTCTCTCTGTGTGAAACTTTTCAGGTTTTTGTGACTTTAGCACAAACTCTCAGGACCAGCCTCAGCTGTTAACTCCTCTCTGCAGGACGGTTAATCCCAGCATGATTTAAATGGACACAAGCCAAATTTCCTCACTTTTACAAACAGAGAAAAAAAGGGAAAAAAAATCACCACTTTTTGCTGTACTTGTGTCTTGATTTTTAATATTATCAAACTGTGGGATATGTTTTCTGCATCAGGGAATAACTGTGTGTGTGTTTTAACTGATGTTTTATGACGCAGAGGGCAGCACAGGGGACACTTTCTCATGCACTTTGATCCAACAGGGATAAGTCAGTTTCATCTGTAAAAAAAAAAAGTGAAACAGAAAATAAATAATATTTAATCCTGACAGCATGGAGCGCTGATCATTTGTCATTATTG
The DNA here is from genome assembly GCA_030710495.1 of Labroides dimidiatus. Lineage (NCBI taxonomy): Eukaryota > Metazoa > Chordata > Actinopteri > Labriformes > Labridae > Labroides > Labroides dimidiatus. Next base: position 6,374,506 of record CM061148.1, read on the forward strand.
AAGTGAGTGTATTTTATTTTTATTCTGCTTTGTGGAAACATGACGGATCAAACGTGTGCATGTGTGATCATTTAGACGATTGGCTTTAAAACAGCATAACAAAATTATACATTATTATTAATACATGAATGGGACAAAGAAATTAACTTGTTTGGCTTCTTGAAATGAGAATAATATCGTTACACAAGAAACTAAACAAGTTGATTTTTCTTACCTCATTGGCAGATTTTTTTTCAGGCACCGTTTTTTTTGTTGTTGTTGTTTTTTAAAAAAGGAAATAATATATTTTCTTACTTTTCAGGTGAATGTGGCTCATATAATGTCTAACAATATTTTTTATTCATTAAAAAAATATGACAAACACTGCAGATTTCAGCTTGCGCAGCAGAGCATTGAAACCAACTGCTTCTAACTTACTGAGCTTGAATGCAGTATTTTCAATGCTGCAGTGTAGTTTCTCCTTTCACCCATAGGGGGCAACACAAGCCATAATTAAAAAAGAGCTGATTAACAGCTCTGTAACCTGTGCTGCTCAGAAGTGACTCAAGTCTTCACTTTTAGAGGAGAAAGGACAAATAACAGCCAACATCCAGTACACAAAACTTTAATAGACAAACAAAACATACGAAAAGTGATCTGCTCCAGGCTTAAAACATTTGTTAAAGATGTTGGCACACTGAGAGGAGGCACATGAGTTCTGACAGTACACAGATGTTTCAGACATGTGAAGACAGCTTTGTGTCCATGAAGAGATTCATGTCAGGCACGAGTGTTTTTTTTTTAAAAGGACGAGAGTCCTTTAAGTTTCAGCCTCTGCTGTGTGTGATGCTTTGTCAAACATTAGGCCATTACCCTCAAGTTTGAATTCTTCTTGTTTGTATGGAAGCCCTGAGTGGACATTAAACCTTTGTTTGTTTTTCCTGAGATGTGGAGTAAGTTTAAGTTTTCTTTTGAAATCTCGTCAAACAAAGCTTGTTGTCCTGAGTCTACAAGGCTAACAGGTCTGAAATAACAAACGATTTTGACCATGTGAGACAACAAGAAAACAACACAAACAAACTTATCAGAAAATATTTTTTGTTGATATTCCATCAGGAAAAGATAAACAATTTGCGGTTTTATAGTGTTTCCGTCTGAGCGTGTTTCTTGTGTGTAATTTGAACAGGCTCACATTTATTAAAAAGAAAAAAAAAATAGGCAGAACATTCAACACTGTGAGTCTGAAGTATATTTCTGTTTACTTCCACATTTAATGGTTTTAAAGTCACTTCTTAATTTTTGTGGAGATTACTGTTATGAGCATGCCCGTTGATATTTAGTGTTTAAAACAACTTTTACTCATCTATGTATTCTGTAACTTTACGATACTTTAGGTTATATACATCCTGTTGCTGTGGACATTTAAAATTCTTAGTACTTTATTTGCCAAACAGAACAAAATCAAAGTTTTGTTTTAACAGTTACTCCAACAGATCGATCAGATTGAGAATGTGCTCGCTGCATGTCCACTCTGGGCTTCCGTAGATTTGTATTCATCATGAGTATTATACAGGCAGTACAAAGTATCAAACACTGGTGCTTTTCAAAAAAAAAAAAAAAAAAAAAGTGTACGGCAGTGGTCCCCAAACTACGCCCCCCCCCCCCACATTTGGCCCGGCCCCCTGAACAATACCAGCAATCAGTCTGGCCACGGCATACAAGCATAAATGTGACATTCTATTTCATAAATAATGTTATTTATTTCATTAATAGTGTTATTATTTATTTCCTGACTTTTTTTCTGTGAAGAGCCCAGAAAGGGTTATTAATATTTGGTTTTGTGTGGCTTTCTGGAAAACAATAAATGTTTACGTTTAGGCCCCCCTGCGATCGACACACTTTTTCTGTTACAAACTGACCCCGGCCCCCAATCAGAGAAGGGAAAAGTTATGTTGCCCTCAAAGGAGAAAGTTTGGGGACCCCTGGTGTATGGTTTTGTTAACTGTAAAAACAAAAGTTACTTCTGTAGAAAACACGATTATCAAAAACTTTTTAAAAAAATGAGGAACAACAAAGAAAACAAATCTGAATCGGCTCAGAAACTCAAATATGTCAAAGAAGATTCAGGCCTGCCAACAAATGTGACAATATCATCTGGGGTTAAAACTAGTGCCGGACAGATATATCAGCAGATTATTGGAAGAACTTAAAAAATTAAGTAATTTCAAAAAGGGCTGCAATCAGCAGAAGCTCTGCCAGTAATCGGCTGATTTACTCGTTCGATTGTCGCCCTTTTTGATGCTTTTCTGCATGTTTTTTTACTTGGAAATTTTTCTCTGTTGTAAAGTTAAACAAAAAATAAAAGGACAAAGTATTTTAAAACAGTTAAATGTTCTGCCTTTAATTCATATCTTTGTTTCTGTCAGCATTAAGAGACCAAAACGAAGTTATTTTATTCATTATAAATGCCAAATATCGGAATCAGCATCGGCCTAGTTAAAACTTTTAGAAAATGAAAATACTGCTGTGTATTAGCTTCCTCACAATGTACAAATCTGTCTTAAATTCAACACTGCAAAACAATTTAAAGTTGAAGCGGTTTGAAATCAGGATGCTGTACAGGAGGTTTAGGAAATAAAATGTTTTTAAATTCTTGCTGAATGGATCCAAACTCTCTCAAATGTTTTGTCCTTTTTAGACAGTAACTAACTGTTATTATAAGAATCAGGCCTTTATGAAATAGATTGAATTGAGTCAGATGCCAGAACAACATGAAGTGAGATCTCGTCACAGGAGCTTTAAATAAAGTCAGTTCACCTTCAGTAAAGTAAACAGTGTGTTTTATAAAACGTACAACAAATCAGTGGCTTTAGAAACGGCTACATATTTATCAGACACGTCAGCGATGCAGATCTCTAAACCTGCGTTGTCAAAATCTGCAGACTGCTCCTTTAAATGCATCTACGTGTGAATACATCTTTGAATTTGCTTTATTCCAGCGTTAACCTTTTACGAATGACAGTTATATACTATGAGAGTCATAAATTTCCCTTTTGTAAATATAAATCTGCTCATTTCTCTAAATCTGTTCCAGTTAGTTCAGAGCTTTCATCTTTACATGAACGGAAAAAAATAATTCTGACACTAGAGCTAAAGTTTGTGTTATTTTATGAGGTAAAATAAATCCATGTGACATCTCATGCAAATATAAATACAGGAGGAACCTGAAAACAGAGAAGTTGGAGTTGTTATGAGGAGCTGCAAAGAGGAAGTAAGAAAACAGAACGCTGATTCAACGACAGCATCGTCTTTTCTTTCCCCCCTCAGAGCAGAACTCAGAAGTTAGCTCTCCTTTTACAGCTTAGTTGTTAGTGTAACACTGAATCTCTTCTTTACACACAGTGGTTTTCTTTTTTTTTTAAAACACTCCTCTAACCACAATCTGAGGTAAGACACTGGAAACCCTCCGGACCAACACGTGTGTGTTCGTCAGTCGTGTTCCCTCCAGGAGGAGGACACGAGAGCGAGTGTTCTTTCAGCAGCTTGGGAGGGAAACGTCGGAGCGTTTCATGTGCTGAGAGGAGTCGGTGAGTCAGAGCGTTTGTTCTGGTCGCTCTCCAGGTCCTGTAGGTCCTCCAACATTTCCTCGATCAGAGGAGGCATGGAGCCCGGGATCTCCATCTTCAGAGTCACCACCCTCTCAGCTCCTGAGGAAAGAAACACAGAGGTTTTAAAGCACACATTAAAACGAATGCTTTTATCATTACTTAAATTAAAAGTCTTCAGGGTTTTTTTTTTTTTAAAGAGAGTGAAGTCCTCACCTTTGGCGCTGATGCTACGCAGGTCGGTGATCTTCATCAGCGCTTTGGGGAACATGAGCGGCATGCTGGGTCGGCGCTTGCGCGAGTAAATCTTCAGCGCCTCCAGCAGCGGCTCCTGCAGCACCTCCACCTTTGACGGCTCCTCCAGGTCCTGACGATCTGACCGGACAAACATACAAACACACAAACTTCATCTCTCTGAAGGCGTTTTTTTTTTTTTTTTAAAGCACGTCTTGTGTTCTCATGTTTCCTTGTGTACCTCCAGAGACCAGACAAATGGCGCTGAGGAGTCCGCTCTCAGTGTCGTCCATCTGCAGAGGAAGCAGCTGGCCGGCAAACGTGAAGACCTGATCAGTCAGCGGTCCGAATCCGGCGTTGTGGATCTGAGTACGAGTCAGGGTCAACCCGTCTGAGAAGGTCATGGTGTCCTGGTCTGGAGTGTAGCGAGTACAAATCCTCAAGATCTGCACCGTTAAAAAACAAAACAAAACAGAGAGAGTGAGGACAGATTTTATGATAATAAAAATAAAATGTTGTGACAACATGAGACAGAAGCAGCTGCTTGAAACTCTAAATCAAGTTGGATCTATAAGACGACACAAAGTCCTGCAGCTAGCACTTAGCGAATATCCTCGCCACTTTTAAAACATGTCTTAAGACACACTTTGGCCTTTGATGAAGAGAAGTCACTTTTATTGGGTCTTTTATTTTTTATTGTTGTCTTTTTATGCTTTAACTGTTTTTTTTGTTTACCGTTTCTGCCTGTTTTAGTGGAAGGCACTAAATGTGCTTACCAGAATGAGAACTTTAACCCCAGCTTTAAAGTAACTCCTTCTTAATCAGCCCAAATCTCTGTGTTATTACTCTGCAGTAACCAGAAGTTTTAAAGCCTCCAAAACACTCCAGCCTGTGTGATCCAGAGCGCCTGTATTTCTTATTTCACATCCTGTTACATAACTCAGGTTTGCGCCGCTGCCAGGGAGGGAGTGGAAAAAATGAAGACCAACTCCGTAGAACCTGACAAATAATTCCTCGAATGCTTCTTCAGGGAAATGATGTGAAATGTAAACACAACAGAGCTGTTGCTACGTGGCACTCCCCTGGAGCTTTCAGAGCGTGTCAGAGGAAATGATCCCCGCCCCCTGACTGTGACGACAGGAGGGAGGATAGAAGAGAATAAAGCAGCGGCACACCGCCGCAGGGCAGCTGTCTGTTACTTTGTCTTTAAATGTCAGCTGTGGATGCAGATCCACTGGAGGTTCATTGTGCAGGAGGAGTCTGCACAAAAACTGCACAGCTGCAACTTCTTCAACCTCTAAAGTTTCCACAAATAGTCAATAAATGATAAGAAGTACCAGGATGTCGAGGCAGGCAGTTTTGAGCAGGGTGATCTGATCCGCCATGGTCAGGCCGGTGAATCCAGGCACTCGCTTTGCAAACTCCACCACCTTGATGATGCACTTAGTGGCCAGCTCGCTGAATTTGTCCCACAGCCCGAGGTCCAACTGGATCCGGTGGTCCGAGCTCGAGTTCTGAACAAAAAGAGAAAACAACAGAAAGATTTCTCAGACATCGAATCTGACGACTCATGACGCGTGTCAGTGAGTTCATCACTCCTCCTGTACTGTCTGATGCGTGTCATGCTTCCTGGCGTCACTCGCTTCAGCTGACTCGTCAAACCACAAACACGTGTTGTGAAAACATTTGTGTATTTATAGAAAGGGCACTCCCTGCTTCATCCCTCCACGTTGGATAACTATTACGTAACACCGGCTACTCATTGGTTTCTGTCATGAAGAGATCTAATTTGTGGCGTGCAGGATGTGAAGCAGGCGCAGACAAAACAAACTGGCTGAGTTTTCCATCGAACAATGAGTGAATATTTGCAAAAATAGAGGAAAAATAGAAAAATTGGGGTTGTATTTTCCCCATATCGACCCCTAATGTCAATAAATGTCAGAAAGAGCGGCTAGCCCTTTGACAAGGTTAATTTTTAACCTTCTTTCCTCACACGCTGGCTTATTCCTGTCATTTTTTATCTTCTATCTTCAAAAGCAAATAATATTCTTGTACTTTTATCAACAACTCTACATCCAAATGCTTTACGTTGCTCTACAGAGAGGATAGCGTGATCGAACTTTGAAATATATTATTTTAACTCTTTGGTCTCTGTGGTGGCTCACCGTGGTGTATTTTCCCAGCTGGCAGAGAGAGGGAAACGTCTCTCTGTGCGCTCTGCAGATCTTCTCCACGATCAGCCCGAGCTCCGCCGTCAGCTCGTACGTCTCCATTATCGTCATCTTCACCGCTTCCTTCTTCGCCTTCCTCCCGTTCCTGTCGTTTCTCACAGCTGAGGGGTGAAACGTGTTAAGACATAACTTCATGAGATTCAGACCAATGTGACTGAAAACTTTTCTTATCTCCGTGTCATTCTCCTCGATGATATATGGGTTCGTCAAAAACAGACGCTGTTGGGAGTGAGAGCACAGTAACCTGTTAAAATCTTAGTCAAAGTGACCCATAGAAATACCTCTATTTATTTATTTACATGTAAAGAAACCTGACCTCTATCACCTGCTCAGCAGCACAGTTAAGTGACTCTACTAACAGAGTATAATTAGATCTGCCTGACAACATCTGGAGGTCGCCTGACTCACATTGAGGTCTTTGTGTTCATTGTGCTAGCATCTAAACCTCCAGTAAACAAGTACTGGTAGAAAAAGAAAATGACAGAATTAATTCTTTCACCGAGCATCGCACACAACAAGGTTTTGTTATTTTAGCTCATCCAGCAGGTTTCTCACGGCGTGATGTTCTTCTTGTTGCCGTGTAGCTTAGTGTCCAGAAGGTGAGCAGAGTGTCTGTCAAGTGCTGCTCTCAGACGTGCCCGTAACGTCAGTGAATCCTGGTTATGTCCAACCAGAGCTCATCTACCAACTCCAACCTCACCAATCAGAGCTAACGTAACCTCGATCTTCATTTTATTGACAGACTCTCAAGTTTGATCAGATCACTGCAGAATATCTGCTGCATGTGGGTTTGAATAAACATCATCACAGTTATCACAACCCGTGTTTTAGCCTGTAGCTCGTGTTTTAGCCTTTAGCTCATGCTCTATCACTCTCCTATTTAGCTTTCTTCTTCTCTTCTGTCTGACAGGTCAGCTCCAGTCTCCACCATCACCTCAAAATGAATCCCAGAAATCATTTTCAGCATAGAAAAACACAGATCTCTCTTCTCACTGCTGAACTTCGTCAGCTGGCGTGGTGTTGTCATAGAGACTTCAACTTGCCGTTAATCAATCCGGTCCTTTCCGACCTGATCAAGGAGCTAAGAAACTGCCGCATGTGGTTTGGAATGAACTTAATCACAAACAGATTAACTTGTGTTATGCCTAAGACAAATATATATATAATACAATATATATTTTTAAAAAAAAATAGACATCTTTCACACAGTTTGAACTGAGGTCGCCACAAAAGCTGCTCCCCCTGGTGGCTGGCTGCAGTATAGGTCAAAAACTCTCCCCATTCATTCCAGATGAGCTGTGGTCAAACAGAAATGTTTCTCTCATCCGTATGCTGTGGTGATATTTAGATATTATTAGGCTGCAACATGTTCAAGTCCTCTTTTTTCTAAAAAAAATATTTTCATGAGTTATTAGAGGTTAAAAACGGGGTTTAACGTCACGTTTGTGATGGTTTGGTTTCTTGTGATGGTTTGGTTCTTGTGTTTTTTAGTGTTTCCTGTGGCTTCCCTTGTGTCTTTTTGTTTTCTTGTGTCTTTTTATTTTGTAGGTTTTTTTCCCATGTGTTTCTTCTGTTGTTTGTTACCTTCTTGAGTTCTGTGATTGCCCTCATGTGTTTCAACCATGTCTTGTTACCCTGTGTTTGATTGCCGCCTTGTCTATTTAGTCTCTGTGCTTCCTGTGTTCCAGTGTCGGTTCATTGTGTTTGCGTTGCTCCTGTGTGTGCTGTGTCTCTGTGCTTTTTTGAGTTGGCTTCCAGGGTTTCTTGTGGTTTTTGGATTTCGCCTTTTTTTTTTCCGACTTTGAGTTTGGTTTACAAAACCTTTTGAGTCTTGAATCTGTACTGTCCTCCCTTCTCGTGTTTTTCCTGCTCAACGTCATCATGATGATTGACAGCTGCCGTTCTTGTGTAGTAAAATGCATCAGGAAGGAGAGTTAAGAAGAGATTAGACTTAAAAAAACAAACAAACCTTTTTTTTTCACCTGGCGTGACTCAGATTCTCTACTGTGCAGACTCTGGTTGCACAATGGCGGCGCCTCTGACGGGGGTATCGCTTCAAAACCGTACAATAGTAAAAGGCGGAGCCAGACTGTCCATTCTATATACAGTCTATAGTTTTAACCCGTGCTCTATCACTCTCCTGTTTAGCTTTCTTCTGCTCTGACCACCTTTTTCTTTTATTCAAGTCCAGCTCCAAAATAGATCCAAGAAATCCTTTTTGTTCTATGGATCTTTTTATATCCTGGGAAAGTCTCACAAACAGATAATGAAAGCTAGCATTTAGAAACAACTACTTTTGGTGCTGATAATCATTTTAAATAGTGAATTTTAAACAGGCCTGACGCCGTCTTCAAACAGTGAACATCCTTATCCCTGGTGTCAATGAGGCGAATGAAAGTGTTAGTTTGACAACCAAGTAGAGAAAGTGATTCATATGCTGCTCAAAGTTGTCCAAAAATAACCCCATGGTGTAAAAAAAAAACTGTGGAACTGGAAACTGTGGCAGACTTCTTCAGGGGCTTATTTGAAGTATGAGAAGCAGCCTCAGAGTGAGAGCGAAGGACGGTCAAGGTATGAAGACAGGATTCAGAGCAGCTCAGGTAAGTGGAACTACAGGAAGTGACCTCTTCTCAGCAGTGTTGAGTGAAACTCTGGAGTAAAGAGGGTTGAGAGCGAGCTGGGAGGATTATCTGGTACACCCTGGAGCACGTGAATCGAGCGGCCGCAGCCTAACCAGGTTAACCTTTCGTAATCACTTCGGTAATGGTGTCAACACGTTTCTCTGCGTCCTACTGACTCGGCCATGGTGGTTACACACATGTCGGCCGGGTTCAGAATTATGTAACACCTCCCCGTCTGCTGTCCTTACTACACCTCTCCTCCTCCCTCTCCTCCTCCCTCTCCTCCACCCCTTACTCCTCCTCTCTCTGGGTGCCCTACATCCAGGCCTCATTGTGTAAACACTCCTAGTGCGATCATGTTTCACAGCAGCTGAAGCGGCCAGCGAGCGGTTACATAGCATCCATCTGTCTGATACATGTGATGTATTTATGTAATGTGTGAGTTTCTGAGAGCGGAGGAGCCACAATGGGACATGTGGATGGGTGGATCCTTCACCGCAGCCCTATCACTATCCTACATATCGCTCCACATAACACACATTCTCCTATTTAGGTCACTTTACTCCTGAGCAACAAGCTTTGACTTTCTTTCTGTCTTGCAGTCGAGGCGCTCGAGTGCTGCTGGTGTCCACAGAGAAGACAGCGCTGGTTTCTCTCAGGATTACTCCACTAACACTGGAATATGACACAAAAGGAGCACGTCTCTTCTAGAAAGTGGGTTACACTGATTAAAAAACACTTTCAAATTATAATATCTTTACATATTCTATAATTTAAAGAAACAGCTGAATTTTGCGCAAAGTTTGGAAGTTGACGCGCGATAACAAACGACCCCATTTCTCTCAAAACAGGATTTAAGTTGATATTAGAAAGATAGTTAAAACAGTGGCTCCAAAACTACTGACTGGAGGTGAAAAATACCTTTCAAAGTCAAAAACTGTTTTTAATTGCATGTTTCATCCATCATTGTAAAATATAAACAAAAAAAGAGGTTTAATTTTATATGAAACCAGGCGAGCAGAAAATGTTTGAGGTGACTAAGACATGAAGATAAGGGTATCAGGAGGCAGATTAATTTAGGAAACACAGAATGTGAGCACAAATGGAGTCTATTTTTTTATTTTACAGATCAGATAAATTCGGGATCTTGGCCTTTTTCGGTCTGTTGTTGTTGTTTTTGATCGCCAGCCTCCATCACTTTCATCTTGTGTTTCTGTCTCATATATAAAACATGAGCCACATTCAGCTGACAGAGCCAGAAAAATGAAAAATGGCTTCTTTCAAGATATATTTAAAGACAAAAATGTCATCTGAATCTCTCGCAAAAATTAAAACAAAAAAATTTACTGTTCAGTTCATTTTTTTATTTTTTTTTTGTATCACGACACTATTCTTATTTCAAGAATACTGACAGGCATTTTTTCTTTTAATATCTTAAATAATAATAGGTAAATAAATAAACAAATAATTAAAATTGATTTAAAAAAATAAAAATTCTTACTCCATTGGCATTTTTTTTTACTCTTAACAAGAAATAAAGGCGTCATTCCTGTCTTTTAATATCTGAAATAAGACATTTGGCTCATAGTAGGTCTAATTAGAACTTTTGTTTTCCACATTTTTACTGAAAATAAGATGTAAACATTGGCTTAGATTTAAGTTTTCGCAGGAAAGACCCAGAGCCTGATTCACTCAAGGAGTTCACAGCTTTTGCGCGTGCAACACCTCTGCAGATAAGATGAAAAGACACCTTCTAATCATCAAGTTTTGTTTGTATAAGCTATAACTTTTTGGTCAGAACATCCCCTTTGAATACAAACACATGGACATCCTTATTCATTTATTTATTGTATTGTATGTTGTTTTTATCTTGTCTTTTATATTTACCTTCTGTACAGTGACCTTGGGTGTCCTGAAAGACACTTTTCAATAAAATGTATTATTATTATTTATTATTAAATAAGACTCACTGCAAAAAAACACCAGATTTACTTACACTGAAACATCCAGTTCAGCTAGAGTGAAAGATTTACAGTCTGCTGACAATTATTGTTGATTAAAATTCTTAATCAAAAGTCTCAGAATAAAAACTCCCACTTCAATCTCAAAATTCAATCAGAATCTGAACTCCCTCAGATTTTGTTTTTTACGAATCAAAGATTTATTTTTTTTTTATTTCTGTATTTCTTAAATGATTTATTTCTGGTCTAACCTTAAATAAATCAAAACTTTCTGTGGTCCTAATCCTTATCAGTCTGTAACATAACCCACTAATGGTATGGAAAAAAAAATCTGTTTCTTTGACATCTGGTCAAACAGCTGACAGGAAAAAAACTGCAAATTGTTTCAGGAGCAGCAGCAGCTTTTGTGCCTTTAAAGGATCAGCAGTCTCAAAGTTTTCTTCAGTGGATGGTCACCATTAAACTTAACTCACTATAACTGTGGTTAAAAAATAAACATCATCGTCTTTGAAAAGGTGCATGCTTTGTTTTCAGTTCCCTCTGTGACTAAAAGTTGTGAAGTCAGATCAACACTATATCAGTTTCTTTGGTCTAAATCCAGCTTTATGTACACATCTTTTATGATTCACTTATGTAACCAGTTTTGCAAAACACAAATGATAACGCTGAGTTAATAATCCATGTTTGTGACCTTTAACATTTCCTTCTCCAACCAAAGATAACAACAACTTGAAATCTATGAAGGTGTCATAAATTCCTCTCAGTGTGTTTACAAGTACAAGGAGGTCAGAGGAGACGGTGAGTGCGTCTTTATCTTCTTTTATCATAAGAGGGAGTAACAGAGGAGGATCAGACACTCACACTCCTTGGACATTCCCACAGCGAAACACTTCTGCAGGCGACAGTACTGGCAGCGGTTCCTGGTGATCTTGTTGATGATGCAGTTCCTGTCCCGGTGGCAGGTGTACGCCATGTTTTTCTGCACGCTGCGGCGGAAAAAGCCCTGCAGAGAGGACGTAGTAATAAACTGATTTACCAGACTCCAAAAAAAAATCTGTTTCAGCCAAGATAAAATATTAACCTCATGCTTTTAAATTCATTCAGAAAAAGGTGGTGTAAAGCTGAGGAAGTGGACCCAGAATAACAGCAAAGACATCAGAAGTGCAGCTGAATTATGGATGAAACTGAGCGAGAGGACGGACTGTTACTGAAAAGGAAACTCTGTGATGTTTCTTTGTTTTTTGGTGTGACTTCTTGCAGTACTTCTGAACCTTGTTATCTTGATTTTCAGCAGAAAATGAAGTATCTACAAACAGAGAGTGCAAATGTTTAATCCAATGGGTTGTAATCCACTGTAAACAAAGCCACGTGCTTTTGTTGTTTGTATCTCAGCAGCTCAGGCCCTGTGGAGTTTTCTCTGAGCGATGATACAATGAAAACCTTTTAAAAGCAATAAAAAAAGGATTCTTTTATTTATATTTTCAGCCTTGCAGTCGTTGAAGAGGTTTAACCCTGAATTTAAACTCCTTCTCCGTCCTCAGCCTGACACACAAACACAGAACGGCTCCTTGAATAAAAACAATGACCTCTCAGCTCCTCCTCGCTCCTCTACTGGAGCGTAATAATAATAATCTATTTTCCCTCTGTAAAGTGGACCACAGGCCTGAAATGTTACCTTGCAGCCCTCGCAGGCGCTGACGCCATAGTGGTAGCCCGAGGACTTGTCTTGACACACAAAACACGGCTTGTAAGTGCGAGGAGGGGGCGGCGGGGAGGAGGGGCTGGCAAACAGGTCGTCTGAGCTGGAGCTGGAGCTCTGACTGCCCACCGCTGAAAAAAAACACACACGATAGCAAGAGAAGCAGTCAAAAACAAAGACATGACACAGTGTGTGAGAGAGGGTGATGTTATGTGGGAGCTCACATCAGCACATACAAGTGTAAGGACCATTCTGAATTAAACATTCAGCCTTTTTAAAGACAATACCTTGTGATCCGACTGTGGGCATCTCTTGTTTAAGGTTTATTTTGGGCCTTTTTAGGATTTTTTAGAGGAGACCTGGAAGAGAGAGCGAGGGATAACAGGCAGCAACAGACTGCAGGTAAACGCTGAATCTGTGCCGCCTGCTTTGAGGACCATAATGTCAACCAAAAAGCTAAGGAAGGAAATAAAAGAAACTTTGTTGTGCTCAGTTAAGACCTATGGTTGAGATTGGGAGATGAAATGCTTTTCAGTGTTGCAAATATTTGGTAACTTAAGTTTAAATAAATGATTTCAACAGGCTTCTGATGTGTCCAAGCTCTCCCCATCATGTTATCTTCCTTTATCGGACTCTTTGCGGCTGATAAGCCTCCTGTTCCTCACCTCATCTGTGATCCTGTAAGTGTCCCTGATAAAAATACAAAGCTACGTCTCCACTCAATACAAGAACCACACAACTTAAACTCTTAGATTTAAACCAAAACTGTTTCATTACTGGAAGACTTTCCATCCCATTGGAACATTCAGTTTGGAAACCTTTGATGGTATTAATTTAACTTTAGACAGGGGTGTGTCCAGAAGGGCAGCCAGGGGTGGCTCTTGAACCCCCCCTTGAAATTTGACTGAAAACACTAGGGGTGTAAATCACCAGTTTCAACATGATACATCACGATAAGATACAATATGATACAATACGATACAATACGATACAATACGATACAATACGATACGATATTGATTTTCAGAACAACTCGATATTTGCTGATATCACAAAGTGTGCCACGATACAATTTCGATTCAGAGGCCTGCGCTCGATATCAGACGATATTGTGAATCCATTTACCACATTCTGTTACTTTTCACGTAAAGGAAAAAAATATATTGTTACGTTTTGCTGCTTTTTTCCCCTAAATTTTTGGGACATTTACATGAAAAACATTATTTTACAAAGTGAACAAATGCTTGTATTTCACTTTAAAGTGCTGCAGTTTTCAGTTTTAAATGCACAGTGTTTTTTTCAGCAGTCATCATTAACGGTCCAGGCTAGATCCACATGGTTCTGCTCATGTGCTGTACTGTTACCTAACCCTAAAACAGAAACAGTTTGTTGGATGTAAACAGCCGCTCATTTGTCCCGTTTCCTTCATATTTTTATCTCACCACAGCTTTGTTTATATGTTGCATGTGCTCCGTCCTCTGATCCGTCTTTTCTCTGGATTCTGAAATACTTCCATAACGCTGATTTACTCCAGAGAGGGGAGTGAATTTCTCTGTTATCTCTCATTCTGCTGCTAGCCATTATCTGCTATCTTTGCTAGCGGTGTGGTGACTCATGGAAACCGTCACAAACAAGAAAGTTTGGAGACTTTCAAAATAAAAACAGAAGGTAAAAATGCTGATAAATATCAATGTTTACACTTTCAAACGATTTGACTGAATCATTGCTCAAACACCAGGCTCCACTTTAAAATCCAGTCCAGTCACAGGCAGACTATCTGGAATGTTTTAACTTTCTTTGTATTTAAATGTTGAACATAAATTTCTTTGCTGGTGCCTTTGACCAAACAGCTACCTCTGGCTGTGACCTTACAAGTTATGCACATATATTGGCATGGCGAACATGACTGACAGGCGTGCATCCTGTTGCTGTCTGCAAAGAGGCTTAAGCCTGCTTTATGCTTGACATGTCCACGAGGTCTGCACAGCTTTGTGCGGATTAATGATGTCATATTAGCAGCCTCGCCCCCTCGCACAGTTTTCACCCCAAAAACTTCTAACTTCTGCGCGAAGACGAACAGGAGCTCCTCGTGTCCGAAATACCAAAAATACTGGCATTTAAACTACAGATACTACATCCTTAAGCCGCCTCAATCAACTGCTTTTAAGTCTTTCATCATTTCATGATTTGAACATGTAACAGTGGGAGGTGGGTAATGTAAGCCAAGGCTAAAAAAATGCTCACAATAAGTGTCTTCTACCACCACCATGTCCAGTTTTTGAAGAATTAATAAAGGTCTTCAGACCATGCAGAAACCTAAAACTGCAGTTCCGAGAGTGTCCACCAGAGGCTGGCTCCAGAGGCACCAGAAACATATACACACCCATTCAAGGCTAAAATAACATGTTCATAGCCTGGAACAGACAGATTTTAGTTTAATGGTTCATTTCTCTGAATTAACCTCTCTATTCTATATGCATCGCACCGGCCCCCCCTTGTAGCCCAGCTCTAAGCTCCATTTTCCACTTCAATGTGTCTCAACTACATTAATACCAACAGTGACCCCTCCCACTCTGAAACCACTTCTCAGAGGAGAGTCGCTGCGGTCCATTAGGGCCCGCTCAGCCTCCCTGCCGGCTCTCTGTTCACCTCCACCGCTGACAGAAAACGAAGAAAGACATTTAGAGAAAAGGGAACAAAACGAGAAAAATTGCACATCTACATCCCCTTGAACCCGTGGCCTCCGGTTGAACCTGGAATTAGCGGGTCACACGAGGACACCACCCCCCATCAGTCGAGGAGCCCGAGCTCTCTCCCAACACGAAACAATGCAGGAGCATGCCACGAGCCCAGCTGACTGATGAGAGGGAGGGAGGAGAGGCAGAAAGTGTGTGTGGTGGGGCGGTGTAACTGATTTGGACTGAAGAAGCCCCCCCTCCTCCTCCCCTCCTGGGTTTAGGTGGTGTTATTTGATGTATAGACGAGGCATTGTGTGAAGCTACAAGCTGCTTAAGGATTACGGTTATCCTGGTGATCACAAAGAGGGAACCCTGACATCCTTTTAGAGGGACATAATCCTGAGCAAGATCCTGCAAAATTCACACATGAAAATATAACAGATACAGTTTCTTTAAAGCCCATTTATTATTTATTATATTTTCATTAACATGCTCTCCATTTAGAGGAGTAAAAAATGCTACTTTTAAATCCTTTTCAAGTCACTGATCATTTTCTTTCAAATAATCTTACTGCAGAGTTGTAATTCAGGGTTATTTCTCCATTTCTTTCATGCCAGCTGAGAATTTTACGGGTATTTTTAATGTAAACATAACACGTCACAACATATCTGAAAAACTTGCTTTAACTTCCTCTCATTATAAATACAACTACTGTTAAAAAATCATCTTTAAATTGAGAAATAAAATGTTAAAAATAATGTAAATAATTTGTTTTTAAATCTTTTTTATCTATCTGGCACTTATATTTAATACGTGGATAAATATAAACATCGGCTGGTTACTTCAGAGAATAAAATATAATCTTACACTACATTCTTTCACATTTAAATGCAGGACTTTGGAGTGTTTATACTTTTATTGCACTTTTACTTCAGCATCCCTGAGTACTTCCTCCAGCTCCGGCTGCAGTCTCTGACCTCCTGAGCTGGTGACCGTCCAGTGAACCCGCAGTGACCCCAAACTGACCGGCCCTGCCTGCCTTGTCCAGACCACCACAACACCTTCATGGTTCCGTGCTCGGAGAGCAAGCCGTGTTTTCTGAGGATCTTAAGGAACTTTTAAGTATTTGTTTACAGATTTGACTTTACCTTAGGAGACATACTTTGTGTCTTCACAAACTTGTTTGTACTGAACTGTGTGGGTGTGTGTCAGTCCACCAGACACCATTTATTGATGCCAACAAAATATATTAATCAACCTTTCCATCTGCCTGTTCAAAACCATTATAATGTTTATACAAAAGTAAATTTAAATAATAGTTTAACGGTAAAGATTAAACAAAGAAAAACTTAAACCAGATCAATCAAAAAATCTACACAAAGTTGGTATTTTTATTTTGTCACGTCGGTCCTACGCTTCTTATTTGTCACCTTGGATGGTTAATAACTTCAAAAGTTAAACTTAGCCTGTATTTATCTTTTAATTTATCTCTAAATTGTATTTCTGAACTAAATTTTTATGATTGATTTTGGTTATAGCTTTCTTTTGTATAGTTCACTTGCTATTTGTGGTATTTAATCATTCACATTCCTCCCCTGTATTAGACATTAATTTTCAACTTTGCAAAACTGTTTGCTGAAACTGTAAATAATAATAATAATGACTTATGGGTCAGATTTATTTAGATTAAACTATTTATTAGCATTTATCCTCCAAAACTGTTATAATCCTTATTCTGTGTTTTTCTTTTTTTTATGTATTTATAATTCACAAAGACAGACTGAGACTTTAAACATCTGCATGGTTTCATTATTGCTTTATCTGTGATTTGAACACATCTTGATTTGCACAAGCTGGTATGAAATTAGGTCTTTTTAAAAAGAGTCTATATTTCTATCTTTTAGTGCACTCTAATGTTTTGCAATGTTACCCACTTAACTCTTAATGCACATAGACATTTATATTTTAAATGTGCTGTTAAAATCTGCATGTGTAGAATCAGAGGAAGGAATTTGTTTTGCAGAGATATCAGTCTTAAGGGACCATACATGTCCTATGTCAGGTTTTCCATATTTTGCAACATAAACACACTTATCTTGACATAGCTGTCTTTTGTTTGGACAGTAAATTGATTTTCTATGAAGATATTTTAACTAAAACAACCATTTCCACCTACATTGTGAGCACCGGTGCTGCTGCCAGTCTGGCTCCATCAGCTCGGGGAAGAAGTCAGCCAAATCATCCTGGTCCTGCTTCTGCAGCATGCATGCAGGGCTGGATGTGGCGTAGAAATCCATGATTTCTCCAGGACCGAAAGCTTGAAATTCCAGATAGTCAAACATGGTGTAGTTTCAGTCTGATGTCTTCACAACACGGCGGGTTCTCTCTGGATATAAGTTCTACGGGTTACTTTCAGCAGGAAAACATGCCTGCTGTACATTCAAGGAGGCGTGTGCGATGGAAACAGTCCTATATTTTCCTGAGACGCTCGGAAATTGTTTGCATGTTGACACGCTGCAGACTGTAGTCCACCAGAGAGAGAGAGCGGTTAAACACATCCAGATCTAGAGGCTGTTTTGCATAACAAAGTTTGTCCCAAGACTTCTTCCTCTTATCTCTTCTTTATTGACGAATGTCTCAACTCAACCTGCTTCATACTAGTTATGTCAGAGCGAGCGATAGTGTTACCTAATGTATGCGACTGAACTCTCCGTGAACCTCTTCTGCTACTGACCTCCCTATGACCCAGCCGCCGTCTGACATCACCAGCAGCGATGGAAGCGAAATCTGAAGTCCTTCTCTCAAGTTATGTTAAATATCTGTTAATATAAATAGAGGAACCCCTCTGAATTTAAGTTTTTCATATAGAAAGTATCTAAATTTAATCAGAAACACTACAAGCACCTCGTTTTTCGTTGACAAAACCTAGTGCCTACATTACCCACGATGCAACTGAGCTGACCATTGACGGTTGAGATCCCCGTGTGTTGTGCTAACAGAGGCTAATGTAGCCTAGCATGGAGCAGAGATAGAGAATGTGAGTTTTATGTTACTTTCCCCCCATATTTCCTTTTTTTAACACATGATTCATATTTTACCTTCATAAAAATACATATTAATAGTTGCCAAACGACACTAAGTAAAAAAAATACTTTAAGGTAATGACGTAAAATAGATAAATAGCTAGCTAGCTAGCTAGCTAGCTAGCTAGATAGATAGATAGATAGATAGATAGATAGATAGATAGATAGATAGATAGAAAATAAAAGAATTTTAAAATACCTATCAAAAGAAAGAAAGAAATGCACCCCTTTAGTAGACAACATTTACAGTACAATAATAAATAAATAAATAAATAAATAAATAAATAAATAAATAAATAAATAAATAAATAAATAAATAAATAAGAACCAAGTAAAAAGAAATACAGGTCGAATTACAAACTTATTTCAGGGCTTGTGGCTTTAAGTAGATAGGAATGATAATTTCTCAGCAGTGGCGGATGCAAATGGAGGAAGAATAGATACAACTGATGCTGAGAGTCCAAATGTTGTAAGGAGTAGTCCTCATAAGGTCTTAGGGTTCCCAAGCCTTCTTTGTCCTGGTAAGTGATGGAGGATTGATGTGGTGGATTTTATCATATACTTTTGAAATATGTCCTTTATGATTTGACTCAGACTTCTGGCAGTTTTGGAGAGCTCAACTTGGAGGAAGGAGAGGGTAAGTCAAATACTGTCTCACAGTGAAGCTGCTGACTTGTAAATACCCGAGAAAAGGAGATCGACTTTTTCTTGCCCAGGTTAGGAAGCTCAAATATTGTGATGGTGTCCAAGTTTGCCAGTCACACCCATGAGGAAAATTGAACAGATCTAACAAATAGTTATTGAATTCACTGCTGAGTAGTAAAAACCAGGGGAACATAGGGGAAAACTCATAATGTTTAACATAAATGTTGTGATAATATCATTGATGTGAGTTTTTGGCCACAATAACTGTGGAATGAAACTGTCATAATTTGTGTGGTTGCTGTTCGTCAAATTTATTTAAGCATTTCTTAACCACGTTGGAAAATTTTGTATATCTGTGGCTTTTATTGTCAATATTTTAGCCTTTTTTAAAATTTATTTATAAATAGTTATAATTTAAATGGAAAGGGTTGTGCATCACCACATCTGAATTTCACATTTAGTCAGTATCCATTGGAAACAGGGTAGCAAAAAAATCTGTTCAAAGGTTAATTCAATTTTTAAAGAATACGCAAATGATTTTCATAAGGACTTTTATGAGAATTGGAGGTGGAATTTTCTTCAACCCTGGGTTAACACGGTCTGCAGACCTTTGTATGTGAATGCTTTAACTCTGGATTTATGGTGAACCATAAAGGGACACTTGTCTGTTTAAGTAAAGGGCATCAAAGCAAAGCAGATGACACTGGTGTTCCAGTATTGGCATTTCATGATTGAAACCATGTGGCCTTTTACAGAATCAATACTTTTTACCCCCCGTTTCTCTTTATTCACGTCCACTTCAGTTCTTAATGTTTGACTTTAAGTGAGAATTATTTGCAGTTTGGAGGATCCATAATTAAATCTGCTTGAAGATAAAGTAGGTCAGCTGTGAGGCTGGTGGATGGGTAGGGGGAAGGAAATCACTTTCCCTTTTGAAATAATGATCCTAATTTATAGCATTTTTCAAGTGGAAATGACAGAGAATTACTTTCATGCTTAAAACAAAGAAAAAAAAAAACCAACCTAAACAAAAAAGAAAAACATATACAGTCATTTTTAGATGAAAATGATGACATTAACTCAGTGATACAGGCAGCCAGTGCGTAGGAAGAAAGCTATTTTGTTTGGAAAATATAAATACACTTGATCTCCTTCAATGCCACTGCTAACCCCATTGTGGCATAGAGGCAGCACAGATCCAATGTTAAAGGAGGCTAATTACTCCCAGTATCTCCCACACTCCAGGGAGGCGAGGTCATCCAAGGGACAGGCATGTGAAACATTCCTGCAGCCTGCTGCTCCTGCTGGACCTCCCTCCCAGCACAGTCTTCTCCTGTCCTCCTTTCTCCTCCTTCATCATCCTCATTTTCCTCCTCTTTGCACTGCTCTTATTTTTCACTCAACCATCATCCCAACTTTCTGTCAGGCTTTTGTTTTCATCCTGTAAGTGGAGAGGTTAGGATATAGTGATTCACTCTCGTAAAGGAGTGCAAGAGGTGGAGTTAGCATCAATATTAATGGCTCAGTGGGGCTGTACATGTATATATGTGCCTTGAAGTATTGCTATCACACAATTGATGGATGCTTGTATGAAGCTTTGAAGGTCTCTGTTACTTTCAGCTTGTCATGTGTGCTCAAAAGTTTGCAAAAAAAGCTAACTGTCCATTGCAAACAAGAAGCTGTATTTTATAACAGAAGAGAAACAAACAATCTTTTAGCTAGTTTTCGCTACAGTAGGGAGGACTGTCCTTTGATGATGAGCCAGCTTGGGTGCATTTGGCTCCAACAGCAGTCCAAGGAAGAATAAGTGCATTTACAAACTCTCTCTGAAATGTTCACTTGTGTTTCTTTGACCAAACCAAATGTAATTAAAACTTAAAAATGAACAAGGTAAATGTTAGCTTTGAGCAAAAAAACAAAAAACAGAAATAAAGTCTGTCCATGTCCATACTCCCAGAGCCTCACCAGAGCCTCAGGTATCCATCTCCTGACTGTGAGGGTAGTTGCAGGCTGCCTCAGTACACAGGGTCCACAACAGATCTGCAGGAAAAGCATTTGTCTTGGTTTCTTGGTTGGGAACGTGTCTGTATATAGCATATGTCTGCAAGTCAAATACATTAAAATAGATGTTTAATGTTTCAGCTGTTTTTATTTGTCATATGAACACCCAGTTACAGGATACACAGCAAGTTTTGTGACTCATGATAAGGTCAAATGAAAATCTACCACGTGTACACAAAGCGGCAAAAACGCAAATCTATTTTCTCAGATGAGGGTTACAAAATCTTCTCCTAACTTTATTTTCTAAGCAGGCTTTGTACAAATCTGACGCTCTACCAAATGGTAGGTGGGAGGCTAATGACCAACTACCTTTTAGATCCTCAGCCTTCCTTTTGCTTCTTTACAACCAGTTGTAAACCTTTACCCTGAGCCTGGCACCATTGAGTGGTTATTTATTACTGCAATATATCTCTTTATGTTCACTGTCACACAAGCAGCAATGGCATGACAAGTACTGAGGAGGTTTTAAAAAGCTCTGCTCCAGTCAAACTCCTTTTCAACGATGATCATTATCAAAACAACTGTTCAGCCTTTCCTGCTGACTAACAGCACCAATGATTCTCTGATACTTTATTACATGTCAGGCTGATAACACGTTCTCTCAATTGGGGTTTTAACTTTTGGCCTGTGAGGAAACTTAAATTCTGAGATGTTGGGATTAAGTGGCGTTTCCCATTCCTGAAAACCCTGGATAAAAAGACGCTTCATAGCAAAGACAAAGTCATTTTTTTATGAACTTCTGTTGCATTGGACCTCATTTCAACTTAAACAAAACAAACACTCAGATTGAATACACAGATTTTATCTTAAATTAAGACACCAACATCTATTTTCATCTTCACTGACCTTAAATCTACATGGTTATAATAAAGAGGAAATCATCACACCATTTCGACTCTCTCGTCTCTTAAATCAATAAATCAGTCATTGTTGATAGTTTGTATCTCCAAGAGAGGACAGATATGACTTGAAAACACTTACTTTACTACTCTAGATTGGACTCTTACCGTCATACTATTTATGGAGACCCACCATGAAAATACAATGAAAGCTGTGACTATCTATGAGGCAGAAACCTCAAGCAGAAACAGACTCTTGTTGAACAGCCATCTGCCGAGACTGTGCTGAGATTCATGGAGACCCACGGCAACCATGACAACAACAAACAAATACAGGAAAGAATCATCGCCCACTTATTCAAAGCATCTGCAAGGTCATCTGTTTTATGTCTTAATTACATGCAAAGGATTCTGCAAGGAGTAAGGCTTCATTTGGGCATCAACTAAAGAACAGGATATGGCAAACAGCAGACTGACATCACTTTGTTAGGCATTGATCCTCCACCTTCTGCTTTTCTTCTTTTTTTGGGGGTTCAAGGCCCCGTTTATATGACAACGCTTCACATACATACATACACATACATAACTTCTGCAGGCAGTCAGGACATGTAACGTCAAAGACGTGATCCGAATATTTCTAAACTTATGTCTAAACTTTGAGTCAAGGTGGGAGTAAATTATTGTTATCTAACATAACAGACTCGACCATCGGAAATAACTTTCAAAACAAACTAGAAACTAAGCCTTGCAATGCTCAAAAAAACATGAAAGAACAAATAAAATGTCTTCCAGATGTTTTATTGTTTTTTTGAACAGTGTGTCTATTTATTCAAAACTTTTTGATGGAAATCACCAAATGTAAATAAATCCAATGATCCATGAGCAGCCTGAGGAACTACTTTGTTTGTCAGAGAAACTAAACAGCTATTGAACCTCATGATGCATGATGGGAAAAATTAATCTAGCTAGTTAATAGCAATGAATGACATCTTCAGATTTGTTTTTAAACTCCAATTATTGTGCATATCAATAACAGTGTTAAAGGTTATTTTAACAATGTCTATAAATTCTTACCAGTGGTAACTTAAACTCGCTTAAGCCTGACTCATTGGTGTTTTCAGTCTGTCCAACACAGAGTGCATTTTGCTTTTGATGTGTCAGCTGAGCCATCTGGGAATTTTAGTTAAATGTGTTTGTTCATAAGTCTTTTTTATCAGTTATGGCAGCAGCTCCTGTGGCTCAACTACAGTGCACCAGATCAAAAAAAAGTGAATGCATTATGTTTTTACATTAGCTGCAAAAAGGTGAAAAAAAAAACATGTCACATTTACTAATTAATTATTATTAGCCAAATCAATCCCTGACAGGTTCACTTTTTTGTTTACCCCAAAATTATAATTATTATATTATATTATAATTATTAAATTATATAACTCAGTGGAATTTAAACAACAACAACAACAACAACAAGGATTTCTGAAACAACAAATGCAAAGTAAAATGTATTCACTCTTTGATTACCACCAATCAGCTTGAACTTTCGCCCATTTACAAAGATGGATAACGTCAAAAGTCAGCATGGTTTGGTTTCATATTCAAATCTTCAAATGTTTCAGTAGTCAGGTGAGTTTTTGTTCCTGCAACCTGATCTTGGAGAAAGCAGTCACAGAAGTAACAAA
The DNA here is from genome assembly GCA_030710495.1 of Labroides dimidiatus. Lineage (NCBI taxonomy): Eukaryota > Metazoa > Chordata > Actinopteri > Labriformes > Labridae > Labroides > Labroides dimidiatus. The sequence continues at coordinate 6,397,821 of CM061148.1, forward strand.
CCTCAGAAAGTTTGCATTGAGTGCTTTCTTGATTATTTATTCAAACCCATCCGATTACGTCAAGTCAACAACCGCGTCGGTCTGGTGATGTTTGAAATGAAGCGTTAAGAGACAGCACGAGCAAACAACTTGCGTATATTAAAATTAGATCTCCAGTGTCGTCCAGTCTCTGTTTTTTATGTCAGGGCCTGTCACGGATTATTGATCTACTTTGTCTTGTTCAAAGCGAACGTTCAGCTCTGGGACATACTGTGCTGATTTGCATTATAACTTAAAAACCTCCTCGAACAGCAGCAGCAGTCAGACCCTGCAGAGGACAAAGCTGTTCAAGACTGAAGAGATGAAGAGTTTGGTAAGTGTTTGGACTCTTCTCTTGTGTACAAAATTAACTTTTGTTTTTGTTGTCAACAGCTTGTCATCATTTTAATGGAAGAAAACAAAGCAAGCGGTCAGTTAAGGACAAAGTATTTAAAATTGTCACATAAGAGCACAAGAGAGGGAAAATGATCTCATTAATAAATGCAATAAATATTCAAGAGTCTGGCTTAATAGTTACACAAGTTACAAAATGATTATAATAAACAAGTGCCTGGCTTTAAGACAGCGCTTAAAGTTTTGGCAGCCAGTGAGCTAAAAGCAGCTTCAGTTTGTTTCGTCTCAGACTTTAAACGCTTAAAAAAATTGAGTCAAACCTTATTGTAAGAAAGTTAAGCAGTAAAAAATAAACCATGTTTGTGTAACTTGGTGTTAGTATGTGAGTGAGACAAAGAAAACTGAACAGAATTTGAATGAAAAGGATTGAAAAGACTCAAAAAGTGAGATTTTTAAATGTGTCATTTTTGATTTGGATTTTATTTTATTCACAGTTAATCAAAATGGAATACACTGTTTTCATGGTCCTCCTGTTACCAGGTGAGATGAGATTGAATTAAAAGTGTGATATTTGAAAATATCAAAAAGATATTCAATGAAAGACTAAATACATGGATGGAATAAATGAATAATACTTGAATTTCTGGGATCATAGATGTTAATAATGAAGAGGAGTTTGATTTTTGAACAAATTATGTTGTAATAATGTTTTTGAGATTTATTCTAGTTTGTTACTTTTGCTTTTAAAAAAAAGCCCCACTAATCTCAATGGCATCTGATAGGAGGAAACGTTTCCAAATTAAGTAAGTTTTTAGATGAAATAAAAATAATTAGGTCGGAGTAGACTGATTCAAACTTTGAGTAATTTGAATGAATTTGCCAGGAATTTGCCAAATCTTCTCTGCCAATTCCAAACAGCTTATTTTGCTGTTTCCACTGACTCAGAGAAATAAAGAACTATACACAAATGGCCCTACTTCCATAATACTTTTCATCAAAGTGATAGTGTCTGCGAATGGAAAGGCATTTCTTTCTGTAGAAATTTTACCAAACTGGGAAGAATCACTGGACTCAATCCTTTAAGTGTCTTTATCCTAACATGTTTTCCTCCCTGGTATCAGTGTTATGTTTCTTACTGCTCCACATATTGTGGTGCTTAATTCATTCCAAATACAGACTCTACCCTGACTGTCATTCACTATGAACACCAAATGGGATGAGTTCTGACACCCTACGTCTGCCACATTGGGATAAATACATGCTTGAAATATATATTAATGACGTGATTTTTAATCTTAGTTTCATTTCAGTTCAATTTATTATGTCCAGATCTTTCCCCAGGTTACAGCGTCCTCTCCCCTTCCCAACGAAATGTCTACTACTTCGTCTCACAGATGATGAACTGGGATGACGCGCTTGAGAACTGCGTCTCCAAGTATACCAACCTCGCTGAAATACAGAGCAGTAAAAATGTGGCCGCTGCAAAGGAGACTCAGACCTCAGGATACAATGGAAAGGCTTGGATAGGACTGTCAAAGTACATCTCAGAATGGACCTGGGAGGACGGACGTCCACTTTCATTCTCTAAATGGGGAAAAAAACAAGTAGACAATGACAGGGACAATGAGTTCTGTGTGTATATTGATAGAAATGGATACTGGCAGGGTGACAGATGCTCTTCGAAGAGACATTACACTTGTTTTGATGGTTGGTGTTACGTAATTACTTTAGCTCAACAGACTGTAGTTTAGAACAAGCAGAGCATTGACTGTCAAAACTTTATTCACATGAGAGGCAGGGGATGATTTTCAAGGTAAATGTTGCTCACTGACAAGTTACTAAAACCATCAACAAATCAGGAGTAAGCTGTAGCTGATGCTCACAGTTTACTTCTATGTTGGAGCGTTGACATTGACCAAAGCTGGTCGCCAGTGTGAAACTATGGCAGTTCTGAGCTTATCGTCTGAGCACATTATGATATAGTGAGAGGTAAAGTCAAGTAAGGCACACAATTCTGGCTTTGTGTAGGCCTCTGCATGGGCAACATCCAGTTTAGAAAAAATGAAGCCAATGCAAAACTGCTAAAAGTTACAGTTCATCGGTATGAACTCTGGTAGGGTATAACCAGAATTCACTAAAATTACTGCTTGTTGTCACATTTCAAACAATAGCACTACATAACTGTTGATCAATACATCAATTCGACGTGTTGTAGTTGTAAAAAGTTGTCTTGAACAAGGAAAGTAGTATAGCTTCTCCAGAAAGTCCTCACAGCTCCTTAAAGGAATTATGACTGACAACAGACAACTCTGTTTGTTTTCTTGTGCCAAACAGAGGGTGTTGTCTGGTCACTGTTTCCCATCTGCCTGAGTCCACGTCAACCTCTTCACTCACATGTTGCTATGCTAATACTAGATATATGTGACATTTATTACACCTGTTGTATAAAAGTACTTAGTACATTCAAGACCTGTATAAATGTGTCTTTCATCTTCACATTGTCTTCATCTCGACAGGTGAGATGTACACTCTTTCTTGGTCGGAAAAGACATGGAATGACTCAAAAGCCCACTGTGAATCTATGGGATCCAAGCTGGTTTCTATTTCCAATGACAGTCACAATGATAGAGTCAAAAAGGTGTCGCGTGGAGGACATGGGTGGATTGGTCTCTCCAAGCCTGAACTCTGGCACTGGTCAGGAGCCAAAGAACCTGTCACATTTCAAAACTGGGAAACTGGACAACCCAACAACAAGGAAGCAGGCAGCTGTGCAGCCATACAGCTGACTGATGGGACCTGGACTGATGAGCTGTGTGAGACAGCTTTACCTTCCCTCTGCTACAACGGTATGAAACCCCAACACATTTGATAAAGATACCATTCCTCAGCTGTGCACAGCTTGGAGGATGTCTGGTTTGATGTTGGGTTGGCTTTAGGATGATAAAAATGAAATGTTAGCATCAACACGCTTCAGTTTTGAATTACATTTCATCAATGAAGCCATTTCTGTGACATCTTCGAGTTGGTATTTAATCCATACATAGTGTGCTCTGAAGGCTGTTTTGCTACACATCAGGCCCAGAGTGGCTGATCTGGAGGATCTTGACAATTACAGGTTGGCTGGTTGGATTTGGGGCCCTGAGAACCGGTGTCCATTCAAAATACCTAAATATATAAACAAGCCACTAACGTTGTCCCTGGGCTAGATGCACTGGCATTCCTTTTTTTTTTCATACGCAGCCAGCCGTTACCTTGACAACATGTCCATGCATGTCACCACTGTCAAGTGTCCAATTGAGCCTGGCTCAAAAGCTCAAAAAGCTGTTTTAAAAGCTGAAATAAACACATTTACAACCTGGTACAAAAATGTCTCCCGTCTGAATCGTTAATTTCACTAACAGCGTGCACTGGCACAGGTCGCGTGACTGCCGGGCACCCTATTGCTGTTACTGTAGAGACCCAAAACCTGCCTCATTTCTAATATGGCCGCGCCGGCTGTTTTGCTTCAAAAATCAGATTGCAGCAACACCTTTGGCCAGAATCACGAGTACACTGTTGTGTTCTTCAGATCAGATCTATACCTTGGTATTTTTTTTAAACAAACTAAATATTTTTATGTTATTTTTCTTATTTACATGACAAGATGTTGTTTCTGTCTCATTGGCTGTGCATTCACATTTCTCATCTGCTCTCTGCATCCTGCACGGCAGAGTTCTGCCCCAATGCACAAAGACATTCGCACACAGACACGCACGCACACATACACACACACACACATACACACACACACATACAAAATCTGCCTTTTTTTAAGTGTTCCCAGCACCATTCCTGAGTAAAGTGGGCCAGTCTGAGGCATGAAACTCCAGGGCTGAAAACGAGTCCTACTCGGGCCCTGCAACACATGCTAACTGCCCATTAAGCCAGTACTGAAATCTATGATTAATGTTGTTAACAACTGGTTTTCTGTTTAATTTTCATTATATTGATTTAGCATTTGGTTTAGAAAATTATGTCTGGTGATATCACGCAAACATCTTTCTTGCCTTTCTTTGACAAAGAGTCTAAATCACACGACTATTCTTTCAGACAAAAGAAGCAAATCAGCAAAAAGCTGCAACTTTCAATTCTTTGAATATTTGGAGGGAATACTTTCTAATAATTTCTCTGTTTGTTGTCTTTGATGCTGTGTAGTTGTCAAAGTTAACAAAGTCAGGAAAACAATAATACGAATGAAGATCCGGTCCAGTGCTAACATGGAAAATCAAGTTGTCGCTTCTGAGTTACGGCAGGAGGTAAAGTCTGTCACACACATTTGATTTACATTTGTTTATTGTTTTTAACACAGTGGCTCGATTCCTTTACTAACATACACAACAGACCCATGCACAAGATTATCTACACGCACATTGACACTTGCACACAAAAGGTAGATTTAGACGGCCTGTCTTTAACATAATTTTGATAAGTTAGTACTCACTCCTATCGTGTCCAATACACCTCTTTCTCTTAGAATACTTGTCAGCAGCTTTATGATTTGATGTGCCAGAAAAACCCACACAGGGAGCAGTTCTGATAGTTGGAGGAAGAAAACCCACGACCTTTACCCAGGCATCATGGGATTTATATCAAATATGAAACTCAAAAGTAGTCAAAAATGCTCATAAAACCTCCATTAAGGAGTTTTTTTACTAGCCATGAAAAAAATGGTAGTCTTTATATGAACTACAAAATGAACCAGCTACAGGATAAAGCCTGCTAACACGTCAGATACTCACACGTACACAGGAAACCCACTTAAATTCAAGCTATACCAAATGTGTCCATAGGGGGCGCCAAAATACAAAAAGAAAGTTCCTGAAGTTTTTTTCTTGTCATATATCCAGTGTCTCGTCTTCCTCTTTAATGTTATCCTTACAAAATAACAACAGGATATAATAATCTTCTCCTCCTGCAGCTGCATACATCATTTGCTCGCCAGGGATTGGCTGAATTTAAACTGACCTGGTGGAAGCTTCCGGTGAAAACACAAGAGCAGCAACAAGAGCAAGGTAATCACAACACACACGAATAGACAAACACAAAATTAATTTTTAATGGTCTAAAAATGTTTTTTTTTTTTTTTAAATCTAGAAACAAGTTTGACCAATGAGATCAACTTCTTCAAAGAGGCACCGGATTTCGCTTGAAAAAAAGTGTTTTTCTTTGTTTGAATTGTTATAAAGTTTAAGACTCAAAAACTGTTAGCGTTATAGCAAAATTTGCTGAGTTAAGGAAATTCAAATTGAATAAATCAAAAAACTTAATAATATAGATGTAACTATTAAATGAATAAATAAATAAATACTTCGGCAACTATGCTATGAGACTAACAAAACACTGAGCCTGAGCTTCTTCATGTTTTTGTTTTGTGTGTTTTGTGTTAAAAAAAAATCAATAAATTTAGTATAAGGAGGAGAAAAAAATATTTAAAGTGAGTTATTGATGAAAGTGTATGTATAAATGCTTCTTTGTTCTATGCAATAAAACTGACGTTTGGAGATTTAAGGCTCAGTCTGTTTTGTTTCTTGTGTTCAGAATAAGCACATACCTGAAAATACCTGTAGGAATTATATTTTTTAAGACTATATTTTGTTTTCATGTGCTTAAAATCAATCTTTTTCTTTTCTTTTTCTATTCTAGAAAATTTGGTGTCCTTTGTGGTCTGTTGTTTGAATCCATCAGATCTTGATTTGTATTTTTTATTTGCTTTCTTTATTTTGATTCAGTTAATTTGAAATGCAGAGCTATTGTTAGTTTGCTCCGTAGGCTTCCCATGGATGAAGGTACTGACTCGCCAAGTCAAGCTGTGGCTGCTTGACTCTAAATGCTGCTGCTTAACAGCTCCACCTTGTGGTGAGACACACTCACTGCTACTCTTTTGTGTACAATCACCCATTTCATTCACAACACTTCAGATATGAATAAATCACAAACTCCAGAGTATACTTCATTTGTATTTATTTATACTATGTCATATTTATATTCTATGTCATCAAGATATTTATATATTTATAGATATTTATATAGTTATGTACAGATGGCAGTGCTGCCAAACAAGAAACAAGTATTTCAAGACAAAATGGATAACATAAAAACATATTCAGTGCTATGCTGAAAGCACACAAAGTCCAATAGAAAAAAAAAACAGTTGTAAAAACTGGAAAGTGGGCAAACAGCACGGTGTGACTAAGTTTACATGTAGCCTTTACATGATGCGCTGTCACACCATTTGCAGGTTTTTTTGTGTTACTTGGTTTTTCTGCTCCAGAACATGTGCAAATGTAGTGTTGCGGAAAATAAAAATGGCATCGTCAACTCCCCCTGAAATCACCAGGCAGTTAAAAAAAAAACAAAAAAGCATTAAATAAAAAGAAAACATACAACACTTTGTACATGCTAGAAAGAACAGACTGATGCTTTCTGAGGCAAGGGGAGAAGATCCATGTAAGAGTTCTTTGCATTAAGTACAGCCATGCATTAGCAGCAATCGTCACACATTCAGAGATACATTTCTGGTAGCTTGCCTTCTCTCTCTCAAAATATTGGACCAAACAGACATGCTGTGTGTATGTTTATAATGTCTCTCACACATTCACCCGCTCATCAGAGAATACACTTTGGAATTAAATGGCTTGGGGATCGACTTGTTGGTTTCTACTCTAAGTTCTCCTAAAGCCAGTTAAGTGCTTTCGTTTTACTCGCCAAACAGAAAAGCGTCTTTAACTTCGCCAATTCAGAAGCTCTCACACACTTGCACTTGCGTGTGTTTGTGTGCAACAAGCGTAAGCTAGCTCTTCTATAAATACAGTACGATTTTTATTCTTCTCCTCAGACCCCGCGCGGTCTGCTTGACAAAAATAGATTTAAAAAAACAACTTTCGATACATTCTAGAAAGAGACACACAAAGAAGGGTTGGTCGAACAACAGGGGGCAGTAAGAGGCAGGTCCTGGTGGAGGTGGAGGTGTGTGGATTAGGGTGGAGGGGCACCGCAGGCTCCCCTCTCAGGAAGCTTTCATGGGTGCACTTTGAAGGAGAGCAGTTCTTCTGAGTGCATGTTGTTGAGTGAACGCAGCTCAGGAAGTTTGAGCAACAGTTTGGTGAAGGTGGTGGCCGATTCCTCCCCGTGGTTCTGCATCACTAGGTTTCGCAGAGCACGGATCAGTTTGTCCTGAAGGGCCTCCACTGAGTTCAAGTCCTGGATCCCTGAGCGGTCTGAGGAACAGAGAAGGAAAGCGCTCATTTTAGAGGACAAAGCCTGATGCTCTAGTTTTTTTTTTTTTTAAATGAAGCAGATATTTGGTGTAACATCAGCTCGTCACACTGCAAATCTCCTTACCGGCTGAGACGAGCACCACGGCCGTGAAGAGGCTCATTTCGTCTGAGTCGAGCCGCAACGCTGCAAGCTTTTCGCTGAACTCGCACATGGAGTTGAGCAGCTCGCCTGCACCCAGCGATCGTAACGTGTCAAGGCTGTAGCGTTTCCCGCTCAGGAAAGTCACTGTTCGCTCCACCATGTTGAAAAGAGAGGCAAATCGAACCATCAGCACCTATGAGGAGGACAAAAAAAGAACAAATTTCATTGTTATGTTTGAGTTTTTGAGAAATAATCCAGTCAGAGTCAGCTACATTATGATTATCTCAGGAGACAGTTATGTTGAACCGTCTCAATCGCACCTTTTCAGAATTTATGAGCCTCTCTTTCAGTTTTATTCCAGAGTAAATATTAGTCAGCACACAGAGCGGACGCTGTGCTCTGTTCAGGAAAGCCAGTGTTTGAAGAGGCCACAGTGTTTGACTTCAAAGCTCGCGCAGAATAACACGGGGTGTTTACGTTTTCACTTGTTTGCTCTCTTACCTCGAAAGTTCCAGCTTTCAGCAGGCTGACTTGGTCGTGCTCGGAGAGGTCACGGAAGCCCGGGATCCTCTTGGCGAAGTCGACCACTTCCCGCACGGCGGGGGTGAAGCTCATGGAGAACTCCTCCCAGATCTCCTGGCTTGGCTTACGGGGGTCCACGTAGGGCGATGAATTCATGGGACAGACCTGGAAACACATGAAAGAGGAAGATCAGTAACAGAACGATCAAACTTTGGTTGTATTTTTTATTTTTTAATTATATTAATCTTAAGAATAGAAACTAATCCTCTCACCAGGTGTGTTCTGTTGTTCACACAGTGTGTTGGTCCTTTGTAACCACTTGAGGCAGGTTGTGTGTTAAATTGGCTGTCTTCTGATGGTGCACCACTAGGGGCGCTGTTGAGCTGCTGCTGCTGCTGCTGAGGCTGTTGCTGGTAGACTCTCTCCTCCCTGTAAGCAGTGTTGGTGACCCGTTGGCTGCTGCTGTATGAACAGTGCTGGAAACCTCCCACAGCCGAGCTGTTGTTCCAGCTGTTCCAGCTCTCCTGCTGCTCCTCCATGCGGTTGCATCCCGTCTCCGGGGGGACGGGCGAGGGCTGCTCCTGCCTCGGTGACCTCTCCTGGTTGTACGTGAAAGCATCTTGGTGCTGCCTGGTCACCACAGCCTCATCCTCGCCGCTGTCTGACCCGCAGGAGGACGCCGAGCTGGAGTTGGTGTCCATTGAAACGACGGACTCTGAGTCCTGGGGGCACTGAGGGGAGGAGGGGTTGGAGCACGACGGGGAGTCGGAAGCGGAAGAGGAGGAAGAGGAGGCAGAGGAGTCGCTGGTCATCGTCTCCATGGGCAGCGAGGGGCTCTGGTGGCCGTGGAGCATGCTGTGCAGCTGGCTGTTGTTACTCATCATGTTGTTCATGGCGTTCTGCATCTCCAGCAGCATCCTCTGCTTCTCCCGCTTTGGGATGCGTCCAAATCTGACAGCTGTAGGTAGACATGGTGTCTATTAGCTTTGGTCAAGATTTAAAAACACTCCACAAGGAGCACTTCTGTTCACACACCAAGCAACATGTGCTTTCTTACTGACGGGTGGCTTGAAGTGAACTAAATAAGCCGCTCACCATCTCTGGACATGCCAACAGCCAGACACTTCTTGAAGCGACACTGCTGGCAGCGGTTCCTGTTGATCCTCATGATGGTGCAGTTCTCCATCTTAAGACACTTCTTGTACTGGATGTTCTGCTGGATGCTTCTCCTGAAGAAACCCTGAAAAACCACCAGAGAGGTGTTTTCCTGTCATTTCAATCATTCTGAGTCAGGTTTTCCTGGAGAACGGCTCACTGCAGGAGCTAGTCTCACCTTGCAGCCCTCGCAGGCATGGACACCATAGTGGAAGCCCGAGGCTACATCCCCACACACCTTACACAGCAGCACCATACCGTTGATTTCTGCAAAAACAAACATGAGCATTACTTCATGTGCACCACATCACATGATTTAACGTCAATCGGTCGAGCTGTTATATTTTGCTTACTTGTGATGCTGCTCTTGGCGGATGTTGAGGAGCGGCCTGCCTTCTCCACGCCGTGTCCACGCTGGTTTTTGGCTGGAGGAGAGATGTCCACCACCATGCCCACGGCTCTGCTTGGCAACGAGGGGCGGGATGGGGTGGGCGATGTTGACAGGTAGCTGCTGCTACTGGGGCTGGTGCTCATACAGGACTCTGGGCTGGAGGCGGAGCCAGAGGAAATATAGGCGATGACTCCTCCTGTGGAGCGGGAAAAATGGTAACACATTAGGATGGGTATATTACTCCAATCTCACAGCTACCATCTCTTTAAGACGGTATTACATTCTAGAAGCCTCCTCCACTGCTGCAGTGCTACTTTTGGACTTCAAATCTGAGGTGTTTTTCCACTTTTAAGGAACTTCCTTCATCCAGGAAGTCTTGCGCCCCATTTGCATAATCCTTGCGTGACTCTTTGAACACATTTTCATCTCATTTGAATCAAACTTTATATTTATTTGTAATCGTGTAAAAAAAAAAACGTGCAACTTTTTGCAAAACATTACGGAAACTAACTTTATTTTATCAAACAAAACATCAGTCTTAAAGTTAACTAAAAGTAGGGGTGATGTCTGCTGTTGAGGTGTAACAACAGTGTGGAAAAAGTGCTTTGTTGGCCAAATAAACCTGCTCCTTTCAGTTCAGTATGAACAGGTGCCTCTGACAGGCCTGTATGTGTGTGTGTGTGTTTCTCGGTTGGTGTATTCGCTGCTGAGATTAACCTGCTTTATCACCCCAAGTGCCTCCTGGTTGGATAACATGTTACATAACATGACTGGGACTCTATGGGAGTGTGCTCTGTTGACTGACACCAGCCAGGGTCACTAAAGCACTGGAGCAACATAACAGTTGTAGGAAGAAAAGAATGTGAAGCTGGAGAAGATCCAGAGATTTGTTATGTAATAAGATGTTTGGCAAACGCATTTCCGGTAAAAGAAAACAACAACTTTTATGCAAAGTTTGTTGGATCCATAATCTGCTGAAGACATGTCGCAAAAACAAATAATCTGATGGCAAGTGTATTTTAATGCAGTCTTTCTTCAGTATCTGTTGTCTGAATGCCTTTCTGCAGGAGTGTAACACTTCACTGCTCCACTGGCAGTGTGACCCTAAATGTGTGAACTGAAGTAGGGCAGTGAGCATCTATAATCCAAAGACGCTCTCAGCTTCAAATCATAGATTCAGATAAACAGAGACCTCGTTAAAATGTTAGAGTAACATTTTGGTTTTTTTTAATTAAGTCGAGAAAAATCCTAAATTTAGAGGCCAGAGCAGATGATTACCTAACCCCTACCATGACTGTTCTCTTTCACGACCCACCCACACGTGGACCTGTCATGAATTTCTGTGAAAGCGAAGCGCGAGGAGGAGGAGGAGGGAAAAAAAATCTAGGTCAGTGGCTGTTGTCTCACCTCCTCTCACGTGTATCAGCCAGGCCAGCCTCGCGCCGGCGAGAGCTGTGTACAGTGGATTATGAAATGAACTACGTCACAAGCGCCTCTCTGGCCAATCAGAAAATAGTTCGACTGAAGCGTGCGCGAGGACGGGAACGCCCCTCGACCAATCAGAGACGTGTTCCAGGACGCGTGTACACAAACAGGCACATGGCTAGGTACGGCGTGCATGTGAGCAGGGCCAGCGAGGATAAACACTGGCAGCTATGTCAAATGTACAGCGCCGCTCTGACACTCCTAACCCCGATTTAAAACACAGTAACACGTACAAAACAACATCTTTAACACGGCGTAAGCTCTTAAAAACTCAATTAGATCACTTCTAAACACATTTACACAAATTTAAAACCCAGAGTTTCCCTTTATATCGCAGGGGAGAAAAATCTGTTTCATTTCTAGGACGCCATTCATTGCTTCTCTGACGTCCTACTGAGACAGCAGTTGCCCAGATTTGTACCAAGTCGCTTTAAATGATGTATACAGTAAGATTTAGCAACATGTTTTATATTTTTAACATTTTGTGACTTTTTCCAACAAATTCTGCAGTTGTTTTCCACTCAGCTTGGGACATAAATATCAAAATAAGCATGATGAAAACTTGATGTAACGTTGCTCTTAACGTGAATTAGACTGTCATATAGAACAATCAATACACTCAATGTTAGAACCACCAGTTTCTGCAGAGTGCATGCTTCTAGAACAATTTCTATGACACGATCACAACTTGAAACATTTTTCTCTTACCAGGCTTGGCTGTCCCAATGTCCTCAGGCATCTTTGTTCAAGGAAATAAAACCTCCAAAGTGATGTTCAATTAAATTCAACTGTAAGTCACGACGTCTTCCACGGACAGGTAACTAAACTCAACAGCTATGAGTTCGTCCAGCGCTGTCAAAGATGGAGCTAACGCTCATATCGACATTCTGTCAGGAAATAATGTGCAAGACGAAGGTACAAGTCGACGTCTGAATCTGAGGAACTCCCCTTTGGTTGTGTGACTGCGGGTTTAGTCAGGAGGACTAAATGTTCTGAGTAGTGGACTTGCCCATGTGACCCATTTGCCACGCCTCTCCGCCCAGCAGCTCGAGCCATTTTAACCCAGTGACACACTTTTCGAACACCGGAGGGGCGGAGCTAAGCGCGTTTCCTCGACGTAACAGTGGAATGGTAACACAGCAGTCACGTTGCAGAGCACAACTGTAGGCTGCAGCCCGAACAGGAAAGTATGTCCATGCCGCGTGCGCTCATGTCCCGTCCGTGGACGAAAGAGTCATCGAGTTTTTTCGCCAAGAGCGTGTTTTTTTTTTTTTTTTCCAGTAGTATGACAACAAGCTGCATCAGGCCATACAAGCCTTAAAGTACACGGAGTTCACGTGTAAAAGTGAGCAGTGATGTCGACTGACTCTGGACATTTAATTCACGTTTCATAATTTCCATTTTGTGGTGTTGTAACATTTTGTCCTTTAACTTCTCCCGCACACATATGAGGAGAACACAGGACTTATATTTTACTTCGGTGCATTTATTCAGTATATGTCTGCCTCGTGCCAGTTGTGCTCAAATTATAGTTAACATTCATACCGAATCATACTGCGCTACTTTAAAAGGAAAGATGCTTGAACCACTGGCATGCACGGGGATAATTTCACATACATATATACACTTTAAGCTTAATAATACATGTATATGTATAAATGTGCTGGTAGTAATTGATTAATCCGCCGATTATTTTTTTTCCCACTTTTTCTGTAACTCTCTTTGTTTAAAAAAAAAAATGTATATTTCAAAATTACAGAAAACAGTTTTTTAAAAAAAGAGCACCCGACTATCGTTTGACCTCTTTTATCATCATCATGCTCCCATGCCAAGCTATGTACAACACCCATTCCAATTCAGTTGGGAGGTTGCTGTTAATAAAAACACAACACAACAATTTGCAAATCCTGTTTACTCTATATTCAACTGAATACACTACAAAGTCAAAATATTTATTGTTCAAACTGATAAACTTTATTTATTTATTCATTTTTGCAAAAATTCACTCATTTTGAATTTGATGCCTCTAACACATTCCTAAAAAGTTGGAAAAGGGGCAACAAAAGACTGGGAAAGTTGAGGAATGCTTCAAAAACACCTGTTTAGAACATTCCGCAGGTGAAAAGGTTCATTGGAAACAGGTGAGTGTTGTGACTGGGTTTAAAAGCAGCATCTTGAAAGGCTCAGTCGTTCACAAGCAAGGATGGGTCAAGGTTCACCACTTTGTGAACGACTGCGTGAACAAATTGTCCAACAGTTTCAGAACAATGTTTCTCAACATACAATTGCAAAGAATTTATGGATTTCATCATCTACAGTCTACAGAATCTGGAGAAATCTCTGCACGTAAGCAGCAAGGCTGAAAACCAACACTGAATGCCTGTGACCTTTGACCCCTCAGGCAGCACTGCATTAAAAACCAACATCATTGTGTAAAGGATATTACCACGTGGGCTCAGGAACACTTCAGAAAAGCGTCGTCAGTTAACACAGTTCATCACTACATCTACAAGTGCAAGTTCAAACTCTACCATGCAAAGACAAAGACATATATCAACAACACCCAGAAACGCAGTTGATGTTGATGCAAAGTTTGCTGTTATTAAACCACTTTAAATAAAATTATCATTATTCATTTGAAATGTTATCTTTGCTTCACTTTTACCACACTTTGTTCATGTCACATAAACAGAGTCAGGAGGACCATGTGACACAATGACACATCAACTGACATGTTGACTGTGTTTCATTAATCAATTTTAGCTATGTGTTGTTGCAGCCCGAGTAAGACATTTCACAAGACTGTGCATTTCTGTAGCAATATTGGCCACTCTGGATTTAGTTTCTATGCTCGTATCTTGTTGATGAAACCAGTTCTCCATAACATATTTGACCACAGGTAGAACAAGACTTTAACATGCAGTATAAGGCAGTCTTGGCTCACAGATTTCTCAATAACTGTTTTAATTTCTCAGGGGGTTGTGCGGGATGTAAAAGTGAATTTATACCCTTAATAGTGTCAGTTTTCAGATGTCGATACTCTGCAGAATGAAATGATCATGAACTCATGAAACACTGTTTATGTTGTGATGCTTATAGCCACTGTGAGGAACTTCAAGTGCTTGTTGACTTTGGCGCCCCCTGTGGACAAATTAGCTATTGCTGGTTTTGCATTTTGGTGAAAAAATAGCATTGTGGAGTATTGTTTTCTTTTGACCATCATATATATGACTTATTGATCATTTTTGGCTTGGAAAATGTTAAAAATGTCTTTTAAAAATGCTAATAGTCTTGTTTGCTCAAAAAGAGACATCAGTATCAAACACTGAATGTTTTATGACCAGCTAAAAACTTAAACTACTGACCTTTAAACTGCTGTATACTTGTAGTATTTATAGATTTTTATTTATTTTTTTTAGAGATAAAATTTCTAAGTATTAAAGTTCCTCTTGAAATGTCACCAGAACATATCGTACAAACTGCATCTTGCTGATCTTTCTCATCAGTGGTGAAACCCTCACACTCTGCGAATGTTCTCTTTCACATTCAATCATAAAAATCAAATCCATTTTTCGAACATGTGACTTCCTCTGCACAGTAAACACACTTTTCTCTGACTAAGCCGTTTGGTTTTACTAGCTTTTCAGCACTGAATTGATGCAATAAAAATAAAGATAAGATGCCTAAAATACAGATAAGCCTGTGCTACTGGGGCACTATTTTCCAATGGGCCAACTTCTGTTAACAAGGCAAATATCAACAAATACAGCTAATGTTTAGCCAATACTTAATTCCATCCTTTATATGACATTCAGGTATTTTGAACGAATAATAGCTGTTAAAGTCTATAAGTTCGCCTAATGAGAAGGCTTTTATAATGATAAACATAATAAACCATGTTTATACGTTCATTTTTCAGATGTTAGTATCATTTCCCTGTGTTCTATAATGACTGGTCTCTTGTGGACTGACATGTGACTTGGAGTGACACCAACGCAGAGTTAGTGAATCATAGACCTGCTTGGAAGACACTGATATATACACCAGCTGAAAGGGCTTATGTTGGTTGGCCCTAACTCTCATGAATCATCCTCCACAATCTGCCTGATCAGCTGAATCATTCGGCTGTTTAAAGCGACTCCTGAAAACTTACACGTTTTTGTAGAAAATTTTGATTTGATCTGCTGTGTTTATCTTCTGATTTAACCATTTCTTTCCACAAACAGCCTCTGTTTCTTTCATTTTTTACATTTGTGTTTCTCTAACAGTGTATTTATATGTTTAAAGGTGCCTTTTATGTCATGAATGAAGATGTACTTCTGGAAAAAAACAAACAAAAAAACCCTCTTTTCTATGCATTTGGCCTGATTTGATGAAATGAAAGTGAAATTGCACAATTGATCATGTTTGACCACCATGGAAGTCCCCATACTGCAGCTGAGATCAGTCAGAGAGTAGGTCGGTTAAATTTGGTTAAGGTGAGGTGACAGCAGATCCAAACAGACTCCACGGTGAAATAGAGTGCGTCTTCACAGACATCGTGGGAGGGAAAGTGGAAAATATTTGATCAGATCTGTCAGATTAAACAGAATTAGAAGTGTGAGCAAAGTGGGACTCTTTGTCTTCAACTGCAACTGAGGAGGGGGGCGAAAGAGGAACTACTAAATTAAACGACAACAACATTTGTAATGTGAAGGAAATGTTTGCCAACCTGGATACAAACACACACGTATTTACACACTGATGTCAGTGTTTAAACACAGCCCCACAGAACTGGTCGTGTGGCCCTACTTTTGATGTCACGAAAGCAGGGTTTGAGTATTTTGACCTACATACTCTTAACTGGGCTTTCGAAACCCAAGTTTAAACAGGTGCTTTACCCCAATGTGAAGTTAGAAACAAAGTGGAAAGATAAAACCAAAATAGAACAGTAGTAGGGGAGACCAGGGTTGGTTGTCACATCACATATTACTGCGAAACAGCAGGGTGCTTTTTCATAATGTTCATATCAAGCTTTGGTCTGATGAAATGCTTTTTTTCTTTTTGTCAGACATAAAAAATGAAGGTGACTGAGTGCATTTTGTGGTTTTTAAAGTCATTATAATTTTTCAGGCATTTTGCATCAATGTGATTAGTCACCAAATCAAAATATCTACCAAAAAATTGAGGTTTACAACTTTGATTGGAGTAAGCTACCGAGCTAAAACCCAGGGTTGACAGATGTGGCTGTCAAAACCCAATGGCTAGACAAAAACAAGCCTAATGGATGATCAAAGCAGACCAAAAATAACTTGATGGTAAATCAAAAGTACTCACAAAACAACCACATGGCTAATCAAATGTAGACCAAAAACTTGCCAAATGGTTTCATAAAAAATTGCTCAGTGGCTAATTAAAAGTAGCCTGAAAAACAACCCAATGAGTAATTTTAAAGTAGTCCAGAACAAGTTCAATGACTAATCAAAATTAACACCAAAACTAGCCAAATGGCTAATAATCAAACATAAATCATATTTTAGCCTAGTAGCTAATCAAAGGTAGCCAAAATCAAGCCCAGTGTCTTACAAAAAAAATAGCTTAGAAATGGAGTACCAAAAAATGGAGGTTTATAACTTTGATTGGAGTTAGCTACATAGCTAAAACCCAAGGCTGACAGGTGTGAGTGTCAAAAACCAAAGGCTAGTCAAAAACAAGCCTGATGGATGATCAAAGTAGACCAAAAAATAACCTGACGGCTAATCAAAGTACCCCAAACGACTAGTCTGTTGCTCCACTTCTGCCCACCTCTTCTTCAGCGGAGGTCTGCCGAAAGACTACAGTTATATCGCCACCTACAGGCCTGATATGCATACTACAGCGTTTTCAGTCTCTCAGCACTTTTTTCACTGCGTTTTTTTGCGTTTTCAAGTGAAACACTGTGAATCATTGTCTAAAAATCAGCCCAGCTGGCTCAACATAGTCCATAAACTAGCCAAGTAGCTAATCAAAGGTAGGGAAACAAAAAAAAAAAAAACAGCCCAATGACTAAGCAAAGGTAAAGTATGGAAATATCGAGGTTAATATTGGAACGTAGATTAAGCTACCTCGCTAAAGCCCAGGGTTGCCAGGCCTGGGTGTCAAAAGCCATAACCAACCCAACGGCTAATGAAAAGTAGCCCAAAAATTAGCACAATAGCTAATGAAAAGTAGCCCAAAAACTATCACAATAGCTAATCAAAAGTAGGCCCCAAAAATAGCCTAATGCCACACTGTGTAAAAATGAAACTTCGCCATTTAAGTTCATTTTATTACTTTTATGGTTAAAACTTTTTACAAAATATCACCATAAATGGTCATTATGGTGGAACTTTAAAGCAGTGTTCCCCACGCAGGTGCCTTATTTACATCCTGATTTGCTTGAGCTGTCAGAAGGCTTTGTGTTTTCCTTTCCTTCTTCCTCCTTATCGAGCAACATTAATATCAACCACAACATCCTATAATGTTGCTGCACTTGATCTCTGAACTTATACGTGAAATGACTGCAGGTACAAACAGTCCTTATACTTTTTCCTACTCTAGGTGCCAGAAGCAGTGACTGTAACGCGTGCAGGCGGGTTGGGTTTATGTGTGTGTGTGCCTGCTAGAGGGACTGTTTGCCTGTGTGTGCATGTTTGTTTTACATCCTCTGTGTGTTGCCTATGTGTTTATCAGCATGATGTGTTTGGCATTGACAAAGCAAACAAAGCAGCAAAATGAAAGGGTTAATTAAAGTAAAAAAAGCTCAGATAAGTCCCAGGAAGAAGTAAATGTGCTAAAATTCCCCTGATAAAGGGACGGCCAATCCCGTCTGATGGTTTATAATGTGATATAAGTCTCCCCTAATCACTGATAAAATTTGTGACTGAAAGGTTGATCAGGGTTTTTATTTTCAAACAGGAAATTTGAGGATCTGGGAGCTAAAACAGCGACAGAGCAGTCCCAGTTTAGATGGAATAGGGAGTCTAAAGTCAGTGCTTTAAAAGTAATCCTAAAGCCAATTCTGTGTTAAAGTGGCAGCCTGTGCAATGATGTTAAAATTTAATGATGTGGGATGTGTGACTCATCCCGGTTAAAGGTCTGGCAGCTGAACGAAGATGACTGCATGAATGATACGACCTAAATCTGGAGCTAATAAATGTTGCACAGCAGAAGACGGTTCAACATAAACATTACATTTCAGGAGGGATCAGCATCTAATGCAGCATTTCAGAAAAGAAACTGCATCTTTCACTTCCTGTTAATAAAGATGTTTACATGTTGAATCAGAGAGCAAACCGGCATCCACCGAATTAAAATCCTTCAAACGTGATCACAGGATCTGTGCCCCTACTGATCTATTTTTAGCCAGACAAACTGTTCATGATAGGGCCGATAAGAACACTGTGTTCTTTACATCAGAGGTCCCTTCAGACACCAGACACCAGCCTCTGCTCTTTACTTTGTGCGTTAGCGCAGAGTTGATGAACACCTATCACAGGCAGGGTTACACTTTTAAAAAGTAATCTTTTAATGGTGCTGTCACTTTAATTCTGTTTTAATGCACAGGAACTTAAACGACATTTGACCCACATACATGTTTTTATGGCATCTGCACATCTTGTGCAGGAAGCGGAATCGAAATACCACAAAACCTACATTAACGTGCCTGAGGTACAAGTGGCACTTAATGATAAAGGTGGTGAGGACACAATGTTCTTTACATTAAACACAACACATCATGAGCTGCACGCTTGTTTGCTCAGAGCACATCCTAAATTATACCTGGATGAACTTGAAACAGGAGATCAAATTTAGACCGACTCAGTGAGAAGCTGCTCTGGAGCATGTTTGTTTGTTTTTGAAATTTTTTTTTAATTAAAAATCAACTTTCTGTTTTTTTTTTCTTTAAAAAAATCCTTTAGGGGATTTGGGGAGAGATTCTTTCCAGGCTGTATATTGTCCCTCTGATAGCTGTGTGATACCTTTACCTGCTTAAAATGTGCTGTACTCATCCCCAGCCTGTCTCTGAAACCTAATTTCAGTCTCTTCACATTATCACAGCTACTGTCCCTTTAAGACCACCCCAGTATTCTAGAAGCTTCCTTTACTGTTTCAACTGTTTCAATGAAACAAAGCTGTGTTTCTCTTTTTAATGTGACACATTTTTCCCTTCTACGGAGGTCCGGCAGCTGGTGATGTGACAAACTGAGCAAATCTCATGTTGACCTCACTGAACTCCTAGAAATAATCCTAGGATTATTCCAGCACTTGTTCGCCTCCATATTCAAAACTTTTCTCATGTTTCGGGTTAATTTTAAGAAATAAAAGACACGTTTTTTCCGTTGTGAAATGACACCATCATTCAAAAAGAGTTCAAACACCACATCCAGTTCAAAAAAATGTTACAAGCATTACAAGCTTTCTGTTTGTTTTTCTTTTTTTAAATCCCTAAACTCTGAAACTCTTCCTTTAATTGTGAAACTAACAAACTTTCTCTAAGTTTAAAAGGAAATTTAAACCTTTTTCATCTGACTTCCTTCGACTCAGCCTGATTTAAAGGTTCCGTCTAAATTTTTTAAATTAGTTTCCTAGAAATACAATTATTAACTGTTGCTGTCCTTTCATCTGTTTAATTCTCTTCTGCTCTGGGCTGGATGCGTCTGAGGACAGTGCTATGTAAATAAAATGAAGTTGAACCACTATTTTTTTTTTAAATCAAAAAGTCTCCTCAAACTAAGCTTTGAGTCCACAGATTGCTGTAAACTTTTTTGATTCTTTTTTTTTTTTATTTTATACTCAGAGAAAAAGAGGCTGCAGTATATGAAGTGTTGACAAGATTCAGAGATTTCACAGATCATGACCGTTTTAGGAGCAGAATTCCGACACAGTTTAGTCGGAATTCTGGAGAACAAAGAAGTATAAATTTGATGCTAAATATTTTTAATCATGACGTCGTCACTCTGGCTTCAAGTCCTTCACAGGAGGAGCTGCTGACAAATTCAAGACTCAACATTTAGAGCTGAAGGTTGTCACATTTTATAAATATGTTACATTTTTTAAAAAACAGAACTTTTTTAAAAATTAAAGTTCTTCTTTAAATTAGATTTATTTTATAGTGGATAGAGAGTGGATAGAGCAGGAAACACGGTGAGACGTGGGAAAGAGGCTGCGACTGAACCACTTGTCCTCTCTGGTGTCCAATTAGAGCTTTAATACTGTTTTAGATTTCAACAGATGAAAGTGGAGCAGTGTTTGTGGGGACTTTAGAATCAACTCTGTGCATTTTCTATTGAAACAGAGAGAAAAAAAGCTTCGTTTTCCTCACAGGGACAAGAAAACCTTGCAGTGCCAGTGTTTTTTTTTTCTATTTTCAGCCACTGTACAGTAGAAAGTCGATGGTTTAACTCTGTGCATCTGTAAACAAGGACCCGATCTATGATTAGATATCATGACCTTGTGATGAAGACAGGATTCTTGTATAAAGGAGAGAATATTTACTGTCCCCAAATCCAGAAATCCCTCCTGCAAATCCACAATGTGAAGAGAAGAATGAGGCGGAGCAGACTTCCTTTCCATTGTGTTCCTTTATTACCATATCTGCAGAGATAACTTAATCAGGAAGCAAAAAATATACCAGACAATAAAGTACTAAAAATCTGAGATACAAATAACCCCCCAACACAGACCACCCTGAGCCCCCCCAACCCTCCTCTTCCTCTTCCTCTTCTTCCTCCTCTTCCTCCCTCGTCGTCCTCAGTGGGTTTATGTGGCGTATCGCTTCGTCCACTGTTTGGCTGTTCGGTCATGTT
This sequence comes from Labroides dimidiatus, assembly GCA_030710495.1. NCBI lineage: Eukaryota > Metazoa > Chordata > Actinopteri > Labriformes > Labridae > Labroides > Labroides dimidiatus. The sequence continues at coordinate 6,418,950 of CM061148.1, forward strand.
CTGCTCTGTTGGTCGTGTACTGGGTGGCGATGCTTCCCACCAGGGGATCAGCTGAGTGGAAAAACAGATTTAAAAGCTTGTCAATGTTTTCTTCTACGTTTGCTCCACAAGTCAAACTGACCTGTTTCTGAGTGGCTCTGATGATACCTGCTGTGATTTGGAAACTTGATCTAGATCAGGACTGGTGACTCATATTAATCTCACAGAGCAGCTCACAGATGTTTGAACGAGCTGGCAACAAAAAAGAAAAAAAACTCCCCGCCTGCTTTCAATCTGGCTGACCAGTTTTGTAAAACTGAAAAGAACGCCCAGATGACGCTGAGTTTCCTGTCATGATGGAACTGACTACATTTACCAGCATGTACACATCAGTGTCAGGTTTCTGTTCAGTAAAACCACAGATCAGCGCAGGCTGAGGGGGAAAAAAATGACTTCATAGAGCGTTTCTGGGTGCAGCTTCTTACCTGGGTTACAGTCTGTGAGCAGGGAGCAGATGGACAGCAGCACCTTGGAGATGGTGAGGGCGGGGCTCCAGTTGTCCTTCAGGATGTCCAGACAGATCACGCCCTGACTGTTAATGTTGCAGTGATAGATCCTCGTACGAAAAGTTACCTGCAGACACACAGATTCCAAAGTTTAGAGTCGTGCTGCAGAAATATGTCCCACGGATTTAAACCACGACGAGCGCGGTCAACACGACGAGCCTGAGAAACATACATGAACCAAAACATTAATTACCAACAGACGTCAACGTTAGCAGGGCTTTAGATTATCACTGTGTGAGACTGAAAAAAAAAACAAAAACCTGTGAACATATTCAACTAATTCAGTTTGATAAAACTTTGGGGAGAAATCTTTTATTTTTTTCTTCAAAGCTTAAAAAACTTGGAAGCTGAATTCACTGAAAACACTGAGACAGTTTAAATTTCTGATCCTACTGATGTTAAGTGTTTTTGCGTTTGAATAGATTAGAATAGAATAGAATTGAATAGAAAGACTTTATTAAACCTCGAAGGGAAAATCAGGAATATATAAATTCATTAATAAAATAATTAAAAAAACAGGGATGTTCGATACCACTTTTTTCAGGCCGATACCAGTATGAGTACTACCTCGTGAGTACTCACCGCTATCAAGTAGTGATTTGTGAGCTGCATCTTTTATTCCTTCTTCTTCTAAGTGCTACCAGGCTTCCTCTCTACTTACATATTCCTAACAGCCTGAATCTGTTGTTCATGCAGATGACAGTTCTTCTTCAGATGATTTAAACTGAAACAAAAGGTGAATGATGCTGATTTTCTAACCCCCCCCCCCCCCCCCAAAAAAAAAAAAAAAAAAAAAAAAAAAAACCCTCCCTGAAAAGGACGATGGTGTGTTATCATTGGTTTTCAAAGTGGGGTTGAGACCTCCTGTTGGTGGGGTCGTGAAATGCCTTCCAATCAAAAACCATTAAAAAATTCCATAATTCATCCAATATTGTTAGAATATGAACAAAAATAGATGTTGAAGTTTATATAAAAATCATGCAAAAAAAAAAAAAAAGTTCTCTTTTTCCACATTTCTTGAGGTGATGTAACCAGGATCACAACGGTAACAGTGAAGGCTGATAAATGTAGAAAACATCTAAATTTCTAACCTCCCAGATAAATTAATTATCTTGACCTCTCTCTCTTTGTTTTTGGATTTAGTCACTGGCACCAATATTTTGGAGGTCATAGTCTAAAATGAGTGGGAACCTCTGGTGTAGTATTTTATAGCGTAGATCTGTTTTTCTTGAAATTAAAAACAAAAAAAAAAACAACAAAAAAAAACAATTTATAATCCAAGGCGTCTTTTCAGAAATACAGCTAATATTTGGTTATTTTTTGGTAACATATACATGTAAATAAAACATTTATCTCCACTGAACTGGATATTGAAAGTAAACATGTTGTGATTTTATTGAAAGAAAAAAAGCCAGGTTTTTGATTTGCTTGGAGATAAAAATCTGTCCGCTACAAAAGCAGCTGTGGCCACTGATGCAGTGTTTACTCTCTTGTCTCATCCGCCGTCCTGTCCTCTGAATAAAGGCATTAAAAGCCCTGGAAGCTTAAAAAAAAAAACCCAGACAGTTCAGTACTGCAGTGCATCGACTCCCTGCACAAAACCCCCTGTACAGAATGTTATCTGCTGTGTATGAAAGCCCCCTTGTGGTGAAAAGGCGGTACTTCAGAATCACAGGTGATGATGTTTTTAAAGGGCAGCACACTTTGCTTCAACAGCTGTATTTACACAACTGTTAGACAAATAACCCTCCTTTAAGTCTGAACGCACTTTAAAGTCTGGAAACATGATATTTATGAACCGTGAGCTCTTTTACAAAGACCTGAAAACAACATGTTTTGGGGGAAAAAGGAGCCGAGGAAACTTTCCTCGGCTGGGATTTCATGAGTTTTGGTGTGTGTGTGTGTGTGTGTGTGTGTGTGTGTGTGTGTGTGTGTGTGAGTCTGTGGTACATGATGCACACATGATGATCACAGATACACACACACTCACTTTTAAAAACAACTCCTCGCCTGCAGGTTAAAGACTGAAGGTGAACCAAAGATACACAAACAAACCTCTTCAGTGTGCTTCCTGTTCACACACTTGCACACCAAACTTTCCATTCACGCTGATAACAAACTCCCTCGCTCTCCCTTTACACTCTTCTCTACCTCTCTCTCTCTCTCTCTCTCACCTCCCCCTTTCTGTCTCCGATCAAAAAAGCTGTGACCTACATTGGTTTGTTGCACGTAAAATCATGAAGAACTAAAACGCGGATGATTTCTTACTTCATCATCCTGATGTTTTGAAGATGGTTTTAGCTCAGCGTCAAACGGCTCTGACATCATTTTTTTTTTTTATCACATTAAGAAACCGAGAATGAGCTTTACTCAAACAGTGTTTTCCCATGGTATCTGGTGCGTTTACTGCCATCATAATGAGGATAATTGATACGCAAGGTGTCTTAATTTGAGCAAATAATCAGAACAGAGGATGTCTGAAATAAAACAGAAGTTAAAAACCTCTTCAAGTGACTTCTCACTTATCAAAAGATCAATCAGGCATGTGCAGAAACGTTTTAATCTTTCGGTCACATCGTTTGGATCCCTTTAAGGAATGTGAGCTTGTCTCGGCGGCAGAGGGAACACTTTCCAGAAAGTCCTGTATTGTTGGGGTTAGGGTTGGGCAACAGGTTGGAATGTCCTGTTCCAGATTTGGAAACACAGTTTCCATCACGCGAGCTATTTGGGGCAGGTTGTGCAGCGTATAAATGCTGGACTTTCACGTGCTGGTGTGAAATGAGTTGTCTGTGTGCTGGAGTGACGTGGTCAGGAATGCAGGAGGAGAGAGGAGCTTTAAACACAGGTGAATCTCAACAAAACAAAGACACTGGAGCAATAATCAGGGATATTCAAGATGATGAAATCACTCTGTCGCATTAGCTTATAGTTTTAATCATTTTTCTAGTTTATAGTTTTGATGATGTTAAGATACACCTGAACAGGTGGAAGACACTTCCACCTGACACACACAATCCTTTCAATCTGTAATACTGTGATGTTAAAGTGTCTGTTAGGACTGTTTGATGTGGATCACAGCGACACCTTTTGGCTGGAATCATGCGCACACTGTTGTGATGACATCACTCTTAACAAGTTGTGTGTTTGTTTTGGAATTGAATGGAGATCAGAGCTTCTTTTTCACACTACTTTTCTATGTTCAAGACAACTATTTACCAGATACAACGTGATGAGGTAAGATATTAATCAACAGTTACACAGCGTTGTTGTTCGAAACGGGACAACAAGCAAAGTTTGTCGGTTTGTACTGTAGTTTAGTAGCTAGCCCGGTGCTCTGACGTATCCGTAGGCTAACATGTAACGCTAGCGAATCCTGATGTCATTCTCGTCTAACAATCAGAGCTTACATAACCTCACTCTTCATTTTATTGACAGACTCTCAAGTTTGATCAGATCACTGCAGAATAACTGCTGCATGTGGGTTGGAATGAACATTAGCACAAACAGTTTAGCCTTTAGCTCGTGCTCTATCACTCTCTTGTTTATCTTTCTTCTGCTCTTCTGTCCTTTTTCTGTCCGTCAGTTCAGCTCCAGTCTCCACCATCACTACTAAATTAATCACAGGAATAGTTTTCAGCAGAGAAAAACACAGACCTCTCTTCTCAATGCTGAACTTTGTCAGCGGACGTGGTGTTGTCATAGAAACTTCAACATGCTGTCAATCAATCCGGTTCTGTCCGACTCGAACAGGAAGCTAAGAAATAGCATTTAGAAATAACCTGTATTGGTGCTGATAATCTCATTTGAAATTGTGGATTAGATCAGGCAGATATCTAGAAGAGATGCTTTTTGAAGTCAAAGCAACGACAGGTAAACGTGATTTCTTGTTGGGCGTCGTTATTCACGTGAATTAGGTCGAGTTATAGGTGCAAATCACACAAGAGTTGACTCTTCAGACGATCACTCACGCCGTGGTGATGTATTGCTGAACCGAGCAGCGAAGGTTCATAAAACAAATTGATTGCTTCTGTGTGCAGCTTCCCTGATCGCTGTGGCACCACCTGTTTTTAGTGGAACAGGGCTTAAAAGGAACTGGCTTTGAGGAAACCTGTACTGTTCTGGAACTGGTTACAAACCTCCTGAAGCTACAAAGTGCTAAAGTTCCTGAAAGTGACAGGAATTTTTCAGGGTTGAACTTTTGGTGAGGAAAATTCTGCACAGACTGTAAAGTGTTTCTCGTCCTCCAGGCGCGGCGGTGCTGCGGTGCTGCGGTGCTGCTGCGCTTCACTATGTGGTGCTGCAAGTTGTGAGAAAATGATCATGAAGGATTGCAACACCTGCCCTACTTAATTCTGTTTAATGTAATTTTGTATCTCTTTTCTATTTTATGTATATCAAATTTAACAATGTTGATTTTCACATATTGCTGATTTTTTCTGTCTCTGTTCTTCTGTGAAGCTCTTTGGTCTGCGTGTCTGAATGTTCGAGAGGTTCAGCATAAATAAAGATGAGTTTGAATCTGTTTGCAAATCAAAGGGTTCAAAGTCACACACACAAACACACGCACACACACACTGTACTGATAACAGTACCTTGGGGGGTTTGAAGGGGTAGTCTGGTGTGAAGGCGATGTCCAGGAAGAAGACTCCTCCCTCATAAACGGAGCCTGGGGGTCCCAGGATGGTCGACCTCCACTCATAGATGTTGTCACCTTTGGGGCCAGCACTGCAGGCACAAACATTTCAGTCAATGAGACTAAAGCTTTAGTAGAAATTAAATGCATCGTTAAGTTTTTATCATTCAAAAAAAAAAAAAAAAAAAGCAAAAAAACCCCCCCAAAAATTCTCGCTTCATGTTTGAATTTTGGCTGTTTTTTTTGTTCAGTTTTTAACCTTTTAGAGTCTCTGAACATTTATTAAAAAGAACAGATTAAAGTTTGTGATTTTTTAAACATATTTTCCTTTAAACGTGGAGTAAAGAAAGTTTCCCTGGTGTATCATCCAGAAGATGCTTCAGCTCCCCAGCGACGTGTCTGTATGTCATGATCTTTAATCCGTATTGATTTTCCCTCAAAGCAGACCGGCCTTTATCCCTCTTACATGCAGAACATGTGGTCTTGAACCCCTCGGGGTCATGAATACAAGACATAATAGTATTGATCCAGAACTCTTCGGGGGGGTTTCAGGGGGGCAGATGTTACACTCTGTGCTCCGTGTTAACTCCGGCTACATCGCAGAGAGAGAGAGAAGAGTTGAGGAGGTTGGGATATTAACTGGGTCTTAAAAAGACACGACTGATAAAAACTTCCGACACATGAGAGGATTTTATTTCATAGAGGTTGATTTTAATGATTCAAACACATTTCTCCAAATGTTTCCCCTTAGACTCAAAGAAACAGAGTCCGATCTGTGTTGATGAGAGGACGGAAAGAGACGCAGGAGTCGGAATCAGGATCATTTTTTCTGCATCGTATCAGAGATACAGTTTTTGGTATCAGAGAAATTCTTGTTTCTGTTTTGCATCAGACAAAAAAAGCATTAAAACACCGTCAGACTCTTTCTCAATGATGCACATGACGCTAATGTTTCCTTATTTAAATATGATGACCGTATGTTGTATTACAGATACTGCAAAGCTTCTAATTACCAACCAACCAATAGCAGAGCTAGCACCTCCAGCTTTTTGGTCCCCCAGCACGTTAAACGCTGACATTTCTGAATTTCTTTTAAAAAATTTGAATATTAATAAAGTAATGAGAAATTTTCTGTTGAATAACAAAAAAAAACCTTCCATGATAACACAGAGATAATCCAAACAACAGAAGAAAGCGCAAGTGCAAGTTGACGGTAAAACAGGTGCAGCACTGTGAGATTTAAAATGGACCAAAAATGGTAAATGGACCAGTACTTATATAGCACTTCATTCACACACCACTGAAAAACAGTGGGAGCAATTTGGGGTTCAGTGTCTTGCTCAAGGACACTTCAACATGTGACTGCAGGAGCTGGGAATCGAACCCTAGACCTCCCAAATGAGAGACGCCAACTCTACCACTGAGCCACAATCGCTGATTCGGAAGCAACAGAGTTCTAGAAGGCACTAAACCAACAATGACATTCAGAGCAAACTTTTAGTGACAAAACTAGAATCGATAGGTTGAATTCATCTGTATATCCTTTCAAACTAGCCTAACGCCCTCAAATACATCGACTGCGTCTGTGTTGCAGCTCCGCTTCCTGGCGTGTCTTTGCTCATTGTGACGTTTTGTTGCAATGGTAAAGTTAAATACGATCTAGTTTTGGCACGGTTTGTTTTATTTTGAAAGTTTCAGGCTCTTTTTAGTAAGTTTCCGTGAACTAGTTCCTGTACCGCTCCATCTTCTCTACTCTGAATTGGCGTGTCACAGCTCCAGCAGCTGGCAAAATAAGATGGATACGGATTAGCTGCGACCCACAACGGAACGGATCCAGTGTAAGTTGACACATTGACCTGAATGGAAACCTATCTGATCTGGAGCGGAGCTGCAACGCAGATGCAGCCGGTGTATTCCAGCTGTTAAACAACTCTTTATGTCTGTCTATTCAAATAACTGGAGAACAGTTAGCAGTGCCAATTGAATAGTATCTGAAAAGCCCATCTTTAGTTCTTAGTCCAACCTGGTAATCATAAATATGATGAATATGATAAAGAAAAGCCTGAACACTGCTTCAGATTCATTAACATCTCCAACACTAAGTTAAGCCTGAGAGCTCTTTCACACCTTGAATGTTTCTGTAATAATTAAATGCATTATCATACACAACAAGAAACTCAATTAAACGTGGCTTTTAATCCATCATGTCCCGGGCAGGTAGTATTTAAAACTGTCACACTTCACCGTAGTAATTACGTGTTTCATTAGAAATTAGCCTAAATGGTGCGAGCCTGTCGCTGAAACCTGCTGCTGCTTTTGTCCTTCATTGTTAGAAACTTCCAGCTGCAGTCATCCATCTCTAATCCACGATTTAAGACATTAATTTAACCACGAACAACATAATCTCAGTGCAGTCATGATACAGAGAGAAGCACAAATCAGGCTGAGAGTGTCACTCCAGGCTTTGCTTTCACTTCTTCAGTTTGAAGCTCTTTTAACACGACGGAGTAATGAGTGGGGTAGATTTCACCACTTTTGTAGGCAAACCAACAAGAAAAGGACTTCACAATAAGTTTCAGATATTCGAGTAATGGATGCATCAACGTGAGATTTATCACATTAAAGAAAACCAAATACTGTATCTTGTTTATCCTCACATGGCTCGAACAAGATTACTCCTCATCTCCATTTTTCTTGGATGTGTGAAAGTAAACATCTGTAAACGCTGTGTGCTTCCCCGCAGCAAACAAACAGCTTGTTATCTATAAACAGACTGACTGACAGATTGCTGCCTGGAAGGTGACAGGTAGACAGAACAGACGAGACGGAGAAGCTGATGTTTTAAACATGAGGGAAAGTCTGGAGAAAAATGTCAGCCGCGACAACAAAACCATAAAGCAGAGACCACATCTTTCTCTTTTTTTCTTTAAAGTGAGAATAAATAGGAAGCAGATCTCTCTCTTTCTTCCTCAGTAAGCAGCAAATATCCAGATTGATTTTTGGGGCTGCTCTGTGGCCTGAGGTAGCCTGTTTGATCTGCTGAGCCAGTCTACTGTTTTTCTTTTCTCTTTTCACAGAGAGGTCAAAGGTCAGGCTCAGCTGCAGCACAGGGCCCGGAGCAGGGGGAGATTCAGAGATCCACCTCAGGACGCCGCAGGAGGAAGGCTGCTTGCTGTGCTGAGAGCCTGAACCCAGACCGGCCAGTTTTTTAAGATAATCTTTCAAATCCCAACCCAGCAAACCAAGCTGCAGATGGTCCATCCCATTCTGAATATCACATTTTTGATATTTTCATCATCACGTCATCTGGTGAATATTTTGTAAAGCAATTACCAAAGAGTATCGTTTCAAAAAAGCTGATTCTTACACGGCAAGATAGCCTTTAAAGGGTTTCTGGATTTAGATTTTAATTTGGTTGGACATAACACCAACAATTTGATTTGCTTTATTAATATTTTTTGTAAATCGTTTAAACGTTGTCATTTTTTTATTCCTATTCTTTTCCTGTTTTGTTTTCAGGGGAAGTTAACCTTCATCTTCAGTTGAACACAAAGTGTTCAGTTTCTTTTTTTTTTTTTTTTTAAATGAGGCCCAAGAAAATTTCTGAGTTCAAAAAATAAAGAATTTTGATTTCATTAGTAAATTTCTGAGATTGAATGTCAGAATTTTTAGATAAAAATCTGACTTTATAGATTTATATTTGGATTCTTTAGTCAGAATGCTAAGAGAGTGAGTCAGAATTCTTCGATTAAAGTTGGATCAAACAAAATCAAAGTTGGAATTCTTGGATTAAAGTTTGATTTCTCAGATTAAAGTCTGAATTCTTACATTAAAGTTAGAATTCTTACATTAAAGTTAGAATTTTTAGATTAAAGTCTAAATATTCATAAAGAAAGTTGGAATTCTTACATTTCAGTTTGAATTTTTAGATTAAAGTTTGAATTCTAAAATTATGGTCAGAATTTTGAGAACATAAACTGAAATTCTTAGATTAAAGTCTCAGTTCTGAGAAACAAAGTCAGAATTCTTGAATAAAGTTGGAAATCTTAGATGAAAGTTTGAGTTCTTCGATTAAATCAGTCTTCTATGATTTAAATCAGATTTTTAAGAATCAATATCAAGAATCAAATTTCGACTTTTACCTCAGAATTCTGGGAAAATCATTTTGAGATTTAATCAGAATAATAACTGTAAATTCAGAATTTGGAAATTCAGTCAGATTTTCTGTCCGAGCAGACCTCTGATTTTTTGACTGGCCCTAACCCTTTTCTATACACGAGGTTGTTTCACACCTTAGGAAACGTCTTGAGTATAGATTAGTGCATCCCTGGCTCTGAATGGACTTCATTAACAAAGATTACATGGATGTCGAAACACTTGACAGCCAAATACGTACTTGCAAAGGCCTTGAAAAACAAAACGGTTATTAGCAAGTCTCCATCTGCTGATTCTGGTTCGTTGGCAGAAAACTGAAGCGGGGGGGGGGGGGGCAGCCGGAGCTTTCTGACTGACTGAGGAGAGAACTTAACTCACCTGCAGTTTGGCGGAGGGTCCAGTGTGATATCAGCCAGCTCTTTCTGAATCCTGCACAGAAAAAGAAAACAAAGTCACTCCTTGAATGAGGATATAAAAAAGTACAAACACTCAAATACATAAATCTCCATTACTCAAAAAGCCCAAGATTCTCTCATTCCTTTTGTACAACCTCCTGAAGTGTCCGTGTGTTATAATTATCTTTGACTTCTATGGGTAAACAAAACCTATGTTTTCAGGGCACCTGTTCCCCTCTTACATCATGTCATGTTTACGTCCAGCCGTGGCTTCTCTGAATCAGCAGCTGAGTGTGCAGGCTGCTGTCGTCACGTGTGCCACCACAAATAACCAACACAACATTTAGGTAGAGAACCACAGGAGCAGCACAACAAAGACACGTGAAGATATGTTGATGGAAAATTAATCAGTGCTTCGCTCCCATTTGTTTAATCACTTTCTGAGTTACGTAACTCCTGTAAATGCACAAAGAAGGTGAGAGGCTGTGATTTTAGAGGTGAAAAGGGAAGTTTTGGGATCATCTCATGACTGTTAAAGCGACTGGCTGATGGGGAATTCACATGTGTTCCTCTTCTATGGGTTTTTCTTTCTATATGACATCCAGCACAAAGATCAGGCAGAGTACTGAGAGTGTCAAAACAACAGTTCTTCTTCTCAAGTTTATGGCAGCTTCACTACAGTTGGATTAGAAATATTATAAAGTGGCCTCAGATTGGAATATTGTTGTCAACAGACGATATTCACACACTAAGAATTTACACCAAAGTGGGATATTGGAAGATTTAAAGCTACCTCATGGTGAGACACACCCAGGACTGGTTCTGTTTCCACTCTCAGGTCGTATTTTTACCTTTTGGCGCTGGTGGAAAGCAGCTTGGAGGTCTTGCTCATGCTGGCTTTGCTCTCCCGTTTCTTTTTGCAAAGCAAGTCCCTCTGTCTGGTTTGGCTGGAGGAAGGCGGTGATGAGGAAGAGCTGGTGCTGGCACGCGAATCCTCATCCGACATACCGGTTTGGATTGGAGAAGAGCCGGGACCTGAGACAGAGAACACGAGACAAGTCACACCACACAGCTGTGAGAGGCGGGGCTGTTTCAGAAGCACTTTCAACGAGCAGATGCTAACTTGTCCTCCAAGTGGCCAACATAGCTGATAGGTTTCATAGTTCTCAAAACAACTTCCACTATTTATAAACTATCATTTGCATAATTTTATAAGCAGCTGCTGCTAAACAAGCAGGGAAACTCAATAACATGTAGACAAACTCATCGAATGAGTCAAAATTGGGAGACGGAACAAAACTAGGAGATCAAAAACAATGAGACTGTTGAATTCTGAAATAAAAATATGAATTAAATGCTTTATTGTAAGAATGACTTTTTACATCTTTTCAATCTTATTTTGACGTTTTAGTCTCATTATTTTGATGCTTGATCTCAATTTCTTCTTTTGATCTCAAGTCAAGTTTTATTTTTTTGCTCTGTTGTTCATCAATTAAGCTTTTTTTTTTAACCACTGGTATGATTTCTAGACAATGATTGACTTTTATCCCTCTTAATCCCTACTTCTAGCCCATAATCTTTACTTTTATTCTCACAGTATTCTCCTTTGAAGGCATTTTATTGCATAATCTTTTCATTGCGTCTCAAATCCTTCTATATCAGTAGAGGATGTAGTATTTAAGTCTTCTTTTGTTTATAATATGCAATGATTTTCTTTTATAATCCACGATTGTTAATTAATTTGGACGTCCCATCAGCGTGAAAAGTGGAGAGGGCGCAAAGGAAGCTGCTCACCGCCCCCCTGCGCTGTCTAAGCGAACTAACGTTTCTCACGCTGCTGTTCGCGGACGAGCTAGCTAAGTGCACCGTTCACAACCCTACGTTATTTAAGTCAATCGTGTAACACCTAGGCCACGAAGTTAAGCTAACACCGATATATAGTAGCTAAAAATAACTGATGTTTAGTTAGTTAATCGTGTTTGACGACCCCCCTTAACTGAAAGTGACAGCGAACTCTCAGGCCCACCGACCTCCTGGACGAACTCTCAGCAAGCGATCGAATCCCCTAAACTTGCGTTCACCAAGCCTCGTTTGACACTCATTTTGAATCAGTTCTTTTACACCCAAACTGATTCTCTTAGGGGTGTTCTGCTCAACACTGTAACGCACTTTCTTTAAAACGAATGATTATGACACGGCGGGGGAGTAAAGATGTTATAAAGAGGTACACATCGCTCACTCCGTGCACCACTGAAAGCGAACTGACGCGCCCCCATTCATTGTGTATTCAGATTCGCTTCTCGCAGCATGTTGGGATACCTGACGACGCGGACCCAGCCGGTGGCTCCAATTATCAAGAGCCCTCCACTCACATTATATCAGTATCGATCATTTTAATTAACCTCTCAATAAAACCTCCACGTGGGGGGCCTTTGGGTTGTCAAGACTCTTAAATTCACGCGAACAAGTGACCTGAGAGGGTTAAGGGGACGCGAAGTAAGGCGAAATGCTCGCGTGCTGAGTCCAACGAACACCCAGGCCCAACGACTTCAGGGATACGACTACTTCTTGGAATTGCGTGTGGTAAAGCTGCTTGCTAAGCATCCTTAACAAGTGAACCCTCAACCCGGTAACCGTACAGAATAACACATACGACGTTAGCCTTAGTAAACGCATATCACACTAAGGCTATCTGTACTAAAATTATGATAAACAATGACGTATTAAGGGACTTTAAAGGGAAATGTCTCGTTTAAAAGGCAGCAGTCAGAAACCAATCCGTTCCAGCACATAGCCGCAGCCCGTTTTCCGTGCAACCAACTAACCACGACCGTGTTGTTTGTTTGCGCTCTTTTCTGCGTCTGAACCGAGAAATGGGCTCCAGACTTGACACGGGAACACACACAGGCAGCAGACCTATCTGTACACTCGCACCACTCGGTAAAACATCGACGTCAGATCATGTATTTTGCTCGCTAATCAAACTTACCCAGTCTATTGTGTCTGGACCTCCGCCACAGTCTTGGCTGGCTGGTGCCTGTCGCCCTCTGCGGTACGGAAGTAGCCTACCGCGGCTGCAGTGGGCTGTGCAGCACCGGTCCTACTCTGGAAACACGACAGCCTACATCAAACGAGTTTAGACATCATTAATAACACAGGCACATTTAATTAGACTTATCGTAGGTTGTTCAGGCTCAAAAAGCTTACTTTGATGACACTGATTTTAACGACACGTTGCCTAGCGTTGCAACAGGAGGTTGAACTTGTGAACTCTGAAAAATGACAGCTTTACCTCAGTATTTCAGCTGATTTTGTGCAAATAAAACATAATAATAATAATTAAAAAAAAAAAAAAAATCCACCCATATCACCAAGTGTGTTGACTGACCTCGTTTTTTCTTAATTGCTCGCTTACTACAAAAAAACTAAACACTTAGGTTAAAAATGTGTGTTTACATTTGAAAGACATGGGATACAGTGATATGTCACATAATCTGATTGTGTTCTCATGAGGCTCTACACTGGATTAAAAAAACCTTTCAAATTGTAATGAATTATGGGATTGAAATTAAAAACAATCTCCAGTCATTTTCTATTATTTCCAGGGAGTTATTTTGAGAGTGTGCTCTGTTTACTATAATTAGGTGGTTGTTATCATTATGGTACTTCAGCAGTGACTAAGCTGCTGCACCACTGGCCACAGAAACTGAAAAAAAATCACTCAGATGAATCACATCTGTGTACACATCTAAGAATCTCTCACGCCTCGAATTATTACAGGTCAAGTGAGGAGAAATATTCAATGTATGAAGGGGTTAATCAGCATATTTACACAGTTTAAAGTCCATTAAGTGGATGTTTTACAGTAGAAGCTGGCATCATGCATAACTCAAACCTTTGCTTTTGGTGCAGTTAGTAATAAATGACATATTAAGAGATTTTAAAGGTGGAAACAGTGCCTTCCTGCAGGTAAATGAGCTGTAAAGTACACAATGTGCTGTCACCTGCTGGCGGATGTGTGAGTGTTTAAAAGGTTAATAGGGTAATCTTGTCACATTGTGAACACTGCTGTGTCAATATTTTAACAGCAACATGTGCTCACCTTTAACCCCTTTGAAGTCTTGCTTTATACATTTAAATTTACGTCTTCGAGTGAGTCAAACACTTAAACACAGCAGAGACAGTCAGTGTGTAAATTAATAGATCCGCACTTATTGCAGCACCATCTAATGCAAGCAGGGAGGCGTTTTTCAAGTCTGGCAAGCAGCCTGCTGGCTTCTGTTCGCAGGATATAATGGCCATCCTATTATCTATGCAAGAGCCAATGGTTTAATTATAATAGATTTTCTTTTTGTAAATCTATTTCCACATGGATCCTAACCCGTCTGCAAAATCTGTGAAAATAAAAAAGAGAGAGCAGAAGCGGCTGAGTCAAGAGCTGACTCCGTCCTTTGCTGAAAAGCTTTTGCTGTTATTACTAATCATGAAGCCAAAATGTTAAAACGCACAGTGTGCAGTGATTGGGGTATGAAAAAAAGAATAACAAGCAAAGCTTTTACCAGGAGGTCCATTATCTCTGTTTTGAATACCTTTGAGACCTCTCACCTCCTGCTTTTAAAAACTGATTCTGCATCAAAGGCTTATGAAACAAATATCCTCGATTTCCTGAACAGGTGGCTCATTTCTCTAAAGATATAACCTCTTTAAATGACACAGATTTTTACAAATCTGCTCAAACAAGCCATAGAGTCAGGTTTATGTGTCATGTCAGATTTGTGTGTGTTTGATTTTGGTACAATTTGGGCACATGTTTTTAAAAGGAGCTTATTTTAAACCTGAATAATCCCTCAGACCAGGCTGAACCACTGTCAATGTGTATCCCTGCACGCTTCCTTTAAGGTTCTGAGTAACAGGTGATGTATGAAGTGCCAAAGGGCTGTACAATATGTCAGCACAACACTGCTGTCAGGAAGTGTTTATGTATTGTTAAACTCTTACATTGAATAGCTGCTGGAGTCTGTACTTCTTACTCAAGCAACAAGGAGGATTTCACTGTCACGTGAGCTTATTCTTCTGTACCCATGTTTAGAATCTTGTCTGTTGAAAGGCCCACAACACTTTTCTCCAAGACTTTAGTGTTAAAGTCCAGGGAAGGATCTTGAAAGTCTTCTGATGCTTCATACACAGAGACTCCAGGTGGCTGATTTGGCTCAGTTGGTGGAGTAGGCACCCCATGTACAGAGACCACACTCCTCGTCATGTTGGTTGTGAGATCAAACCTCAGCCCTGACAGTACTAATTACTTTTTAATAATAAAACACATTCTTTTACATTTAAATGAAAAAGTTTTACATCATAAAAAACATGGACATAGTCTAAGTCAGTGGGAGCAAAAGCAGGACGTTGTGAAACACTGTGTGTGGGAGGGGGGGTGCGAAATGCGGACGAAATCAAAAAGTATTTATATATATTAAGAATTACAGTAATAATATAAACAAAATATATATTTCTTAATATTAAACCATGCAAACAGAAAATGTTTGATCTGTTTTCCATATTTCTTGGTTGCAACAAGACCCCCAAGGTGACTGAGGCAGGACCCAAAGGCAAAGGTATTGTAGCGTTCTAGCTTCTTGTTTCCATGGAAACAACGTTTAAGCTGACCTAAAACAGATTTTTTTTTTTTAAATTCCCCTTTTTCTTTGAAATGCCACGGCCACTGCTGTGATGTAAACAGCAAGCAGGAGTTTTCAGTGGAAACGCTGATGCCACGCTCAGTTTTGTGAGTGCACATGGGAACTTTTAATTGCCATGCACGAAGCGGACAACAACAATGGTTCAATGGCGGACTACCGTGACTACCCTGCCTTTAAGTCTTAAAAACAAGTGAGTGAAAGGCTAAGAATGAATGAAGAACGAAGAAATCAAGACCAAAACTGTTTTTGTACTAGGCTGAAATCATGTTTCTTTTTGCAGTAAATATGGGTGCTAATGGGGACTTGTTGGCTTTTGGAGCCAGCCTCAAGTGGACACTTGAGGAACTGCAGGTTTTTTTTTTTTTTTAACTTCACCATTAACTTCATTTTCCAACACCTGAAGATGCTGCTTTGTCTTTCCCTTCCCATACACTCTTCTCACATTTCTCACTTCTCTGTAGTTGTCTTAAAAAAGCAAAAAGTCAATCTTTAAAACAAAGTGTGATTACTTTTTGAGATGAAGTTTAATTCTAAAAAAAATACTGACAGGACACCAAACATTCTGTGTTTTATATTTCAGTCTTGAGTCTGTAAACCTGCCCTTTAAACAGTAAATCAGCTAAAGTAATGATGACACAATAAAAGAGGATTGTTGACAACACAGTATCACTTCTTTTCTAGTCAGTGAGAGAAATCCATTCATGAATCTCAGACTTCCTTTAAGAGGCAATAAACGTTACAGCAGGAGTCATAATGAGATACAGCAAACTAAAGAAGATACATGACAAGAATTTTATTTTATGAGCTGAAATATCCAACTGTAAAGCTTTATAATCATGTGCGTGTGTGATATGTAGGCAGGCGAGAGCTGAGGCTCGGAGTTAATGGAGGATCACTGAACATATGTAAATATTTGTGGATTTTGTGGGTGTTTGTGAGGCTGCAGTCAAACACAAAAATCCCAGACAGAGCAGAGCGTTTTTTTTTTCTTTTTTTCTCACAAGCCGACCACAGTGTGTTTTATTGGGTGCTTCAGTAATACAAGTGCACAACAAACCACTCTGCAATTGCAGAGGTGGCGGGTAGCCAGTAAATATACAAGTCCTGCCTCTTTCACAGGCAGACCTATACTTTTGTGGTCTGCCTCAAAAGCCTTTGAAAAAATACATACAGTACAAACAAAATCAGAGGAAGTTTAAAAAGCATGAAGGATCCATTGACGCAAACTGTTCTGTTCCATGCAGATAACATATCCATGACAAATACAGAATAAAATAAAATAAAAAAAAAAAACAGAAAGCAAAATAAAAGCATATATTCTGCATGTTTGTTCCAGGTGCTGCTAAGAAAATGAGAATACATACTGTAGAGCCAGAGGACGATGCGTATGATAATTATAATATTCTGTGTTTTTTTTTCTCCAATACAATACTTCCAACATTCAGATATTGGAAAATAAAAATCCCAATCTACTCTTTGTATAAAAAAGAAGCTTTCAAGTCAACAAGGAACAAAGAACATTTTTTTCATGTTTAGTTTTTTTTTTTTTTTTTTTTTTTTTTACACAGAAAAGGTAGATAAAGTGTTGGGAGGAGGAAGAGGAGGAGGAAGAGGGTGGTAGGAGGGCGGGTTTACCGTTGCACTTAGTGAGTGTGCTTTGACAGACTAATCAGGGTGAGAGCGAGAGGTAGAGAGGTACAGTGAGAGGGGAGGGAGGTTAAGGATGGGAGGAGGAGGAGGGGGGGTCTATGTGGCGTATCTCTTCGTCCATTGTTTGGCTATTCTGTCATGCTCTGTTCTGTTGGTCAGGTACTGTGTAGCGATGCTTCCCACCAGAGGGTCGGCTGAAAAAAAGACAGACGGAAATAATAAATCAACACATGAGATCATCCAAAATCCAGTGAAAATGAAGGCTGATTGATAAGTTGTGAATCTCATATTTAAGGGTTTGACTTTTGGCAGACATATTGCTTTATTTATTACACTTTTTCAAGCGATGTTTAAAGGCCTGAAGTCCTTTTCTTGACCGTTCAGAAAGTCCTCCACTGCATGTATGACATCATCATGTGACCCAGAGTGGGTACAGGAAATGACCTTTTTCAATTTTAGAAATAGATGAAAGTCTGATGGAGCGAGATCAGGCGAATAAGGCGGATGCTCAATCATTAATGGCAGCCATGGCGATGACGGACTTGTGAACAGGGGCATCGTCCTGGTGGCTTGAGTTTAATATTTTCTCTTAACTGCCTCAGAAGTGATGCATAATATGTGCCGTTGATTGTTTGTCCCTTCAGCCAGAACAACATCATGGACTTTATTGACCATTTCTGGGGTTGCAGCAGTGACAGGCCTTCCAGGACGGGCGTCATCCCCAAGGCTCTGCCTGCCACGCTTAAATTCCACCACCCACCTTTTCACTGTAGCATATGAAGGGCCATCATTCCCTTGTGTTGCTACCATATCAGTATGGATATCCTCAGGTGATAGACCTTTCTTATGCTAATATTCAATCACTGCTCTTTCAGGGATTTTGTACATGTTGTAAAAGTCACTCGCCTTGTTTACTTTAGAGAGCTACCTCTTCAACATACACTGACCAAATGACACCAGTCTGCAGGTACACAGCCTTAAATAGTCAGGGAACAGTAGAGCTGAAAAAGGACATCCCTGCTTCACTTCTTCAATGCAGCTCAACCGTTTGGTAGAGCATTTCTGGAGCTGTTATCTCATTTAAAATGTGCTGAACTGAGTAAAATCTGATTCGATTTTCTCTACAGCTTGAAATATTTTTTTCTGAATTCTGTGGTTTCTGATCTTAGCGCCCTAAACTATAAAAAAATTACAAGTATTCATTTTTATTACCTTTATTTTCTTGGATGGAATGTTAAAAGTTAAAAAAAATAAATCGACTTTATATCCCTTACATTTCAAAAAAGGAAGTTAAAGAGTTAAAAGGAGAGGTAATTAAAGGGTTAAATATGCGGCTCACTGACCTAATTTTTCTCTTTTTAAAATCACATTTCTCTTTAAAACTCATAAGTCTTGTTTTATTTTTCACAAAGCATCCCCCCGTGGATCAGCTCACTTGATTCTCTCCGCTGTGAAAATGTGGTTTTATTATTTGCAGCTTCTGGCTTCAGACTGAGCCAAAGATCTGTCAGAGCTGGACGGCCTTGGGAAACAATGGAGGTTTGAATTGGTCATGGCTTACTTAATCCACCATAAATAGTCTGGAAAAGTTCATTCTGACTGTGTGACAACCTGAAACTTCTCCTCCAGTGAAAATAAGCAGTTAAAGCAGAGAAAGAGCAGAAACTCTGAGTCAGCGTGGAGGTCAGAAAGGGCTCGTCAGGATGTCCGGCTCACGTACCCTCATGCTTAAGTCTTACCAGAAGCGGCACGTAGGAAGAGATACGGTCTTGTATTCAGGTGTAGATCTTACCTGGGTTACAGTCTGTGAGCAGGGAGCAGATGGACAGCAGCACCTTGGAGATGGTGAGGGCGGGGCTCCAGTTGTCCTTCAGGATGTCCAGACAGATCACGCCCTGACTGTTAATGTTGCAGTGATAGATCCTCGTACGAAAAGTTACCTGCAGACACACAGATTCCACAGTTTAGAAATGTTTCCACATTCTTTTCATTTATTGTATTGTTCTTAACATAACCTAACCTGCTAACCTCCTAACCTGTAACACAAAACCAGATGAAGACCAGTGATGAGGAACAACAAACTGTGAGAGAAATGATTTGACCAAAGAAAAGATGTTTTTCCCCTGTCTGATATTTCTAAACCCTTTTGTAAAGACACGGTGACACATTAGGATTGATTTAATGAGTTATTTCATTCCATGAGACGACTCCATGACATTTCATCAATAACTGACTGACAGATGATCTGAAGCCTGCTCAGCTAGATAATGAAGTTGTTGTAGTGAGTTAATGACAAAATCAGATTTGAAAACGTTCAGCTGATTCAGTGTTTTATGATTAAGGACGGCAGTTTGACTGAAAGAGACGAATTTACAGGAGTACAGATTTCAAAAAAGGGGCAGTTTAATGAGAGGAAGGAATGAAGGAAGGAAGAAAGGAAGGAAGAAATGAAGGAAGGAAGAAAGAAAGAAAGAAAAAAAAGGAAGGAAGGCAGGAAGGAAGGAAGAAAGAAAAGGAAAAAAGAAAGAAAGAAAGAAAGGAAGGAAGGAAGGAAGGAAGGACAGAAGGAAGGAAGAGAGGAAGGAAGGAAGGAAGGAAGGAAGGAAGGAAGGAAGAAAAAGAAAAAAGAAAGAAGGAAGGAAGGAAGGAAGGAAGGAAGGAAGGAAGGAAGAAAGAAAGAAAGAAAAATAAATTATGTAGGGGAAAAAGAAAAAGGAATGAAGAAAAAAAGAGGACAGGCGGAAAGAAAAGGTAAAAAAAATGAAAATGTGAAGAAAAGGTTTAAAGTAAGAAATAAACAAAAGAAAGAAAAAGAATAACAAAAGAGAAAACACTAAAAAAGTGGAGAGAAAGTAAGGAAAAGAAAAGAAAGAAACAAACAGAAAATGTAAAGAAGGACGGATTAAAGACAGAAACAAAGAAAGAGTTAAGAAAGCAGGAAGGAAAAAAAGCCATAAAAAACCAAGAAAGATGGAAAGGAAAAAAAATGTGAAGGACAGATTCAGAGAAAAAAATGGAAACAATAGAAAGAAAAATAAGTGAAACTAATAAAAAAGAAATAAAATAGAAAACAAGAAATACAGAAGAGATAAGTAACAAAAGAAGGAAAATATATATAGGAAAACATAGTTAAAGGAAAGGAAAAAAGAAAGAGGGCCTAAGAACTACGAAAGAGTGAAGGAAGTAAAAAAGCAGGAGAGAGAAGGAAAGAAAAAAGTAAAACCTAATGATCAGGCAGATCAATCAGGTCCTCCTGCTTCAGTTTATTCCCCAAACATAAAGCAGGTCTTAGACGGCTGTCTCTGAGTATTTTTGTGACATTTATCAGAAGTTAGTTTCACCAAACGACTGGAACAAACAGGAACATTCAGGCTGTAACAGAATCATCACAGCTGTGGTACTTTGCTCATTTTCTCTTCAGAGCCTCTTTGATTAACGATGATGGTTTTAATGAATTATCTCCAGACGGGATCGGAGCAACAGGGGATCTGTAAAAACCTCCATGATGAGCAGAGGAGCTGAAACAGAAAGGATGTGATGAAAGACGAGTTTTAAATCTCAAATTAAAGATGACTTTCAGAGCGCTCTGCCAGGTTTAGGAGCTTTTTATAACGGTGAGTGCTAACAGTCGAGACGTGGAGGACAGTTAAAAGCTGCTGTGGGCCTTTCACCTCCTCCTCCTCTTTTCTTCACATTAACTCTGATGTATCAGCATCAGTAGCAGTGTAATGGCCTCTTTTAACGGCTCCTCTGAGGGACATTTAGCAGCATTTGTCACCACTGCAGGAAAATACACTGTATATCTAAGAGCACACTTTTTTTATAGCAGACAGGAAAACATTTATTATTTGTTATTTTGTTTATGGCTCTCAGGGAAACAGCCCGTACTGCATGTTCTCATCATATCTGAGTGTGTCAAAGTGGCCAACAGAGGGCAGTGTGGTGTAGAAACAAAGCAGTACAACAAACGATTACAGTTTTGTTGACACTTTGATTATTGGACTCCAGGAAACGAGTGATAATTAATTTCCCCGAGGCAAAGCATTTCCAGAAGCATCCTCGTGAAAATGACGCTGATTTTAAAGTGGAGTAAACTCAACAGAAACTGCTCCTCAGAGAGATTTCAGATTTGTCCTTTTGCCTGCTTTTGTTTATTAATGAAGCAGTTAGAAGATGGTATTTCTATCTGAAACTCCTCACTCCGGGTCTGTGGTCCGTCTCAGTTTGGATGTGAGCTTGACATCTGTTTGAAGCAGCAGGGCGAACACTGGTGTCATTGTCAGGACCAATCAGCAACATCTGGCCCTCCTGACCCCGACCCCTCAGAGGAAACCTCTAATGAGCCTTGGCATTCCCAAAATTCACACAGGGCAGGACGTTATAAATAACCTCTCAGAGATCCGGGGTGCAACACGTCCACCTGGCGAACATGTCGGCTCTTGTTTCACCTCCAGATTCTTAATATTGAGTCAGGGTCTGGGTCCAAAATCTAAAGCCTGAGGTCTGAGCTGCACTGGAGCGTTTTTACAGGGAGGGGGGTTTGTGGCAGCTACAGGCCGAAAGGTTTGGTGTGTGTGTGTGTGCAAGGGGTTTGGCTGCAGATCACAGTGTGTCAGAGGGGTAGGGAGGTATTGGAGGGGGGCGGAAACACTCGAGCCCCTCTGGCTACAGAGCACTCGGCCGGGGCCTGTGGATTTGTTTGAGTCTGCTGTCAAACACAGAGCTGGTGGTTACACGGCACAAAGAAGGAGGAAGACGGAGAAGAGGGAGAGCGAGCACGGGGAGGGGAGTGCATAACACAGAGAGACAGAGAGAGAGAAAATGAAGGCCAAGTGAAAGGGTAATGGGGTGCACTGCAAACTAAAGGGAGATCGGCTCCGACGGTGTGTGTGTTCGATGATTAAATCCACTCAGAGTCCTCGGAGTCCTCTGCAGACAACACATGATAAGACGAGAGAGGATCCTTCAGATGAGGTTGTAAATGGCGGGGTCAAAACTCAACGATTCTTCAGAAGCAGAAGTGTAGAAAAGTGCAAATGAAGCTGAAAAGCTGCGGAAGCGATTCCTCATTTCAAGCAGACACCACAGTGATACTACACACGGCTGCACTGTAAAATATCAGCAGGGTTTAACCATTTTAACACTTACATTCTACAATAAATTACCTTATAATCAATTTCATGGGAAACTACTGTAAAAAATTAACTAATTTATAGTGAAGTTATTGTGAAAGTAATGGAAATAATAGCCTGTAATTCACTGTAAATTTACACAAATTTATTAACTATAACTACATAAAATTACTTCCTATTGCACGTTTTGTTTATTTTTGTAGCGTCTGTCTTGAAGTTGCTTCATGAATGGTTTAGAACCAAAACACAGGTCTGCCTTCAATCTCAAAAAATCAAAAACAATTATTCTAAAGCCAAATTCGCTTTTTCCGCTCTGTATATCTCCCAGGAAATTGAACGTCTGAAACTCTCAGATCTTTAAAATCAAAGCTGAAGACTTTTCTGTTTTCCAGCTGCCTTTAATAAAAAAAAAAGTAATTTTAAAGCAACACACCATTTTAAAATAATCTGCCGAAACAAGTCTGTCACATATCGCTGTTGCAAAACGTTAGCTTCTGTTAGCATGTAAATTGGCGAACATTGTGGCAAAATTGTAACGCGAATTGGAAAAAATAACAACAGCTGTTTGGCATAGATGTGACAACAGACTGATGAGCTACCAGACTTCAACCAGCTCTGATAGAGAAAAGTGGAGCAAAATACTGTCCTGCAATCCAGGCAACAACAGCAGAGCATTACTGAAAACTCTATTTCTAGCATATTTTGTGACAACTTGTCTATGTCCGTCGTTAGTTTCTGGGTAATGGGTGGTTACATGCTTACCCAGTTGGGATTCTTCCTGTGTAACCACCTTCTCACTATACATTAGCATCTACATACTGTAATGTGCTGTTAATGTTGGTGGATAAGATGCACCTGTCATACCTGTTTTTGTGATCTGAAGAGTTGGCAGGGTCCTACTCACACTCAGGAAAACAGTCACAAGCAGGAGGTTTATCTGTTCCACTGAGCCAGTAGCTCACAGAAAGGTTGAGAAAGAGCCACACGTCTGCATGGAAACTGCACATTGCTGAATGTAATAGAAGTCTTCATGCAGCAGCTCTTTGGGAGTTTGGCTTGGGGCTCTGTTAGCATAGCGGTTTCAATCTCACAACCCGTGTACAGAAACAATATTCCTCGTTGCAGGGGTCATTGGTTCAATTCTCGGCCTTGAGCGTTTACTGCACGTCTCCCCGACTCTCAACTCCTCACATTTCCAGTTTCTCTTCGGCTGTCCTATCCAGTTTAGTAAAAAAAATGGCCAAAAATATAACTTGCAAAACAGTGTGACTTCTGTCCCACATTTTACGGTACTTCCTGTTTCTTTAGACCCCCTCATTCTCTGACTTTCCAGTCTCAGCTGAATATAACCTTTAAAAGGATCCAGATTTTACAGCTCTGAAATTAATTCCATTTTTCATAAATGGGCTGGCTTCAATCACTTCTTCATCACATAAATTCAACACCCTATAATAAACATCACATTATTCTTTTTACACCATTGTCTGTATCTTTTTTTCTTTGTCTTCCCCACCACATGACAAGCTTCAATTCCCATCCTAAGCGTTTGAGCTGAGGCGGTTGTATTCCTATGTGTACTCCAAAACAGGGTTTTGTTGTGTTTGTATGCGACTGTGAGTCATCTTACGTCTGCAGCTGATGGGTATTTAGAGACGTCTTGCTGTCAACAGCTGCGCTGATCTGTCTTGATTTGTTTGTCTTAAATTATTGGTGAAACACAAATAATGTGTACAAATTATGCATTCACTGCTGTAACTCCGTTTTTGTATTCCGTCTGGAAAATGCTGCGCTACAAGCCCCTGGTGGGATCCAAGACAATCTTCCCCCACAATCTCATGCAGCCCTGGTCTTGTTTTTGTGATTTGTTAAAGTGTAAGTAAAGTGAAATGAATCTAAACATAATTAACTCAGCTTAGTGGTCTTCTTTTAGCTCACCACTTTGATTTTCCAGCCTTGATTAAATGGTTTCAGTTCATTTTCAGTGCTGTCATCAGGTTCATTTTCCTCCACAGTGGGCAGCTGTTGTCTGTGAGAAAGCGCTGATAAACCCGAGTGTACGCTGGCTGCCCAGCACAGAAACAGCAGCAGACAAAAATAGTGACCAGCTGGTGAACACAGCGGTGCATTAAGCAGCTAAAGAGGCAGATATTTTTCTCAGGAAGGAAAAGGAGAAAGTGGAGGGAAGAGGTAAATCACCAGGTGGACAAAGACCTGACTGAATACGAATGTAGCTCTGTATCTGGGAATCAATCTGCACAAAACTGAAACAGATGAAGTGACCATGTGTGCGCTGGTGGAAGAAAACCAGTGGTTAAAAATAAAGCAGAATCTGTTTCGTTTCTGCTCACCTTAGGGGGTTTAAAGGGATAGTCCGGTGTGAAAGCGATGTCCAAGAAGAAGACTCCTCCCTCGTACACAGAGCCCGGTGGTCCCAGGATGGTCGACCTCCACTCGTAGATATTGTCTCCTTTGGGGCCGGCGCTGGAAAATTGAAACAAAAGATGTGTTAATATGTTAATCAGCGCTGTGCGTTGGAGTCGACAGCCCGGCGATCAAAGTGCCAGTGGGGCTGAAAGAGATTTGGGGGTCGGAGCGGCTCAGGCGGTAAACGCTCGCTACTGACAAGTTAATGACACAGATTTGGGAAACGCTGAAGCCGTGGAGGTTTCAGAGTTTTTAGTTCAAGGCTATTTTAGAAGGATTTAGATTATCTTCCTAATGTTTGATAAGAAGATTAGATTACCTGCAAGAAGGAGTTGAGTTATTAAGGCACATACCAGAACACCTGTTAAAGCCTGTTAGGGAGTGTGCAGGAAATGACTTCAGCTCCTCACTGCATTAAACCTGATTACTTTACCCTTAATGATTCAATATTGATCTGTGAACAAATTAATGTTGGTACAATTGCTAATAAGCTCACTTGAAAAGCCATTAAGTTTTTTTGTTTCCTCCAGGGGGTTAACTCCAAAGCCAATGCCAGGTTTTAGCAAGTGGAAGTTTCCAGTGTTGGGAAAAGAAGCCGGTGCAAAAAGCTGCAGTTCCTAGAGTGTCCACTTGAGGCAGACTCCAAGAAAAAGCCTCCAAAAGACAAGGGAGCAAAAACAGCGGATTTGGTGCCTTGAACACATTTCTTCTATTGTAACAACTGTACAGAGTCATTTTGTTGATGTTAAGGCCTAAAGCTGAGCATATTCAACATACTTAGGGACCTGACATGGTTATTACAGTTTGTCTGGAGATCAAAAGATTAAAAGTTGCCTCTCCCAAGCTCTTAAACTAAGCTAAGATAGCATTTCCAAATGGCGACCATTGTCAGGCGTCAATATGCCTCATTGAAAACCAATGTGTGATGTCACTGAGATGTTTTTTCACAGTCTATGGGTTCAGCTTAGGAAAACACTTCAAAAATATTGTGCTCGATGTCACCAGGTTTGAGAAAAAGGAAACACCAAATATCAACCTTTTGCCTGACTAACCATAGTTCATCGCAATTGCCAGTTTTGCTCTTCCGGTTGAACGTTTTGTTTATGTTGCCATGGAGACCACAAAGCTGACGATGTTAGCCTAGCTGTCATACTCGCTCTAATAACCGACTTTTAAAAGCAAGATGGTGACAAAATGAACAAAAATCAGAGGTGGCGTCATAATGCACATGTTTTTTTAAAAAAGTTTACACTAAACCCTGTCAAGTATTAATGATTTCACATGAGTTGTTTTGAGCTAGCTTTCCGGCCGTGGCAACCGGAAGTCGATAACCGCAGGTGGAAGTCAACACCAATAGGCTTCTGAAGAAACAGGTGGATAAAACACCATCTGTAACTGCTGAGGTAAGCATGTTTTTGTCTTTTTAGGTGGAAAAATTAAAAAATCTTTGACTTGAAAGTCTGGTCTGCTTTTATGACAAAATTGAACATGTTAACGCCGTTGTTTGGTATTAGTTAAACAGCTAATTTTGCCATCCTTGTACGCAATTTGGGATGTTAATTCATCCATAACTCATCCACGTCTAAGATATTGTGGCTTATTATAGTGCATATATTTGCATAACAAGGGACATGTTTGGATTATATAAACAGGCTATGTGATGTCACTCTTTCTGTGACTGGTCTCAGCTCCGCCTCTGTTTCTATGTCAACTTTCTAAGGTCCAAGAAGAAGTTCCATCCCTGAACAGTGAAATTCATTAACAGCACAAACACAAGTCATGGAAGTTCCTGTGCGACAGTAATCCAACAGAAACTGAAAACAAACACAGCAAACTGATCCCACATTTGATCCAGTTTGTTTCATGAGACGAGTATTTATGCTGAGCGGGAGGGAGGTCACATCTGTTGTATAGGCCCAGTAATTAATGCCATTTCCATATTGAGGTCTCCCTCCCCCCTCTTTGCTGTTTGTGGAAAGACCCTGAGCTGGACCTGAGCCAGGAGGAGACCGGGACAATGTCCAGATCACAAAGACCGGGACAATGAACAATCCCTCTGATTTCATGTAATTACCAGAGGTGTGTTGAAAGCCAAGCCTTCGCTGCTGCTGCTGTTGCTGTTGCTGCTGGCAGATGTGCTTACAAACCTGTGTGTGGTTTGTTTTCACTCAGGGCTGCTGCGTTACTGTCGAACCGTTCGCTCTGATTCAGACATAAAGCAATAATGTGAGACACAGATTTCCTGACAGTGTAATAACCTCAAACAACAGGCTGTTAAAAGCAGCATATGGCTCTAAGCGTGCCCTTGAAAATAGATCACTCCCCATAAATAGATACCAGACAGGAGACGTTTCCTTCCTCCGTCAGTGTCAACACATGCAAATTTCAGCTAATCTACTTTGCCACTCTTTCACTCTGCCCCTCGCTTAAGCCTGCTTTAATTAGCTAATTATGATTACTTCTTCTCTGGGGAATGACTTCAAAATACGCTGTCGATAAGGACACAGCCGATCTGGACTTGTGTTGTTCCAGACACAAAGGAAATCTCGGGGTGCTTTCTGTGACAGCGGATGTACAAATCACAAAAGCAAAGAGTGAATTAAAGCCGAGCAGGACGGTGTTACGGCATATATTTGTCTTTGTAGATCCAACGCTTAGCTGTAAGTGATAACTTCCACCTCACACACATGGAGTGGTTTCTGTATTGACACCACAGTTACAAAACAGATGTTAGAGAGTTTCATTCACACAGTTATGGTTTTGTAGGCACAAGGGATATCAAATTTTACACAAAAAACTCCAAATAACCCATAATTTTTTTCTGGTTTTGTTTCTCCGCCAAGCAAACTTTTCTACATTTTGGTCAGACGGAGAGCAATATCTGATTCGACTTCAGGAAATGACCCAAATATACAAGGATTTATTGGCACACAGAGGCAG
Organism: Labroides dimidiatus; assembly: GCA_030710495.1. Lineage (NCBI taxonomy): Eukaryota > Metazoa > Chordata > Actinopteri > Labriformes > Labridae > Labroides > Labroides dimidiatus. The sequence goes on from CM061148.1 coordinate 6,446,520, forward strand.
ATGTTGATATGTGATAGCCAGCAGTTACTTGTACTTGAAAAGCCTGTCATAACAATATGGAGTGAAGGAAAGCACTGTGAGAGCTGGTGTTCATGTTCAGCTGTTTCTACATTCTGAGAGGAGAGGACGTGAGAAACAGCCGTCATTTAAACTTTGTACAGTAATTATTTAGAGTTGGGTTTGTCCTTGGATTTAACCTGAAAATCTGATAGTTCCTTTATTACTTCCTTATTATAATAGAGACGGGATGGGATTAAATAAGTGTTTCTTATTGAAACTCATTTTTAGATGTAAATTGAAGTTAAATCAGTGATTAAACAGTTTACAAGAATGTAAAAGTTTTCTGTTTTGACTTCCTGTTTGTGGGTTCTTTTTGATTTTTCTTTTCTTTAACATGTACAAAAACTTGTTTTTTTAACGCTTAGAATTTTAATAGCAGGAAGGGGAGCATAGTGTCCATTTTTCCCACTTTTTAATATACAAATATTTTCTTAATCTGAGCAGGAAAGTCATTTTTTTCCATCTCATGAATTTCTTTAATGATGTCAAACCAACGTAATACTGTGGGTGCATCTGCCTGTAACCATTCATGGGAGGTTGCTTTGTGTCTCCTGTTATGTCATCTGGACGAAATTAACTATTTCAACCAAGATTTTTTTGTTTTTTTGTTCGTTGGCACATTGCCATGCCAAATATTGGGGCCTTTTGGAGAATTCAGAAGTGTGGCTTCTGTTCATGACAATATCAAAAGTAAAAATAGCAACAAATGTGACAGAAAAATTACTCAAGTTCAAGTCTATTTATAAGAATGCCAAGAGTCTGATAATGTAGTGGGAACACGATGGTACAGTTTAAAAAGTTCAGAACTATCAGAGTAGGTCTGCACAATATGGCCTGAAAACAAAATCTCTGATATATTTATTTTTATTTACACCAGCCTCGATTTTTGGTATTAATTCTTCTCTTCTTTCTAAAAATGTACGTAACACGTACGTTACTCACTTATTTTAATGATATTTTATTTTTATTTAGTATTCATTCATTAATCGTATTTCAGTTTTCACTCTGTTAATCTTGTTTCATTGTGTGTAAAGACAACTGTAGTTGCAACATTTAAACAAACTTTACAGCTGTTCGTGTTTGTGTTCGTCTGACGCAACAAAAACAAACCACTCCCTAATAAGTGCCGAGGCGGTTGCTTTTTTTTGGGAACACATTCTTCAGTAACGTTGGCAGCCATGCTGTTGAGTGTCTCTGCTGGGAGTAGTGAAGGTGTGGAGGACGACAGAAAGAGAGAGACGTCCTGATTTTCATTTTTAAAATTGCCTTTTAACAGGCAGAACTTTTGACTTTGCCTGGATTTTTTTTTTTGTTCTGCAACTCTACATCACCCGTCGCACCCGTGCAGAGTTGGCCTCTTGTTTCTGCAGTGGAGCTGCATCTTCCCAGCCTTCAAATTCATGCAGGGTTTGTTTCTGTGTCCAGTAAATAAAACATATTCATTTTTTTAACGCACAGATTTACAATTCAGATCACTTCATTAGCTGGAGTTTAGCAGGAGCTGCTGTCTCGTGCAGATCTCCTTACGACACGCACACGCACACTCACACACAGCTGTGTGCGTCTGTTTGAAATACTGACACACAGCATTTAGAATGTAAATCAGTCCTGCGTTCTGCTTCCAGTTACTACAAGCTTAAAACAGGCCTCACAGCAGATGAAGCTGCAGCTGGAGATCCAGGAGATCTGTTTGACATGCTGATGCACGCTGCCATGTTTAATATCTGTCCAAGTCTAACTTAAATATGACATTATGAGTCTAAAAGAAGCAGTTTTAGTCCCACCAAAGTTAAAGTGAAAACTGATTTTTATTTGTAGACATAAACTATGAAATTTAATCTGATTTACTGAACAGCTCATAAGGTGAAACTAGAATTTCTGGACTATATCACCCACCTCGCTAACATACTTGACATCGTTTCCACCAGTCAAGCATGACCTTGAGCAGCCAGGTGTAAAGAGACGAAATGTCTCTGACTGACTGCAACTCTGTGACTGCTCCTGAAGTAAACTCGTCCACTAGTTTGCACCTGTATCCTGATTTCTGCTCAGAACAACCAAACACTTAGGGGCAGTGTTTTCCATTTATCTTGTGAGTGTGTGACTTTTCATTACAGGTGCTGATTGCTTTGTAATTAGTCTGAGTAAACCTTACTGATTGTTTCTCAGGATGATGTTTTTTTAAAGCAGTGAATCATTAAACTTGTTGTGACCGCTCTTCAAACATTACTCTCCACATTTCCTGCTCCTGAAAGAACCACACCAGCAGCTTATTTTTCTTGCTCGAGGCAATCTCCCCTCCGTTTTTTCCCCCCCACTGCTAACATTTCTGTGCTACACCTCAGAGTAACACTTCCATTACTGTTCAGAAAGCTGAAACAGCCAGGCAGCGACTCCTTTACCAATCACCTGTAACAGAAGCAGATTCTCACTTCCTCTGAGGCTGATGAGTTTGTAGCCGTGATAATAACTTCGACGTGATGGAGAGACGGAGACGAGCGGGCAAGGCAGAGGTCCTCGCTCAGCGCAGAGATTGCTGTAGGGGATCTGACAGCCACACAACGGGCTGTGGGTAAAGGCTAAGTCAATAGCTGAATGAGCATGCCACCGCTGGCTGTTGCTTAGAGACCTCCTCCCCCCGTCGTCACGGCAGTCCTGTGGCGCTTTGTTGCAGCTGGTTGAGGGCCAGCTCTTTCACCATCTTACAGTCTCTCACATGGCCATTAGCTCTGAGAGAGGTGAGAGGCGTCTTATCAACAAAAAGCTCAAGTTGAGTTACTTTAACCTGAGCTGTAATTTAAGAGGGACCAGAAAAGTCCAACAAGCGGTTCGTGGAGCAAAATTTGGCCCTTTAATAACCTCTACACGGTCAACAATAAAACATTTGATGATGAAGAAAACAGTTTTGTTGTATCATTTCTGCACAGAAGAACATGCTTGACTTAAGCACCCGATGCGATGACTCTAGCTGAACAAACGATTGATTACTTTAAAGAGAGGGTATTCTGCTTTCCCATGGACGGTACAAACATGGAGCCCGATGTTCAGACTGAACGTGTACAGATTCTAAAAACCTCCATATATTCACATGTTGAAGAAATTCCTGAATCTGTCTGTAAATTTCTCAAAATGGTCCGTTCTAAAAATAGAAATCTTAGTGAGACCTTGGTGAGATCGTCACAAAACTTGGCAAAATTATGAGGTCATCGCATACTTGACATGTTGGAAAGGTGGACCTCAAACACCAAGGTCTGGTCTGTCCATGGCTCTGTTCTTGCCTTAGCCAATCATAGGGAAGAGGGTTTTTGGAGCATGAGGCCTTAAAGAGACAGTAGCTAAAACAAAGTGTTTCAGACAGAGGCTAAAATATGGGTTTTCTAAAACACTGATGTGAGAAAAATAAACTGTAAATCAAGTAGAGATACTTCAGGGCCCCAGAGGAACAATACAAGGCTATTCAAGAGCAAAATCATCCCTCCTTAAGCAACACAGTCATGCTTCCCTTTTAATAACCTCTCTCATTTACAGGCTTATGGTGTTTACATAGTTTTGTTATCAAAATATGAGTTTATTACTTGCTTAACCACACAATTAGTTATGATAAGCACATATTAATGCATGTTTTTAAAATGCTGTTTTATCATAGCTACAGCAGAGGGAATTTAGGGTGATCAAACTGAAGCGGGGTACACACAACGATTTTCTAAATCTTAAGTGATTTTTTATCTGTTAGAGAGCCCACACATGAAGATCAAAAATCAGGCATTGAACAGTTTTGATCGTTCTGTGTGTGATGTGCTCCGATAATCTCAACACTGCTCGCCACACACGTAACGATTCTGTCCCACCACCGATCTTGAATCTCGTCCTCCAAGGCAGAAATCTCACGTGACCAAACGTGATCTAACAAAAACGTAGAAGAAGAAACATAGCAACAGAGAGCAGCAACTGGCTAACACCAAACGCAACATGGAAGAGGACAAAGAAGAGTGAATGATTGGGGTCTTGGGATCCAAACTTTCTGTCTCAGGTCAGCCATGCTTGATTTGTTTATGTCTACTCCCTCGTTCTTCAGTCAGCTCGTCTCCTGATTGGCTACATTCCATTCTACATCACAACTTCCGGAGACACGAGTCAGCGCGAGTCGGCTTTGCCCACACACAAAGATTTTTGGTCCTGAATATTGAACAAGTTTAATATCTACGATTGTCGGCCCCGAACCGCTTTGAGGCAGATTATCTGGACAAATTCATTCTTAACACACCTCAGACCACAAGATAATCTGATAAGATAATCTGTTAAGATTTAAGATAATCGTGCGTTGTCTGTCCTTGGTCGGGAAGGAGGCAAATCAAGACAAAAATAGCCCGACAATCATTATTGTGTGAATCCCCCTTAAGTAAAACCGGTGTTATGAATAAATTTCAAGTGTAAATGAAGCCTTGATCGTATCAGTATTTTTATATCATAAAAGAAAAGATAACCACTGACAGGGTCTGACAGGGAGGTTTACAGTGTTTGCTTTCGACAAAGAAAAATAAACGAGGCTTCTACCTGATAAACAGACCGTAAATATATATCCAATCTGCAAATGAGTGTCATCACAGTCTCGTTAATGCTCGCTCTTTGTCTGCCATTAAATGCCTCATGACTGCTTGACGCAGGTTAATAGCTTTGTGGAGTGTTATGCTCAGTAAATGACATCCTCGGTTCACATTTATTATTAGCTAATCACGGCGCAGATTATTTACATTTCAATCCTGCGAGTGCAACCTTAACGCAGCAGATTCATTACTTTATGTACGCCTGTGTTCTTTCTCCTGCTACGCATGGCTGCAAAATGCTCACTGGCGCTTTGAAAAATGAATGAATCAATGTGAAGTCAATGAAGGCATTAAGAGGAACAAACACACAATAAACCAACACCGAGCCCCGAGAGTGACAGTCAGACAAATATCATGTGCTGCTCTTCTCTCTCTCTCTCTCTCTCTCTGAGGGAAAATATCTTTTCTTCAGATCAGCTCTGTACAAACACATGACGTTAGCCGGTGTCACAGTGCTGCTTACAGGCTTTGTTGTAATAATAACCTCTGTGTAAGAAACACTACATCTGCAGTGCACCGTCAGCCAAATGGCTTGATTCACTGACTATTTGGGTCATTTGTTTTTCAAGGGTCTGGGATACATTAGGGAGCGGGTGTCCGTGAGAGTCTCGCCGCTGCCCTGTCCTCGGAGATTACGCTCATATGGGAACTCGCTCTGACAGCTGGGCTTCTTCCGCCACAGCAGAACAGAAACAGTGTTTTAACCGCTGATTCACACTGCTCGCTTCCTTTGAGGTTTGTCCTTCTTCCTTACGCTCACATTCTTGTGATTATGCAAATTTTTGAAGAGTTACAACGGTTCAGATTCCTCAATAAACAGAGCACGAACAGCAGCTCGTCCTCATTAAGATATACGGCAGTGTTTGTGGCGCTGAGAGGAAGCGAGTGATGGAATCTGCAGCTGGGTGACAGCGTGTTTTCATTTAAGATCAGGATAAAAGTTCTGCAGATATCAATGATCAACTTTGATCGATCTCATCAAACAAGTAAATACAACAAAAAGTTAAGTCAGCCGGCTGGTTTTTGCTGTTTTACTGACATGAAAACATTTCTAGAGATCTTCTTTCTTAATTTGCAAGAAATATGAAAACACTTTTCCATCGTGGTTGAATTTAACCAAAAAATGTAACAACATGAATTTCAGTCATTCAACTTCGGAATGTTAATAAAGAAACAGTCTGAGATAAAACTTGAAGAAACTTTCAGCCAGACGTTGCGCTTGATGTTTTTCTTGTCCGTCATTTTGACAGACAGAATCGTAAAAATACCATTATAATGAATAATAATCCCTATTAATAATTAATTATATATTTTAGCACGACATTGCAAAAGCGAATTAAATACAACTTGTAACATTAATTATGCAGGAAAATTTTATTGCTTGTTGGGCAGAAAGAAAATAATGGATAAACAGACAAATAATAGAAAATGAAAATAATAATACTGACTCGGCTCTCACAGCAAGCGGAAAGTGCTTTATTTATTTATTTATTTTTTAAATAAACTGAAAAAAAAAACCATACAAAAACAGAACTCTTTTCAACTGAATATGTGCATCAGGTTTTGCGTCTCTGCCTAAGACAGTCGACTTCTCTCGGCTGTTTTGATTTTAGTTCTGGAAAAGTCTGGAAACATTTCACCCAGTGAAGTAATGAGCAGTCAGAATGACTCTTTGAAAGAAGTTTCAAGGGATTAGGCGAGCCGGCACGTCAGAGAACGTGAGATCACAAACAGGACGACACAGTTCCTTATTAATTCTGCACGCTTGCCACTAACTGGACAGGGGGTCTGCTGCAGGTGCGATGTGATCAATGAACAGCTGTGTGAGAATGAAAGTGGACTGGATCACTGTCAGGGTTTCTAATCAAAATGACGGCCAGCCTTCAGACATTTCCGTCATTGCTTGAAAGATTCAGTCAAAGGCGGCAAATAATCAGTTAACGTGACCTCTGCTTTCAGCCCTTAAAGCACCAAGAAAAGGGAAATAGATGTAAATGTACAAACAAAACTAAACTGGACTGTACACAGGCTACTTGTATAAAGCTAAAAATCTGTTCATCCTCCAGAAACTTACAAAAACATTAGAGGACACAAGACGAGATTAAAGTTATGAAAGGCTAGATTTGCGCATAAAAATTGTTCAAAATGCTGAATGATAAATATTTGGGGTTAAAAATGTTGTTTGCAGGTTAAAAACATCCTGAAAAACCATCCTGATCAAATCTAGATCCTGATCCTGCCATAAAAACATCCTGACCTATTTGTCCCATATCGCCCCCTAGTGGAGAATACTTTCCTTGGTCAGAAGCAGAGTTTGCTGATGTTTACGCAGCACGTAACACTGCAGAAAACTGACCGCTGATCATCTGATATCAAGAGACACTTGAGGGACAGGTGAATTTTGATTTCATAAGTCAGCACAGAAACAGTTCCAGAGAAACTCTTCACCACAAACCCACGATCCAACCTGTAGAGCGCTCCAGACTCACAGGCAGCCGTTTTCATTTCCATATATATTGAATAACCTTTCCACCCCATGATACAGTGTCCGTTTAATCAGCTGCATCGCTTTATTTCATAGAACGGGCAATCTGCAGATTTGAGCCAATGCAAAAAGATAACCTTTATCTTGCTGTATGAGAGATGAGCTAATCTCACAGAGGAATCTCTAACCTTTCCTGTCACCCACAGACAATTCCCTCAGAAACTCTCAGGTTAAGACGACGAAAGAGATGAAGTCACGAGATAGAGCCGTGCCACTCACAGCTAAATCAGAAGATAAATACTCCAATAATATCAGGGAAAGGAAAGAGATTTCTACATGAGGAAATCCTTACTTATGCTAGATGTCCAAACTGATTTAATGAAACTACAAGCAACAGCAGTTAGAGAATGCGCAGGTGGAAACCACAGTTACAGCACCAGTGAGGGTACGAGACGTGCCTCACTGCTTTTCAGCCACGTTAAAGACAGGCTGTGTGCAATACAAACAGTCAATAAACATCATCCACATAAGAGTAGCTGGTGGTGATGGGTAATCTGTGACACTTCTGCTCTAATAAGGAAACCACAAAGTGAAAGAATAATGTAACGTGACATTCTTCCACTTCTTTTTTTAGTAAACCGTCACAAAGCCTTTCACAACCCATTCAAAGAGACGTTGCATCCACTTTTTGATGCTGAGGTAGAGATTAACTCACAGAGGTGAATACAAACATACACTAAAAATTGTATTTAGTCATATTTCTAAATTTTGGGTGTAAACACAGTTTTGTTAATTTTTTTCAAAAAGTTGTTAGCTCTGACACAGGTCTCTGATCTATACTGATATTTTCTTCTCTTTTGACTGAAAGTTTCTTCTCACCAGTGTTTACTCTTATTGTGTTACAAAAGTTGTCCAATGTTTTTACAGTTTCTCTTACAAATGAATTGTTAATTACGGAAGGGAATTGTTGGGGGCCTCAGGATACGATACACGATACTTGCCACATGATAAGGATAATATTGAAAAAGAAACATGTAATGATGAACTATTAGCAATATTAAACACACATGTTGGGTCTCTGTTACTAACATTTATTATCATTTACAGGTCTAGACCTGTTTACGCTTTCGGAAAGGGTCTTGAGATAACGTTTGTTATGAATTGGCGCTATATAAATAAAGATTGATTAATTGATGTTGGATAAAGCAATTCTCCCTTGTTTTTAGCAAAACAGACCATAACTATCACTAAGTTCACTGAGTTATTTGGAAAGCTATTTAGAGCTCCTTGTTAACTTATTGAAAGCATCTTTTTTTATCAAAATTTTTATCACACACGTGAGGACGAAGATACATTCCCATACTGATATTCTTCCACCCCTACTGCCAAGTCTGTTTTTAATGCTTTGTATGCTTCATGATTGCTGTAATTTCATGGAATTTATGGAGCAAACACAAAAACTATTTAAGCAGCAACGAGTGTGGTGACTTTCTCTTTTGCTATCACATCTTTTACCCCTGCTTGATTTTGATTGGCTGGTGAGGCAGACGTGACACGAACGAACGAGACACTAATGAACCAAACACTGTCAGTGGACACAGGCCTTTAGATCTCTTAATCTTATAATCTGTCACAGCAGCTGAGTTAATCTTCTGATATTTGGTGGTCACAGAATCATATTTTGCAGCAACAAGTTGAATCCTCTTGGCACTGCTGAGTAATTTCAAATAAAAGTTTGTCATAATTTGGGTTGCTTTTGCTAATCCTGTGTTCTTTAACTCAATACAATTGCCTTTCCTTTGTTGTTCCTCCAAAAGTTAACATTTGAGCAGTTTAAACTGTGCCAAAGTTAATAAAACGACTGGTTTCTTTTAGATTTCAGTCAAAAACACTGGTCACAGTACAAATTGACAGTAACTGTCAGGATCCCAGTCGACCACAGCTGGTGTGTTTGCAGTGTGCTTTCAAATCTTAAAGGAATCGATGTCAGATTAAAAACTGAACTCGAACATAGCTGCATAAAAAGTTCAGGAAACAAATCATCCTACATGTCACAGCTCCCAGTGAAAACGCTGATTACAGGTAAACCACTGAGCGGCGGAGCGAAGCGTCCCTGAGGCAGCCGGTCTGTAAGGCAGAGAGCTGTTAATGTAAACAGCCGTCTGAGTTGAGACCTGCGCCGAGGGGCTGATAAATAAAACAGGAAAGTAAACCAGTAATTGAATGTGAATCAGTGTGTTTTGGAGCTGGTGAATGCCACTGTGCACAAATAAAGCCATTATCTGTATTATTCGGCATTCCAGCTCATTCCCCTTGGGCTCTTTTTTTCCTTATGGCACCGTCACTCTGTTAAGATCTTCTTTTCTATCAGTGCGGCTGCTGCGGTTATCAGAAGAGGAACTTTAATGAAGCAATCTTCATTGCCCTCCCCGACTGTGAAAGAGGCCCAAGACCAATTACTGCGCAGCTCAGCGGCTGAGGTGACACCTCCTTCCTCTGTTCGCCCGTCTTTATTGTCTCAAATGACACGGTTTGTTTTTTAATCAAGCCTTTTATTGTTCATCTGCACAATGACTACTGCAATTACTGACCGGACGGTTTATCCAGATACGAGGGGAAATGGTCGAGTAGGTGGTTGCATGCTTTCCAAGTCGAAGGGAATAACATGATTTTATTCTCACAGGGAGGCAGCTGAGCATGCTGGGCTGAATCAATTCAGACAGCAGTCGCTATTGAACTGAGAGAGGCGTATTTTTTTCAAAGAGAGTCTTGAAGAAGTAGCTTTTCACGCAGGAAGTTTGTCCTCACTCGGGTCATGTTAACAATGCTGCAAATAAAGCATAAAGCACAGGGTCTGTTTGTTAGCCTTAGCCTTCCTTTTTTTCATTTGAGAAGACGCCTCTTCTAAGGATGTATACGAGAGATTTTGATGTGGTAAGCATTTCTCTGAATCTCAGCTGCTACAAGCACCTAGCGTCTGCTGCACTGCAAATGTTTGCCTCTAACCAAAAATGAATAATGCACAGCATATATCATTAGCATAATACACAAGCTTTGCATAAAGGAAACCGTGTTGCTTCATGAGACATAAAAATACCACTTCGTTAACTGTTTTGCTGTTCACGCAGAATGAAGGATGACACAGCAGGTAACAGGAAGAGAAAAGCCAAAGCTGCAGAAAAATCTTGCAAAATAAATAAATAAATAGGTGTTGCAAACATGGTGCACTGTTCAGATATTTCAACTGGTTAGAACCAGCTCATAGACTGTCAAAACTGCATTAATTAAGAGATTTATTGATATTTGTGTGACCTGAAACTTGGAACTTGAAACGCGACGGCTCCAATTAAAAAGGGGCTCATGGTCTTCCAAAAAAAAGCTATAAATCACTCTGACATTTAACAAAACATGACAATAAATGTGAGCTAGCTAATTTCATTTTTCGCTAACAATTTTTTAAATGCTTATGTTAACTGTTGACCCATTTTTTTAAATCTTAAATGTGCTTGGGACGGGCCATACAGAGTTTGTAGTAAGTCACGAAGTTGACGTTAGCATTCAATGAAATCTGAACAAACATAATGACTTGCTCTCTTTACTGTGAGCTAGGAATTTAAAAAATTGTTTGATCCTCATTACACTGTCATAAGGTTTTGAAAGGAACTGGTTGGATGCTAATGCTAGCTGTTGTAATTTTGCCGATGATACATACTAAGTTCTGTCCTTCGTGCTGTTTGAAAACCTGAATGAAGGTTGATGTAAAAGATCGAGCTGTATTTCTCTTATTAAAGGTGCCAACAGCTCTGCAGTAAAAGTATTTGACCAAATTCTAGCTTAAGCCTGGTTTGTGCTTCTGCAATGTATCGACACTGCAGCCTCTATGTAGGTCTGTGTGGCCTACGCATATCGTTTAAAACAACATGGACTACAAGTCCTGTGATTGGTCTGCTGAGCAGCATCACATTTCCCATAGTTATAACCTTTCTGTTTCTTCAGAAGCTTATGGGTACTTCCGGTTGCTGCCGCCGGCAAGCTAGCTCAAAACAACTTGTGTGAAATCATTGATGCTAGACGGGGCTCAGCGCAAACTTTTTAAAACATCCGCACTATGACTCCACCCCCGATTTTTGTGAATTTTGTCACATTTTTGCTTTTAAAAGCCGGTTATCAGAGGGTTAGCGAGTATGACAGCTAGGCTAACATCATCAGCTTTGAGGTGTCCATGGCAACGTAAACAAATCATTCAACCCGATGATCGCAACCGGCAATCGCGATGAAGTATGGGTAGTCAGGTAACAAACAGGGACTCTGAAGTCTCTACACTATTCTTCCACGTAGTAGTTTCAATGTGAAAAACAGCAACATGTATCAGCTACAAAATAACGTAAAACGCTAAAAATTGCTGTGAAAAATCAAGCAGAAATGTAGCTGGTGTAGAAGCATAAACCAGGCTTTACTTCAGCCTTAGCTAGCTTCTTTTTTCATCGCTAAGAATTTGTCTTTTGGTAACTTGTGACATTATTACTGTTCTACGTCTGCTAAAAGGGGTTAAAGCTAACACTATGTATCGTCTTTTGGTGCCCAATTGGAATGATTTTTTTCCAATTCTTGTATTTCCATGAATTCAACCCTTACATCAGCACTTTGGCTCGCCAGCCTGAGTGTGACATCAGAGAAAAGCAGCAGCCATGTGAATAAAGACAAACTGATTCTACTTTAAATTCATTCAGAAGATAAAAGTAAAGTGTATGTGCTCGTGTGTGTGTGTGTGAAATCGAGGGGTAATTACAAACATTTGCTTTCCTTGAGTAAAACAAGTTGGAATTTGTGCTGACATGCAAATTGCTCTGCTGGCCGGGGATTCACAGAAAACCCCGCTTCAGGAAAGGAAACTGCCTAAAAACAGATTTGCCTCCAAGAAAAAAACTGCAGCCTCTTGCAGTTTATGAACTAAATTAGTCAAGTGTGCTGTGCTGATTTTTTTTTTTTTAATTTCACAGCCCAGCACTGAAAGTCTATTCAGCCACAATTAGAGAGCGTCTCTTCATCCTGTCTGCTCCTTCCACAGAAGCACTCAGGGCAGCCATTTGGCTTCCCGGCTGTGGGAATGGACTTATTACCAAAAGGTCAGTGATCAGGATGAGCGGAGCTGCCAGATCAGCTGTGCAGCCTGATACTGCGATGCTCTATTCCCCTTGACACCACATAAGCCCTCCGGTTTGCAGGTGGAGACCTGTGACGAGGTTTTAAGCTGTAAGTTAAACACAGAAAAGGGCATTTGTTTGAGATGTTGTAATTCATTTCACTGCTTACAAAAGCAGTTAAGAGTGTTAACATTTCATCCTCTGAGACCGCAGATATTTCATTAAGGCACTTAAGAGTCGTCTTGGCAGGAGGAGAGAAATCTATTAGCTTTTGAGATCCCAGTCACAAGAGAAAAAGGATCTTAGAGTTTGTGTTTATCTTAGCGTAACTTATATTTGTTCACTTGCCAAAAGATTCCCGTCTGCTTTCCTGTCAGCTAAAGGCTCTCAATAGTAAAAACTGCTTTTATGAAACCATTCAATATAACAACAACACTCTACTGCAGAGTATCCACGCCGTGCTTCATGCTCCGCTTCCCCACAAACCCATTAATAACATTCAGTAGAGCAATGTTTGCCAGAAAAACTACCTCGCAAATGAGGACATTGAGGATTCAATGACACGCATGAATCAGGGCAGGCCATGTTTGCTGTCAAACAAGTGCCAGAGTGGGAAACATTAAGGATGAATTAAACTCAGGCTGCAAGACAGAGAGAGCGAGGGAGCGTATGTTACTGTTGCTCTTATTTCTTTGGACAACAGAAAGTTTGTGTGAGGGGAAAAATGATGAGGGCAGCGTGGTTCGCTCAGGAAGCAAAGGGTGTCCAGCAGATGTTTTGCAGGTGGAGAGCGGTGGCAACAACAACTCGACGGTCTGGTTCTGTCCATCTGCACGCTCTGACACCCCTCTGCTCCCTCACCAGCTCGTCTACATCTTATTTATGAGCAAGTGGGAACAGTTTTTCCAGATGGCGTGTTCCTCACTGTTATTTTGTCCTTTTTGAACACACTTTAATCCTGGATAAATTTACTGTTTATTAGCAATACTTTAAGGATTCGACTCCTTTATCTGCCGTCAAACTGTTTATAATCATTAAATGTTTAGCTGAATTGAAGCAAAGGTAGGTTGCAATCCTAAAGGGAACTACTTCCTTGTGGTGTGTGAAGTTTGCTGAAAACTGGTTGTTAAGCTGGGAACACACTACAAGATAATCAGGCCAACTTCAGGCCAGATTCCTCCCTTTCATCATTAGTAAGCAAAGTCCTGATTTTCCTGATTATTTTTCCAGATTTTCTTGAGCTGCGAGTTGCGTTCAAGGTGATTAATCCTTCCCTCAATCTGCTCTGAGGTTGATTGTGGCCACACTGATTTGACATCATAAATATCAAATCTATTTAATATTTATGATCGAACAAAATGATAGCCAATCAGGAAGCAAGCTGACTTAGGAGGGAAGCATGACAACAAAAACAGGGAAGCCATAGTGACAATTGTAGGTGAGAAGCTAAAGCTTGATGATGAAGAAGGAGCCAATTTGTTGATTTGAAGCAACAACACAAATGTGTCTTGTAAGACTGATAAATAGAAGGCTTGACCAGAAACTGCTTCCACAATGAATGCACCAACTTTCCAGGCAAAATTGTCACTTAGTCTGCAAGAGATTTTGCAAAGTTTCTTGTTTTGAGGGTCAGGTTGTTCACGGATGAAAGCTGTTAATGTGAGTTGTTTCTGTTCGGGTACTCACACTATCCACCTTATTCCTGACTTCCCATGGTTCATGGTTGTCGTGGTTGTCAGTTTTGCTCTTTTGGTTGACTGTTCTGTTTACGTTGCCATGGAGACCACAAAGCTAATGATGTTAGCACAGTTGTCATACTCGCTCTAATAACTGGCTTTTAAGAGCAAGAGAGCGACAAAATGAAGAAAAATCAGAGGTGGAGTCATAGTGCGGATGTTTTAAAAAGTTTACACTGAGTCCTGTCTAGAATTAATAATTTCACGCAAGCTAGCTTGCCAGCAGTGGTCAGCCATATCGTTGCAAGGCAACTGGATAATTGCCAGTGGAAGTCAACACCAATGGGCTTCTGAAGAAACTGGTGGATAAAGACAAAACTGTTGATTCGATCATTTGTGGTCATGTTTTAGGTCCTTCAAACAAACGTCTGTTAAGACTTAGTAAATCTCGCCATGTGGACCAGGCTTTACTTTGTGAACCATCAACCTGGATTCATGTCTCCATTTGCTCCTGTAGCATCTCAAGCAGAATCTTGGACTTGAAATAAAGAAAACTTGATTTTTGGTTTTTGTTAGGTTACCCTTAGAAAAACCACAACCAGTATAGCTGCACTGTTACATCCTGATTAGGAGAAACCCTGATTTATGTTCTTTACATAGTTTTTAAGAAAAACATCATCGACTCAAGGGACTGATGCTACGCTTGAGCCAGCAAGCTCCCAAATGTGGGGCTGGGCTGAATGTCTTGTGACCCAGATTTAACTCAGCAGAGCAAAGAAAAAAAATATGACTGGAAGCTTTTTATAAGCTTTTACAAATTTTACAGAATTTTGATGGTTATGTAGCTGCTTTTAAGGCTATTAGTTTTTAAGATATTTGGTCAATAAGAGCACATGTGTGGATGTCACTCAGGAATCTGGGAGAACATAATGGTCTCATCTTTGAGGGCCAAACAGTGAGAGCTGTTAAAGACCGTTATTTTAATATTTTAATCTGAATGTTGGTTTAATCTCTGCCTTAAAGGTGGAATGAGTAAAGTCTGGTGTTAAAGCACTCCAGTTCAACCTCACCAGAAGTTTCCCGCTGGTCACGTGCTGACTATCTGGCACCTGGTTGCCATACTTTTAATAAGCCTGCTCAACCTGGGCGATGATATCGGATTGGAGTTACACACCCAGAGCCCAGAGGTTGACACCCAGAGACACAGTGTACATAACAACAGAAAAACACACTTAGAGAAGAGAAGAGTCTCTGCAGAAATCTCTGCGCCCTCAGTTTATCGCGGCCTCGGCTCCTCTTTCAGATTTTCAGAGCGTTTCTTTGCTTCCATATTGCAGCACATGTCTGAGCAGAGAAAACACAAGGTTAATTCAACAAACCATTCGTTTCCTGTTTGTACTGGCTCCCTCATTCCGTGTTTCACCTGCATCTCATCAGCTCTAAAGGTCGGCGTAGCCCAAACCTTCTCATTAGACTCTGACCTGCCTTTGTCTATGCAAATGTTTGTTCTGTTTTCACACAAACATCCCCCAGAATAGCACATTTGTTTTATGGTTGGTAAACAAAGCGATGTGGAGTCTGAAGGGTTCTTAGATTGTGCCGTCAGTGGACAAAGACCTTCGTTGAAAGGTCAAGAGCATGCCAGCCTCAGACTCAGATGGGCGCCTTTAAAACATTAATATTCATAAAGGAATCAGACATCGATTAGGGCTGATCATCTTTGGTGAAGCTGTCACGTTGACGCTCGCTATCATTGCAGAGATCCTTCCACGGTCGTTCATTAAAGTTGCACATGATCAACTGGAGCAACCAGGAGGTTTGTCCTGCAGCTCATCCCCCCCTTCTGCCTCGCACCACGTCCCTCCGCCCCCTCATGAATATTGATGACCCTCCCCTGCTGTGCTTAATGGTGATGCTGTAAAAAATGATGCTGGGTGTGTCGCTCGTGAATAATCCCCCAGGGGCATGGCACAAAACTAATATGCAGCTTTCGTAGGCATGAAGATGATCCCATCAGCGAGGAGAGAATTAGAGGTCAGAACCTACAATAAAGACAGCCTCATTTCTTGGTGAGGCTTGATGATGGCGGGGATACATATTCATGTCAGCGCTGTAAGCCAGCGAGCGAGCGAGCAGGGGAACAGAACACCTGCGGTTTGAAAAAGACCTGTTCCCCTGCAGTAAGCATGATGTCATCAGGGAGTGACAGCTCTGTTTCGGGCATCATGGGATGCAGCATTACATCACACCGGGAAAATTCAGCGACCAAAGAAGGCTGTTTGTTCCAAAGAGCAGCCTTACAGTGTATCACAGCTTCACCAAATGAGAAGTGACACTCGGAGCAGTCAGCTGATGCCCTTTTTGAAGAGACAAAGAACGCAAAATAAGAACTAACTGTTGATGAAAATCCCCTCTCATGTGTGGAAAACGTCTGTTCAGAGCCTGTTTGCACTAAAGGAGCTTGATCATCTTTAAATATCATCTGAAACAAACTCTTCCTGTGCATCTCTGTGAGTTGTAAACTACGGCTGTTTTCTTGGGTAGAAAAGCACACCATGAGTATAAACTAATGAAGCGTGTAAAGAGTCAGCTGAGTGTATTAAAATCCGTCTGAGAGTCTTTTTAAAACAAACAAACGTTGGCTTAATTATCCTGCGAGCTACAGCTGCTGATATGTGACAGTGACAGTCTCAGCTGGCAAACATTGCAGGTTGTCAGCTTGAAATGAGAAGCGGCTGTTGTCTCTGACAAAGTCCTCAATGCTTGAAAGTGGATCAGAGTTTCAAGATGGCTTAAGTACAATTCCAATTCTGTATAATGAAAGAAAGCGTTTTGAGTTCACAATATAAAAGCATTTGTGGTTTGTAAACTGCTCTCCTCTCCTTTTTTACTCCAGTTACTGCACTGCAAAAAATGACATCTAAGCAAGTGTGTTTTTGTCTTATTTAAAAGTAAGAATTGACTTATTATACTTGATATGAGCCACATTCAACAGATAAGTCCAGGAACATGTCTTATTTCAAGATATTAAAACAAAAATAAGGTCTGAATCACCTGCATCAAGTAAAAAAAAATACTTGTCAAGTTTAGAATAATGTCTAAATACAGATACAGATTTTTTTGTACTTGTTGCAAACAATTCAGAGCTGATTT
Organism: Labroides dimidiatus; assembly: GCA_030710495.1. NCBI lineage: Eukaryota > Metazoa > Chordata > Actinopteri > Labriformes > Labridae > Labroides > Labroides dimidiatus. The sequence continues at coordinate 6,463,642 of CM061148.1, forward strand.
TTGTCTTTAAATCTCTTTAAATTAGACACGTTTCTGGACTGGTCTGGTCATATTAAGTCTAAAAAGACATTTTTACTAAAAATAAGACAAAAGCACTTCCTAAGATTTCAGTTTTTTGCAGTGTGGTTCCTTTTTTTCCTCATGTGATAACCTGACCGTGCAGGTGAGAGAACCTGTTCCTCAAAATGCAGCATGTGTTGCATTTGCATGTGTTAAATCTATTTGAGCTGCCTCGGGATGAGAGAGCGGTATCTGTGCCTCTTCTGCCGAGCATTATCTGGCTGTGATTGCTCAATGCTTGCACATAAAAGCAGCTTTTCAAAAAAGAAACCATATTCGAATCAGGATGAGTTGACACCAAAATCTGACATTTAATATCGTGTTTGAGGCAGCCGAGCATTGTTCTGCAATCACAAGAAGAGAATCTGTGTGGCTATCTGTGAAAGGATAAACACATAAAGCAGCACGGAGGGCCAGAGCTGCGAGGTACATGAGCAGAGGGTGTTGGTTTAACAATGTCAGAGTGTGTTTGGGATTTCTGCTTCAGGTGTCAACAAGAAAGGAAGTTAAAGACACAGTCAAAGAAAAGGTAAAGCAAATTTTCAAAATAAAACACTAATTCAAAGGAGTTCTTTGTGACACACTAGCTCCTCAAAACTGCACTCTTTCAAAAACGACTGAATTAAAACCTCTTAAGTTTTGTTTCAGCACCGAGCCCGTCATGTCCCCCTTCAAGAGAGAATCTGATGCGCGTTTTAGTCCCTGACAGATTATTGCGTTGACTTGTGCGACTTGAAGGCAGGAAAACATGACTCCTTTTCAGATACTGCTTCATTTGCAACATTGGCGTAAGAGCACAAGCTGCCTGTACAATCTGCTCTCAGTGTATGACAGTGAGAATAATTGCCATGTCAAATCCTCTCGGGCTTCAACGTGTTCCTGTTCGTTTGATGCATGACAACTGCCAAGGTGACGAGCGAGCTGTCAAGGCGCAGAGAGTGAGATAAAGCTTGGCGAGGAAATTTAAATACTTGCTATCGTTTTCGGAGTGGTGACATAGCAGTAAAAGTGTGACAGTTTTGTTCACACTCGGTGGAAATTGATTTTTTTAGACGCAGTTTAACATTGATATTACAGACTCAAGCTGGAGAACATTTGTGAGATTTATCAACACAGACGTTTGATTGTCGCGACAGTCGGTGATATTAAATGCAGCTGAGGGTTAACACAGCAGCCTCACATGGAAGAAACGGCGTGGGCGTTTCATTAGACTTATCAAATGGGCACCTCCTGCCACAGATGTTCCACCGAATTAGATCCTCGGCACTTCCAAGGCTTTACACGGGGAATTCTGCACAGATCCACACACTGAGACACAAAGCAGAGCTCTCCATTTTGCAGTGAAGAAGAAACCCAGCGTGATCCCTTCCCTCAGCTGGGAGGAGAGTGTAGGTGATACGAAGGAGACTGCAGATTCTAACTACATGATGAGGATGGCAAATTCTCTCTCTGAGCAGGACAAAGTGGGCGAAGGAGCCTCTGCAGAGGAACACGAAAGGGAACGTACATCAAACGGCTCCCCGAGTGCCCCTGTTTGTTGAACGTAGTGAAGTGAATCTGTGTAACACGACTCTCTGTCTGCCTCCTGAAGGGGGCCAACAGTCTGTGACTCCATTTGTCGTAGCGGGGAATGAAATGAATAACCTTTCAGGGGCTAACCTGGCCGGGAGCGGGGAGCGGGGAGCAGGGAGCGTGCGGCATGCAAATGACGACACTCTGTCATCCATCCGCCCGCGTGCACACGCTCAGGCGGGAATGTAAATGTTGCTGTGATCGTTCGCACGACAGATTTGATGCATTTGACCCCTTTCCCTCGCGATTGTCTCCTTATTAAACAGACGGCTTATCTTTTCGGGTGCATCAAAGGCAACGCGTTATTAGATAGCTGTATCATTTCTGCATGTACAGACAGAGAACACACACAGAGAAAAGGATTATCTTGAAGAAGCTTAATTGTTTCCCAGGCAACTAGTTCCCTGCTAAGACGTAGACTGTGAAATTTCCACTAGCGATTATTTTACTTTCAAATGACTTACTTGTGTCCTCCAGCTAAATCCTGCATGAGAGCCAACCTAGTTTTTTTTTTTTTTTTTTTGAGGGGGGTGGGAGTAGGAGGGGAAGGGGGTTGAAATAGATTAGAGTCCTCGAGGAAAACAACATCTCTTTTTAGCCTCCAGTACAATAACAAAACTGGGCTACGAGCTGGAATGAAAAGGTTAGCCCAATGTTTGTCGTTAATGATGGTGGGCTTCTGATGAGACCCAGCAGGGCTGATTAATTCATGCAATAAACAAGCCCGTCTGGGGTGTAGTAATTCCAAATCGGCAGATGACTCATACAAAGCTGTTTTTCCTTCATCATTCTAAGCAGGTGCCTGAGAACAAATGTTTAAAATGGTCAGAAAACACGAGCCGCTCCAACAAGTGGAAGCATCTGTTTCGAGATCTGTCGTAAACACACATGTAATCAGAGTCACTTTATTTAAGTTAATAGAATCCGGCTCCCTTTTTCTTTTTGTCAAGGGAGACTGATGCACGTGCGCCGTGACCGTATCTCTTCCTCAAAGGGCCGAGCGCCGCGGCAGCAGCACACAATAACCATTGTCTGCGGTAAATCCCCAACAGAACGAAGCGAGGGGCGAGGGGAGAGGGGAGAGGGGGGGTGCACAGGAGAATAGAAACAGGTTTTAAAGTCACACCGCGGCTCATTTTCCACCATTTCAATCCAAACACAATACTATGACAATCTGCAGCACGCTTTATGCAGCAGCAACAACAACAATAACACAAGACTTGACCTGAGATTCCATTTCAAACAAAACCCACAATCAACAGCAATACAGGAGCAGAGACAAAAAAAAAGAGCACGTTACAGCATGGCCTGAGGGGAGCACATCTCCTCCGTCCACATCCATTACAGCTTCAGCGTGTGTACATAAAGGATGGAGAGGGAGTGGAAGAATGCTTTGAAAAGATTACATCTTCTTACCTGCAGTTTGGAGGAGGGTCTAGTGTTATTTCTGCAAGCTCTTTTTGAATCCTGGAAGAGACGCAGAGATAATGCTGTTAAAAGTAAGTCAGAGGAGGGAGGAAAAGTCTGGAGTGCATGAAGTCAGAGTTTCCAGTTTGTGATGCAGCAAATGTTGCAGCTTTTACACCAGCCTGCAGCTGTTAACAACACTGACATTAGAGTTATTCTGGTACTGATAGCAGCACTCCATGTCTCCCATACGGCCTTAAGTGTGGGATTATGTATCAGTGACGGTGCCAGTCTATGCATAGACCAAACACAATTCTCCTTTGCAGCTCCAAAACAGTAGCCTACACAGCACGCGTGCCTGTTCTGCCACCACGGATATATTCTGCTGCTTCTGGCGACCACTCCACTTCAGCTGTACTGTGACGGCGAGTTGGTAGTGAGGAATGTCACATTACAGCTGAAAGAATTACTGAAAATCTGACTCTTTGGAGGACACATCAAGAGAAGCCCGCCACCAAAGTACCACTGACATTAACTAAAGTGGAAGCAGATGTTATACTTGTTTTAAGGTTAGGGTGCTTTGATCGAGCATCAGTCATTGGGCTTTTAACAGGAACCAAATTATCCAAAGAGGTCCACATTCTTCTTCAAAACTAATGCACAGGGTAATTAGAACCAGTGACAACAATAAATGAGGGCTTGTGTCCACTAATGGCTTTTTTGTGTTGGCAAGGCCAAAAGCAGTCCAGCATTTTCTGTGCTCAGGATCTTTAGTGCAAAAATGCCCTTGGTGTCTGTTGTTTTTTTGTCATAGCACTCACAGCGCTCTCACTTTCAAATATTGGACTTCTGAAACACTATAACACTCATGAGTGTCTCTTCTCCCTCACTCAGCAATCAAAGACTAACAAGGGGCAGGACCTTTGTCTTTAAGAATTGGCATGTCTATCCAGAAAAAAAGGAACTAAGCACACTTATTGTAAAAGTAAAATTTTCGAGCAATCATCAATTTTTTTTCAACGTTTCTTGTAAAAACAAAATATGGAGGACAGAACGCACTTTAACTTAAAGGCAGGGTTGGTAGACACGCAAAACTAGCATGAATTTGAATGTAGCATCTCCTTGGGACTCTGTTTAACCGCCCGCCCTCCCACACCTGGAGTGCCTCCAAACAACGCCCCAGCTCACATGCACTAGCGCCACTGATTTGCGATCATATAATCATGACTGATTGAAAACCACAAACTCAAAAGAGGTCGTTTTTTTTCTCCAGTGTACTTGGATCCCTCTTGGTTGTGCGCATTGAATCAGGGCTAGTGCACGCCGGTCAAAATGTACACACAGGAGGCAAGGAGGGACTTGATTGGTTTAACAAATTGGCTGCCAAACATTCAGATTGGTTGGTGTTTTCCCAGGTTTACTCCTACTGTAGACAGCACATATTTTTCACTCTATTTGGAGAACACATCATGCATTGATTGCCTTCGGTACGTTAAGATCATTTTAGCTAGAATAACAAAGAGTGTATCTAAATCTGATTATCAAGAGAGGTGCTCTGAAGTTTAGGTTGTGAGAGCTGCAAGTGCAAAAAAAAAAAAATGCTGTTAGTGGACACAGGCCCTAAAGGAGATTCACATCAAAGGCTGGTGTTTCTCATATGTTCTTTCACGTGTTAAACATGTTCATTCAGACTTAATATTTCATCATTCTACATGTATTTATTTGTTTCTTTTTCTGGTATGGCTGCCTTTGGAACAAGACCATTAAAAAGAGCAGTTAATGCCATTTGTGCTCTGAATGCATTTGTTGAAGTTTTAGGATAAGTTTGATATCAGCCAGGCAGAGCAACAATGATAGCCTCATGTTTGATTTATACAGAGAGGAGAGTATAAAGCTAGTACTTTGAGCTTTTATCTGGTCACTTATCACTTCAAAATAATGCAATCTGTAAAGGGAAGGGAATGAAATCAGAACAACTAACCAAGCTACTGAGAGATTGTGTTGTAGTTTATGTGTCAACATGGCGTTTTATATAGAGCAGAAAAATCAAACGATACCATTATTACAATCCACTACAAACAGTATGACTAAACTGAGCCCTCATCTTCTTCATTGTATTCATTTATCTGTGGTGCACAGAGGACATTAAAAAGCCGCCTCAAGCGTGAGAATAGACATGCCTGCTACAAGAATTTCTCTGAAAACTGTGCAAAATTATGACTCAGACTGTGAAGGGCAACTGAGGGCAAATGCTGCTTCTAAACTCACGTTAATACAAACACGCTACTTCAGACAACAGCGAGCGAGTCCTCTCTGTGTAGCACTGAAGGCCCTCGTAGTTTAAATGAAGGACGCACATAAGGGAGACGATCACAACATCAGTCGCTGTTATAAAAAGACTCAGCAGCCTGAGACAACCCTGTGCTCATGCTGTTGCATAATTCTGTCAGCGCCTGTTTTTTTTTTGTTTTTTTTTTTTGAGGTAAGTGCCAAGACTGGTGGAGGAAAGTGTTGGTGGTGTTGTATGGGAGACGAGAGTGCTGCAGAGCACACGGTGAATCTATTCATACAAACTGGCTGAAATATCTTTCTCAGATGACAGCATCGACACACGAGCGACGAGCTGTGCGAGTTACCCTCTTCTGTGGGTTTAGTGTCACGCTGAATAGCACGGATGTTTGAAATGACAATGCCTGTGGGACTATGGCTCCTTTTATATAACTTCACACCCCGGGGGCACATAGGGGAGGAGAGGCCTTTAGTGTAACAAACAAACCCCTGTGTAAATCCTGTATTTGTTTTGCTTTATTTACCTCTTGGCACTCGTTGAAAGTTTAGCAGCAGTTTTACTTGAGATCTTGGTCTCCTTCTTTTTAGGTTGTGCTTGCTCTCGCTCCTGTTCAGGTGGTACCGTTTCCCTTTGTTCAATATCCGAGCTTCCCCCGCTGGTGCTGGGGCTGTCGTCCGGTCTCTGCACTTCGCTGGACATCGTGGGCCCTGGAGGAGAAGCACAAAATGAGTAATATAAGCAACATGCCACTCTTTGAAAGCAGCTAAAGATGATAAAACAAGCCCGGCATTGCCTGTGCATTCTCTGCAAGCACAAGAAGATCTGAGTGGAGCCGCGGTACGATGGGTTTATTTAATCAATGTGCATCTAGATGAAGAGCAGAGTTAAAACAGAGCTGGGGTGTGCAGTGTGTGAGCTGATGAAAAGACATTTGTCAAAGCCTGCAGTGCTGTGGATCATACATGTGTAGCACCCTTGTTAAAGAGAAAATAATGAGCCATTCACCTAATGATCTACTAGAGGGTTTATATATGACAGGCTAATTGTTTGAAAGCTTTGAGAGTAGCTGCACTGGGCTGGGTTTATGAAACAGTCATCTGACCTTATCACAGTCCTTTTAGGTTTTCTAATTTCTTGGGCTTTGACTTTAACATTTTAATTATGATTAATTTCAAAGAAAAAGAAAGCTATGTTTAAAAGATTAATGCATTTTATCGCAGAGATCCAAGCATACCGGTCATGGCAAAGCACAAGGTGAAGCCCCCCCATTGGGGAAAGCACTTTGGTAACGCCAGGCTGACGACAAACAATATGGAGGAAACGGATGAGACAGCCTTGCTCGGCACAGTGGATTGACCATTAAAGTTTGTAAGAGCAGTGTTGTGTTCAAATTATGCAACCAAGGCTCAACATGTAGGGGCCGTTAACTGGAGATGGCAGCGGCAAACATAGACGCCAGAGCTAGTCCAAGTACGAGCATCATGAAGTTTCGCCAACCCACCCTCAAGTTTACAACAAGTCCTTAAAAAAAGTTGAATTTGATAGTTGAACTTGAGTACATTGTCTGCTTGAAAGGCAATAATGTTCCTCCAACTGCACTTTACATTTAAAAGGTATATTTAATTGAAAATTAACATGATTTTGTTTTTTTAAACCTTTTGTATGGGTCTATTTATTGATTCAGTCATCTACCAAAAACTACTTACTACTTATATTCTTTAAAATGTGATTAATTCATTACAAAATCTGTAACTAATTATTTTAATAACAAATTTTTTCCTTAAAAATTTGAATATGTGTACTTGTTCTTGAGCTACAAGCTTGAAATGTGTCTAACAAACCACATCATATCACATTTACAGTACACTGGACGTTTTATGCCTCTCCCAGATATCTTTCCTGCCATTTTTCTGTCTGCCTTGATGTCCATCAATAATCGATAATACATCACTCGATATCTATCAAACTGGATTTGGTCGTCAAATAATGAACATCTCCTTCACCAGCAAAGACACTTGAAAATGACGAGACCATCCGTGAAGATAAAGTGCTGCCCCGATACTGTTTAAGATTAATTTAGTCGACAAATATGCGATTAAAATAGATGATGTATGCTAGAAATGAAGTATAAAACTATTAGCTGCGAAAGAACTTAATCAAAACGATGGAGTGAAGTGGTGGACAGCTCGCCTTTCCCAGGGGGCGTTTCGCGTGGATGATAGGGACATCAACGGCTGAAATGTAACCGGTTCAATAACCGTTGGGGATACCGGGGTCGATGCGGAGACGTTAAAGTCCCTACAAATAACAACACAAGCAAGTTGAGACGTTTTTGTTTAGCCCCACTCGACTTAATTGATCGGTCAAACCGTGTGGGTCAACATTTTAGAGGTTGAAAACACAATAGGGGTCGAATTGGGGGCTGAAACCGAGCCGTCCTACGAAAGCGTCCATAAACATAACAAGGAGCTAGATTACGTTATTACAACGCCCGCGGAGGAAGCGGAAAGTAGGGTGCGTTATATTACCGCTTAAGGGTGTTTTAAAATTAGAATAATGAAGAAAAAACAGGCCTCTGTGTTTTAAACTCAATGAAATATACGCATAGATGAAGGCGTTTCTGCCCCCGACTCGTCCGACAGAGACGCAGGCAGCGGGGCTGATGGAGGACGGTGAACCGCCGGGGGGGAATGTGCAGATCCTCGCCGTTTCTGGAGTGTCCACATTGTACGTTTGAAGAGCAGTGACCCTGCCTCGGCACAAAGGGAGGCTCGTCCCACACATCCACCTCCCCCCTTCTTTCCTCCTCCTCCTCCTTCTTCTTCACTGGAAAACGACACTTTTCACGGGACATTTACTTACTTTTCGCGAATCTAAGAGGCGCGGCTGAATGCGTGTGTCGATATTACCTGGCGGCTGGCCGTCGATGCTGCAATACGGCGTCGTAATCCCAAGGTACCGAAAAAAGTATATCCTCACACGGCCGTCTGCTCGTTCTCGTGTCCTAGCTATTTAACTGGAGGTAGCAGCAGCAGAAAAGCGATTACAGAAAACTGAGGCAGCCCCGGACCGCCTCCACGCGCGCTCCCGATCAACCAGCACTGCTCGTGCACGTGAGCTGCATTGGCTACAGAAGTGGCCTGTGCGAGGCCATGGCCTGAAGCTCAATGAATTAACCGAAACGCCTGAAATAAAGGACAGCATTGTTGATACTGTCACGGATAGTGGTTCACTCTCATTCATTCCCGTGTCATGGCGGTCAGAAACTCTCCAAAGGGTGAAAGTAACCAAGAACAACATGGGTGTAAAGGCAGAGAAAGTCCTGTTGCTGGGAAATGTTCCAAACCAAGGTAAGGATCACAACTTAAGTGACGCAGTCCTATGTTTTCCCATCATAAAATGGACCTATCAGTTCACTACATTGTTTCCTACACTAAATTGGCAGCTTTCAAGGTAATACACCATGTTTCATACTGAGGCTACATCATCTTTCCTTCCATAGAGAACAGCATCCATAGTGTAGAGAACAGCTGTACACTGAACTGGCGGCAATGTGTGGCCTGTGCATGACATTTCCTTGCTACCAGGGCAACAGAGGGTCAATGAAAGATGTTTTTTGTACTACAAAAGCACCCTTTAAGGCATCAAACCATGTTTTATCTGACAGACAGTCTCGGGGATAGGGCTATAAACAAAAACATTTATCAGCGCCTCTGTCCTCTCAATTTGTAGATGACATTTTCTTATTTAGACTTGGACTTGTATGGTTCCTTAGCATGCTTTCTCCATTAGATAGGCCTCCAGGGTGTTGTTTTATCCTCAATTCAGCATGGGAAGGCTCTACAAGAAGGCACTGAATCATGTTTTTCCACCAGAATAGTACAATTAATCAGTTTTTCTTCATTGAAAGGGACCTCAGATGGCACAGCACCATTTTTTTTTCTACATATGCAGGGTCATAGCCTGAAAACTTAACACAGTGCTCTACATGTTGCCTTCTGACCTTCCATGACGGATCTGTTACCCATCTGCATATTTACCATCTTTGATCTACGGATCTAATTTGTGTGAACACTCCCTAATTCACTCAAACAACCAGCAATTAAAATGACAGTTTAATCAGGATTAGGTTTATCTATGACTGAATGTTTGAGTTTCAGCTCTTCAGGATCATTCGGATTAGACATAACGTGTGATCAGAAGAACAGAACTTTTTTTTTTTTCTTGAGCAGTGCCAGTTCGGTTAGAGGAGACATTTCCTGGTGGTGAAATTTCAACGTAATATAGATAAGAAGAGAAACATTGGCTTAAAGCTGGTGTGAGGAAAATCAAGTTGCATCAGTGTCGGTAAAACAGTTTCTTTCACTCTTTCCTGATTTTATCCATATGTTGGTAATGATTCTACTGTTGTCTCGAAAAGACAACGGAAGTATTGCTTTGCTCAGTGAGAATCCTTGCCTTGAAAAAAGGCTGAACTGCAGCTTGCAGCTGCTGATAATCACTTCATCCGACACTTACCCTGTCCACTCAAAATTCAGTTTTTCTCTCAAGGTCGGTTTGAAATTGTGATTCAAGTCAAATCTGAAGAAGATCTGCACAAAAGCTGCTTTGACAGTGTGACAGTGTGAAGTAACAGACACACACACACAAGGCTGTGCACCTAGGATTTTGCAAATGACAGAGCCACTTTTAGCTTGAAAAGAGGAACTGAAACACCTGATGCTGTCAGATGATTCTTTTGACAGTCTTTTGTGGGATGTAGAGCTGGTGATTTTTTTTTTTACCTTACAAGTGAAATGCAGAAATTTCACACCCATTGTCAGTGGGGAAAAAAGCAGCTGATAAAGCAACATGAAGATACTCCTTAGGAAAGATGTATTGACCAGTCTGAGGCTGACAGTTTTCTGCTGCGACTACAGCTGATATTTTTGTTTTCTTACTTTTAACTAACAATATAAAGAGATAGAATAAGTTTTAAGAAGGTCTGTTTTTCGAGCTGGCGAGCCAATCATCCATAAATCAAGAGACATATCTGTTATTCTTTTAACTGCAGCAGAAAAGTCAATGCATGAATTAAACTCTTTGTTTAATGATTCTCGTAGTTCAAACATCTCTTTGCCAGCGCAGCACTTTCATGGAATATTTAAAGTACTGAAGCACTGAATTCCTTTTAAGCCACTTTTCATCCACACTTTGTCATGAACTCACAGAGCAGATTATATTTGAGTCCATGCTTTTCAATCCATTGTCTTTAAATAGTCAAACAGAAAAAGAAACTGGGAATGGATCCAGTTTGCAGACATTACTGTTGCCATTATCTCTGTCTAATAGCCTTCAACCATCTGTACAGTGATGTGCATATTATTACTCTCATCACAAAGTCTGTCTGTTGTTGAATGGCCATTCAGTCAGACCTTCACTCATCACTTTACTTGTGAATCTCCAGACGTATTTCTTCTGATGAATTTCAATGCCAGCTTTGGAGTGTTACCTCAGTTAAACTGACAGCCTTCAGTACCGAATGCTTCACAGTTAGTCCAGGAATCACATACTAACCTTGAAAACTCAGACAGGTTTTATTGTACTCAGCACATAAAGAACACACCATATACTCAAGGTTATGGAAGGCTCAGTGTGTCGTGTGTTAATGTTTGCTACATTTGCTCTCACCATTCCACACTGTTGATCTGGCACAGTAAGCTGCCGCAGTTATTAGTCAGTCATAACCCTACAGGATGAGTCAACATCTTTTCAAGGAGGTCCTATAAACAGAAATTTATCATACAGCAAGACATTTAGAACAAGCACAAGGTAGATAAAAAGCAGGACAAAAAAGAAAGATGTAAGAAAAAAGGAAAAACTTAAATAAAAAGTAGGAAAACAAAAAGAAAAAAATGAATCCAGACATAATAATAATAATAATAATAATAATAATAATAATAATAATAATAATAATAATAATAATAATAACAGGGCAAAGGAAAAAGAGAAAAATGGAAACTGAAAAAAAAATGGCAAAAAAAAAAGGAAAAATATGAAAAGAGGGAGAAAGTGGAAAATCAAGAAAGAAAAAACTAGAAAAAAATACAGGAAAAATGAAATATGAGGGGAAAAAAATAGAAAACCCAGATGAACAGAAAAAGCAAAAAGTAAAACTAAAATAATGGGGGGGGGGGGGGGGGGGTTAAAAAGAAATGGGAAGAGAAAGGGGAAAACAAAAATCAAGAAAAATAAACAGAAAATGGGGGGAAAGAAATGCGAGAAATAAGGAAAAACTCCACAAAGGAAATAAGCAGAAAATGGGGGAATTTAGGGGAAAAAAGGATATTGAAATAAAAATATTATTTGTTGTGTATTTTATTTTCCAATTTTGTAACCACGTCTTGTCTGTTATTGTGGAGGAGCAGCCCGTCACCATGGACCTCTAAAAGTTTTGTCTTTCCTTGGTAAACTTTTTGGTCTGTCATTGTTTTATACAGTCTCCAGCCCTGATCCGAGCAGTTCTCCTCTTCACCTCATTCTTTAATGTCTGTCCTGTTCCACGCAGGGCTTTGGCTGTAATTAACACATCCTTTCTTTTTTGATGAATTTAATTTGTTAATGTTTTATCTGACTTCCTCTAGCTATGTATTGTATACAGTGAATGTGTGCAGCATTATTGCCTGAGGCAAAGTCCCCATAGGAACACTATCTCCTATCTTCATAAAGCAGCTTTAAGCAGTTTGTATTCCCCTGAGTTTCTGAGTGTTTAATGAAGACTGTTTGCATGTGAAGTGTCTTACATCCTCCTTTCTAAATATGTCATTTTGAATTAAGTGATAAATACTCACAATGTAGACTCCTGCATGGACATATGAAAATTTACCACATCATCTCACATGCTTACATTTTTCCAAATCAACAACACGCATGATTTAAAAGTGCAGAAGTAAAAATCTGAAACAGAATAAAACCACAATCAGTGATTTGTTTACACAGGCAGTGCAGATTCATTTACACACATGAATTTATAATCAATGTACTGACGACAGAATAGACTTCAAATTGAAGCAGGATGTAAAAAAAACAACAACAAACATTTGAAAATCTGCCAACAGTATGTCTGTTTATTTATTTGTAATCTTGTACTCTCACTGTGTACTGTATATCTGTGTTGTCTTTGAAGCGTACTCCTGTTTCTGGAGTGAGCCAGATTCCCTGTAGGCATTATTAAAGTGTCACCTGATGTAATTTAGCACATTTGTTTCAACTTTAAACATTCCTGCTGGTCTTATTTACATGCAATTATTCTCCTGTCACAAGCGGGGAGCCCTCAGTGGAGGGTCTACAAGCTGTGGCTTCACTCAACCACCAGTGGATAACCTTCATTATGTTAAACACAAGCAGTTAAAACAACATAACTGCAACCATATGACTGCCACTTCCGTTTACGGCTCACTTTAGAGGCCCTCTTTGAAATGTAGGGAAGTAAAACTTCAACTTTATAAAGACTTACACAGTTTCTATCTGAATTTCCCAACAAAATATTACAAAGTGACATCACTCTGTGGTGATGTCAGATGGGGGTGGGGCTTGTACACACCAATAATGGAAGGTGATCAATGTCGTCAGCATTCTGCATTCTGTTGTTCAGCAACAGAAACGAGGAAAATAATCTTGGTTAAAAATGCCACAATTTTTTACTCATTTCTTGGTATAGTTTGATTTTTGTCACTGCCATGGGTATTTATTATTTATTATTTATGAGTCCAGATTGGAGGATAATCATTCTGACACATTACACTTCATTTGTAATATTATTCAGACACATATTTGGACAAATAATGAATTATGGATCAGGTCGCCTTTCCTGATCATAGTGGCTGGCGAATCAGGCATTAAATCTGGCTTACAATTGTCTGTTGTCTGACAAGCCTCAATCAAACTTTTATTTGACCTATCGACAGGAAAAAAGATGAAGTTGCTAAGAAAATAAGCTACTGAGCTACTTTTTTGTGTACCAGACTGTAAACATGTTTATTTGTTGCTGTAAAGATCAGCTTTTTTGAATGTGTTCACATGTGGTTTCCAGTGTTTCTGAAGCCAGTTTCTAGTGGAAACTTGAGGAACTGCAGTTTTAACACTTCCACACTGACTTCAGTTCATACAAACCCAGAGGGCGCTGCTTCATAACGGCTTTTCTGATCCCTCCGAAGGTTTTCCACCCATATCAGAATACAGTGTGAGGGAACATCTTTTGCGAAATTGTACATTTCAGACTCTGGAAGAATCCTTTTCAAAGAGTTGTTTTTCTTTGAGGAGTCATTCGTCTAAACGTTTCTCCTGTTGGTCTAGGCATTGAATGAAACAACAAACCATTTTCTGAGTCAATCACTGTAACTCTCTGTGGCACATCAGCCAAAAGTACACACTGTAAATATGAAGCATGCTGGAGCCTTTATTGTCTGGATTAATTATCCTTATAGTCAAAGAGAATGGCTCAGTGGAAGCTCTGTTCTTTTCTCTCTCCTTTTCAAGAGTCAGTCTGTTGAGATCTGTAGGAACGCCTGAGGGGGAGAGAACTATGAGGAATAAATTGTTCAATAACTGGCCCCAGTCCATCTCAGGCTTGTCCATTTTTATGTGAAATGTTGGATAATAAAATCTCCGCAAGGCCCTTTAAGAGAGATTTTCTTGGATCAAAGTAAATAAATATGTAAATCACCAAGATCTGACAAGCTTCAGTTTTATTTCATATAGAAAGTGATATACTTTCACGAATAAAAGAGAAAGTGATCTGATGATGGCAAAGAAATGATCAAGTGTGGGCATGATAATGTGTGAGACGTGTGGGCAATGAGAAAGTAACAAGTACCGTTTCCTGATGAGTTTTCAAGCCTTGAATCCTATTCATGACTTTGAAGGAGTTTGAAGTGGACACTCACCTGCTTCAAGTCGCTGCTTGTTGACAGTCTGTTTCCACTTTAGTTATTTTGTAGCACACACACACACACACAAATTTATTCTTACAAGCTTTTCTCCAACCTCTGAAGATCTTCTTTAAAGCTCCAAGCTGTTTGACTCATTAACATGTCTGCAGCTCACCATATTAAGACCTCAAGGGGTTACACCGTGAACCTTTAGCACTGTTGTCACTGTATTTGGTTTGCTAATCTAGTTTGTCTTCTTGCTGTTTATTTTGTGTGCAAGAGGAAGTTGACTCTCTGAAAGAAAATATTCATGGGTACTGAAAAACAAACAAAAAACAGAATTAACCTTTCCTAACCCAACGAATCCCAATGTGTCCTACCGGATCTTTCCTTCTCTTACCTAACCTTTCAGATCCTATCAGATTCTATCCAAACATTAACCAACTAGACATCAACAATGGACGTGTACATGTGCTTATATAGCACTATTCTAGTCTTTGTAACCAATCAAAGCACTTTACCCTGCTAGGCTCATTCACCCATCGACATCCTATTCACACAAAGACTGCTTTAATAGGCAACCAACAGAATTAGCCAATCTCATTCATACTCATTCACAAACCACTGAGCTACAGTGGGGGCTATTTAGGCTCTGCCCTGCTCAAGGACACTTAGGCATGTGACTGAAGGAGCTGGGATAAAACCCCTGACCTCTGAGAGAGACAATGAGAGAGACAATGAGCCACAGCCATCCAAAACCTAACCCTAATCTTAATTTATCCTAATAAAGCTAACCCAAATTAACCTCTTCTCATCTCTCCTAACCCAACCTTTCAAGTCCTACCCTAACTTTCCATAACCTAACCTTATCTAACCTAATTTAACCTTACCTAAACTAACCTCTTCATTTCACTTACCCCAACCTTGACAGTCCGAATGTAACCTTCCATAACCAAGCACAGCCCAACCTGACCTGATCTAACCTAACCTAACCTAAACTTGTCAAGCTTAACATAACCTTTGATAACTTAACCTTATTGGATGATCCAACCCCTCCTCACCTCTGTCTAGCATTAATGATTTCACGTGAGTTGTTTTGAGCTAGCTTGCCGGCGGCAGCAACCAGAAGTTGATAACTGCAGGCGGAAGTCAACAGCCATAGGCTTCTGAAGAAACTGGTGGATAAGTCTGAGGTACATCATCTGGGGAATGTGAATGTAGATGAACGTAGATGTTTGAAGATTCTGGTGAATAATAGAGATGTTTATCCGGTTGGTAGCGCTAGGAGAAAAGTAATTAGATCATGAGAGTCATTATGATTGATCCTCTGAGAACCATGAATATTCGTATGACATTTCATGATAACATATAATAATGATTTGGGGATTGATTATTGACTAAATGACTGCTGAGAAGTGCTGAGGTGTAAAAGTCTGGATTTGTGATCGATCTCCTGTCATTCCCCTTTGATTTTTCCTTTTTCATATGAAAGATCTCTTCGACTTTTGCTCTTAAATATGCTTTTTGGTCTTCAGGAGTGTTTGGATAAGTACATTACAGCATATATTTGACCTCAAAAAGGAGATTTTGTGTCTTTTATAATGCTTTAAGGTCAGTGAAGTAGAGTGGCATTTGAAAAAGTGAAATAAAAAACAAGTTGTTCTCTTTTTGCAATTTCCTGACTTGGAAGCGTTCACTGTACAGTAGTCTCCCCTATTACTATAGAAATTATGCATGTATGTTTATCTGGACAGACATCTTGTGTGAAGTGGCCTTCAGCAACATGCTATCTCCGTGTGCTGCATGTTCCCCGTGTGCCACTGCTGCTCTGACTGTGTGGGCAGTGTATTGATTGTTCTTTTTGTCTCTGGAGGTGTTTCAAGGATTTTTCCACCGTGAGATCAAAATAAATCAATTGATGCATTATAAAAAGAAAGACGCTTGTGCTGCTTGTGCTGTCTTTGAAGCTCACTCTGGTTGACAGGTTTGGTGCACAGTGTCAGCTCAGATTGGCCAGAGTGCGTAACATGCCACCCTCATTCTAATGAAGGTCTTTTGGATTACCCTCCACAGTCATTAGATCAGCATAATAAAGGGACTCTGGACGGTGTAAGGGGAGGAGGAGGTGGGGCTGGGGTCGGGTACTCGGTGTGATAGACAGCGACCTTAAAGGCCTGCACGTGAATGGGGGACGCTCCAGTGAATTCACTTCCTCAGTTTGTTTCTGGCAGGCCCCAAGGTCACGTCTGCTCGCTGCTGAGGGGGCTTTTGTGATGGAAATCCTGTGGATAAAGTTTAACCCCTAGAACAATTCAAAACCTGGTCCTCCATGTTCACCAGTCCCCCCCGCCCCCTCCAAATCCAGAAGCAATAAGCAGCGAGTCCTGCTGCAGATCCTTGTTATTGAACCTGCCTGCAGATTGATTGAATCAGTGCTAAGTATGCTCGAGTAGGGTGACATTGTGATATCTGGGTTTTCAACAGACGGGAAGGAGAAACGGAAAGGTGGAATAAAATCCATCTGTAATGACGTGCGTGAAAGATCAACTCATGTGCAACTGGCGTGTGCGCTTCGATTAATCAGTAACAGAAAATTTTAATTATTCCTGGGGGCAATGTGTCCATTGCAGATGGTGAACATAAGCGTGCATGAATATGCATAATACAAGCACAGGTAAGACATGCATCAAAAAATATGAAAGAAATCTTCACGATACTAAAAAACATGAAATACATGAATTATATAAACTTTAAAAGCTGTTTTTGGTTTGGCAGAGTAGATTAGACAAATATTTCATGGGTGCGACCCACATACTCATCTCTGCTGCTCACCCCACAAAACCAAAGAAGAGGACACAACCAGATTTAACTAATAAGGAAGCCAGAAGAGGTACAGGAACTAAATAAAACGGTGAAATTATTTGCAAACTATCCAATTCTCATGAAGCTGCAGCAAATGACCTGTTAGGATATTTGAAAATACGTGAGCTTTCGCTGAAGTGGGTAAGTATAAAAAGATGAAACTCTCATAAATTGTTTCTTTTATGTGAAAGTACGTCATGTGAGATCAAATGCAACTTTTTGGTGCTGAAATGACCCACTTTGGAGATCAAAAATCAGGCTCACACTGTCCTCCAGTGGTGCTAATATGAGTAGTTTAATTTATATCCTGTGGCGAAGAAAATCCAGACATCCTAACTGCACAATCCACTCTGAGCTCCAGTTTTGTGCATGCCTGCAGGAAGCGTAAAATCAGTGAAGAAACCAAACAAACCGCTGTACACACTCCATATGTCGTCACTCTTCATATAAAAGTGAATGTGTTTCACGTCAACTGGCTGACTGTTGTGTTTTTCAAGCCAAAGGCGTGATTCATCTTTTCTGCTGTGTGCTGATTCACTGTGATCTCGCTGCTGTTCGGTGCAGGCTGCGTTCTAAACTCAGAGTGTTTACTGTTTAATGACACATTTCAAATCTGAGAGAGAGGCGGTAGAAACAAGACAGAGAAGTGTTCGCAGCACTGGGAGGCTGTGCTGAAAATGGAAATGTGGGGCGGAAAGAGAGGGATGGACACGCATTGAAAGGGCTGAATCCTGGAGTTAAACCTACATCCAAGTCTGCAGCCTCGGTACGGGGCACCTGCTCCACCAACTTTGGTCTTGTGTGAATTCTGGTGCATAGGCTCAAGTGATCTCTCTGAAGGTAGCATCGTTCTGATGGTTCAGTGGTTAAAGACGGGACGTTTGACTCGTGTGTCAACAGCAAAGCTAAGAGAAGAAAATGATGAGACAGTACCCCATCAGTATACTGCTCACCCAGTCAGTATTATAATTCACACAACCACCTGTTCACTTTACATCATCCCCACAGGTTAAAGATGCTCATTGTTTTTCTGATACCTTCATTAGCAGCCGTAATCAAAAATAGTCTTGTCTCATATTTTTTTCATATTTTTTTGTCTTTGCAAACCTAATTTCAGCACTTGTCCAAACGCTCAATTTAAGCTACTGTCTCTTTAAGACTTCCACCTCAGCATTCAGGAAGCCTCCTCCGCTGATGCCATTCTACAGAGCCATCTTTATTAAATTAATCAATGTTTTCTATATGAAATGACAATCTGTGACACATGACTGAATGTTTTAGACCCTAAATTTGACCTGGAGAGTTTGGAAAGGGACAAAAGAAAAAACCTGGCAACGAAAAACAGAAACCTGGGATTTATCAGTTAATGATGTCACAAATTGAGCAAATCTTGCGTGGGTCCCCTTCAGTGTTCGTGTGACGTTTTAAACAAGTCATTCTTTAGTGCTTAGTGCTGACAGCCAACATTTTAAGCCACAAAGATCTTGAAAAAGTAATCCATGCTTTTATAACATCTCGTTTAGATTATTGTAATTCCTTATATGTTGGTATGAACTCAGTCGACTGCAGCTGGCTCAGAATGCTGCAGCTTGTTGTCTAACTGGAACTAAGAAACGACAGCGTATAACTCCAGTGCTTTCATCTCATCTCTGGCTTCCTGATCGATTTTAAGATTCTTTTATTTGTTTTCAAGTCTCTGAATGGGCTGGCTCCGGGATACTTGTCAGACCTTATTAGGTTGCATCAGCCTTCCAGAGCCCTAAGGTCAGCTGACCAAGTGGTTTTAGACCAGGGTCTCAAACTCGCTGCCCGCGGGCCACCTGCGGTCCCCAGAACAATATTTTGTGGCCCCCTGCCTGAAATCAAAGCTTTGTGTGAGTTCGGCTCGTGTGTTTTTTCTTACATGCATCTGGGCGTTTTATATTTTTTAACACTTGTGGGCTACCGTAGCTCAGGCTCATGACAACACAAATTAGCAGTTGGTCACTTGTAATATGTTTGGGTCACCGAGTGGAGGGAAAATATATCCTGTCACCTGGTGCTATACGGTGTTTGTCTGTGTTTGGCTCGTGTCTTTTTGGCAGCACCTATCAGTATGAAAAGCTCTTCTCCACAATGAACTTTAATAAGTCAAAGTTCAGGTCCAAACTTAAAGATGAGCATCTTAAAGCCATACTGAGGGTCTCAGTTGCTTCCTCCCTCAAGCCAAATGTTCTGAAGAACTGTTCATGTTCTGCATGTTCTGAACTGTTAAGACTGAGAAGATGGGATCAGTTGTACTTTTTTTTTTTTTGGATACTTGAAGCCCTTTTTTTGTTTAACACTTGATGTGGCCCAGCCTCACCCAGACGCTACCTCCAGCGGCCCCTATAGGTAAGTTGAGTTTGAGACCCCTGTTTTAGAGGAGACAGAGCTTTTGCAGTTGCGGCTCCCACTCTATGGAATGCTTGACCTCTGTCTGTGCGCACTGCAAATAGCCTCACCACTTTTAAAACTTGTCTTAAGACGCACTTGTTCACTTTGGCAATCCATGGTCCCTTTTATTGGGTCTTTTATTTGTCATTGATGTTTTTTATTTATTATTCTTTTTAATAGCTTTCATTGTTCTTTTATTGTCTCTGCCTATTTTACTGGAAAGCACTTTGGTATGCTACTGGCTGTTTTAAAAGTGCTATATAAATAAAGCTGACATTGACATTGACTGACATTAACTTAATATTTGTTTGGAAAATATGCAAGAGGCCCATCAGCTGGCATCAAACCCAAACCACGGCATGACCAAAGTGATTGACATGTTTTGCAGATATTTGGTCAGGAACAGAATATTGGACAAATTAAAATTTGGAGTGTGAAGTTTTTTTGAGAAACTGAAGCACTGAACTTTTCTTCTTCGGTCATCACTTCAAGCAATTCAGGCCTCGTGTTTGTCTTCTAATATCTTAAATTAAAACGTTTTTCAAGACTTTGCAGGTGAATTCTGAGTTTGATGTAATATTTTTACTACATTTAAAACACACACTTGGTTAGATTTCTGTTTTTTGCAGTGAGGGAACACGGCACACAGAAATTCTCGTTGAAATATTTACCCCAAATCACACAGATGTGAAAATACTTGAGAAAAAAAATGTCATGCAAGTCATCTTATTAAGCTTGAGGCATCTCAGTGAAGGCCTGAGCAGTATTTACATCCTTTGAGCTGTGTTATTAGCACGGTTTAAGATGAAAAATATGATGGGAGAGTGAAAATAAGGCCTGGAAATGACTTCACACACTCTAAATTCCAAGTCCGTTGAATTAAATTTGTTTTCCTGGCTGCGAGAATGATGAAAGATAATCTTCAAAGGATCTAAGCTGCATTTTTAAAAATTGCTCGGGCTTAATAGAAATGATCTGTTCCAGTTTTATGAGTGAGCATGTGTTTGTCATGTATCTTTAACAACCACTGCGTCTGAGCTGCGTGTCACTTTCCACCTTTAACCACAAGGTGGTGCTGTGAGACCTCTCCTCAGCACCAGACGCTCCTCTCATATGGCTCTCATCTCTGAGTACAGTTTTTCTCCGTGTTGCTGCTGCTGTCATCTTAATGTCACAGAGGTGGAGTGAAGAAGGCGTGACCGAGCTGTGTAACTGTGTGTGTGTGTGTGTGTGGATTCCTGTGGGTCTTGTTTCCCCTCTCCCGCTCAGGGATGGCAGCACTGGGAGACATTGATTTGGACTGCCGGTCTGTGACGAGACAAACCAGCACACGCCAAGGTCACTCAAACCCATCATCTGTCTATTCAGAGAAAGACAGCCACGGGGGGAGCGAGCTGCGTAAAATCTCGCCTTAAAGTCCCTTCAGCGTGGAAAAATGAACTCCTGGCCCAGAATCGTTTGATGCTCAATGATCCTTCAAGGCTTTAAATTGTTTTACCAGGTGTAATCGCCCTCCTGAAATGTCACAGAGAGGTTTTCGGTCCTAAAGGACTTTTATGCTTTTCTTTGATGGTATGAGTCCTTAAAATTGGCTATAAGGTGGTATGAAAGTGGATTTTGGCTGAGAGAGAAGAGAGGTTACACTTTTTAGGAAATGGTCAAGGTAAGAAACATGAACATGTGTAATGAGGGGGGAAAAGTAGTTTGGGAGGGGTAAAAAAACCCCAGTCTTGTTGGACTTTGAGCTGCATTTGTCGCTTTTTATCCCCAGTTCTGACACTTTTTGGCCCTAAAATGAACAAAACATTCAAACCATCTAAATTAAAAACACTAGTTTCTTACAGGCTTTGTCACATGGGAGCTTTTTTGTGTCCGTCTTGTTCTACCTCAGGGTCAATCACGTGAAACTTGCATTTCAAGTCGAGCGCGGACGCCTTCCAGCACAAAAACTGAAGACATCACTGCAGCTGAAAAATGAGCGAATGCCGCCTTTATTGGCATAAAGCAGTTTGTGCCTCCATTCCCAAAGTTAGACATGTGGTTTTTAACTTACTCTCTTTTTCCCTGCAGCTCAGTTAGCAGAATAAATGATGCATTTTCTCTGTTTCTTCACCCTCATGCATCCAGGGAAGAGAGTTTATGGAGTGTGCGAGCTGTTTGTTCACCACAGTTTTACCAGTCGGAGCGGGGTACGGGGATAACGTGGCGTTACTGTGTGTCAAAGTCCAGTAAAAACACCTGTCGTGTCACTACAACTGAATCTTACATCCAGCCTTTAAAGCTGGATTTCTCTTTGACGGAGTAGAAGTTTAAGAGCTTATGATATTTCCTCCAGAAAGAACACTTTTCATATGCCTGCTCTTAACTTTGTCATGCAGATTTCCTGTGCCGTCATCCAAAGATCAGCTCTGAGAGCTCCAGACTACTCCAGCCCATCTGATTTTATCATTATACAGTCACTATCAGCCTTTAAAACGACTCTTTACTGCTTTCAGCTGTCATTAAACTGCTTCCTTGACACACTCCACTTCACTGTGGCATTTTTTCCTCACAGTCGGCCCCAAAATATGACTCAGCTCAGCGTCCTGTACTCTCGGCTGCACAGAAACCCTGCTCCAGGTCACATCCATTAAGTTATCCAGGGAGAGGTCTCCTCTGAAAAATATCAGCAGCATCTGAGTTTAATAAAGAGAAGGTGCTTTGCCGTTGGCAAAGACTTTAAACATTATAATTAGTTTACTTTATTAGTAAAGGTACCTTGAGAGGTAATTAAGTAAAAACAAACTATCATCTCATTTTACTGATGCTTACAAATGTCTAAATGTCAAATGTCAATGAAGTCTAACTTCTAGTCAAGGTATCTTCTAGATATCTGCCTGATCCTAATCCACAACTTAAAATGAGATCATCAGCACCAATACAAGTTATTTATAAATGATATTTTTAGCTTTCCTGTCAGGTCGGCCATGACCGGATTGATTTACGGCACATAGAAGTCCCCATGACAACGCCTCGCCAGCCGACAAAGCTTAGCAGTGAGAAGAGAGATCTGTATTTTTCTCCGACGAAACATGCATTCTCCAACCAACATGCAGCAGTTATTCTGCAGTGATCCGATCAAACTTGAGAGTCTGTCAATAAAATGAAGAGTGAGGTTACGTTAGCTCTGACTGGTGAGGTTGGAGTTGGTAGATGAGCTCTGGTAGGACATAACCAGGATTCACTAATGTTACGGACATGTCTAAAGCTGTGTTCACACCATAGACTTAAATAACGTAGATGTCATCTTGCTCTGCTGAAATGAGGTCACCACAAAAACTGCTCCCCCTGGTGGCTGGCTGCAGTATAGGTCAAAAATTCTGTCTCCCCGTTCATTCCAGATGGGCTGTGGTCAAACTTTAAAAAATGAATACACCTCATAGAAATGCTTCTCTCATCTGTATGCTGTGGTGATATTTAGATATTATTGGGCTGCATTTTGTTCAAGTCCACTTTTTTTCTGAAAATTTTCTTCCTCATTAGTTATTAAATGTTAAAAACAGGGTTTATATCTTGTTTAATGATGATTGACTGCCGCCGTTAGTAAATAGTAAAATGAATCATGAAGGATAGCGAGATCTGACCCCAGGTCACATTTTAATCCGACTTTGACGTCATTCAGGAGCGACACACGTCACACATCTGCGCCACAGACAAAAATAGAAGCAGGAAAATGTAAATTTCTTTCTCCTCGTCCTCGTCCTTTCCTCCTCGACCGTAAATAAGTTCATTAATGCTCAACCGAGCTTTTTTCCCCTTTCCTCCAATTTTCTGAGGCTCCCCTAGCGCCCCCTGGCGGCCCCACTTTGAAAACCACAGCACTAAGCGTCATGTTCCTTATGCCGTCCAGGTGAGGCAGGCGTACATTGAGACGTTACATGGAAAAGCTGAATACTTCAAAAACATCTTAAGACACATTGGGAAAAAAAAATGCTAATTATGATTTCGGTTCAGTTTGAAGTACATCCCTGTTTTTGGTACAGAGTGCTGATACAGTTCGTCTTCCACGTGTATTTCGACACCTCAGTGGTTTGACTCTGGCTCACTGCGTGTGGAGAAGTGTGCAACTCTTCATTTTCCTGGAAGCCAATTTTCGGTGTGTTTTATTTCTCCTCTTCCAGGACCCACGGCGTGCACAGCAGTGCTACAATCAATCAGCTTCTATTCAAACACAATCAGCCATGTTGAGACACGGAGCCACGATATACCCCTCTTCAATTACCAACACAATTGCATGTGATTGCTCATCATGTGTGTGTGTCGGTCAGTTTCTGGAAGGTTTCTGAGCTCGGGATAAATTTTCACTTCATGACACAGAGGGGGAGCTAATTTTTTTTGGCTTGAGGCATGATTTTGTGAAGTCTTTGTACATTTTTTTTTTTTCCAGCTCCTTCTTTCATTTGTTTTTAGTATGAACAGTTAGGGAAGTGTGGTGATTTTACGGGCCCCTAATGAAGCAGTAACTGGGAACATAACATAACATATGAGTGAGACGAGGCATCGCTGCTGTTTCCACCTGTTTATTCATACTCCACACAAAATGTACAGGTTTTAAACCACTTAACATACAGACAGTGACTCCAGACATCCTCACTTTCTCTCTCTCTCTCTCTCTCTCTGCCTAGCTCGGTAAAATATTAATAAAATGTTCTGGTTCCTTTTTTAAAGCAATCACACCTCGTCCTCATCGTCAGCGTCACCCTCTGAGTTTATATAAGCAGCAGAAAGAATTCAGGAAACGCTCTCAGAGTTTTGGGTTGTTTTCTGCTCTGCAGGAGGAGATTAACGGTTTGTTTGCGTTCCCTGTGTGCTGTTCGTCTCTGTGCTGTCCTCAGCAACACACTGCTGTATACATACAGGACATATAATGGAAGATATATGTGGCAGTAGGTGGAGAGCGCTCCCTGTGGGATTGCTGTGCAGATAGAGAACAGTGTAATGATGAAATGTAAGGTCACAAGCACGGGGTTTATGTTCCTGTTACGCTTTGTTTTCTGTCTGAGTGTTCAGCTTCCGCTCTGTGGACAGGAGGGAGACTTATCACCGCTAAACAAACTGCTCAACTCTGTCATCTACAGATTAAAACCACACAAAGGCAGAAGTAAATTAAGAGGCCGCTGAGAGGCCAGAATACTCTGTCAGGAGTATTTTGGTGAATTGCTGAGTGGACTAACTCCCTCAGACTCCAGGCGGCCACGAAGAGTCCGTTTTAATCAGACTCGGGCGCTTGAGGAGCTGCAAATGTCCTAAAGGTTCGAGCTGGGAGTAAAAGGATAAATGTGTAAAAATGACAAGTTCATAACAACTAACCAATCTGGTTTCTTGCTAAATTGAATTTTAATATACGCTTGAGGATTCTAAAAAAAACCTTGGAAGTGGCTTCACATCTACCCTGGACCCTGGTTCTTGCCGCTGAGAGTTTCTCAAATACCCCCTTTTCTACTAAGGCCCTGTTTATACGACAATGATATCAGGGTGAAACGCAAAAGTTTTGGGCCTCTCGTTTATACGGAAACGCTGTTTCAGCCAACCTAAATCGCAACTTTTTAAAACGCCCTCCAGAGTGGAATTTTTCTGAAACGCTGCAGCCTCCGTTGCCGTATAAACATCAAGCCGGCTTTTTCAGTGAAAACTCTGACGTCATGCTCCGTTTTGCACGTGCGCATTCCACTTTTGTTGTGGGAACTTTTGCGAACCGGACAAAACAACGGTTAAATGGTGGACTTACCGGGTTGCGCTTGTGCTGCTGAATCTGCTGACTGCCTTTCAACAAAACGTTCATCTGTTGCTCCACTTCTGCACTCAGATAAGACGTATTTAATATATCCACCAGACCGTCAGCTCGCCTCTTCTTCAGCAGCAGACTACCGAAAGACTCTACAGTTATATCGCCATCTACTGGCCGTGTATCTATACTACAGCGTTTTCAGTCCTTCAGCATTTCCGTGTGAAACGCTGTGAAGTGTTGTCGTATAAACGGGGCCTAAGTTGGTGCAAATGTTGGTGCTCGTGATAGTGTTCAGCTGGCTCTGATCCTGTTCTTTCAAAGAACCGGTTTGGTTTTCCATCCACAAGGAGCTGAGTTGGAGCCACACTCCGAGGGGGGCAGGAGCGGGCGTTGGCTGTGGACATTGGGGCTGGGGGGTCTGCAACAGACGGTGCTGGGAGCGCTTAAAAAAAGGCAGATTTTCTTTCTATCTGTGTATCCTGTCGTAGTTGTGACTTAATTTATTTTTCTGTCTTTTTCAAAATCTGCTTTACAAACGGTGCTTTTCAACCAGAGGGCCTGAAACATTTCCCGGAAAATGGTTCTTGTGGTTCATTGGTTGTGTAACAGCAAATGCCAAAGACCCGGGTAGATTATGCAAGGGGCTGGTGACATTTGGAGAAAGGGGAGAAAAAAAGGGATTGCACTTCACCGCCAGACCAGTAGAGGGCAGTAAGGAAACACCAAAACAAAGATGGACAAGTGCATCTTTCATGCACAATTTTTCATTTCTTGAAAAAAAAAAATAAAATTCTGGACTTGTCGGTTTACTGTGGCTCATATTTTGTATAATAGGAAAGTTTCACCTGAAAAAAGTAATAAACTCGCTGAAGTTTTTGCAGTGCATCTCTCTAAAGAGTCGAAGGGCAAAAGACACCAGAAAATAATGCAACATTACATCATCGCTGTAAAATAAAATCTATCCTTAATAAAACTTTTTTTATTCCTGATTCAAAATGAAACATTAAAACTTCAAACTTTCAAATAAAATTTGTTCATTTGACCAAATTTAGTTATTTAGTTTAAGTCGCTCCCAGATAAATGTGTTTTATTTCAGTCATATTTTAGTCTTTGTGTCTTGTGCTGTTTTAGTCATTGAATGCAGTTTTTTTTTTTTATCTCGTTTCAGTCAGTGAGCATATGAGTCTTATTCTTGTTGATAGTTTTAGTCGTAATTTCCTCAGACAGTTTTATGACAGAACTATATTTCCCCCCGGCTGTAAAAATTCCTGTGGGGAGAAAGAAAACCTTACCATGTTTCGTCAACTGGCTAAGTGACACGTCTTCCCTGTGGTGTAAAAAAATAAAAATTGAATGCCTGAAAATTAACATTAAAAGTGCAATAAATTACATTTCAACAACACAAATTCCTCCTCATTTACACATAGTTCTTTTCATGTTTGCTGAATAGCTCTGGACTGATACGTCTTAAGGGGCGGAGTCAGGGGGTGCGCACCCTGAAATCTTGAACCGTGAAGCGCTACGAGTGGACCCTCTCACCCTCTCTGACTGTGATGACATCTGAGGATGGCTGCAGTGGAAAAACAGTTGGTTGCAGATCTCAGGGAACCTTATTCAGATGCACTTAAATCTTCTTTTCCTCTGAGTTGCTTTTCTACATTTCGGGGTTTGTGTTCAAATCCTGCTCCAGGTCCCTGCTGGCGTGTTCTGGCCCTGATTTCTGAGCAGAAGCTGTTTCAGCATCTTTGAAAACGGTGTTACGACTTCAGCCAAACAAGATGTTTGGCAAGAGAATATGTGGGAATGTTTGTTTATTCATCTCTGAGAGCTGCTGGGTTTGCATATTAATCCCTGGGGGACAGACTGATGTCTGCCTTTGAAATCCAAATTGCACGATTCTAATCTCTCTCTGACTCAAACATAATTGGTATCAGTAGTTAAAAGGAGACGATGAAGGAATTAAGAAGAAAAAAAAAGAGAACAGAAAAGAAAAAAAAGGGTGAAAAACAGGTCTGGGAGTAGCTTAACGTGTTAATTATTCGGCTTATCTGTGTAATGAAACGACGGATCACTTGAATAAATGTGTTTGAAATCGTAAAAGGTTTCCTGCATCAGAAGACGTTTCAAAAAGAATGAATTATTTCATCATCAAAACATCATTTAATCAGGGCGACGATGATAAGATGTAATTTATAATCTGCTTCACATTCAGGCAAGAAAGAACTTGTTTTGAACGCTGATATAAAAGTTTGGAATCAAACTTTTCATAAAACAAAAGTGATACAATCAGGTGCAATCTGAGCTGCTCTGTGCTGCAGCCGCACAAACTTTGTTCTTATCAAGTTAGAGCAAAATTATCAGCAAAACAAATCATGTTTGGTTCCTACTTCTCAGTGTAGACAACTCACTTCTGTTTGAACTGTGGATTTAAACGTGTTTCATCACCAGCAGCTAACTGAGCATGTCAGTATTGTACAATTAAAGCTCCTGTAGGGAGCTCTCTGCTTGCGGTGGTTTTGGCGCCCCCTGTGGTCAAAGTAGTATCTCTGCAGATCTTGCAGTTGACATAATCCATTGCTGTGTCCAAATTCAGGGGCTGCATCCTCCAAAGGCGAGTCCGTCCTTGGGCTACTCAGTATTTTGTTAATAAGTGGTGTCTCTGTCTCAGCCCATGGGTCTACCACCTGAAAATGCTCTCTGAAGGCGCGGTCACACTGGCCAAATGTTCCGTGCCCAAGTACGGTTCAGCCCTAGAGTCCAGTTCGTTTGGCCAGTGTGACCGCAAGTGTTCTGTGCTTGGGCGCGGTACACTTCCCTGGCTTTGGCATGATTTGGACAGGTGTGCTTCATCATGGTACACTTTATGCACGAGCACGTGGACACGAGCACGTGGACACGAGCACGTGGACACGAGCACGTGGACACGAGCACGTGGACACGAGCACGTGGACACGAGCACGTGGACACGAGCACCGCTACTGTTCCTCTCAACAGGGTTAGGGTTAAGCAAGTGGTTAAGCAATCCACCTTTGTCCTGACTACCCATAGTTAATCTCAAGTGCTGGTTTTTTGTCTGGTTGAATGTTCTGTTTACGTTGCCATGGAAACCACAAAGCTAATGATGTTAGCCTAGCTGTTATATTCGCTCTAATAACTGGCTTTCAAAAGCAAGAAAGTTACAAAATGAACACAAATCGGATGTGGAGTCATAGTGTGGATGTTTTAAAAAAAGTTAACACTGAGCCCTGTCTAGCATCAATGATTTCACGTGAGTTGGTTTGAGCTAGCTTGCCGGCGGTCGCAACCGGAAGTCGATAACCGCAGGCGGAAGTCAACACCCATAGGCTTCTGAAGAAACAGGTGGATAACACCGGTGTTAAAGAGCTGCGTCGGACCAAAACATCTTAACATGAGCTAAAAAGTCACTAAAGTAAACCGTAGGCGGGCCGTGCGTGTTGTCTGGTTCGTGTTGGAGTAGTGTGACCACAGGCCGTACTGGCCAGTGAAGAAATGGCGCTGCGGGGAGGCAATCGTGCAAAGGCCAGTGTGACCTCGCTCTGACACAACCCTTGAGGAACATCTTCTTTTCTTCTTGCATAAATCGATCAGAATCTTCCAGTTTCTCTCAAGCACCTCTTCTAATCCCGACCCAAAGCTCTCCTTCTTGTTTGACTTGTTCTCCGGCTGCTTGGATTTTGCTGAGTTGTCATCACCAACCCTTTGGATGTTACTCGCAGAGAGAAATCCATGCAAACATAATCCATGACAGCGGCAGAAGATGTTTGCTCTTTTTTTCAGCCACATGTATTTTTAATGGTGTTGGGTAAAGGAAAATAGACGAGGTTGGGTTGCAGTGCTGCACTTGACCTGCAGGTGTCAGCACTGGCTCATTCGACACACGCATGCACAAACGAGCACAAGCAGGGATATCAAATCAGATCATTATTTGAAGATGTTCAAAATGAGGTTTGTTCAAGTTTTAGTTCATTTTCCGGAAGCTGAATCCGTTTTATTTTCTCTGAACTCAACTTTTGCTCCCGTCACCTCTTCAGTCAGCTCATGTCTCGCTGTGTGCCCTCGTGTCAGAACAAACGTCACCGCAAGAAAACAAACCATCAGCAGATCTGTGTTTGTGTGGAAATAATACAGCAGTGAGAAAAAAGAAAATCCATTTCAATCACGAAAAGGCTGGATATTTCTCTCACTGTTGAGAGCAATTCCAATAATGTCTTGTGAGATTTGAAGTGCTGAGGGGAGCAACTTCAACCCCGACTGTTACGGTTCTCAGCAAACTCCAGCTGTGTTTTTCCCACTTTGCCCGCTGAAGGGATGAAGCAGAATCTGCTGACTTCTCCCTTTGGGTTTTTTAAACACTGACAAATAGAATTAGTCTCTCTGTGAACCTTTTGTCCACATTTGACCCTTTTTGTGACGAATTCATCAGCTGAAATAAATTAAAAAAGAAAAGCGGAGGAGAATCACATCTTAAGATTGCATTGAAATAACTAGGATGTCTTTGTTTGTGCTTCGAGGCATTTCACCAACACGGGAGACGGTAATTCAAAGACATATAACCCGACATAATTGGTAGGAACCCTCAACACTGAACTCGATTTCCTTCATGACTTTGCTCCAGGAATCTGTGATGTTTCATTAACCTTACCTCATGCATGCATGTTCCCCACACATTCTCAGCTGGAAGAGGCCCAGCTCCACCTCTGGAGCAGCTGGCCGCAGCTCGCCTCTCTCCACGCAAAACAGGAGCGGCCATGTAAGGTAACACAGCAGACACGAGGATTACTTAAAGCCGCTCAGTGTTCAGCTAAGAGCTGCTGAAGATCCTTTTTTTAAGGGGTACATACATCACTCTTTGGAGTTTACTTTTACTGGGCTGTCTTGGAGGTAAAAGCTGTCTCATAAACTTATTTTATACGACATGAGAGAGCTGTGGACAAAGACGGGGGGTTGAAGGTTTAAAGGGAGCCTCCTACTGAGACAGCGAAGTGCCCTCGGCTGTGCGGAAATGTTAATTATCTTTGAAGCACGCGTCCCTGAATGAGACTGACCCTCGTGTAAAATCCTGCGTGAATAGGCTTCATGCTGCTGAGGGTCAGAGCGTGTTTGTCTGGATGCAGAAGCTCGATGTAATAACCTTCAGTGAGGGCAGGAACTGGCTGGAGGTGGAGTTATTTTCTAGCACAGAGGGGTGATTTGTGTCTCAGCGTTCAGTTTGCAGGAGGTTTAAATTTAAGAGGTTACTTTCCATCCAGGCAGGAGCCTCTCAGTTTGGAGTTTGCAAGTTCTTCTCATACATGTGTGAGCTCTCGGTGGATACTACAGTGGCCTTAATGTGCAAAATACAGTTAAAAAAATAAAGAAAGAGAACAGGACATCAAAGAAGAAAATAGTAAACAAAAAGGCAACAAAAACAGAAAATAAAACAAAAAGGAGAATGCAAATAAAAAAAGAGAAAAAATGAACTCAACACCAAGACAGAGAAGAAAACAAAATAGAGAAGAGGACAGCTGTAGGGGCTGTTTGTCATCCAAAACTAAATTCCAACTGGACTTAACTCAAACAAAAGGCCACTGATTCTCCGATCCAGTCGGGCTGTACGCAGGCAGTAAATAAGTTTTCAGTAGAGACTTATGCTTCGATTCTTTAATTCATGCAGTTCAACAAACAAACATTTTGTTTCCTCTTCCATTGTCGTGGTAAAAAAAACAAACTTGTCTCCTCTCCCGGTGCGAGACCCCACAAGACACACCTCCACCTTTATAACTTTGTTGCTTGGCACAGTGTCCATTGCCCCCTGCTGTCATAGTGAAGCCATAAAAAACAAACAAAGAAACAAACATACAAAAGAAACAATAACTCAGCAAAGAATCTCCAACAACAACAAAAAAAGACCAAGACAACAAAAGAGGGACAAAAAAGAAAAAAAAAACAACAAAAAGGAAACAATAAAACAAAAAGGAGAACACAACATCAAGACAGAAAAAGAAAGCTAAATAGAGAACATTAGCTGAGCGGCTGACTGTGTATCCAGCTGCTTCAGCTAAGCTAAGTTAGCGTACATGTAGCCTAACCTCAACTTTGCAATGTAATATAAGACTTGATTAAACGTTTATTAATTCATTAATTAGTTCTTTGGGTCAGCCTCTCAGCTGATAACCTGTAGCCCTTAAAGTAAACAAACTAAAGTGTAACTTACAGGCAGGTTACAGCTACACCCAGTGGCAGGAAGCCGTTTATGGACGCTCTTGTAGGTTGAAATCGAGACAAAACATGTAATTAATTCATTCATTATCATAAGAAAACGATCTTTGTTATGTAGAGATAACGGAATAATTAATTCATTACAACGAGAAAACAATCTTTTTTTTATCAAGATATGAAAAAATAAGTCGACATCATGAGATAACAGTCTCTCATCTCGTCTTCTGTACAAAGAAGATGAAAAAAAAGAAGAGAGAGAGAAACAGAAAAGGAGAATGCTACAACACAAAGGAAGACGGGGCAGGAAAAAAGAAAACATAAAAACAAACAAACAAACTAACAAACAGAAAAATCATTGGTAAATAAAGCTTTTCCTTCCAGGCAAAACAACGGACAGTGTGTTCGTCCAATCAGCTATGTTTCTAGTTCCTTGAAGGTACCTACCTTTTTCTTTTCGTAGTGGTCTTATTAGTTGGTTGTCTTTCTTTTGATGTTGTCTTTTCTTTTCCTTTCCTCTTTTTGTTTGTTTTTTGTGTTGTCTTATTTGCAATTATTTGATGGATTTTAGCCTTAGTTCAGGTAGACAAAGTGATGATGAGTCTTATTTCCCTTTTAACTGTCAAATCTATCTCATTGCACATCCTAACAAAGCCACACAGCAGCAGTTTACTCCCAGCAGCCGAGCTTCTTGCTTTGTTTGACGTCTTGTGATACTCTGGCAAAGCAGCTCTCTGCGAATTTGTCCTTTACGAGTCAGATCATAGAGATTTCACACGGCTATGCTTCTCCTACAAACCTCAGGTTTCTCTGTGTTTCACCGTCAGAAAGGCCACACACACGTCCCCTGCGGTGCAAGCCGTGTTTTATCACCAGCGGTGCCACAATAATGTGACTGTTGTCAGTTACGCTGCTCTGCGTTTATTTGTAACCCCTAAAGGAAGATAAGCCACGGAGGCGTTTAGGTGGAGCGTTTTGTCACAGCCATGCTGAGATCTTCCTGCCCACACAGGAATCCAGAAGACACACACACACACACACACACACACACACACACACACACACACACACACACACACACACACACACACACACACACACACACATATATTCTGACACTCAGGAGACCAGGTTGCATACATATTCAGAAACACACTTACATAATGTAAGAATCTACAAAATATGGGCCTTCAGAAAGAGTTTTATTTCATATACCAATGTATTCTTTGAAAACTCAATTTCCCATAATCCTTTGTTCGTTGTAACTTCCTGTTTTCTCAGCCAATCAAGACAGTTTTTTTTGGGGTGGAGAGAAACCAGACGGATGTACTCCGTGAGAGAAAAAGTAGTGTCTAAGAATTAAGGATAATAACGTTGTTTTTTTTTAGCTACGAGTTGTGAGTAGCTCATTGAAAGACTGTGATATTCCCAATGAGTGGAAATATGAAAGTCTAGCACGTTATCTGCGTTTTGTTGTTTTCTTTAACTTGACCACGTGCGAGGACGGGTGAAGCTATATCGCTAAGGCTAGCGCAGTGTTCGGGACGGACAGTCTGGTTGGATCGTCGGAGTTAATTCCCGAGGCCGGACGGAGTTCTTGGACTGGGCAAACGTGCCTGAATTAGCAGCTGTTGCTGTTGCCAGTGTGGACAGCCTGAGAGTACCGGAGCTACGCTTCTTCACAGACGGATGCCTGCCGGTTTCACCCTGCCTGCTGCACCCTACCTGCTGCACCCTGCCTGCTGCATCTTGCCTGCTGCACCCTGCCTGCTGCACCCTGCCTGCTGCACCCTGCCTGCTGCACCCTGCCTGCTGCACCCTGCCTGCTGCTGTTCCAGTTACCTGAGGTTGGATTTGTTCGATTTAAGGAAACCGTGGACGCGTGAGTAACTGTAGACTCTCATATGAAAAAAACGGAGCTTGTTGAAGGATTTCCACTCTACAAATGTGCACCAACTTATGGGCCCCAACGGTTTAAATTCCAAGCGCTTGGTACTAATATAAACATTTAAAAGAGTTCAGTTTATTAATGTGAAGTAATATCTTTAAAGAGACCAAGATAATTGTGGGTTTTGTCGTGTTGCATATCTCTTTGGAAAGGGTTAAACTCTGTTAGAGTTAAGACGTGTCACACATACACACACACACACACACACACACACACACACACACACACACACACACACACACACCTCTACCTGTCTGCGTTTAGAAGATGAGCAGGCATTCTTTGTTGTTTCTTCGAAACGTATTTTGCGAGTAATACTGGTGTTGAGTATTGGGTTAATCTGAGTTATACAAAAATAAATGTGTCTTTGTTATTTCTTCGATGTGATGGTCCTGAATATTTCATTTGAAAACAAGTCTATTGATGGTTGAAAATATTTTTTTATTGGTTCTGGGGAAAATACAAACATAACTCATAATTTTGGGTTAAGTAGTTCCTCAGTGGAGGCACCGCACCATTTGTTTTTTATTTGTTATTATCACTCCACTGGTAACAGGAGGTTTAGTTAGTTCAACATCTAAAGCTAAGCGCCCAGGATCCTGTTAATCTACTTTAACGTAGTAGCCCAGTCTCATCTTAATTATTCTAGTGTCAGAAAGGGGTTACATTTTGGAGGCACCGCTGGGATCTCCTGTTTACCAGTCACTTCACTTGATTCCAGTTTTTTTTTTTCTCTCCTTGAAACCAGTATTGAATACCAGCACTTTGTAGCAGTTAGCTTAAAAGGAAAAAATGGATTTTAGACAAGCTTCGGAGTGGAGTCTGCAGAAGACTGCCAACCGTTCTCGTTCACTATTACTCAGTAATGTACCGATTGAGACCAGTAAGGAGACTATTGCTAAAGTCTTAGATACAGTGAAAGTCTTTGGGCGCACTAAAGTATGTGAATGCCGTGGAGACTCTAGTGGCACCCAGCTGTTCATCTTAGTGGAGACTAGTCTTGATTTGGCTCCTGATGCTGTACCTGCAGAGATAGGGATAGAAGGAGAAGTGGGGCCGTGGACCGTGCATGTTGTTGACAGCCTTGTCACCCCAGCTGCTGCCACTGAGGAGGATACTTTTCAAACCAAGCTGATGTCACTTTTACAGGAAGAAGGCAAGACTGTGGAGGATATTCAGGGCATTATTGCTGAAAAGTCATTACCCGAAACCAATGTGACCGTGGATTTGGTGACTGCAATTGGTAAATTAGTAGACAAGTGCAGTCAGGTGTCTGCAGATGGTCCAAGCTACAGAAAGCTAAGACTATTTTCAGGACTCAAACCTGTACTTCCAGGTGAGGAAGAATATGAAGCCTGGATGGAACAAGCCACTCAAATGATCAGTGAGTGGCAATGCACTGATGCTACTAAGAGACAGCGCATAGTGGAGAGTTTAAGGGGACCAGCTGCGGACATTGTTCGTTTCTTAAAAGTGAGCAATCCCAATGCCACAGCCACTGACTACTTATCCGCTCTTGATACAGCATATGGCACCACAGAGAATGGAGCAGACATCATGGCCAAGTTTAGACACACTTTCCAGAATTCAGGAGAGAAACTGTCTGCTTTCCTGTATCGTCTTGACAAACTTCTCCA
Organism: Labroides dimidiatus; assembly: GCA_030710495.1. Lineage (NCBI taxonomy): Eukaryota > Metazoa > Chordata > Actinopteri > Labriformes > Labridae > Labroides > Labroides dimidiatus. The sequence continues at coordinate 6,498,725 of CM061148.1, forward strand.
TCATGCTCTTCTTAAAGGTGGAATTCAAGCCAAAGACATGAATCGAGCAAGAATGGAACAGTTAGGTAAAGGTGCGCTCACTACTGACATGGTTGCACTACGCATAAGAATGTGTCACACCCTGGATAATCCCCCGTCTTTTTCCCAGCTTATGCGTGAGGTTAGAGAAGAAGAAAACTGGATTAGCGCTAGAGAAGGAGTGAAAACTACAGTTACTGCAGCCGCCACTACTGTACCACAGTCCGCAGTTACTTCTGAGCTGAACAACCTAAAGAATGAAGTAAAGGAACTGGCTTCACAAGTTAGCAGACTGTTAAGTGTAATTCCAGCTACATCCAAAGCTTCACCTTTCACAGCTAAGATGCAACACACGTCTGATAAAGACCCACAGCAAATGCCAGAAGCTACTGCTCAGTATACATCACCCAGAGTAAAACCATCTAGACCTCCAACACCAGGGATCTTTTGCTACAATTGTGGGCAGGATGGACACACAAAAAGAGAGTGCAGCGAGCCTGAAGATCTACGCAGAGTCAATCAGAAACTAATTAAAGCAAACCGGTCACAGGGAAACTCCCTCGGGGCCAGGTAAAGGAACGTTGCTTGGCTCCGTGTGAACTACGTTCCACAGAAAGTCCATCAACTGTGAAAACAGACACCAATGGGTTGCCAGAAGGTTTAGTAGGTCCTCGATCCATTGCACCTGTACAGATAGAAGGCATTTATGCAAGAGCAATTCTAGACAGTGGCTCAGTTGTTACTATCTTGTATCGCAGCTTCTATGAGACCTACCTTAAACACATTCCAATCCGGCCTCTCGAAGAACTTGAACTATGGGGCTTAAGCACAGAGAGTTACCCATATGATGGTTACCTGCCAATACAACTTGACTTCACAGCAGCTGTGACTGGAGTGGCTCAGAAAGTTGAAACGCTGGCTCTATTGTGTCCTGACCATGAGAAAGATAACGATGTTGCCATACTTGTGGGGACCAACACTAAGCTAGTTCGAAAGATGTTTAATTCCTGCAAAGAACAGGCTGGAGAACAGTTTATGAGTACTCTGACTATACACCCTGCTCTCCGAGATGCCTATGAGACCATCACTCAGTCTGGCAACCTTGAAAATGTTGACAAGCATGGAACTGTGTGGTTTACACGACACAAGCCTTTATCATTAAAACCAGGTCAGGTGTTTAGAGTCAGTGGTCTTCCCAAGTTTCCTGGTCAGTTCATAGATCCTCTAGCATTGGTAGATCAGCCTACAAACCCCCTTTCTCCTGACGAGTTGTGGGTGAGGCCTGAAGTTCATCCTGCAACTGTTGTCTCCAGCAAGCGCATTAGTGTGACAGTTAAAAATCTCTCAACCAAAGAGGTCTGTTTGAAACGAGGGACTCCTCTTGCCCACATCTTTCCAGTCACTCCTGTTTCTCAGCCAAAGGTTCAGCCAATTGAGAGGACTGTAAGTGAACTTGAACCATCAGCATTTGACTTTGGAGCATCTCCCATGCCAGAAGAGGCAAAAAGAAGTCTTTGTGAGAAGATGATGGAAAGAAAAGAGGTATTTTCCCACCATGAGTGGGATGTTGGCTGTTCCAAGAGCACCAGTCATGAGATCCGACTGAAGGATGCAAGGCCCTTCAGAGAGAGGTCCCGACGATTGCCGCCGGCAGATTTTGAGGATTTGAGGCAACACCTCCAGGAACTACATACCCATGGTATTATCTCTGAATCACGTAGCCCCTATGCCTCGCCCATAGTCATCGTACGCAAAAAGTCAGGGAAAGTGCGCATGTGTGTGGACTATAGAACTCTTAACCTGCGAACAATACCAGACCAATACACTGTCCCGAAAATTGAAGACGCACTTCATTGTTTGTCTGGCAGTAAATGGTTCAGTGTTCTTGATTTGAGAAGCGGGTATTATCAAATACCCATGAGTGAATCCGACAAGGAGAAAACAGCTTTCATTTGTCCGTTGGGCTTTTACCAATTTGAGCGAATGCCCCAAGGCATTTCGGGAGCACCCGCCACTTTCCAGAGGGTCATGGAGCGTACTGTGGGTGACATGAATTTTCTGGAGGTGTTGGTTTATTTGGATGACCTTATTGTATTTGGACGTACCCTTGAAGAACATGAAGAGCGGTTGCTCAAGGTGCTGGATCGGCTCAAAGAAGAAGGTCTTAAACTCTCGCTCGACAAGTGTCAGTTTGGAAGGAACTCTGTCAACTATGTTGGACATGTGGTGTCAGAGGATGGGATAGCCACTGACCCGTCCAAAATAGAAGCTGTTGTCTCCTGGCCAAGACCCCAAACCGTGACAGAGCTCAGATCCTTCCTTGGGTTTTGTGGCTATTATCGCCGGTTTGTTAAAGACTTCTCTAAGCTCTGCCGACCACTCAATGGGCTCTTGCAAGGGTATCCTCCCCATTCTCACACAAAACAGATCTCCAGTGCAAAGCCACCTGACAAGACGTACTTCAAAGCATCTGAACCTTTTGGTTCTCGATGGACTGAGAACTGTGAAAAAGCGTTTCAAGAGCTCAAGACCAGGCTCACGAAAGCACCCGTGCTGGTGTTTGCTGATCCACAAAAGCCTTACATTCTTCATGTGGATGCTAGCTTAGAAGGGATAGGGGGTGTCCTATACCAAGAATATGATGAAGGTCTGCGTCCAGTTGCATTCATCAGCAGAAGTCTTTCTCCATCTGAAAAAAACTATCCAGCACACAAACTGGAATTTTTAGCTTTGAAATGGGCCATTGTGGACAAGCTCCATGACTACCTTTATGGGGCTACTGTACAAGTCAGAACGGACAACAATCCCTTGACCTATGTACTGACTTCTGCAAAACTGGATGCAACAGGCCATCGCTGGCTCTCAGCGTTATCCACTTACAACTTCAGTCTGAAGTATAGACCAGGTCGGCAAAATCTTGACGCAGACTCATTGTCCCGACGTCCACACAACAACATGTCCCCAGATGAAGAGTGGCAGGAAATCCCAGTTCCAGGAGTGCGAGCCCTTTGTAAAACTGTATCAAGCATACCACTAAACAAGCACACCTTTCCATGTGTTATTCAACATGCAGGGGCCCATGTATCAGCAGTTCCTAAAGTTTTTTGCCAAAGTGTAGCGTTAATGGCAAATCATTTGCCCACCTTGAGCACAGCGGAACTGCAAGATGCACAGAAAGCTGACCCATGTATAGGAGATGTGTGGCTAGCTGTCAGTCACAAGGCATCCCCAAGTCAATTACAGGGAAACCATCCAGACATCACCTGCATGAAACGAGAGTGGGAGAGGCTGTTTATTAAACAGGGTCTGCTGTACCGAAGAGTTAAACAGTTTGACAAGCGTTTACAGCAACAGCTGGTGCTGCCGAAACAGTTTCACTGTACTGTTCTGAAGTCATTGCATGATGATAATGGACATCTGGGCTTTGATAAAACATATGCACTTGTCTCTGACCGATTCTTCTGGCCTCGCATGAAGCAAGACGTTGATGCATACTGTAAGACATGTGAGCGATGCATCAAGAGAAAAACCCTGCCACAGAGGGCAGCACCACTCTCACATATCCAAAGCACAGGACCCCTGGATTTGGTATGCATTGACTTTCTCTCTATTGAGCCAGACTCACGCAACGTGTGCAATGTTTTAGTGGTTACTGACCATTTCACACGCTATGCGCAGGCCTTTCCTACACGTGATCAAAGAGCCATGACAGTTGCTCGGACTCTCTGGGAAAAGTACTTCATTCATTATGGCCTCCCAAATCGCATCCATTCAGATCAGGGGCGAGACTTTGAAAGTCAGTTGGTGAAAGAACTGTTGACCATGTTGGGCGTGAAGAAATCTCGAACCTCCCCTTACCACCCACAAGGTGACCCTCAACCGGAGAGGTTTAATAGGACACTTTTAAACATGTTGGGGACCCTTGAGCCTAGTCAGAAGTCAAAATGGAGTCAGCATATTACACACCTGGTGCATGCATACAACTGTACACCCAATGAAGCCACTGGGTTTTCACCCTACTTCCTAATGTTTGGCAGGGAAGCTAGGCTGCCGGTGGATGTTTGTTTTGGCGTGTCAGCTGATGGTAGCTCAAAGACTTCTCACCTGAAATATGTCTCTAAGATGAAGACTGAGCTGAAAGCCGCCTTCCAGCTGGCACAGGCTGCATCTGCTAAAATGAACCAGAGTAATAAGGAGAGATATGACCAGAAAGTACGTTACCATTGTTTGGGCCCTGGAGATAAAGTCCTCATTCGAAACCTTGGTTTAAAAGGCAAACAAAAGCTTGCTGATCGCTGGAGTGCTACACCTTATGTGGTAGAGAGTCAAATGTCTGATCTTCCTGTCTATCGTTTAAAGCCTGCAGCTGGTCCGGGACCGACCAAAGTTATGCACCGCAACCATATTCTGCCCCTGGGACAAGAAGTCAGATTAAACACTGAGCTCGAACCTGAGGCTACTTCCTCTCAAAGAACCTTCAGGCGCAGAAAAGCTAAAGAGATGAAACAAACTAACCTGGCACACAGAAATTGTTCTTCAGTTGATGAGCCTTTGAGAGAACAATGCTGTTCAGAATCTGAGTCAGAGTATGGCAACTACCTCGAAGACTTGGTAACAGACACCTCTGAGGAAATCTGGGAACAAACTGGAGAGGATTTTAGTCCTGCAGAGTCCCAAGCCCCTGTCACTGTACAAGTGCCTGATGTAGAAACAAGCATACTTTCAGAAATCTTACCTGCTGTTACAGAGGAGAGTGGGGAAGTAGAGCAGGAACATTCAGTAGGGGGCACTTTTACTAATGAAATAACAGAGGCAGTAAACCCAGAACCAGAAATGAGGAGATCAGCGAGAGAAAGGAAGCCAGCAGAACGCTTTACTTATTCCAGATTAGGGGAACCTACATCAGTACCTGTAGTTGTGAGGCATAACAGTATTCATCCTACTAGGTCACCTGTGCAGTGTTTCCCCGAATATTACAACATTTCCCATGCTTGGTGGTGTAACTCTTTTGCTCAGTGTAGGTCATGTTTGAGAAAAATGTCACCTGTTTTGCCTATCATTATACCAGTCCTAACAGTCTGAAAGTTTTTTATAGTGCTATTGTACTGTATTATATGGTGTTGGTCTAATCTGAATTTATGTAGCTGAGCATGGGGGCATGCTGTTTATTTTTGTGGGGGGAGAATGTAAGAATCTACAAAATATGGGCCTTCAGAAAGAGTTTTATTTCATATACCAATGTATTCTTTGAAAACTCAATTTCCCATAATCCTTTGTTCGTTGTAACTTCCTGTTTTCTCAGCCAATCAAGACAGTTTTTTTTGGGGTGGAGAGAAACCAGACGGATGTACTCCGTGAGAGAAAAAGTAGTGTCTAAGAATTAAGGATAATAACGTTGTTTTTTTTTAGCTACGAGTTGTGAGTAGCTCATTGAAAGACTGTGATATTCCCAATGAGTGGAAATATGAAAGTCTAGCACGTTATCTGCGTTTTGTTGTTTTCTTTAACTTGACCACGTGCGAGGACGGGTGAAGCTATATCGCTAAGGCTAGCGCAGTGTTCGGGACGGACAGTCTGGTTGGATCGTCGGAGTTAATTCCCGAGGCCGGACGGAGTTCTTGGACTGGGCAAACGTGCCTGAATTAGCAGCTGTTGCTGTTGCCAGTGTGGACAGCCTGAGAGTACCGGAGCTACGCTTCTTCACAGACGGATGCCTGCCGGTTTCACCCTGCCTGCTGCACCCTACCTGCTGCACCCTGCCTGCTGCATCTTGCCTGCTGCACCCTGCCTGCTGCACCCTGCCTGCTGCACCCTGCCTGCTGCACCCTGCCTGCTGCACCCTGCCTGCTGCTGTTCCAGTTACCTGAGGTTGGATTTGTTCGATTTAAGGAAACCGTGGACGCGTGAGTAACTGTAGACTCTCATATGAAAAAAACGGAGCTTGTTGAAGGATTTCCACTCTACAAATGTGCACCAACTTATGGGCCCCAACGGTTTAAATTCCAAGCGCTTGGTACTAATATAAACATTTAAAAGAGTTCAGTTTATTAATGTGAAGTAATATCTTTAAAGAGACCAAGATAATTGTGGGTTTTGTCGTGTTGCATATCTCTTTGGAAAGGGTTAAACTCTGTTAGAGTTAAGACGTGTCACACATACACACACACACACACACACACACACACACACACACACACACACACACACACACACACACACCTCTACCTGTCTGCGTTTAGAAGATGAGCAGGCATTCTTTGTTGTTTCTTCGAAACGTATTTTGCGAGTAATACTGGTGTTGAGTATTGGGTTAATCTGAGTTATACAAAAATAAATGTGTCTTTGTTATTTCTTCGATGTGATGGTCCTGAATATTTCATTTGAAAACAAGTCTATTGATGGTTGAAAATATTTTTTTATTGGTTCTGGGGAAAATACAAACATAACTCATAATTTTGGGTTAAGTAGTTCCTCAGTGGAGGCACCGCACCATTTGTTTTTTATTTGTTATTATCATTCCACTGGTAACAGGAGGTTTAGTTAGTTCAACATCTAAAGCTAAGCGCCCAGGATCCTGTTAATCTACTTTAACGTAGTAGCCCAGTCTCATCTTAATTATTCTAGTGTCAGAAAGGGGTTACAATAATTTACACATCGCAGCTGTCACATGGGAAACGCTCTTTATCTGTAAAATATCTTTAAGAAGAAAATAAACCGCCGTGAGTTTGGTTTCAACAGATGGTTCAAAATACAGATATTATATATCATCTAAAGAATTTGCAAACTTTTGTGTATGCAGGAAAAAAATCGAAGGAGAGCCAAAACAGGAAGAACTCAACCCGCTGTAATGCTTTCCTGTTTTCCCTCATAAAAACTGATGGCTCATTATTTATCTTTATAGATATCTACATGCTAGAAGCTAAATAATCTGAGACATTAAATTCAAATGTCCTCTCAAACTTTAGTACAAAGTAACCGTCACGGGTTTTCACACCTGCATGCTAACACAGCTCTTCCAATCCCTCTCTCTCCTCTCTGCATTTGTTGTCATGCAACTTAATGATTTATGTTTGTTTTGAGGGACGTTCAGCTGAAGGTATGAGGTGCATGTTAATGAACATTTGCCCTCTGTCGATTCATACTCGCGGCTAAACTGTGTGCAAAGCATGAGTAGAATAACTAAAGACCTTTACCTGTCCTCTGTGAACACTTAACGCTCCTGGCTTTACCTGTCTCGCCGTTTCGTTCTTGTGGCGCTACCTCAGCAGCACTGACAGTCAAGTTGGTGGTGTGACGTCAGGTCTTCCAGCAGCAGCTTCACATTCAGAGGGTGTCGAGTCAGAAAAACGTTTCTCCAGCAATGGAAATAAATAATCGTCAAGCTGTGGCTTCTGAGACTGTAAATAACTGAGGAAGTGATGCAGAAAGCAGCGTAATGAGTGTGTGAACAGGCAGTAAAAAGGAAATAACTGCACTGTGATCGTGTAACTGAAAAATTAGGATTCAATTTACACACTGACCACTTCATTAAATACAGTTTATATTTCCAAGTAAATGAAATTATACAGAAAGAACTAGAAATAACTTGATACACTTAAATATGTTTGTCTCTTTGGCCTCATTTTCTACCCTTATATTTGAGTTGTTTTTATCAGCCTCTCATATAGTCGTAGTTTGTAGCTACTTTCATTGTGCAGAATAACACCACATGTGTCTCAGCATCGGATCTATTTACTATTTCAACACTGAGCAGCTGGTCCTCGACAGTGCTCAAGAAATTATGCTAACACCTCTCCGGCTAAGCTTGGTCCATGCTGAGACTTGAACCAGCAACCCTCTGGTTACCAAGCCACATCCCTATGGACTTAGCTACTGCTGCCCCATATTTGATAGATTTCTATTCAAGTCAATGTGTCAACTCATGCTGGATCCACTTTGTTGTGGTCCAGCTGCATCCCTGCTCCGGCAGTTCAACCTTAAAAGAGCCAGTGACTTTCAAAATAAAGCAAACCATGTCAAAAGCAGATCGTATTTAGCTTGGCATTGTGACGCTCCATGTCACAAAGCTCAAATCATCTCAAACTGGTTTCATGAACAAGACGATGAGTTCACTGTACTTCAGTGGCCTCCACAGTCACCAGATCTCGATCCAATAGAGAACCTCTGGGATGTGGTGGAATGGGAGATTCTCATCATGGATGTTCAGCCGACAAATCTGCAGCAACTGTGTGATGCTATCATGTCAAAATGGAGCAAAACCTCTGAGGAAAGTTTCCAGCACCAAGAATTAAAACAGCACTGAAGGCAAAAGAGGCCCAATCAAGGGTATTAGCAAGGGATTCCTCAGAAAGTGGCAGGTGAGTATATTTTATTCTGGGGTACCCTTTTTTATTCATTTTTATTTTTATTTTTTTTAAAGTTCTCGTTATGCTTGGAAGTCTATAAAACCGGGTCAATAATAGAAATATTCAAGTTTTTCAATAACTAAAGTTTCTTTTGAGCCTTTAATACAATAACCTTTGTTAGAACTCATCTGTGTCTGAGTCAAAGCAAACATCCCGTTGTGTGAAGCATTAGCACTCTGCTGAGATTTCAATCCTGTCTGCTTTCAGGTCTCAGAAGCAGTAATTACAGCGCTCCTCTCATGACTGTACATTCTGCCCACTGAAGCAACTTTTCATTAGATGCACTAAATGTGCAGTGACAGAGATACGCTGAACATGTGAAGCTACTTTAATTCCGCTCAGATTGTCTGCACATCCAACAAAGACGTTCACTCGAGGTGTCAAGTGTCTTTTCCCCCTCGGGGTCAAGAGTCTGCGAGAACGCGAGGAACACCACATCTGAAAGCCTCGTACAACACAGCCGTCTGAGATAATCCTGCTCTTCTGCTTCTCGTTTCTCACATTTTCATTGGTACAGCGGGAGGAATACAATGAATCCTAATCCTCTGCTCAGTCGCCGGCGGCGACCTCCTTCACATTTTGACAACTGAAGGAGGAAAATCGGCAGCATTGATCACTTGTAAGAGTGGATGAGGGAGGTTTGAGTGGAATTAAAACGTGCTGTTGCACATCACAGATTCACCGCCTGCTGCCACTCACACGTCCGGTTTGTTTATTGGTTGTTTCCACTGTCAGGTCAGCCAACTTCATCAGGATAACACTGTCAGCTGTATACAGAATCTTAAACAGACATGGAGCCCAAACACTTCTATCAAAAAACTTTCCTGTAAATATGTAATATGTGCTTTATTAATCTCCCTCATGGACTTAAATGATGTAATGGTTGTGCCAGGCAGAGCTGAAATTAAATTTTGTATTTTTGACTTTAAAGGGACTGTGAGAACTTTCTACGTGATCTTGAAAAAGTCTCTCTTCTAGATATCTGCCTGATCATAATCCACAATTTAAAATGAGATTATCAGCACCAGTATAGGTTATTTCTAAATGCTATTTCTTAGCTTCCCAATCGGGTCAGGCAGGATTGATTTACAGCACACCGAAGTTTCTATGACGACACCACGCCCACTAACAAAGTTTAGTAAAGAGAAGAGAGATCTGTGTTTTTCTCTACCAAAAACTATATCTGTGATATATTTAGTAGTGATGGTAGACACTGGAGCTGAACTGTCAGAAAAAGGAGAGATGAGCAGAAGAAAGTTAAACAGGGAGTGATAGCATTGGTTAAAGGCTAAAACACAAGCTAAAGGCTAAACCACAGGTTAGGCCGATAATGTTTATTCCAACCCACATGCAGCCGTTATACTGCATTGATCTGATCAAACTTGAGAGTCTGTCAATAAAATGAAGAGCGAGGTTACGTTAGCTCTGATGGTGGCTGTGGTCAGTGGTAGAGTTGTCGCCCCACAATCAGAAGGTTGTGGGTTCGATTCCAGCTCATGCAGGAGTGCACATGCCGAAGTGTCCTTGAGCAAGACACTGAACCCCAAGTTGCTCCCACTGTTGTTCAGTGGTGTATGAATGCCGTGTGAATGTTAGCTATAGCTGATGGTCTGATTAGCTTAAGTGTGAATGTGGTGTGATTGGGTGAATGAGGCTAGCAGTGTAAAGCGCTTTGAGTCAGTAAGACTAGAAAAGCGCTATATAAGTACTGGTCCATTTACCATTTACAATTCTGATTGGTACATGAGCAGGACATAAGGAAATACAGAAAATATTATTGTTTAGTGTCTACTTAAGGCTGAATCCCAAAGTACTAAAAAAAACTACATTTAAATATAAATAAATAAATAAATAAATAATTGCTCCTGTTGTTTGCTGTAAGCGTTATTTTTGTCTAAGGACTATCAGCTAAAAATACATCAATAGAACTATTTTTTATGATTCCTTTTTTTAAAGCATTTTTATGACGACTTAAGGGCTGGTAATTTAATCTATCAAATGAATCTGGCAAAAAAAGTCCATACACAATGCTGAGGTAGTGCACAGGGAGCTGACACAGCAGGTCATGTATATAAAAGTAAACATTAAAACATGAGTGAATAAACTGATTGCAATTGTTACCTGTTTTCAAATAATAATAAATGTTATACAGTATGAGGCTCTGCAGTGCTGAGATGTTTGCATTTCAAAGTTACCCTCCTCAGACATAACCTCCAATACTTAAGCTGGCATGTTAAGATTTCCAAGATCAATCTCATTTATCCATTGCGGCAGAGGATTGGGTTGACAATCAATTCCCAGACAAGACTTGATACTGTTACCAAGAACTGTGAAGACTGATAAACAGCAGAACATGTTTGCAGACGGCTGGAGCTGAAGAGTGTAATCAGTGTTTCCAGTGGAATCTAACTTTGGTTATAAACTTTAACTTTAACTAGTACAGGATGAGTCCTATGACAGGTATTCTAGAATGTTCATGTGTCATAGTGTCCCACTGTTCTGTTTACCTCATTATGACATCATAGAAGGCCAACTAAGCTGCTGCCCTACAATCCTAAATAGTGATTGGCCAATTGACCTATGGCTAAGTCCCGCCCTTAAACGCAATGAGCCAATCACAGTGCGTATTGCAATCCCATACACTTGGACATATTCTGCCCGGACATCCATTGAAATGCATTGCAGAGAGTCTGTTTTCGTTTGGTTTTATGATTTTGTTTTTGAGATTTTAAGCTATAAAATGGTCACATGGTGTTCATGGGGTACATGCAACAGGAAGGGCGAAGGAGTGTATTTTTACCCTTTCCTTAAGCCATATCTTAACCAAGATAAGTGTCTTCTTTAGATAAAGTTGTACGGTAGACCACAACATCAACTCAACATGAAAAGAATTTACAGGGATGTTTCATCTTGGTCTAACAAGGATGTTTCAGTTTGTGATTAGAAGTCCTGCTACATGCCAGACTGAACATGCAACCAGTGTGACAGATGAGATCGAACATAGTTAATGCCCAATGGTGCGGTGTCAGAAAGGACCAAGTGTTTTCCCAGTGTAAGCAGTTATGGCTTCATCAGTGTTGCTTCAGACCCTTCGAGCAACGTTTCAAGACTCTAACCTTACACTCTGACCATAGGGTGCCAGAACTGTCAGTCACGTAAGCTGCGCCTCTGATTGGGAAAACTTATTATCTTAATATCTCCTAAACTGCTGAGAAATAAAATAAAATCACCCCATACAGTGCATACCCATAGTGAAATTAGCAATTCAGACCCAAACCAATTTTCGAACCAGGCTGTTAATTAGGTTTTTTTTTTTTAAGTCTTTAAAAACTCAGTTTCTCTATTTACATTCCTGAAACATCACAAATGGCTTAGCTGGCAGAGATTACATAGAAAAGCAGTAACAAGAGTGTACAGCGCTCTAGTTTTATGCTCCTAAAATCTGGAACAGTCTTCCAGTAGATGTGAGACAGGCCTCAACTCTGACGATGTTCAAATCCAGGCTGAAAACAGTTCTGTTTAGCTTTGCATACAACTGAAAGTATTTTATCTGCACTCCTCATTTTTAAATTAATTGTTTTAATGTTTAAATGTTTTATTTTATTCTTTCATTTCTTTTCTAATCTTGTGATTTTATGTTGCTGTAAAGCACTTTGAGTTACCTTGTGTATGAATTGTGCTCTACAAATAAACTTGCCTTGCCTTGCCTCTGTGTCCATGCACTGTGTGTGTGCTTGTGAAACTGTTTCAAATTTCTGTATTCAAGATTTAATGGGTGGGTCCGAAATCATAGCTGCGTTACATCACAGAGCTATTTTTACCATAACCCCGTCCCCTGTGGGGCAGCAGCCCATCTGGAATGAATGGGGAGACAGAGTTTTTGACCTATACTGCAGCCAGTCACCAGGGGGAGCCGTTTTTGTGGCGCCTTCAGTTTGAGCCGAGCGAGATGACGTCCAATTTTTTCACAGTTTATGGTCTTACCTCAAAAGTACGTCTTTGAAGTACAGTAAACGACTCCCAGCTTTATGTAAAATCAGTGAGTAAATGGAAAACAGCAGCAAGTGGACGGACGATTTATGGAACCAAACTGGACTTTAATGTGTGCAGTGTGTGCTGTTTCCAAGTGTGAAGATGTTTTTAAGATTGCTGAGACTGGATTATGTGGAAAGCAATAATTAGAAGATTTTCTCTGATCTGCTTTTTTCTGGAACATTAATATAGAAAGATATCGTAAACAAGCATGAAATTACAAGAACATCAGCAAAGGTCTAAGTCAGTTTGAATATAAAGAGGTCTTAATCCTCTCCAGACAGTTATAGGGAGACTGCAGGGATCTATAGACTGTAAACAAGTTGATGTAAGAAGAACTGCTCCGATTTCTAATGAAAGGAGTCCGCATGAATTTCTCTGCCTCATAACGACGTCTTCGCTGTTTCATTTTATGTAAATGTTTAAACTGCACTCTGTCAGATTCCATCATCATGAGCTTTCTTTTATATGAAAAACTTTCATATGCATCAAAGAGGCTTATAAATATTTATACCCTCAATTGCCTTTTCATTCATTTTCTTTCTAGCTCGCTGCTGCCATGACCTAGTTTCCCCCGCGGGAGTCAATTAAATAAGTCGGATTATTGAGTCTCTTACCTTAACGTTGTTTGTGCATATGTCTCCCAACAAAAGCATCACATGACCTTGTTTGGAGAGGCCAAACAAAGCAGACATCCCCAGCTCAGATGATTATTGACAGTATTGTTCCCTTCAAGCCTCCCTGGAAGAGATGAAGACTTTTGTATGCAGGATGGAGAATAATTTGATGTGGAACAATGCAAGAAATGACAAACATTTTCTCTTCCAAACAACCCCCCAGCAGTGAGTGTGGTTGTTTTAATAATTGGAGGAAGCTCCGGCTTGCAGCCTGGAGCACTGATTATCATGGCCACCAGTCGTCTGTGAAATAATTCTTGTTTGCAGGCTTACTGACGATAATGGACCTGCAGGTGTGTGAGGCTCCTTTTATATGAGGCAGGAAGGTGAGACGACCGGGAGGTGAAAGATTTAATAACTGGACAATTGGCTGCCTGTCTGTGGACTTCAATTAGAAATGGAGTATTGATCAAATTAAGCTTTTGTTTTTGTAATGGTCAAAACCAAATGGGATCAATGATTCTCCTATAATGTCCTTTTACTACATTCCCTCCAGTGAGGCCCAAAGAGGTAAAAAGCCAACCACAAGACGACAAGTATTACTTCATAAAAATGTCTTGGAAATAAAACATAAACATGCTCGCTTAAACCTTTTTTCCCCCTTTTATTGTGTCAGTCAGCGTCTGTAAAATAAATGACCTCTATGTTAAGTATTATGTTCCCATCACAGTAGAGGCACAAATAATACATCTGGCAGAATTTGACTGGAACTCCTTTCTGCACTGTGCAACGTCAGTGCCAGTTCATCATAAAGTGTTCACCAATGATTATAACAGAGTTAAAGCAGAACATACTGTTCCCCAAGATTTGGGAATAATTAAGATGCATTCACTTCACTTAAAAATACAGTATTATGGAGTTTTATACAAACAATATGAAAATAAGGAGCTCAGTGTGATATTTCATAAGTAAAGTAAACAACTTTTAAATGTGATCCATCTCTTAATTACGTCGTGCAAACGTCCAACCAACTATGCTAACATCTAGAAAAGTCACTAGAAAAGTCAAGCTCAGCTGTGCCTTTGATTGGACAAACTTGTTATCCCAATATCTTCTAAACTGCTGCGTTAGAAAAAAATTTAACCCCCATACAATGTGTGCTGACAGCGGAAGTTAGCTTTACAGACCCAAGCCGTTTTTTTTGGACCAGGCTGTAAATATGTTTTTCAATGCTTTAAAAATCTGTTTATTTTTTTGGCTTGGTGTGTCTAGGTTTATTTGGGGCGGCAGTGGCTCAGTCCATAAGGGCTTGGCCTGGCAAGTGGAAAGGGTGTTGGTTCAAGTCCTGGCATGGACTAAAAATCTAAATTTGGGCGGATACCTGGAGAGGTGTCAGCATGGTTTCCTGGAAACTGTCAAGTTGCCCAAAGCAAGGTACCCCCAACTGCTCTGGGTGCGCGCTGATGGTGCAGCTCTTTCACTCCGCAATCTCCATCAGTGCATGTTTCTGCATGCAAAGTGCTGTTTGTGCATGTTTATATACATAGCACGGTTCATTCAGAATGGAAAATGGAATTCCCCCCAAGGGGGTTAAAAAGAATATCTTGATCTTTATGTACCGGGAAAGGAAAAGTACTCTTACTTCTCTTGTAGACTTCACCAAGTTGGCAGGTACTCCCACATTTCTGCCATTTACGACTGGATTGTGAACTGTTTAGGTAGGTGGAGTCAAATGTTGGACACAGCCCACTGTATGTTGATGTTTAGCTTCGCCCAAAGCGAGAACCCGTGTCTAAAAATATGTCGCCCACCTAAACGCACCACTAAGCTCAACAGGAATCATTCCTGCCTGTGGCCATCAGACTGTGTCACTCCTCACCCTGAGTGTCTCATGGTTTACTCTGGACTAATTTTTATTCATGAAAGAAATGTGCAATAACCAGTGTCCTCTGTGCAATACCTATAACTTAGATTGAACTTGTGCAATAACCCATTACTTATGTCATTATTTATATACCATATAGTTTTTAGTAGAATGTACATATCTGTATTATTTTTGCATATATTCAATTTTTGTATGACACTTATGTTAATATTTTGTACTTTCCTATATTTTAACACTTCTGAATTGGAGCAGCTGTAAACCAATAAAGTATTTCTGATTCTGATTTAAAGTGCGGTTCTCCCAGATTCTGATTTAGGCTAGCTGTAGAAACATCGGAAAACAAAGGCTGATTTTTACAGCAAAAACAAACACGTTTACAGCTTGGTTTAAAAAACACTTCTAGAAAGCTAATTTTTCAATCAGTACACACTGTATGAATTTTCTCATAACTTGTTATTTTCAAAGTCGTTAAACTTATGAGTTTTGCCCATATAAGGGAATGACTGACTTGAATGACAAACGGGGACCCTGTAGCTGTCTGTAAAGAGGCTACGGGCGTGCCTCTTTGTCTCATACGAATTCAAACAAAGCTAAGTTGAGTTTAGCATCTCCAATATGGCCCCTGTCAACGATGGGCTCAAAACTCTTTATCAGAAACAGATTGGTGAAGTCACACAGACGACATTTTTATATTATACAGTCTATGATTAGTCCTGAATTTTGGATGCACTGAGCCAGAAAACCCGTCTCTCCCTTAGTTAACTTCTGTCGAGGAAATCTCACATCTTTTCGTTTGTGGGAAGGCAGAAACCAACATCAACACATTTTTATGAAGTCTAACTGATTACAACTTTTTCTTAGATGTGTCAGGTGGATGTGGCTCATATTAAGCCTAATAGTTCGATTTTTACTGAAAGTAAGCCATAAACACTTGCTTAGGTTTCAGTTTTTGCCGTGCGTACATGTGTATGGGCAAACAGTAAATGAAGGCTAAGACTTACAAGAAGGGATCACAGATTTGCTTCGATTTAATCCACGGTTTTGTTTTCAAATTGAAAGTTTTGCAGTTAGTTTTTTCACTTCCAATCTTGTCTCCAATTACATTTATATAACTGGAAAAAGTTTAATGGAATCAAATATCAGGATGTTAAATCTTTAGTCAAATGTTATCTTGGATTCAAAGAGTCATGATTCCTATTTGATATAATCAGAGCTCTCTGGTGGAACCTTAATGGAAACTAGTTTTGTCTTTATTTTTCCTCCTCTCTGTTTCCACTCAAGCGCTCTAATCCACCTTCACATCAGCAGCTGGAGCTCGAAGACACTAACGTTTTTCTTTCCTGTCTTTGGTCCTGACTTGAAAGTTTTATTGAAGCTGCTGTCAGATAGCTGTCTCTGCATCTTCTCAGATGGATTTCTGCGTTCATGATTGTTAGATGCTGCTGCAGAGTGAGGAGAACAGTGAGCCAATGGTCTTTAAGTGTAAGTTACTAAAATCAAACTGAATTTCTCCATGGATAATTCATTCAGCTGTCGCCTGCTCAGATGTTGCCCTCTGTTTTGCTCTCACCTCAAATGCCACATTTAGATTACAGATGGGTGTTGACGTGACTCGAAGGTGGTGAGATGTCGAACGAAATAGCGTGACATTTGCCTATTTTCTCCATCTGTGGTGTGAGATAGTGGAAACTCCACAATTTCAGGATTTTTGCCTTTTCTTTTTTTTGATTTTATGAACTTTAAATTCTTTCCATGATGCTGATTCATCGGAGCCGTACTCTGCCGTGCACAAAATGTAAACACGGGGAGGTGAAAGAGGGATTATTTTTAGATTTTATTTAATTAACTTGTAAACAGCCTTGAGATAAAAGGATTACACCAAATTAATCTCACCTGTTGGTACTACTTCAGCAAGAAACCACACATGTTTGAGTAAACAAGACCAGAGCTTTTAAGTCCTTGTAGCTTCATTAAAACATTTCTGCATTAAAAGAAACAACTTTGTTGAGACATTTTAAATATTTATACAACTTAATCTGAAGAAACAATCCTAATGAAGCTTTAAGATTTGTGTCAAGCCTCAGACTGTGTGCTAAAACAGCTAGATGCTAAGTAGCTAGCACTTTAGCATAATTTATATACAAAACACTCATTTAACAGGGATACATGCTGCACTTAGCACATACTGTATAACCTGTGTGTAACTAAATCTGAGATACCTGTTGAAAATAGCATTTGGCTAAGAGCATAATAAACTTCACTTGCATTAGCAGCTTCTCTGATTAGCAAGGCTGTCCAATATTTCTCTTTTTTTTTTTGGTTAAAGTGATGTGTGATCTGAGTCAAAAACACCAAAGTATCACAGCAAAATACTTTAGGTGTCTTTAAGAGATGCATAGACAAACAATGTGTGTCTCTCTTTGAGAAAAAAACAAATTATCTGCACTGCAAAAAATGAAATCAAGGCAAGTGTTTGCATCCTTGCATTAAAAGACAAAAATGACGCTTAAATTGCTTTTTGGAAAAAAAAAAAGATCTACCAGTAGGTTAGAAAAAAAATGTCTGTCAAGTAACTTGAAATAATAACATTTTCTCAACACAAAAAAACTAATCAAGTGTATTTGTCATACCCCTTTGGTAGTTTTTTTCCACTCCTTACAAGCAATTCAGGCACATTTTTGTCTTTTAATATCTTGAAATAAGACATTTTCTAGGTTTTTCAGGCAAATGTGGCTCACATTAAATCTTGTTAAGACAAATGTGACTAAATAAGACACATACTTGCTTAGAATTTAGTTTTTTGTTGTTTAAATGTGAATCTGGATCAAAACGAGTGCACACCGTACATGATTTCTACTTCAAAGACTTCATAAGATGTGAACACAGTTTCTGTGTTGTCTTTCTGAAAAAGCCAGAGCAGTTGAAAAAAACCCACAACCCATGATTATTTTGACCAGGTTGCAAACGTTTTAAATTCTGCTTTAAATTTGGGTGTTTTACAGTGGCTGTAATGGGGTTTGATTGGCTTTTGGGGCCTGCCCCATGTGGACATTCAAGGAACTGCAGCACCAACTGCATGTTTAATCACCTGAGGCTGTTGCCTGCTTCTTCGACAGATTTTTTGTTCCCTTTCCAAAAAAATTAATGAGTTTTATGCTATGATTTTTTAATTTGTGATTCTGTGCTTCAAAAAATTCAAGTTGAAATAAGTAATTATGAAACATGGTTTCCCAATTTATACTACTTTTTAATCTATATTTGCTGTCATGAATAAAGTTTTTTGATTTGTGTGTCCTTTATTAATACAGCGCTGACTCAGTGCTGAGGTATTTCTACTCCATGTGCTGGTCTTATTTCTGTGGTACTGTTGGGCATCTGGATCAGAAAATTCCCCTGGTTCGTCATTGCCTACCCAGTGCCAGTGGTAAAATTAAAACCATACCACCAACACAAGACTGAAAAATCCCCACTGATACATGTAACAGTTTATCCCCAGTGTTCACGGTCCACTCAGACCAGAAGGTACAGATTATACTGCTTCAGTCTTGTATCATTGAAAACTTATCAGCTGTGATTATGTGGGAAAAAGTCCTATTTTTTTTTACCTCCTAACTATTAAAGTAAAATTAGCATGCCTGATTTTTATTCCCCAGATATTAAAGTAATTTGTCAATAAAATTCATGTGGTTTAAATTGGTCTGTTTTATGTTTTCACTACTGACTGGAAGGAGAAAGACTATATCCTGCTTAGACCAGAGTGAGTGCTGAGTGATGATGATGATGATGATGTTGATGATGATGATGATGATGAATGGTTCCATGTCTACTTTCATTCATGAAACCCTGAATGCATCCTGAAACGTTTGCTGCAGATGCTGCAGGATAAAACAGCAGTCGTACCCGATGCCCTGGACTTTACATCGAGTGTTTCCTGCAGGATAGCAATCACCTGTGTCTCATTACGATTTCACTCACGCCTCCTTGATGCCGTTACCTGTATTAGCCTGATTAACAGTCTTCTAGTTCAGATCTTAAGACCCCCACTGAACCCCATTACTCTTCTCTCTTCTTATTAAAGGAACCACAGGGGAAGCTTCACCAGAGAGCACACTCCCCCACCCTGCAGTGACACCTTTGGCTGGAATCTGTAGCGTTTATCAAGGGTAAAGACTCCATTTCCCATGAGCACTATCACCCACTGTGGTCAGGTAATGGATTGTCTTTTTAACACTACTTTTCTTTGTTCAAAACATTTCCCAGGATGCAAAGCGACTATCACTCTCCCATTTAACTCCATTTAACAAACAACAACAACAACAACAACAACAACAACAAACATTTGCAGTTGTGAAGTGATTGTCTTCAGTGATTTTCTTCCCTAGCAGCTCCCCTCCAAGCAAACTTCACTGTTGTGTCACTGGTGAGCTGCACTGCCTTGACTGACTTACCTGTACAGGTGAGATAAGCTTCAGATGAGAGTGAGCAGCTTTTATACTAAAATCTGAGGTGTAAAGCTCTCAGATGTCGAGATATGCAGCCGTGGTCAGAGACAAAGTCGCTGGATTTCCTAAATATTTTAAATATTTCTGACTTTAAAGTTTACATCAAAGCTGTATCTAAAGTATATCTTGATAAACCTTTCATGCATTTTTTTGAAAGGGTTAGATTTATTCAGCGTTTATTCCTGAGGAGGTGGATGTGAGATTCTCACCCTGTTTGCTCTTTCTTAAATCTGTATTCAGGTGTTTTGCAGGCTATTTAAAAGCTGCTCTGCTCTGCAGCATGACTTTCACCTCGACGTCGCAGCAGAAGGCCTTTCTTTCCGCAGCCTTTTTCCTTGTTCGACCGCCTTGCGAGTGTTTATCGAGGCAATTGCATTTAAGTGCTTTACTCAAGGACATCTGCATCGTCCTCTTGAGGGAAACACATTAATGCAACAATGATCTTACTGCCAAAATAACCAGCCCGCTCACTACTACACAGCTCAGCTAATGCACTGTGTCTCTTCCTACTGCATGCTGATCAAAGCCATAATGGGGCTTTTGTTACGGGTCCAAACTTTCGTGTGGAGGTACATTCAGTCTCAGCTGTTTTATTGATGTAGTATACACTGGGTTTTATTTCTGGTGCATTACAAACCCTATAAATATTCCTTTTGATAAAAATAAGTACCTGGAGTAAATCTTTACTGGGTCGTCATAGACTGCACGGCGCCGTTTAAAGAGCAGCTTTCATCTTCTTCTCCAAAGGTCTGTGATTTTTAAACAGGAACACTCAGCTGATATTTTTTTTCTCCATAAGAATGACAGATTTTTTTTTGGCAGTCAACAATCACTGAGTTAGAAAAATACAGCAATGAAAAATCTCAGATATGAATGTCAGCTCTTAGATAATATCATACAAAAAGGTTTAATAAAAGAACATTTCCTGCATCAATCAAACAAGACTGGAAACTTGTCTGAAGGAAATGAGATGATTATTACTTTTAAAAAGCAAAATTTTACTAATATGAGAATGAATCAAAGTAAGTTCTGCTCTTGCTAGTCAACAAATGGTGTCTTCATAGTTTTCATTTAAATCTTTAAAGTGGCAAAGCTTCCTTTGAGGACACCAGTCAGCTCAGAGTGATATATCTGTAAATTCAGGGTCATTATATCTATCTATCTATCTATCTATCTATCTATCTATCTATCTATCTATCTATCTATCTATCTATCTATCTATCTATCTATCTATCTATCCATCCATCCATCCATCCATCCATCCATCCATCCATCCATCCATCCATCCATCCATCCATCCATCCATCCATCCATCCATCCATCCATCCATCCATATGTAACCCCATATATCTATATCTATGCATATATATATATATAGATAGATAGATAGATAGATAGATAGATAGATAGATAGATAGATAGATAGATAGATAGATAGATAGATAGATAGATAGATAGATAGATTTGTGTAATGTAAGTGTAGGTTCCTTTCCGTGTGCGCAAGACAATGTGGTCTTATGTCCTCATATGGGGCTTAAAGGGGCGTTTGCCATGGCTAACTGGGACATACAAGGACAGGACAGTCATCAATTTGAGGATTTTCTTAAGAACAAATTTTTAAAGAAAAATCTCAAGATGTTGATGAATGAGATCCATTGCAGTGCAAAGCGAAGCCGGATTATTTCTGTAGCACCTTATGACACAAGGCAATTCAGAGAGCTTCCCAAAAAAAAAAAAAACATTAAAAGACACTACTTCTTCTGGTTTCAGTGATTTTATAGAGATCAGCAGCCTGGAGATGCTCTCTGGTGCCTGGATTGCAGGACAGGAAGTTGCTCGGCTTTTCTCAGTCAGAAACGGTCTGGGTTCAGTAGCTCCTCAGGCTGCTCTTCTGTACTCTAAAGACTGGAGTGAGACATACACTAATGGTTTTGCCACAGTGTCAACAGGCAGAGTTGGACTCCTTTCTGCACAGTGATTTAGTACAAGCTGTATCATCATGTTGTCCCTGTACTAAGATTGTGTTTTGACCAATCAGAATCAAATACTAAGCATAGTCTGGTAATAAATGACCAATCGAAATGGAGTAATATAGAAAAAAATGAACTCTTTAATTTATGGCTGTCACAATATCAGAGCTTTTTCATAATCCTCCTAAAGTACCTGCTTTAATCATGTCATCCAATGTGATCTGTGCTACAGTTCACACTGCGCTAACAGCTAACTGGCTACTTCTTGTGGGATTAAGTCTTCTTCTTCTTCTTCTTCTTCTTCTTCTTCTTCTTCTTCTTCTTCTTCTTCTTCTTCTTCTATCCAGTCAACCAGTGTAACCAGCATAAAGGACCACTACTGCCCTCTAGCAACTATTTATATGGTATTACCACATTTGTCTTAGCCCTATATCGACATTTCAGTATTAAAGACAGTTATTGTCATTATGACATTTGACTCTCAGGAAGTCAAAAAAGGATCCTCTGTTCATCCTCATGGTGCTTTTTTAGCAGCAGCAGCAGCAGCAGCATTTTGAGTCCTCCTTGTCAGAGGGCTCCGTTTACTGAGAACACACACAGATATAACACCCAGGTGGTATATTCTGTATGACTGAGAGTAATGTAACTGATGATGTAACGGTACAAACATGCTGTCAAAATACACGTGAAAAACATCTCCATGTTTAATAGAGTTACCTTGTTTGTGTTCCCGCTCTCTTGTGAGAATGAGAGGCTTTGTTTTGGGGCAGAGGTTTCCTGACTCTCACACTGCTGCTGTTTTATCTCTGCTGCCAGGTGGTTAATGGAAATTAATTGCATTCACTTTGCATCCCCAGAGTAAAATAGCCTCTGATTAAACATCCAAAATGAAACCTGGCAGCACTGTGGGCAGCGATGACCTGGCTGGGGAACGGCTGCTTTAAGAGCAGAGCGTCAGCCTGGTGGCTGTATCGCCAATATAAAGACTTCCAGTACGAGGTCCATCTTCCTCCTCGCTCAGCCAGACAGCCGGTATAATTAGATATTGATAGAAGGGCGGTAATTAATGATGAGACTGCCAGCAACATTATCTGCACCGCAATTTCATCCCCACGTCCTGCGCTGGTTGGGCTGGAGGGTCATCGAGACACAGCCAATCATGTGTCAGGTTCTCTGACCTGAATCTGTTTAATGGAAACGAGACGAGCTGTGATGGAAACCAACAAATTTTCTGCGCCATCCTTGATCAATAGTTTCAAAATGGTGGCGAGCTGCAGGCCTTGAAAAGAAAGATCATCATCATCATTGGTCCTTAGAATTGGTTTTAACCAGATTTAAAAAAAGGAGGAAGTCTTGAAGAAGTGTGTATAATTTTACCCTCATTTTTATTCTTTGATATTTTGCTCTTGCAAAAAAGTCTCAGCTGGTTCTGCAACATGCCTTTAAATAATCTCAATATAACCACTAATAATAAACATTTTTGGTGATGCAAAAATGACATTTTCACCTTTATTTATTTTGAGATCTTGTGTCTTTTTTTATCTTTTATTTATTTCAATAAAACTTTTCGAGATCGCTCAAAACAATCTCTAACAAAATCCTGGATATTTGTGTCTCAAGCCCCTCCTCCTCCTCAGGTATTGTTTCATCTCCGCGGTGCTCCCGGACTGCACCATGAAGTTGATGCTCACTTTGCTTTTAACACACTTTCTAGCTGTACCTGATGCAAAATGTCCAAACGCTGAGGAAGTCTAATTATATTTTCTCCACTAAATTACACTTGTATCATTATTTACTTTAAATACCGGCTTGACTTCCACCATGCTGCACTCGTGTTTACATGAGATGTCCTTAATTCAGTGAGGGATGCAACGCATCGGTAATGAAAACAATTTGTCGGAGCTTTTAATAATCCATTTTATCAATTCATTGTTGCAGCCCTTAACTTTACAAAGGTATAAATGTTATACATGTCAAACTTGAAATATGAGACGTAGAAATTACACTGCACATTTAATTGGAACATTCATATTGATTGAATGACGTGATTCATAAAAACTTGATAGTTTATAAAATTATTTGTTTTGTATCGGCTTTTGCAAAGGCAAACAGTATTAAACTTGTTGCACATTTTTTATTTTGTTAGATACAGTCTCCCCTGTATTGCACTCATTGATCTCTTTTACACTTGAGTTTTACTTGCTGAAAAATTTCCATTTTCTTGCTGATGACTTCAGTAGAGTGAGTGATTGAGCAAGCGAGTGACACAAGAAAGATGCATCTGAGTTATGAGAGTAGTGAAGAAGAAAAGTTTCTTAAGCACCAGGTTTGAACAACATAGTATTTTCCTTTATTTATATGGACCCCCTGATGAAGCCTTGTCCCCCCTCTGGCCACCCCTTGTATAAAAGTCTAGCTCCGCCACTACAGTCAGTAATAACCTAAAGTTGAAATCTATGTTTCTTAATTTAAAATTTACAAAAAAAGATAACTTAAAGGCACTGTAAGGAGTTTTAAAGGGAACACCCACTTTTACAACTTCACTCCGCAAGGTTAGTTTTAAAAAAATTATGAAGAAAAGAAAATTAAAAAACAGCCGAGTCAATGTTTGGCATTCACCTGAAGTGTTTTTATTTGGAGCTCTGCTGATAAAGTTTGACATTGAGCAAGCAGGAGGACATTTTTCTTTCAATATTTTCTTGTCTTCATGGCTGATACTTGAGCAAGATTACCAAAAAACAAAAACATACATTCGGCTAATTAGGCTAATACGGGTAACGGCATCAAAAACAAACATTAGATGGCATCAAAAACAAACATTAGATGTTTGTTTTTGATTCGAAGAGCTGATCATTCATTCTAGTTATGAATCAGTCACACATTTTTTTTTACATATCTGTTTAACGTGCAATACCTTTTTTTTTTTGTTTATGTGCAATATCCGTTTATTACTGTTCATTAAGTGCAGTATCGGTTTAACACAGATCACAAGTGCTATACCGGTTCTACACTGTTATACACTGCCTTACCCACAATGTAAATAGTTTCTTCTATCTTGTTTATCTTGTTTAGTATTTATTACTTATCGATCACTCCTGGTACTTACCACTTATTTTTATTTTATTTTATTGCTTATCTTATTGTTTATCTTATCACTTTTTTTTATTTTCCTACTCCTCCTTACTTCCAACTTCTGTACTATGTAAGAGCAACGGTCACACTGAATTTCCCTCTGGGATTAATAAAGTATTTCTGAAAAGTAAGTAATTTTTCAAAGGAGATCTAAATTCATGTATTAGCTTTCAAAAAAATTACACACTTTAAACAGTGCTTATGGGACAACATGAGCATGAATTTATAAAAGCAAAACATCTCCAGTGGAAAATGAAATGCTGAAAAAAAAACCTATTTTTTATATATATATATATATATATATATATATATATATATATATATACATATTCATTGTATGAGCTGTAAGACATTAAATCTCAAGTCAATAGTGTTATAAAGTCAGATTGTCTTCCTCGAGTTACACAACAGTTGTGTCTTGTTTTCGCTCTTCTTCTGTAAACTTACTCTGTTATCCTGCAGATCTGTCTGCCTCTCGGACACGTTTATGCTCTTTACTCCATTTACTGCTCCAGGTCTGTTTGTTTTTTCAGACTTTTACGAGTGAAGTCAAAACCAACAGACTTTCTCTGTAAAAACATGAAGTTATAGAGACGTTTTAAGGCCCTTCACGAGTTTTTACAAGCTGCTAAAAGCAACCGAGAGACGTAATTGCACTGCGAGAGTCTTTTTTTTTACTTTGGTGGAAACAGAAGTGATTAATTATTTCGTGTGTTTGGATTGTGTTTATTTTTCAGCTCAGGGCTGAAGAAAGAGTGGAGAGACAGATAAAAGAGAGATGTGCAGAGCTATGAATGATAGAAATGCAGGTATGTGTGTGCATGTTTGTGTGAAGCAGGAAGGTGAATCAGTCTGTCCTCTGCCTGCAGGAACATGTGTGTGTGTGTGTGTGTGTGTGTGTGGCAGGTGTGTGTGAGTGAGTGATGGCTGCATGTCTGAGCGTGGTTATGTGTGTGCAGCGGTGCGTGTAATGAACGCCATCGACTCCCCCTCTCCTGCCCCCGATCCCCCAGCCTGCCACACTGCATCCTGTACATGACCACTCCCATCAGCACCAACCGACTCCCATTTACTACACACACACACACACACACACACACACACACACACACACATACACACACAGATGGCTGCTGCACACAGCACTTTACTCCTAATCACGATCACATTTTGAGACAATCACATGGAGGCAGATCAGCTCGGTTTCTCCGCTCTGAGTTTGAACCCACAGCCGTTTGAATAATGTCTGGAGGCTGTTCACAGAAACACATAATAATGATAAAGTGGATTTTAAGCACCTATCAGACTATCCAAGGACAGTGTGCCGTAAAAAAAGGAGAAGAAGAAATAGACGGGAACAGATGTGGGGCAGAGAAGAGCAGATCATTCCCGAAATGTGGGATTCATATCACGCTTTGAAATCTGAGATGCTTTTAGCTGCTGATAAAAGCACAGAGAGGAGACGGCTGCCATGATCTGGCGGGTTTTATAGTGACAGGAGGGAAGTTAAATCAGAGGACTTGTTTCTCTTCTTTCTCAGGCTGCGTTCATGTCTTATTATACTGATCATACAGTAAATACAGCCAGCCTCACATCGACGTCCTTTGAGACATCGAGATTCTCTGACAGCCGTAATCAAAAGCATGATTTCCTCAGGGGGGGAACGGCGAGGAGGCAGGATAAATGTGAGGCTGCACTTTGATTTAGTTTTACCAAGTTGGCTCTATTTTATTCATGCTTGAAAAAGTCTTCTCTGCTGTAACACTAAGCTGAGCTAACACGAGAAGCAGCTCAAAAAGGGAGCGCTGTACTTGAAGATGGATGAAGCGTCTCAACCTCCTCCTGTTGTGCAAAAGTAAAGACAACATAACCTCAAAGATGAGGGACATTATTTATCAAAGCAGCTCTCAACTGAACCTTTATACCCTTTTCTACAGCATCAAACAGCTACTTAAAGGCCCTGTGATGACTTTATAAATGATCTAAAAATAGTTTTACATTTATATCTTTATTTCATAATCTGCATCTGTGGTTTTTGCAGAATTTCCAGAAAGAACATTTCCTGCACGTACAGCGAAAGTCCCTATGATGGCACTGAGTCAGTTGGCAAAGTTTAGCATTAACCAAAAAGGTCCAGAAATTTTCATAAAGAAGACAATTTCTCAGATTTACTTTGTAGACATTTATACCATGATGCTTCTTTGCCCTCTGGTATTCCCTCCGGTGCTGGGTTAGCTTGTGTTAGCACTGTTAGCTTGTCCATCTTAGCAGAAATACATTTTAAATTCCCCATAACGATGGATGGAAGGACAGGATGATATTGTCTCGTCTTAGCTCCCATTGCAGTGCCAGCACGTCTTCTTGCCTCCTTCTCCTCATCTCACAGGGAACATCCGGCCTAGCGTCAGTTAGCATCCACATGCTACGGGCTGCTAACAGTTGAAATCTCAAGTATAAACAATACGACCATGGTTACATGTCCCTTAACACACACAGGAACAAAAATTGTAAAAACACAGCAGCAGACATAACAGTTTGTTGTCCATGGCCAACAAAAGAGACACTCGAGCGGCGCTTAGCAACTAAAGAATAAAGAAAAAAAAAGTAAAGGAGTCTTAACACTGAGTGTACATGTAGCTGATGTCCAAATAAACCACTTTTGAGGCAGAGAGGTCGGCATGTGTCCAGAAACATCCTCTTGCATGTTTGGAGTTTCTGAATGTTTAATTTAATCCAGCTAACACTACTTTACAGAGAAGTGTTGGTGAAATGTCAACACATTTCCACCCAATCAGCTCATTATGCTGCGCATGAGCTCTCTTGAAGAGTTACAGCCCTGCAAGGCTTTGAGGTGGAAAGCAGACTGTGTTTTTCATGCCAAACAAATGTTCACAGAGGAGCGTGACGTCAGTGTAAATATAGGTTTTAAGTGTCACATACTACCTCAGTATCTGGCAGTTGTGTAGCTGTAAGGGCATGTGAGAACTTTATATAATCTCAGGAGGTAATTCAACCTTGAATCTCATTTTAGACACAATATTTACCATAAAATACAGAATATAGGTGCCCCAGTCTGTTTACAGCATGACATGTTCACATAATGCATCTCACATACATCTCTCAACGCAGTGTTATAAAACACCACAAAGGAGAGCACCAGATATCCTCAGGGACACATCACTGGTTAACAGTCAGACATGTCAGCTTGATCCATTGAAAAAAAACTCTCTTCCTGCTCCTCACGGACGCGGACTTTTTACTGGAAATGTGTTGAAAATGAGTCCGTCTGCAGAGAGGAGAAATGGATCAATCTGTTTGTTCGTGAAAAATAGTTCTGAGCTCCTGAGAGACGTTTTCACTGAATAATGTGTCTAAGAGAAATGTCAAATAGAGGCTCCTCTGTGTTTCCCTTTAGCTTTACACAGAGGAGGGGGGACGTTAATCCCTGGTGGTGTTTGTTGTAATCTTTGAAATGTTGAAATGTTCTCGAACTGCAGGATTTTTCAATGAGACTCATATGAAAGCAAAACAGAGTAAAGTGAAAGATCTGGACATCAAGATTCCCTTTGGCGTTCACTCCTTGGAGTTTAAATTATATATATATATTTTTAAGTCATAAGTGTGTCTAATCATCTGAATAAAAACATTATGTAGTTGTGCTTTCCTTTGAATCAGGCTTTTATTTCTACATAAGGAGCAGGTTCTCTTTACTGTAAGCTGCCATCTTGCCTCACCATGTTTCTACGGTAACATAGAAAAGACCAATTAGTACCATGTGTTCGTTTTTGTAAATTTTAAAGTCAAAATGCACTTGTTTGAAGATAAAGAAGAAAAAGGTTGTTGTTGGAAAAATAATTTGTATTGATTGAAGTTTTTGATGGTCAAAATCGTGTCAAATAAAAGATCAAACTCAAAATGCACCACTCACAGACAGGAGGGGTGAGCAAGGGAGCGTTATAATATAAAATCTGACTCCTAAATACAGCTAAATATTTACATTTCTACAAACTGTAACTAAATGCTTTTTTATTAAAGGAATCAGATTAATAATCTTAATTAATATTTATTAAA
Organism: Labroides dimidiatus; assembly: GCA_030710495.1. Classification (NCBI taxonomy): domain Eukaryota; kingdom Metazoa; phylum Chordata; class Actinopteri; order Labriformes; family Labridae; genus Labroides; species Labroides dimidiatus. The sequence goes on from CM061148.1 coordinate 6,527,357, forward strand.
TAATTAATTAAACTTAATCAATAGTCTTAAATGTGCAAAAAAAAAATCTTGTTTTTAGAGCTAAAACAATAAAAATAGAATAAGAGAGAAAATGTGAAAAGATAAAAAGTACTTCTTTAAAGGAACTTTTAAAGATTAAGACAGAAATAAATATAAATTAAGGTCAGCTGGTATCCCAGCAGGCAACGGTGATATATATCTAACTTCAGCTTAATTAAACCTTTGTCCTCCATACTTTACGAGAACTTTTGTAGAGGAAAGTCAAAGTTACTGTGAGGATTTTCTCTTCACCGTTTGTTTCAGTGACACCTTTGGCCAGAATAAGAAGTGATTTTTTAAAATAAATAAATAAACGAGAATAAGTGGTGATTTTTCGGAGAGAGACACTGTTTCCCATGAGCACTACCACCAACCTTCGTAAGGACACAACTCTTGCCAATTAGTCTATTTGTTTGGAAGCAAGCACCACTTTTCTTTGATCAGCATTTTGAAATAACCAATTATGGTACTGATAATCTCATTTAAAAAAATATGAAGATTTCAAGATCACCTATTTAAGATATGAAAAAGTGCAATTTTTATCCAATCTGTTTACAATTTTATAAACATGATAAAATAATTCTCCTGATGCTGGAATGGATTTTGATATTTTGTTCCATCTGCTGGTGTTGCAGAAATCACTGGTTGTACACAGGAAACCAGTTCATCCACAGAGTTCCTGGAAATTTACTGAACCTTTTTGACAGAGTGGCATGTGCCAAGTTTTTGACCCTTAATTTACATTTTTTTCCCCTGCCAACCCACGAATGAAATTTCTGCATGGTGCACTCATGTGGCAACACAGGAGGATATATTAAGGAAAAAAATCACTATGAATGCAACACGTAATGGAACAAAGAAAACTATGAGCATTAACATAAAAGAATATCTGTCATAACGCTGCAGTGTTGTTGCTTTGTACACCATCAAATTGTAAACTTGTAAAGGAAGGATGAGTGGAGAAACTTTGGAAACTTCTAGTGTTCGAGCTCCTGAAAAATTCTGGAAAATTTCAGGAGCGTATTTCTAAAAGAGACGTTCATTCTTGGTGAAATATTTGAAAGATTTTCTTTTGTGTTGATGCTTTTTAATGCATAATTAAAGGGCCAGATCGGCTCTGATTCATGCCATGTTGTAAGAGTTAAAGAGGCCAAAGATGACGTCGTCTCTGTGAGCCTGTTGCACAGAAACTCTCCTTCCACTCCACGTCTCTTTCCAAAACTAAAGTTCCTCCTCCTGCTCTCATGAGCCTCTCGGTCTCTGCCAATGTTGGATGTTTTCAGACTATAAAATCTTCCATTAAAAGAATTCAATTTTATTGTTTAGGAACTGTGGTTGAAGAAGTCACAATAAGTGGATTTTTACATTAAACTGGAAAACACAGCTCACTCTGCATTCCTTACATGTTCCAGGAAATCAGAGTCTCCTGATTCCCCGCACTTCTGGAGGTGGTCGATCAAAGTCTCACGCCCCCTGCGGCAGAACGACCTGGCCATGACCAACATTAACCCATTTGGGGGAACACTGACTGAGCATATGGATTCCATATGGGTCATTTTCTCAGGCTGTAAGTGGTGGATGATGAAAACCCTGACTGTAGCAGCACTTGAATAAACTCGCTCTCTTTCTCCATTACCTGCCGTGACAAAGCTGTGCTGAAACATGGGGCCAAACCGCCAGTAATGCTCGGACTACGGGTCAGCTCTAATTGTTCAGGTTGAGAAAATCTGGCTTAGTGCGTCGAGCTTTGGAAGAAAATTAAGACAAAATGCTCCAAGATTGATTTTACAGCGTGAGGGCAAAACCTGAGAAAATGAGCCGAGTGGCTGCAGGAAATTTCTCCAGAGATGTTTTGTTCTCGTAATAAGACGAAAATTCTCTCTAAAATGCAGAACATATCGTGCTGGAACAATCCTATAATTGCTCATGTCAATATTTGCATGTGAGGTCTTTCTTAGGAGTGTTTGAGATGTCATTTGTGAGTTATTGCATGCCTGTTTCAGCCTGCAGCTTGACTTTCACAGCCTCCACTTGTTTTCAAACGCCACAAGAGAGGCCAAAGGTCTCTGCCATTCATCAGGAGATGCATGCCATCCCGCAAAGTGCTGCATATGGAGGAAAATGTGCAAGCGAGGCAAATCAAGAGCCGAGAAAGAGGAGGAGGTGCCCGAGCTGCAAACATGCTTTGTGATCTACAATCAGCGGTGCTGTCAGGAATCTGATGATCAAAACAGATAGGATGCTGAGTGCCTTCCAACCAGCAGCCTCAGAGACGTTTGTCTGAGCGAGGAGGGAGGGGGAGAGGGAGGGAGGGGGCATTTTCCTCTGAGGAAGGTACATCTGCCACCATTAATTTTTTACCTTCCATCCATCAGACATCTTTTCACTTTCATGTTGCACGTATCAGATCCAGGGTTTGAAATCTGCTCCCAAACAATCTTGATGTGTTTTTTCCTACAAGGGAGAAAGAAATAAAAAACACATCTTGTTTTGATGTTTAATTCTGATCATGAAATCCCCGAGCGCCGCTTCCCAGGAAACATTCAAAGCCGACAAACGAGAGGCTGAGAGCCTCATATATTTAACATCACACCGATGAAGACTGAGAGTTGTGTACTCAACTAAAGAACACTCATAAACAAACAAAAACACTGATTTAAGTTGTAAATTTGGAGGATCCATTTTTGGCAAGCCTGTCCCCAGGAGTAAAGTTCAACTGTTTTTCTTCAGTGATGTGATGAGAGGCACAGTTGCAGCAATTTTACAGCTGTGATCCCCCCCCACCACCCTCAGCTGAATCATCAGTGCACAGGATGAAGACTACGCCATATTTTAAACCTTGATTAAAAGTAACAATGATGGATGTACAGACTAAATGTGTGCAGATTTTCACACAGCTACATATTCATGTTGTAGAAATACAATAAGATGCGTTAAAAACGCAACATTATACATTTTTATTAGTATTATTTTTTAAATAATTCATTGCGTGACATGACTTATCTTGTCGTTGAGCTAGAATGAACCAAAAAAAAAGTGCATGGAGCACCACTCGTCGTGGCATAGATGTGATGAGTGTGTTTATTTTGGCCACTGGAATAGCTTCCCACTCTTCCAAAAGTGCAGTACAGAGATGGGCAACTGTTAATGGGAGTCGAATATGGCTGCGTACACGGCAATCCAGATTGTCCCAAAGGTGTTCAATGGGATTCATATTCGGAGAATAAGGTGGCCAGTCCATAACCTGCACGTTATTTTCGACCAGAATGCCTGGCTACGCTAGCTTCGGTCAATGACCTGCTCTATCGTGTTTGCTACTAAGCGTGGCATGGTGACCATCTGTGACACGTTGCATTTTTCTTACGGGTTTTTATAGCCTCGGTCAGTTGAGCATTCTTCATGAGAAAAACTCACTGAAAGTGTCCTAACAGTATCATAAAGAACCACCCCTAAGAAAACAAGGATTGGTATCGTCCGTCTCGTCATTGGATTGTTTGAGCTAAAAATGTTGCTCCACTGTTTCAATACCCATGGGTGGTTGTACATAAAATAGGTTTTATTTTCATTATCAATTTTTTAAATATTATTTTTGCAATTTGCTTTTTTAATGCCTCTTAGTGTACTTGAATCTGTCTGTAAACTGATCAAAATTTGCAGGGGTGGGCCTCAAACACCATGAGCTGCTCAAAACAGGCCTCCAGAAGGCTGGCCAATCACATGAAAGGGGGTTTGTAGAGCGGGGTGCCTTAAAGAAACAGTAACTCAAATGAAAGACTGAAATAAGTGTTCTCTAAAACACCAATGTGTGGAAAAAAGTTTTTTTTTTCAGCTGTAACTCAAGTAAAGCTACTACTGAAATCTAAGCAAGTGTTTTTGTCTTGTTTTGTTAAAAAAAAAAAAAAAGTCTGAATAAAAAGCGGTCTGAATTGCTTGAAACAAGTAAATTTAAATCTGCCAGTGGGTTAAAACAAATGCTCGTCGATTTTCTTACAATTATAATTATTCCTTAGTACAAGAAGCTAAACAAGTTTTTTTTCTTAGCCTTTTGGCAATTTTTTTTTACTTGTTACAATCAATTCAGACATCATTTTTTCTTTTAATAATTTAAAATAAGACATTTTTCTGGATTTGCCTGGTAAATGTGGCTCATATTAAGTCGACAAAGACTTTTTTTTTAACATAAAAATAAGACAAACACTTGCTTAGGTTTCAGTTTTTGCACTGCGGAGGGACGAATAAAGCCTAAGAAAACAGAATAACCCCTCTTTAAAATCTCATTCTATATTTACACCCACCCTCCTCTTTCCATAACCTTTTCTTGTTCCTTTGTTGTACATCACTGGACTTTAGTGGCACATCGTAACAACCCAGCAGAACACTGTCTAGAAACGACACGTTATGAGCACCAACGGCGTCACAGCTCGGAGCACGGGCATCAGACCAAGCTGTTGTGTTTGGCAAGTGAAGAGTGACAACGAGCTGACAGTACCCATGAGCCTCGACCTTGGTTACCATGAAAAAGAAGTCAGTCTTTGACTACAAAACACGGACATATTGTGAAGTACCCATGGTTCCTTGATGTTTTTGCATATAAAAGTTCGTATCCAGAAAACTCTGGGAAGTCACTGAAAGTAATATAGTTGAAAGAAAAATTGTTGTTTTTGGAGAACATGTTGCGATTCACTGTTTTGAAACTTCTCATCGAATCATTTTTTTGGTCCCACTTGATTCTTCATTTAATGTATTTTCAGATTCAATTCTTGTGCTTGGCTTCTTTTGCAAAAATTGTTGTCTGGTTACTAATTTCTGTTTTGTTGCATGGACCCCAGGAAGTCTGGCAACAGCTGTTTAAATAAAGAATGAAGATTCACAATTTCCAGGCACACAACATGAGATAAAACCTGGTGCTCCAGAGACAAAAACAAGTAAATTGGAAAAAATCTGTAAAGTAATTTATCCTGATGCGGCACTAAATATCCCCTGACATTGCCAAAAGCGTACCTTTCGATGCGTCCAAGGTTTTTGAGAAAAGAAACCCCCCCTCCAACGACTTTGTAACCAAACTGAAACAGTACACAAATTTCCAAGGAATTTCTTTAAACCTAACAGCGCCAACCTTTAGTGCAACATGAAAGGTCTTATGAGGCTTAATTTGTTGCTTCAAGTTCAAAAAGGTGTTAGAAAAAAAAGCTAAAATGCAGTCACTAAAGACAAGAAGTTCATAAAAGTTTATTCAGTCAACGCGCTCGTACTCTTGACTCCTGTCTCAGAGCTGTTTACCGTCCGTGTCCTTTCTGTGGAGCAGTGTATACTCGCAGAGAGGAAATTAAATAAGAGAGGATGGTACACAGCTAATCAGCTATGAAAGCTTCTTCCATTTGGACCGTAAGGCTCTCCATTCCCGCAAAGGTCACCTCTGTTACGTCCTTGTGTGACCACAGGAAAAAAAAAAACAAAAACAAACATGCTTTCCTGACAGAAAGGGCTGTTTAAACACTGTTTTTTTTGGAATGTTCCAAATTTGGAGATATCTGCCACTTTCCCAGGACAACAAGGACAGCTGCGTTTGATCGAACAGATCGTGAGTCACTATGAAAAACAAGAATGAGATGGAACTGATCAATGTGCGCTGATTCAAAGTAATTTCACTAACAGAAAACAAATTGCCAGTTTTCTAAACTCAACTTAGACCAGAGTAATACCAGTGTTGAATAGATACAGAAGAACAAATCACAATTATTATACAACAAAACAAAAATGAGAGTTTATAACAACAGAAGCAAAATAAACAGGATTAATACTGTCTTACTTTGATTATCGCTCTTCAGTTCAAACGAGTGCTACTGTGGGAAAAAATGAAGAAATGACAAACTGTTTAAAACAGAGCAGCATATTCGCAGGTGAGGACCAGATTACTCGTGTTGATCTGGGATTTATCAGTTAAGAAATGGTATTTTAAAGCCATGCTTAAAGTTTTAAAGCAGTGCTTTCTAGGAAGCACAAAAACTGGGCACTTTCAAAGCTAAATGAGTCTGAAAAAATGTAGCCCAAGCATTTGGTGTCTCATAGTTTTCTCTGTGTTTTTGTTTCAGATGCACTGAGAACGATTTCTTTAAGTTTAACCCGAGCTTATTTTTACTTCAATGATTATACAAACCTTGTTTTAGCCAGTATGTTAAGCTTGGTTTATATTCCTGTTCTGAATAGCTGTCGGGCGTACACTGTGGGTCCAGATGTCCCTTTTCTAGCACAGGTGCCTTCTCATGAAGTGTTTTTCAACCACAAACTACATGTTTTTTGACCATCTGAACTAAGGTCTACAATTACTTCTTGGGGTAATATATTTACCCCTGAAAACAGCCCTGGTTGGGAGGATAGGACTTTCCAGATGTCCAGGAACTTTAGGGGGCGGGAGCTGCAAGCTGAATGTTTCTAATTGGCGGAGCCCCCTCAGTGTTTACATTCAATCCTCCATCCACAACAACAACAACACACTGGTGTGATTCACTCTGGTTTAATTTTCATGTCTTACTGCCTTCTACTGGTCTGGCAGTGTGTTGCAAGTACCTTTTTTTTTTTATCTCCAACCATGTAGTTCCTAGTAAGGTTTTTTTTTTTTAAGTTATATTTTGGGCTTTTTTCATGCCTTTAATCAGGTGGAAGAGGGCAGTGGATAGTGGATATGGCCACTGTGGATCAGTGGTAGAGCCTCTCGATCGGAAGGTCGAGGGTTCAATTCCCAGCTCCTGCAGGCTCATGTTGAAGTGTCCTTGAGCAAGACACTGGGCAGACTGAACCCCAAATTGCTCCCACTGTTGTTCAGTGGTGTGTGAATGGGTATGAATGAGTTAGATAAAACTGATGGCTTTCAATAGGTAGATCGCTGTGCCATCAGTGTGTGAATGTGGTATGGATGGGTGAATGACACCAGCAATGTAAAGCGCTATGAGTGGGCAGACAGACTAGAAAGGCTATATAAGTACTGGTACATAAGTACTGGTACAACAGGAAACAGGGCAAGAGTGGGAAACGACCTGCAGGAAACAGGCCAAAGGTCGAACTTGAACTCAGGTCACCTGCTTGAGGGCAAACCTCATGCGACGCAACCTAAACCACTTCCTGTTAATGTTTTAAAAAGAACAAAAAGTTCAAAGAGTTCCCACTCTATAAGGATTCTGTCTTAGACTGAACTAAACTAATCATTCAAGGAATCGTAATAAACTCTCCATAAGAACAAATCAATACCTCAGGACTAAATTCAACTCTACTATGAACAGTTTCTGTTTGTCTATTTGATTTAGAGCATTTCAAGTACCAGATGACCCTATGAAAAAAGGGCAGGGTATGATAGGAAACAAGGTCCTGAGTTTGACTTCACTTCAGAAAAACCTGCTGAACCCTCCTGTTCTGTATTTTCTGTCTGCAGAGAAAAATGTGCAGCAGAGTCGAGGTGATTTCTTTGTTTGTTTTTGATGGAGGCTCCATGAGCGGGGGCCAAACAAAACCATCCGCTCTGTACGGTGTTTTACTTTCCACAGCTTTTCCACTTCACCCGTATTGTTGCCATTATTGTCAATTTGCTGAACATATGGCTCATGGAACATGACTAACGCTGGCACGTTATGTAATCTGTATAAAGAACAGATCATTGTCTGAGATTAGTCATGAAGCTGGAGATGGAATCGTCGGGTCGCCGCTTCCCTCTGTGTCTCTGTCTGTCTCGGGGCATTGCCGGTATCAAAGAGCAGAATCTACTGCGTCTAATAGAGACTCGCTTCAGCTTCTGGGAAATCTTCTCGTCTCTGATTGTTTTTGTCCTCATAAATGCCTGTTCAGAATTAAATTATTATGTTATGAGTCATGTCACCCATTGGGGCGAGTTACTGTTGCCTGATTGCTATCCCTCCTTTGCGCAAGAGAGTCGAGATTTATTTACCATAGCTGTAGCTTAATGAAATGTTTTGATGTTTTAATTTTATCTGATATCTAATCCTCTCAGACCGAGAAGTGAAAAGAAGTTCCCATGGCAGATTAGTTGAAAAACAGGTTTGCAGACAATATGAGTTTTGTTGGGATACAATATTTGATCTTGCTCTTGATTGTGTGTATCTGTGCATTGGTCCCTGCAGCGTGATGATTTGTTTATGTGTGTGTCAGTGCTCGCGGTGGGCTGACAGCTCGGGAATGTGCTGTCTGTTACGAGACACAGGCGCTGCTCTTTCTCGGCGACATTCCTTCTGAGCGAGGTGAAAAAGGAGCGTGAGCACTTTCTTGTCTTGTCACATTGAGGAATGGCTCTCATCTTTGCTTGATAATGCCGCTTCAAAATCTTTATAAATCACTGGGTTTCACCTTTCAGTGGAGTCAAGTGGGCCTGCTTTGTGGGAGACTGAGTGCCACCCTGTCGGTCTGAGCTCCGGAAATGATTTTCAACCCAACCTTGTACGGTAAAAATAATGTTTGCCCTATTAAAGAAATTTTGCCAGACCTAAATCAAACTTGAGACAGACGCAAATTTTATTCTGACAATAAACCAAATACTCACGCTCATGTGTCGGAAGAAAAAAAAAAACAGTATCTTTGAAGTGCAAGAAAGTCATCTTTTAACTCCATAATAAGGTGAAGTAATCAGCCAGACTTGCTGCTAATGACTGTGACTGTACTTTTTTATTTTGACCGTAGCTGCCAGGAAAAGTTGAGTGTAAGTTTTACAAAAACAAATCCACTCGAGTCCAGTTACAGTGCTCCTGTACAAGGTCTACAAATGCTGCAAGTATGAGAGTGAAAACACTGATTATAATGAGCTTGGTTTGTGGTTTTTAGGGACATTAAAGCTGCTAGTGTGTCAACTTGATTTGTGTTTATGTACCACTTTTTGCCTCATCTTCCCACCATTTATAGATTGTGTAATACATGGATGTAGTCTCTGTGATGTCACCCATTTGTTTGTGATTGAGTTTGAAAGCTCATCTTCCATTGAGGTCATATTAAAAACGCTGAACTCAACCTAGCTTTGGTCAAGTAAGGATGAGGCAAAGAGTTGGACTTTTATCCTCTTCGCAGACAGCTACAGGATGTCACCTGTCAGTGAAGCCATGCCCTTATATGGGCAAAACTCATAAGTTTAGTCACTTTGAAAGTAATAAACCCCCTTTGTGAAGTTCGTAAACCAGGCTGTAAACATGTTTATTTTTAAATCGTCCTTTTTCGGCTTGGTGTGTAAGTGGTTTCCGATGTTTCTGCTGTCAGCCTCAAGTGGACAATCGAGGAACTGCAGTTATGAGAACTTCTAAATATGTTTTAAAGCCGAAGCTGCCACTTGATTGCACATGACAATGCTAGCCACTCCATCTCAGTTTTCTCAGTTTTGTGGTGTCATCTTTGTCGAAGACTCCTTCTTATTGCCCTCTACTAGTCTGGTGGAGTACTACAACTACATTTATTTCTTCTCCATACGTCACTGGCCTGTTTTATATAATCTTCCTGGCAAAAGAAATAAAGATCCATTATGTGCAAAGTTGCTGTTAGCTAACTAGGTAAGAGAAACAAAGGGATATGATCTAAGTATTTAATTTAGTTTTACAGACCAAATTTGCTCAAAGTCAATTCCTTCCAGAACTCTTGAACGCAGCAAACTTCTGTGTTTTTCTCCAGTTCTGAATCTCACAAAGTGAGCAGCTTTCAGATGCCCAAAACCACGTCTGTCGGTTATATCACATTACAATCAGAAACAAGAAAATAAATAAATAAATGAAATTAAAAGTTTAACTTGGATGAGATAATAGCCACATGAACAATTTGATTCTTTGGAGGAACCATTTCGCTCTTTGAGATGTAGTTCCTGGAATTACCTGTGCTCGTCCACAGTTTTGTCCCTGTGACTCACCAGCTTTGACCTGTCAGATCCAGAACAAACCTGCGTTTGGAAATCTCAAGCTTCTTACCCTCAGAGCACCAGTAAAGTGTTATCAGCTGTAATCTCCATTCTGGCCTTAAATTGCGAGGTTAGTTAACTTACACAACGACCGAGCCCATCTATTGGAACCCTGCCGACTCTGCCATTACTCAGCCTTCAGATTAGGATCAGCAAGATAAAGATGGAGAACAACATTAAACAGCCGTGTGAATAATTAAAGAGCCTGCAATCAGTTTCCAGGAAAAGGAGACATAACGGTGACTGTCCTTAACGGCAGAGATGTGGTCTCCACCTGGGACACAGACATCTGCCGGGCTGCTGTGCTCGTGCTGGGTGAAAGAGGACAGGTGGGGCGTCCATCATCCATGCAGAAAGGACAGGGGAACCTTTAAGTCAGCAGGATCCATTGTTCAGTGAAGGTCAGTAGTAAGGTGAAAATGAAATAGGGTGACACTGGGGAGAGTGATAATAGCAAATCACGGTGGAGGTTTCTGATTCGCTGCCATGCACTTCATCATACTCTCCCAACGAGCACGCCACTTCTGCTTCAGACAAGGTGACACTGTTCGAATCTGGCAGTGAGTCGTCTCTGAAAAGTAATCTAAAGGGTTTAGGAGTTGATGGTAAAAGTACCCACCAAAAGAAAGACAAAAAAGTACTCCATGCAGGGATTTTCCACCAATGTCAAACTGCTTTTTCAGTTACGTCTCCTCCGTGATAGCCTCCGTTTGGAAAGTGTGATATAATTCGAATTACCTCAACATCTGTTTGAAAACGACTGTAGATCAAGGTTCAAGAAGCCGTTAGTAGACTGTTCACTGTAACATCTTGCAATAAGGCAATGATGGCCATTTTATTCACATTAGGAATCACACAACCAATTTCTGCTTCCAGACTTAAGACTGGAGGGAGTTATGATCGTTTCTCGCTCTGATGTGCAAAGTACATTTACCCTACATCAGAGATGGATGTAGTGGAATTTCATTCAAAGAAAACAATATGATTTTTACTGTCCAGTACAAATCCTGCAAATAAGGATTTTTTCTTGTTTAATGTTAAAAAATACAGGAAATGTTCATCACAGTGCTTCAGATATCTAAGTGATCCCTTCAAAATCATAAAAGGAAAAATATCCTTCAAATCCAAAGTTTTGAAGGCTGTAACCTTAAACGCTTCCCAATCAGCTTTTTGTTGCAGAGTTTTATTTCTGTCTTTTGTGTCTCAGAAGTGTTCTCAGAATGCTGAGTTTAAACTCTCTTTTCTAAAACTGATGAAAACTGTAGTTTTAATGAGTCATTTGATCAATAAAGATCACCCACTAAGTGACAGCGCTAGACTGTTTGTAAAAGAAATTCTGCTCGGACTTCAAAGCCAAAAGTTTTAGAGCTCCCCCTACTGGCTGACTTCAGAATACTGTTGGTCACAAGCCCCTCCTCTTCTACATTAAGAAACTGAACATGGGTTAAAGGCATTGTGAGGAGCTATCGGTTTGGTGTTGATTGCAGCAACACCTTTGGCTTGAATAGGAAGTGTTTTTCCCAGATAAAGACTCGATTTCCCATGAGCACAAAACCACTGTTGTAAGATCCTGAAACTTGCGTTTGTGGGCTCAAGAAGAAAGCTTGTTTTAAATGCTCCCTTCAAATCATTGTATACATGTGTTCCCTCCTGAATGCTCCATGTAAATAAATCTCTGATGAAACTGACTAGGTTTGAATCACATGGTAGCACTTACATTTAAAAACCAACATGATTTTGGCCCCGGGTTCTGAAATGACTATCACAGGACAGTATGTTTACACGAGCAGTAACGATTCTTGACACTTGCGTCTTTTACCGTTTTAGTTCACATAGTTTTATTTTTTATTTTGCTGTTGCGTTTTCCTATATTGTTATTGTTTTCCTCTTACGTTGTTTTTGTTTTGTAGTCTCCTCTCATTTCAGAAATCTTCTCTTTCTGCCCTGATGTGTTCCCCGCCTTTATGATTGTGGACCCCACCCTTTATTATTTCCCCCTTTGCCCCATTACCTTGTGTATAAATAGTCTGTCTCAATTTGTCCTGTGCCTGTTACCAAGTTTGCTTCCTGAGATCGTGTTTTGTATTCAGTATATTTATTAAGAGGTTTTTCTGTAAGTTCATTTGAACGCGGGTATTTACTGAATTTTTCCGTTGATACTCCATGACACTGTTTTTTCTTCCAGTATTGCTGAGATGTTACTTTTTCTTTTCCTGCCAGAACTGATCTGTGATTTTCTGTTAATACTTCTACTCAAATAAACAGCCTTTTCGTTGCCACTTTGAGACATGAGCCTGGGTCCTTAATGTGGTCCTTGACACACTTGTGTTCGGGAATCTGCTAGAAGCCCTGCGTTCAATGTGTGAGACTTTGCTTCTGGCAAACCAAAATTTTAAAATGCCAGAAATTCATCTGGTCAGTTGTGAGCAGTGATCTGAGCACTTTACACTTCACAGAATAAGACTGAAATTCAAGACAACTTCAAAATTAGTCCTGCAGCTCAAAAACGAGTTCAGTAAAGGCCTTAATTTGCACAACAGACACCCAGACTAATGCCTGTTTGTGCTGGTAGTTGCACAGAAAATTGCACATGACACATGTTGTGCCACAGTTTTGCAAACCCACAGTAAAAATTTACACATACAGTTAAATAGCACAGTTGTACTTCCAATGATTAGGCTTGAAATACAGTTAAAGCATATGGTTGCAGACTAGTTCCCCTCGAATCTGAGAAAAAAGTAGTTTGATATGATTTAAAGTATGATGAAGATAAAAACAAAACTTTTCAGATGGACACTTTCTAAATCCTGCTTACTCCTGCTGCTTTCCCCTGAGTTGCTTACCACAGCTTTAAAGTGAAGTATCATTAGAAGTTTACAGAAAAGAGTGAGTTGAGGTGAATACAGACTGGATGACAGCAGAGCTGATGTCAGCTGGATGAGCCCCAGAATATGATATGAACAATGCAGCCAAGCTTTGTTGCACAGCTCAACTCCCGCAATTAAATGTGGATATTTTTTCCAGGCCAGAGGACTTAGTCCCAGTAACAGTAGACGAGACTAGTGGGAATGAGTTATGACAAGGGTGTGAGAAGCTCTGTGTGATGAGGGTTGTTTTACAACTTATTGTCCCATTTAGGGTAAGATCATGGTTTGGCAGATCAAACATGGCAAGGGTTTGGTTTGGGTTTGGAAATCAACAAACTCGGTTGTAATTGTGGAATGATTGTGGTCACCTTTTAAATAAACAAAGATGTTTTCCAGCTTCTCTTCCCAGAGGAGGCACAGCTTCTTGTATTGGCGCAACCATGTTGTACACATTTCTAAATGTAAAAGAAATAATTCTGTGTTTTGGATTGTTTTTAGTGATTGTCAATTTATTAATACTAGTGAAGAAGGCTCATAGCATTACATAATTTTGTATTGCTCCATTTCTTATCCTAAACTTTGCACACAAAGGAAGGAAAATTATATTTCGTGGATTATTTTTTTGTTGTTGTAACAATGCAGCTTATTCTGCTGTTGGTGATGGCGCTTGTTTTGAGCTTCTTGTCCCCCCAGGTGCTGCCAATCAGGTGTCTGATTAGCACTTGGTTGTCATGTCTCGCCATAAATGTTAAGTTCACACTATTTAGTTCATTCAGAAAACTCACTTCCTGCCTTGATGTGTTTCCCGTTCTTGTGATCAGCATCCCTTCCTTCATTGTTTCCACCTGTGCCCTATTACCTTGTAATCTGGGTCTCCCTTTGTCCTGTCTATTCGTCCTGTCTTGTCTCATGTACTCCTTTCTTACCAGGTCATTTTGTCAAGATCAAGCTGAGAGTTTTGTTTGTCCTTGAATCTTTTTGCCAGGTTTACCTGGGAATTTTAGTTCATTTTTTCCTTTTGGCAGTGTTTCTCCAGGGTTCCTGTGGTTTTTTGTTACCTTTTGTTACCTCACTGAGTTGTGCATTTGGGTCTTTTGGAGGATTTTGTTATTGGTTGACAACACCTGTAAGCATGGGCCCTGCTCAGGTTAGTCCAGGTCTTCTCCAAGAATTGGCATATCCAGTTTTACTGATCTGAATAAGGCTCATGCAATAAGCCAACTTCAGGCTGGTGTTCCGCAAAACCAAGCTGTGGCTCCATTTGGATTGAGCTCTGGTAACATCTCCAGAACGAGAGCCGATTTCCATAAAAGAGGAACATCAGAGATAAGTCATGTAGTGGGCGTCCCAAGAAAACAACACCTGAAGAAGACTGTTTCCTCACCCCGTAAGAACTTAGGAACTGTTGACTGCCTTCTACGGTTCCAGTAAAGGAAGGTCTAAAGAACTGTTTTCAATCATCCAATCACTCAAACAACATCGATTAAGGGTCAGTGACAGAATCAGGGCCCACCGGTCACACTGTACCGTGCTGTACTCAAGCACATACGGTCCTCCGATGGTATGGCCTGTGATCACCCTACCCCAGGCACACACATGGCCCACCTACGTCATGATGAAGCGTCCATTTACAAAAAGTTCAATAGAGTTGGTACAATGAAGAACATGACAACGACTTTAGTAACATGTAGGCTCATGTTAAGTTGTTTTGGTCCAACACAGCCTTCTAACACCCCTCCATTCTTCAGAACGTTGAGAGGAGCGGTCGTAGCAATCAAATGTCTTGTCCTTGTTGAGTACACGTGCCTGTGCTCATACATGAAGTGTACTGTGCCAAAGCACACTTCTTCAAAGTGTGCCAAAGCCAAGGCTGATTGGAGCATACTTGGGCACGGAAATTTGGCAAATTTTTCATGGATGCAACCAACATACTCAGCTCTGCTGCTCATCCCACAAAAGCATGTTCCTTACAAATGTGGCTCCATGTTAAAGTAAAATAAAAAGGGTTTCCAAGAGTGTAAGATGTGTTGCTAAGAAGAATTGCTGAAACAAAGAAATAATCCACCTAACACAAATTTTCTTACTTTCTGTGTTAATTTTATGATCCCTCCAGAGGGTCCTTGGTCCCAAAAACCACTTTGGCTGATCCCAAGCTAGTATGTGGCGTTATTTCCCCAGATTCATTTCTTTGTCTTGTTGCCGTGTGACAGAACACGCACTCAGACAGCCAGTTGGCGACATTGGTCGTCCTTCGTATTTGCTCATCTCCTGTAGCCACGTTTGATCAGACGAGGTTCCCGTTGAGATCTCATGTTTATGGAATCGTCGCCACAAACATTAAGTGTATGGTTGAGTGGTTTAATGGAAACGTTTAGTGTGTGATCCAAGGATTGTCATGTTAAAATTTGGTCTAAACTATGTTTATGTGCTCTGTCTCCAACAATTTTAAAATCGCTAGGATCTAAAAGTCATCTAGTGTGTGGCTGGCCTCAGCTTTAACATCAGCTGACAACTTCTCAAGTTAAGTGAAATTACTCATTAGATATTGCCCACTTGCATCTGTCTCCCTTTTCCCCCCACATCCTGCGAGCCCTGGCCTCCTCACTGTCACAAAGTACACTCTGCAGATATTATTACAGCACTACAAATCTCCCAGGCCAATATTTCAGTCTGAGAAACACTTTGTGTAAGCTGGAATGAATATCTGGCACTTAGCATTTGTCTGGTTTCCGTATCTTCCTCCCCTCCCTCAGCTCTGCTAATCATCCGGGCTTTATGCATCTTTTATAATGATGTTGAAGAACCCTAACAGGGTCTTTCTTTTCACTCGTTATTGGATTTGAGAAGTGTGCTGAGGGCTGCTCGTGGATTGTGAAGCGGCTGACATTTGTTTTTGTGCCGTGGTGCGTTCAGCTCTGTGGGAACCTCCAGCCTCTTGACACTGATGATCAGCAGCCTTTTTATTGGCTGAGAGGCCTCACTTCATGTGATCCTTTTCATGTTGTTTGGTTATTGTGCAACTTCTTGGGCTGGTTTTATATCAAAGCTTGTAAATGTAATGATGTTCAGTGGCCAAAATTGAACTGGTGCTCCACCAAGAATTCTCGGATTGTAAAAAGTAAATCCCCTTTAGCTTGAAAACAGGTTGTAAATGTGCAAATTGTTTTGTTTAGCCTCACTAAATTGAATTCAGCCAAGAGTTTCTAAAGCTTCTCCAGCATAACCCTCATCTTTTTTTCCCCCTTCGGTTGTATGCTCAGTAGTCAGTAGTTTATTGTTTCTTATTTATTTAAATGATTTGTCTAATATTTCAACTATTTTTTTCTCCAATAAATGTTTGCAGATGCTAGTTCCTACCCTTGTTCTCTCTCATTCTAATTTCGAATTCACTGATGTATAGTGCTAATGCTGGTTTATCTGCATCCGCCTCATGTTTCAGATTCAATAAATTATCTTTGAACATAAAAAAAATCTAACTTTATTGTTTTCAGTTGTAAAAATTCACACTGTTAAGATTTATCTAAAATTATAATTGAATCTGTTGAGATGCCTCAGGTATCAAGAACAAAATTTCTGGGAACTGTTAATGAGAATCTGAATTGGAGAGATCAAACTGTCTGGGTAAGTAGAAAAAATCATAAATCTATTGGTATTATTGGTATAATAAAGAGGGTTACTTATCTTGTCACCACAAATCGCCTCAAAACACTTTATTACAGCTTGATTTATCCTTATCTTTCATATTGAAATATGGTTCAACTACTCTTCACAAAATTTTGCAACCAGATCTGAGTCACACATTTCAGCAGCCCCTTTATTTCAGAGACTCCAGATTTTTACTATTTATGACATTAAAATTTTTCCAAATATGTGTTTTTATACACAAAACACTTTTAAGTGAAGGGAATATTCCTCAGCATTTCAAAACTTACTTTCAAACAAATGCACAGTTTCATTCATATGCAACTTAAATCCTCAGATCTTCACCTTCCCAAGTTTGTCACTTGTAGAGGTCTGTTTTCCATAAAAAATTTGGGGGTACCAAGTTATGGAATGACTTCTTCTGTCAGGCAAAAAACTGTATCTCCATATGATGTTATAAAAGATGCTTGAAAAAAAACTTTAATTTCCCTTTTGTGTTTTTTTGTTTTGTTTTCCATGTTTTATTTGTTTTACTTTTAGATGATGTGTTCTATTATGTATACTATTACTATTGCTCGGGGTTGTAAAACCTAATCCCCCTCACATACACACGCACACATCACTCATACATTAGACGTGCATACATGCTTTATCACATGCTTTAATATTTGTTGTCTTTTTTGTTGTTCTCTAACATATTTTGTCCTCAGTTTGGCATCATTAGTATTTTTTGTGCGTCCTTTCTGTAAAGTTATTTAGGTGGAGGCTTTAAATAAGCCCTCTGGGTTTTTTCCCTCTCCCTGCACTGTTTATTATTTGTCTCTCTGTTATTTTTCTCTGTATGTTGATTTTCTTGAATTGTGCAAAATTAAACGAATAGTCCCCAAAAATTCAGATTTCTCAATTATTAATATAGTTCAAGGGCTGTTTATTTGCCCTGAACATGTGAAAGAAGCTTGTTTGTTTTATTCATTACTTCAGTCACGCTTTTGACAATCATCCCCCAAACTTAGAGTAGTCTGTGATTTAAGAGAGAAGGGTTTCAGCATCAGAAATCCAAGACTCCATCAGTATTTAGACAATAATGCTCAGACACTTTCAAGGCTATGCATGAGCTGTAAAGACATTTTCATTTAGCAATTTATTCTAATAGATTCTCATTTTTTCCAGATGAACCTCTGCTTGTCCGTTTATCAAATCATACGTCATCATCTCTCTGCTGATTGGCTATCGTGGCGCATATAAAAAGTTCAGATTTTCTGACTCTTGTGAATAAGTCAATGAAACAATGCAAACTTTAATTATCTACATCCATGCAACCTTCGCAACATCCATTCATTTATCTGTGAAAGGAACTTCCATCTTTACATGATTTATTCTCACTTAGTGAGAACGCCCTTTTTTTTTTTTTAAAATAAATAAATGACAATTCAAAAACTTGAACTTCCTGACCCTGCTTTCATGGTGTATTAGGAAAATGGTTTATTTAAGTTTTGAATTGCTGTTACTCAAGGGTAAGGGTTAGCAAGGATGATGACAATCAGCCTTTTTAATGCAGTAAAATGTGCTCACAACTTTCCTCATGCACATAGTTAGTGTAGAACAGAATATGGTGTACTCTATCAATACCCAAAGGGAAATTCAGGACATAAGGGTACGTAGGGGTGGAGCTAAAACAGACAGACAGACAGTCATCTTCTCATGCACATATTGGTTTAAAGCTGAGGAGAATGATGATACATTTTCTATCAATCAACAGATCACACAAATTACAAACCTTTAGGTGTGGTCTCATGGACCATGCACCACCTTAAAATAATTATTTTGATGAAAGCGAGCTGGGACAAAGTTAGACAATTCTTGTAGCCCGACCAGTGTGATTACTTTTTTTAGCTATAACAACAAACTTCCTGTAGTCCTCTTTAGAGGAGTCATGTGAAGTTGTTGTGACTTGTCCGTCAGCTGATTCTTCGAGGGTTGGGCATCTTTTTCAAGGCAGCAGGACAACCACACCCTCTGTTGTCCGAAAGTCTGAGGACAGCATCCAAGGTGTGTCACATTATGTAAGTCCCCTCATCCCAGTCACTGACCTCTGGATCCACTTCCTGATCTGTACAGCCTTCATTATCCAGCTCTGGTATCTGTTGCGCTCAGAGTGGAAGTCCTCGGCCTTTTCCAAGTCCATGATGTGGTTTTTCTCTCTTGCAAAGACTATCAAGCGGTATGGCCACCCTGCTGCTTCAGGCAGGATGATCAAACCTCTATAAATCAGCTGACGTACAAATCACAACAACATCTTCTGAGGAAGACTGCAGGATCATGTAGTGGAAACAAGTCAAGATGAAAAAGAAACCACATGGACCAAATGAATCTTTTTGAACTGGGACATGTTGGTCAGATATTTGTGTGGACTTAAGACCCACGGTTTGGATCCAGGACAATCTCAGACATTCTGATCATGTAAGTTGGTCCATGAGTTCAGTTTTGGTGAGCTTTTAGTCTGAACTTTGGTTTTGAAAAGATTTCATGTGTTGGGTTAATTCGATTTGTCAGATGGTAATATGTTCAGAGCTGACGGCCCTCAAGGGAAAAAGCTGACTGTCTAAATTTAGATCAGGATATTGTATTCTACTGTTGCCAGTCAGGATGCTTCTACTTATTCTGTTGCTGCCTTATTTATGGGTTTATCTGAACAAAGCCAAGGAGATGAGACCCCGCTCAGTCTTAAGAGGGTATAATGACATTTTTTCAACTTAGTTACACAATTAAATTCAAACCCTTTAATCAAATGTTGGGTAGGAACAACTTAAACAATGGCAAACTGATCAACTTTGCTAGTTATCAACTGATACAAACAGAAACTGCACCATTGGTCCTCTCTTCCTCTTAGCAACTTTTATTTTTTGTCCCCAGTGATCCCAAGTGATCCCATACCTGATCCTCTTTTAATCATTCCTTCCTTAGTCAGTATGAAACCCAAACAATGCACCCAACATCTCCATGTGTGTCCATCAATCAGTGTGTCAGTGCCAGTGTTGTTAACCAGCCGATCAGTTTTTGACGTGAGTCAGTGTTTGGCCTGCAGCTCTGGATGATGCAGCCCATCAGTATGCTGATGGTTCGCTGTCATTCTGGGGAGTAAATCTGTCTTCTTCTAAGCGCTCCAGGAAACTTAGGGCCTTTCTCAAACCCCTCATTACACCACCTCCCTTCGCACTTCCAAATTCAAGTCGCACATTTTCCATTTGGGTCTTCAGTGTTTAACCCGTCACAGGTTAAGTTGATCTTGACACAGGTCGGTTCAGATGTAACTCGCTTCATAAACCATTTACCGTGACCTCGTCCGCATGAACAGATCGCCTGGAGCGATTTAATCAAGTCTGCTATGATGCAGTTTTAATTTTTCCTGCTTTTTTTCCTTTTCCCCCACTCTGAAACGAAACCCTGTAACAGACTTGAACACAATAAGACACCACATGCTGTGCAGAGAACTAACATCCCACTTTACACACTTTTTTGGCTTTCTTCCCAGGCAAAACACACCATTTGCTGCTAATGTTTTCTCGCTCCTGGAGATCTTTGAGCTCTGTTTCTTCTCTGATTAATACCTCCTTCCTGATTAAAACCTTGTTTGTTCTGAATAAGCAGAAGAGCTACGCGAGCAGAGTTTATCCCCACAGAAAGCAACACTGGTATGAGTTTTCCAACAAACATCTTCTCTTTCCAAACTTACAATTAGTTTCATATTTTTGGATGAAGGGACTATCTAAGCCCTTGTGTTTTCAATCAGGACCAGTTATTTTAATAGGAAATGACATCACTGGAGGTCCAAGGTGGGCCAGTAAAGCAACAGAACAATCCTCCCCTGCCCACTGGCACGATCACACCAAAACCACTCCACTTCTCCCTTTATTTCTCCCTCGAACTGAAATGAAGTGTATTTTCTTTCGAGCCTTCGCCAACAAAGGCCAAAAAACCATTATTGTGGGACTCGCACAGACACAGCTGGATGGCTACGGGGAAAAAAAAAGAAAACAAATGAGCAGAATTCCCCAGAAAGAAGCCTGTTATTAATTACAAAGGACTGATGCGGATGGCTTGAATCGCCTGAGCTTTGGAAAGCAGAGGGATCAAAGAAGAAATGAAGGATGACAAATAACCTGCGGGCCGAGTCTGCTGGAATTCAAGTAGTAAGAGATAGAACCCAAGTGAGAGAGAGAGAGAGGGGAGAACACACTCTTATGACGCACTCTGGACAGATAAGTAGATACATGGAGAGGCCGGGCAAATAAAAATGTAACGTTAAAAACCCCCAATGTGTCTAAGATGTACTCAAAAAGTTTATTTTTAGCCTATTTTTCAAGATTCTGTGGACTTAGCCGACCCATTTTGACTGACATCTCTTCATTTCATAATCAGTGATAAACATGTCAAAGGTAAACAGAACACAAAAAGATACATGACATGACTGCTCCCCAAAAGTGAAGCCAAAACATTTGGAGCACCCATTACGGGCCAGCTGCAGTAAAGGTCATAAACTCCAACTCCTCCATGTTAAAAATCAAAATACAAATCATGGATTACTTCCTAAACATGTTTTTTGAGTTAGAGTTAGTTTGAGTCATGCTGATTTTAAGTGATGACGAAGATTACAGGAAGTCCTGTTCTTAAATAAGTTAGTTCAAAGGATAAAACAGTAAAACATTACAGAACTTCCTGATGCTGTCTAACTACTCACTACTTGCTTTGGGCTTGTTGCTGCCTCACTTTGGCGTGGTCCAGGTGGCTTTGATATAGCGGTCTCCATCTGGTTTGAATCATTTTGTTATTGATTTTTTTGTCCCTGTGTGTGTCAAGTGTTCCTCATCTTTTCTCGATAACAGCCTGTTGATTCTCTACAGGGTTCAGGTCAGGTCAGTTGGCCGGCCGATAAAGCACAGTAATCCCGATACGGCATCTCCGTAAAGCTTGTCAGCAGCTGGAAGCATGCGGTGCTCTACAATCTTCTGGTAAACAGCTGCGTTGACTTTGGACTACAGTAAAGCACAGTGGACCAACATCAGCAGACAAATCATCACAGACTGCAGAAACTTCACACTGGACTTCAAACATCCTGGACTCTCAGTCCAGACTCTGGGACCCTGAAGTCCAAATGAAATGCAGAATTGTCTTCCATCCGAAGGGAGGACTTTGGACAACAGTCCACTTTTTTTCTTTTTAGTCCAGTGAAGACGTTTCTGTCTTTGTTTCTGGTTCAGGAATAGTATGGGATAAGAAACGAGACAAGATGAACAGACAGATGGACCTTTGTTGGCCTTTAACGTTTACTGGCTAGATCTGTACAGAGCATATTGTCATGTCTGTAAAGTTTCTGTTATTTTACCAGAAGCTGAAGTGCCTTTTCTGCAGACATCTCTGAATGGTGATAAGCTGATAGATTCCACTTCTAGCCAATGAGTTTACTTCCTTTAGCTCTGAACCGTCTCAGTTTCTACAATCTGGAGATCTCTGCAGCAGATTTTTAGTTTTGCTGAATGCTGGAGCTAAGTGGATCGACTGGCACAGGGTGTTAGAGGAAGTCAGGTTGATTTTCAGATTAAAGGACGCCAAATCATTTCTACAAATCTAGTGAGTAGAGTCAGACCTTGGGGCCAACAGGTCAGAGGTTTTTAGAGGCCACTGATAACATAAAAGGGCCAATCCACAACATACCAGAGACGGATCAAACATGGATTTGGTAGAAGTCCAACATCAGTCCACTTCTCGTGAAGCTCTCTCAAGGCTTTAGCTGTTTCTGGATTCAAAGTTCACCAGTTCAAACTTGCATTCTCTGGAGGTTCAGACTTGGTGAGTTCATTCCAGAGTTTGGACTTCAGAGGTACAGGAGTCCGCAGAATGCTCCTACTATTGGAACAGCAGCAGACTTTGCTAGCATCCCCTTTTATGTACCTACGTCACATCCAGTTGAATTGTCAGCAGTTTGTTGACGTGTAATTTTACCCAACTCATCAAACGTTTCTAGGTTTCAAACAAAATTCCGTCACAAATATCTTGAAGTATCTGATATTTTTACATGACAGCAACGGTAACTTACAGCTGTGCATCTTTTCCTCCGCCATTGTTTGAGTTTCTTACTAGACAGCGGGGCAAGTCCATATCCACATCTTTGACCGAACTTGTTTTGAACAGAACTTTGGCTTTGATTGACGACGAATCGCAAGTCCATGAGTCCAGAAGTACACATAATGAGAAACAGCTTTTGACTCCGCTTCTCTTGACAATCCTTTCAAGGCTGAGGCCATCCCAGTTGCTTGTTCCACTTTCTCAGTCAACTCTCCTTCGATACAGCACTCTGCAAAAAGCCTTTTTCAGCAGTGACCTCTGTGACCCATCTTTGTTGAGGATGTTGATGATCGACTTCTCTACAACTGTCCAGTCAGCAGTCTCCCCCATGATTGTGGTTACATGTACTGAACTGGACTTGGAGATACTTGAAGTAGTGATTTTTTTTTAAGATTCTTTTTTGGAACTTTTTGAATGTATTAAGACAAATCTGCACATCACAGGGTTTGTATATTTAGTGTTTCCAGGAGCTCTGAAACACATTCATATTGATTTAACGTCTCTTGAGTCATTTTTTATTGCCTGTTCTTTAACATTAGAGACAATCTGACAAATTCAACAATAAATACGTTTCTTTTGACTGCACTGACTCAGATCAGCTCCCATTTGTCTCACTCTTACAGCTTGGTCTCAAGTAATTGCTCACAAGTCTCTCACCCAGCTATTTTCCTCTGAATTTTAATGGCATCCCTGACAAAGGACAACTCAGGCAGCCTATTTTTCAGTTTGAGTCGCTGTTATTATTCACCCCAGTTCAATGTGTCACTAGTGTGCTGTCAATGGAGCTGTCACTTTGACAGGCTCGGGGCTTTGCTGAATGGAGAGCTGCTTAGAAACACAGGAAACACTGTCAGCCATATTCATACCCTTCAATTCTGCACATGTGACCCCCCCTCCCCCCACTGGTGTTTGGGAGACTTCCCATCTCAGGACACAGCATGAAACTCAACCACCATTTATACTCTGCCAAACACACGTACAAGAGTGTTATAAGAGTTTTGTTTCTAAAAATGCTAATTTCAAAAATAAGAGAATAAAAAATCCAACCACACGATAAAAATTCCAGCGGTTAAACTCTCAAACTGTCAAATCTCAAGAAGAAACAATTTCCTTCCTTTGAAGAGGCTTGCAGCGGGTTTTATGTACCATTTTGTCGCTCTGATGTGTCAGATATTTTAAATTTCTATCAAAGCTCTTCATGTGCAGACTGTTCAGACACTAAAAAACAAAAAACAAAACGTGGATCTGTGCTAAATCATAGAATCCGCCAACACTTTGACAAGCAATGGAAATCTTCCAAATCTTCACAGTGCCTTTTTTAAAGCTTAAAACGTGAGATATGATTTTTACCTTCCTGTACCTCTTCTATTGACTTTTCATGCAATTCTAAAACGACTGAATTATCAGGATTTTATTTGTCTTGTTGAGCGACTTCACGTGTCGGACTGGGTTAAGTTGTTGGAATCTCTAATTTTACAGGAATGCTAAACTGGAGTCATGCTGCTTTCACAAGGGTCCACAGGAAATTAAATTCATCTGTGGCGTCCCCCCCCTTTTCCCCCTCCTCTCAGATGTCATGAGGCTTGTTGAGCAGATACAGAGGCGTCTGAAAGCGCACTGATCATAGTGTTAAAAACAATAAGCATGTTCAGCTCCGGCAGTGGGTTTGTTTAAAGTAGAGCTTCTGCTGTGTACAAATCTGTTGTAAAATGAATGTGGAGTTAATAAGAAGTCTCAACACAGATGGAATATTATAAACACTGAATTCCTCTATGAGTCGTTTGGATGTGATAATGGCATGGGTCAGACTTCTTACTTTTCTTGGGTTTATAATGTGTTTATAAGCTGACAATCAATTAAAGGAAATTAAAGTAAAACCTTTAAACAACCTGGTAAAAAGTGAAAAGTCACACACAATGTAAAAAGAAAGAAAAAAAGAGACAGGAGAGTTTCCCAACAGGCTACTGGGAGCTGTGAGCTGGTTTCAGTTTTTTTCCACTCACCTCCTTTCTGCTGCCCCCTGCTTGTTGGACACGCTCACCTCATCAGGTAACCCAGTGCACCTGAGCACCCAGCTGCAGCTCATCTGCAATCAGGTAATCAGGCCTGCATTTAACCCTCCCCTCACCACCACCCCTTAGCCAGTTTGTTTCCAGCTCTAGTATCTGTTCAGGTTTCCTGATTTTGACCCCATGCCTTTCCCAAACCTGCCATCTGGATTCTTTGTAGTTCAAGACTGACACCTGGTCCTGATCCTGATCCTGTAGCCTCCACAATGTAAGCTACTGTTACCTTGTTTCGAATTGTTTTGAAGGTTTCTTGCAGTGAAAGAAAAAAAAACTTTTTTTTGTGCTAGTTTTGGGGTTTAAATTCCACCTATTACAGGATGGATGGATCATATCATCTCAGAGAATGGTGAAGTACTTTGACCCAAGATAGAAAATGACCAAATTCCAATGGCTTGCTAAATGCTGATTCATATGAAAAAATGCAAACCTTAAAGTCAGCATACCAGCTGAACTGGGGGTGTGCACAGGAGATCCAAATTGTGACGCTTATTTTTTTAATTCTTTTTTTTATGTTAAAACTTGATGAACGTCTATCGTTCTGCCTTGCCTCCTGCAGCAACTTCAAGGATCCCCATGATCCAAGTCTAGTAAAATATTTGATCCTAACAAATGATAGGATCATGTGTAAAACATAGTTTAGATCCTTCTTCTTTCATTAAATGTGGTTAAGTTCTGATAATTTTTCCCATCTTTGTCAAAATCTCCCCTCTCCATGGCTGGTATTACATGATACAGGTGAGTCAGCAGTGAGATAACTTCACCTGACAGTGGTGACATCTAAGAGTAAGAGTTAGTTTCCTGGTGTAATTCATGCAAATAACATGTTTCATTCACAAATACTCAGAGATTTCCTTCAAATGCTACTTGAATCTGTTGTCATCAAACAAGGCTGAAGCTTATAACATTGAGTTCAACTGGTTTGCTAACTGGGGCAGTGCTACTTTGCCGATATCTGGAATCAAGGTTTTCACAGCTTACCAGATAATTCGATACCAGAGTCCTGGGAATTTGCACATAGATACAATTTGTCCTGAATTTCTGAGATGTTTGAACCTTTGTTTGGTCATACATCACCAGAGGATCTCCAAACTGATTGGCTATCAGGAATAAGGCGACTAGATTATTAGATGCATCGTTGATTCGTACAGCTCGCTTTACCAAACTTTCTCGATACCTGGCCAAAACTCAGATCTACCCACATCTGTAAATTGACTTTCTATATAATTCACTTGTGTGACAATTTTGTTTCAGTTATCAACATTAAGCCGTTTTAAAATGGGAGCGCAGAGGGCCTAGTGGTTAAGGTTGCGCTCCATATGTCGGCAGCCCGGGTTCAAGTCCGACCTGTGGCTACTTTCCCTCATGTCACTCCCCACTCTCACCCTGTTTCCTCCTCTATCCACTGTCCTGTCCTCTCAAAATAAAGGCATAAAAGCCCCCCAAAAAAAACTTAAAAAAAAAAAAGAAGTCTTTTTTAAATGCCAGCGTTAACTCTTTTCCATTAAAAACCTGTTAATTAAATGCTTTCTACCCCCTTGAGGATTATCATTCCACTGCAGTCAGATGAAGTTGTATTTTGGCCCATTTTCAAAATAGCTGCTCAGGAAATTATTCACACACTTTTTTTTCTCAGCAAATCATTGCTAACGTTCAATAAGCTGCGGTAAGGGTGACATGCATTTGTTACTCATTTAAAAAAAAAAACTAAGAGTTGCCAAAATTGCCCCGTTTATCAAATATGATACAAATTCAAATAAATGATTATAGCAACAGTTTTGATGGATTTTTGTTGAAAGGGTCACTAAACTCCTCGGTTTAAAAAAAAAAAAAGAATTTTTCTGATAATTTTTTGATGGATCAGACAATAAGGGTAAAATAAACTAACACTACTTAACAATTAACATACTACCCTAGAATCAACCTATGTGATACAAAGACGGTGCTTGAAACAGCACTCCTCTACAGCTGTTAACATCTTTAAGCGTTTGACTCATTTATCCCTTTGGTTGAGGCCATTTTTTTTTTTAAATCCATTGTTTGTTTTGAAAACCCTGCAGATGTTTCTCGGCATTCAATGTAAGTGCTGAAAACCCCATCCCATGTTTGTCCCACTGAAGTCAGTGGACCGAGCCTGAGCTACGTCAACACCAGTGAACTTTGGACTAACATTCAAGGGGTGAAAGGAAACAGCGGCTTGGTGGGAGATTTATGTTGCTATGCTTGGGGCTCCCGGGGGAGTTGTTTGGCAACGACACCTCAACGGATCAGTTTTGGAAGCCACTTTTTGTCCTCTGGTGGTCTGAAATTGATATGGAACCAAATATTAGAACCAGGCGAATTCTCAAAATATTGCTGCCAGCACAAAACGCAGCTAGAAGAATGGGACTCCCCCACTTTGCTTGCTGTCTCTGCCACGTAATCCCCCAATGGTGGGGAAAAAAACTGTTTATACATGGTGTATATAGTTTAATGCCCTGTACTCATTCATCACACTCCAAATTTATAAACACTTTCTGCTGCTTCTTCTTGTTTGAGCCTTAAAACTGAGGGCACCTGCGGTTTAGCTGCCATAACCATTAAGTAAACCAGAAACATCAGCGACCAATTAAAAGCCATAAAACAACACCAACAAACCATCGCTGGGAAGATGCACGACAGAGGTTTGCATAGTGAGTTAATGAGTGGATTAAGAGACTTTGTATGGTAATAAATGCCTTAGTGCTGTAACAAGCTCAGCAAACCATTTAATGTATCTAATTGGGGGAAAATAGATGTTAGCATGCAAATAAATGGAGTTTGAGATGCTGAGTTGCAATCTGAAATCTCAAAGAAGGACTTGGTCTGCCTTTCCAACTGAAATATCTGAAAAACTAGTTGATTGATTTTTTTTTTGCCAGAAATCAGGTACAGGTCTTTATGGTGCTGAGAGGATTGATTGCTATAGCTTTGGTGACCCCCTGATCTTTAAAGAAGCACCATCAGCAGGTCATGTTTCCACTTTTCAAATGAATCTCATTATATTGATGGGAAAGGTACATTCTTGGTTACCATATGGTTTAAATCATGGCTATGATAATCTATTTACTTGTTCTACACCAGAATGAATGAACTTCAACCAAAAATGGTTGGAATAGTTTGCTTTCATGGTCCCCAGAAGATGTACCCCTGCTATTATGAGGTCATGTTGATTTTCGATCTTGAACAACAAATGATCCCATCACTGGTGTGTATAAGACTGTGATCCAGACTGAGACAGATTGCTATTAAAATTGAAACAAAGATTCATGGTGCACAGAGGCTGAACCGACATTATTATGACAATCCCCATTCTACTTATATACCTCAACCACATACAAATAATATATGCAGTAGGTTTTACTTTTATCTTAACTATATCAAGTAGTACAACACTTTGATATTCATGGGCCAAAGAAGTAATACCCAAGCTGTAGCTAAAATAAAAGCTAACAGATAATCCTGTCAGGGTTCTTTTAGCTTCAGAATGAAAGTGAGATATGCCCCCACCCAAAAAACAACGGCAAAAAAAGATCTGCAGAAATATATTTTGTGACCTTTAGATCTGATATCAACGTCAGGGTGAATAATTAATGTGTTTAGTCCTTGGCTTGTCATCTGACACCATGATTAGGGTTCTTATAGACTCATTATTTAGTAACCAGCCCTCATACATGCAAAAATTGTCTTTAATGATCCAGTGATCTTGTGACTTTAAACTCACATTACATCAAGATTTGGGCTTTTAATGAAATGTCTCCTCAAGTGAGGGATGGATTACCTTGAAGTTTGGTACAGGCTAATTTCTACTCCCACAGGATGCATACTGATAACTTTAGTGAGCCCTTAACTTTTAATTTGGTGTCATAACTTGAGTTTTTAATGGTGGGTTTGTTGCTTACAAATCCGGTGATTTTATCTGCCATTTATGACTCCCAGAGGATATACCCTTTCTATGACTGTTAGACTATCTGTCTCCTGGAATCTGCATATGGCCGACATTGTTGGTTTTAGTGACATTTCTCTGCAAATATTGGCTGAATCATCCTGACATTTGTTATAGACTTACATGGCCCCCAGAGGATAAACTCAGGATCAGCCCTAACTTTGAATTTTGCACCATCATGGTGCTTTAAAACAGTCCAGTACTTCAGTTTATGATGAAATGCTTATTAAAATCTGTGATATCCCCAGCTGCCTTAGCTCAACCATCTATTCCCATAAACTTGTAATTACCATGTGTGAGTATACTAACATCATTCTACTATGAAACTTTGGCATTCATGGGCCCAAGAAGTAATACCCAATTGCTAAAATCAATGCACCCACAGGATAAATAACTTTAGTGAGCACTTAAAGCTCAGTTATGGCACCAGATAGAAATTTAAGTACTAGGTTAGTTTCAGTAGGTTTGATACAGACCAAACAAGTGATTTGTCTTCTAGTGTTTGTGGTTCCCAGAGGATGAATCATGACTATGGTTGACTATCTGTCTTCTAAAATCAGCAAGTGACATTTTTGGTTTTGGGTGAATTTCCTCCACAAACATAGTTTCAATCATCTTGACATTTTTAATAGACTTTCATGGCCCCAAGAGGATAAACTCTGACTGTGACCAGCTCTTACTTTGCACAGTCATGATGTTTCAAATCAGCCAAGTACTTTAGTCTATGACCAAATGCCTGTTAAACTTACAATTCTCCCTCTGTTTTCCATTTACTTCTAATTGCTACATGTGAGAATGCTAACATGCCAAGCTACAGTAAGTGGAGGGCCAGCATTAGCATTGATCTCAGCTAGCATGGCTTCAAAGTCTTGGTTCAGTTTCAACCATCATCTCTTTTTTTTATGTGGCAACACAATGAGGTGTTTTGTTCCCAGTTTGATAAAATGGCACAGTTGTGTAAATAGATTTTTAAAAGCTGTTCCTGTGGGATCTTAAACTGTATAATCAAATTTCGCAGCAGTAGAAAAACGAGTCAATTCCAAGACATTGTCCACATAAATACAGTGTAATAACTCCCTCCAGACCTTTGATTTGAAATCGTATTTTCTTGCTCCTGTAGTGGAAAAACAAGAAATGCACCAGGGTTATCATGACTGCAGAGATGCAGCCATGCACAGTGTTAGCTGTTCCAGTGTTTTCATTCATGAGCAGCCAAAGACCACAAAACTTCGTCATACTGATGTCATCAAAACAAAACAGCTGCAGTGATAAGCCTGCAGTGCTTTCTGTAGTGTCTCCACCACAGAGGAGGAAAACCAGCCCCCAAATCCCACAGCATAAATAAAAAACCCATACACACAAACAGCTCTTCATTTCACAACACGCATTTTCCTTTTACTCCCGTCCCTTGGTGATAGTCATGAGGGCACAATTCAATCAAAAAAAAAAACAAAAAAAAAACGCCCCAATAAAATTCATTTGTTTTAATTCAATTCACACCCTTCAGTCATTCTCAAGGGGAGCCATCTGCTCCCAAATTCATTCCTCCTTTCTTTCTCTCCGTGATAGTTAAGTGCTGAACAAAAGACGTACAGCTCTTCCTTTAGCTTCTCCATCCAGTGACACAAAAATTGCTGCAGTATATCAGTGCAACAGGAAAAGCCCGGGGTTAAAGCTCGCTCGTGAGACGTGCCGGAGGTTAACAGACCAGATGTTTCAAGAGTGTGCCTTTATGAAGCGCACGACTTATGTGCAATAAATTCCCGTCACAAACATCCATTGGTGAGATGCTGCTTTTTAGTGTTGCACCATCTCTGCTGTCAGTGAGCACACAGTCTGAGGAAATTAGCCAAGCTGAGCCAAATTGTTTCCATCTCTGGGAACATGGTGTATTAGGTCACACACTGGGCTGCACTGTATCTGAGGAAAATGTAATTCTAGAGGCTTTGTAATGGATTGGGCTGTCTTTCTTTTTTTCTTTGTCTTCCTCAGTGAGCAAAACAGTGTTCTTGCGGAGAAATGAGCCTGTTGTTGCTTCCTTTTGTCCCTTTAAATCTGGGCCAGACAGGCGGCACACTCTGCTCCACTGCTCTCAACGTGTACCCAAATAAAAAATAAAAAAATAAACAAAATTCAATGTTAATCAAAACTTCATCCCTGCTGTGCATCCTGCATCATCACAACCGTCCTTATTTATAATTAAACCGTCTTCATGTGATTTTAATTATCATGAATTAATCAATTTAATGTTTAATTTCTAGCCACTAAATTTATTGTATCAGCAAATAAAGGCCACTGATTCCCAGCTCCTGCAAATTTTACTGCATCTATAAAAAAAAAAAAAAACGTCATTACAAACACTCTGGATAGGTAAACAGCTGCAGATTTGAGCCGAACCTCAAGAGGTCACTTTGCACGAATGCATCCTGAGCCAAAAATATTTATGAGCCGTTTAATGCCAAATGCAATTCAATGCACGTCTGAAGCGTCTGCAGAGGTTAGAGATCAGATTTGTGATTCCAGAGTCACCGTTCCCGGACTGACAGGAGAAAATGTGGTTAGAGGGAAATAAATTAACAATGCTTCCCGCTTCCTCAACAAGCAGCGTCCTCATAAGAGCCCCATCAGCGAGCAGCAGACGGCAGACTGTGATGTGATGGGAAACAGTGGAAGTGGGTAAATGAGTGGAGAGAGAGGGAGTCATGAGACGTCGTGCCGGGCTGACACTCCCCGGATAAATAAACCCTCAAAACAAACTCGGAGAGATGTTCTCTGAGATTACGTTACACCTATCAGAGAAATTTGATACAGCTCTTGCAATGAAATGTCTGTGGAGAGGCGTTTTACCGAAAACGGGGCTGATATCAAACATCCTCCTCTTTCAGTCTATGACGGACGGCTGGGTCTGATCTTTTACAGTAAAATTCACAAAAAAACTCTGATACAGTTTATT
Organism: Labroides dimidiatus; assembly: GCA_030710495.1. Classification (NCBI taxonomy): domain Eukaryota; kingdom Metazoa; phylum Chordata; class Actinopteri; order Labriformes; family Labridae; genus Labroides; species Labroides dimidiatus. Next base: position 6,558,945 of record CM061148.1, read on the forward strand.
CAAAGTGTTAAAACTAGCTTCACATGCTAATTGCTATTTAACACCTTAACCTTCTGCCAAAAACCACTGTAAAAGGCACACCTGAATTAAATCAATGCTGATCTTGAACCCTTTAGATAACATACAAAAGCTTGGTCTCTCTCTAAAGGTAAAACTGAAATTTTAACCTCAGAAGTCAAACTTATTTTAACTGTAACTAGGATTTAGTTATTGGTGTAAAAACACAAAGAAACTGAACAGCATTTTTTATTATGTTGTGCACATGGAAGGATGACTGTATGAAATTGATGGTTAAATAAGAGTACATGGGTGTCAGTTCACACCATGTCATGCTCATGAATACTATTGGCTCAGAAGAGACCATAGAATCAGATTTTAGAATCAGAATCGGGTTTTATTGCCAAGTTCATTTACGATGGTAAGCCGTTAGAACATTAGAATTCCAAGCAGATGTATCCACGTACTTGATTTCTTTGTCAAAACCCGCCAAAAACTAGTAACCATAATAACCGTGTGTTCTTTTCCAGATGGTTTGCAGGAAGTGGAGTGTGAAAGCAAATCAAACATTATTTTCCCCAACTATTGTGTGTGTGTGTGTGTGTGTGTAAACGACTGAAAAGCTCCCCCTGGTGTCTGGCTGCAGTAGAGCCCACCTGCCAAACTAGACACTATCATCCACACTTTTCCTGACTACCCAAAGTTCATCACGATTGCTGGTTTTACTCTTCCAGTTGAATGTTTTGTGTATGTCGCCATGGAGACCACAAAGCTGATGTTAGCCTAGCTGTCATACTCGCTCTAATAACCGGCTTTTAAAAGCAAGAAAGTGGCAAAATGAATAAAAATCGGAGGTGGAGTCATAGTGCGGATGTTTTATAAAAAGCTTACACTGATCCCTGTCTAGAATTAATTATTTCACGCAAGTTTTTTTAGCTAGCTTGCTGGCGGCAGCATCCGGAAGTCGATAACCGCAGGCAGAAGTCAACACCCATAGGCTTCTGAAGAAACTGGGGGATAGCAGTTAGTTCATATCATGACTCATGACCAAACGTTAATTCTTTAGAGACATGTAGTTCTACTTTGGTATTTGATTAAAAAAAACAAACAAACAAAAGACCCACACACAAATTAAATTCTTCAAAGCTACGTTGGCCTGCTTCAAGTAAACACATGAATCTGATCCGTCTTCAGAAGTGAAGACCAAACAGGCGGATTTTGAATCCATGAAACAAGTTATGAAAGTTTTATTTTTTGGATTGCGTTGTGAGACTTGGCCTGATGTCAAATGCATTTTTTTTCCCCCACTTCAAACCAAATTTCCAGAGGCTGAAAAAAACATAAATGATTAAAAAATCTGTTCCGAGCAGCAACTTTACTTCCACATATGTTTGATGTGATGTAAAAATAAACCAAGCTTGAAACTTGTTGACTACACTGCTGAGATTTGATTTAGATTAGCACAGATGTGCCTCTTAGCTGAGTGACTTCCCCATAAGGCTTTGCAATCTGTATGCAAAGGGATCGCTTATTTTTTTCCCTTTACCCCACAGATGATAAATGAACGAGCCTCTCTGTTGTCAGCTCCTATTTGTCAGGTGAAGGGGTTAGCAGGCCTCCTGTATGTAAAGACGGGGCACATTCGTGCCGTTGCGTGATTCGAACAAGGGTTTAACTCGTTTATTAGGTTTCGGATGACATGTTCATCTGATGAAGCAGCAAGGATTCGACGCTAAAGCAGCGGCAGTGTTTAAACACATTACCCCCTGTTTGTGTGATAACGGCTCAGACACAGTCGGCTTTACAAGCGCTGTCACATTTCTCGGCTCGTGTGTTCGCAGATATGGGAGTGGGGCTCTGCGTGTTACCGTGTTGCTGCAGATAAGGCTTCGGGGAGATGCTGTGTTCATCACTTTACAGAAGGGTGAAATAAGATGGTGTCTCGCTTTCGTCCTGCTGGCAAGAGCAGATCTCATCAGAGGAAAAAGAGGCCGTCTGGAAAAAGGATCTTAACAGAAAAAAAAAAGTGTGGTGCCAGTGTTGCTTCTTCCTTTTGTTTCACCTCTACGCCTCGTTGAGTCTTAACATCTCCAAAAATTCACCTCGTATTTTGTCTCTGTGAGTTTTTCAGCTATTTTTCTTTTTACCCTTACATGCTGTGATGATTTGAGAGCTGGAAACAACTTCTCTTTTCAGCCGAGCCTTTTCCACTAACAATACCCCACGGTCTTTAGGCCTTGTTGATAAGTCAGACAGTGCAGCTCCCTGAAGGACCCCAACAGAAGTCCTGGTGCACAGACATACAGTGCTTTCTATAATGACTGCCATCCCAGGCTGTATAGAGTTTGCATTATTATTGTTGTATTTAATTTGTTTGTTTACTGCTCCTCTTCTCTGTTTGTTTCATTGCACTCATGGATTGTCGCCTGCAGCTTCAACCATATGAAAACAGACGTGATGTTTCGCAGATGAAACCACGTCTGAGCCTCAAGAGTGAACCTGTGAAGCATTGAGTTAAAATGTGAAAGCTTTTTCTAATTCGTCTCTCACATCTTTTCACCTGCAGTAACAGTGTTCACAAAGAAACCTGTGATGAATAAAAGCACATTCAAAGGGAGAAACTCCCTGAAGGAGTGCATTAAGAGGCTGCTGGACATGATGTACTTTGCGTTTCTAAGTTCCTCTCGGTGCTTTGAAAGCTCACTTTGCTTGTTCCTGTGGATTAATTGGTGAAGGCAAGACAGGACCGCATTAAAGCATTTTCAGTGCAGCTGTGCGATTCTTCTCTAGTGCTCGACTGAAACGGTGAAGAAACGTCCGGAATCAAAAAAGGAATTGTTTGATTCAGCTTCCAATTAGTGCTGTCCTAAAATTAGTTGGAAATGACAGAAAATACAACTCGAAGCTAGGTCATGACTGAACTTTGCTTCTTTGTGTTTGCAGGTGGGAAATTATTGGGAAGATTTGCCCTTTTATTAAAAGTAATAATAATAATAATAATAATATTATTTTATCCCCAGATAAAAGGAAGAAATCCAGGATATTAGGTTTGTCAACTAAAACTAATACGAAGATCAATTTTTTGACATAGTGCTGGTTTTGCATTGATGGTAAACCTCCTACTTATGTAATGTTAAGCTTAGCTCAATGAGATTTCTGTTTATTAGACCTCTTCCTAAAGAGGATTTCTGTACCCAGTATCAGTGAAAATAAGTTTCCAATTATTTCAAGGTACCAAAAATGGCCTGTGAGGACTTTATAAGTGAGTTTAAATAGTCTCACTTTTATATATTTGCCTGTTTACAATCCACAAAATGAGATTATCAACCCCATAAACTGCTGTTCACTCAACATTTTAACATATAGAAATCTGATTCAAATTAACTACTTATTCTTCCGTACATTTTTTTTGTTCACTACTCCTCAAACAGAAGATCACCAATTTTCACTGCTTGAATTGTAAAATGTTCAGCATCTTCAGGAAAAGTGTGGGTGAATGTTTCATGTTTCTAACTCTTGTACTTTTAAAAAATATTCATCATTTTCCAAAATGATTTGGCCCATTAAAATGAATGGAGATAACCTGTCACTATGGAAACCCCACAGCTGATGATGTTGTAAAGCCACACAGCTGATGATGTCATAAGGGGTTAGGTACAGTTAGGGTTAGGGCACAGCATTTCATCCAGCATTTGCTGCCCCCCCCCCCCCCCCCCCCCCCCCACAGATCCTAGATGCTCTTTCTCGGGGCGGCTGTGGATCAGTAGTAGAGTGGTTGTCTCTCAATCGGAAGGTCGAGGGTTTGATTCCCAGCTCACATGTCGAAGTGTCCTTGAGCAAGTCACTGAACCCCAAATTGCTCCCACTGTTGGTCAGTGGTGTGTGAATGGGTTAGATAAACTGATGGTCCCTATAATAGAACTTCCTCTCATCAGTGTGTGAATGTGTTGTGGATGGGTGAATGAGACTAACAGTGTAAAGCGCTTTGAGTGGTCAGGGAGACTAGAAAAGCGCTGTATAAGTACTGGTCCATTTGTATCTGTGGTAAGGTTAGAACTTCCCAGGACCACACAAATCCATTTATGTAGATGGAAAATCCCTTCAAGACACTTCACCGGCTGTGAACTGGTTTTTGCTGAGCCAAATGTTCTGGATCACTAAAAAGAGTTCTCATCATTAGGAGCATATCTGCTGAGACTATTTTACCTCAGACGGGTCCAAACTCTGCTCCTATGTGACAAAACAGCTTAACTAAAGCATCATTTCAGTACTGCAGAACTTCAGTTACTGGGGGTAATATTGACTGTTTTTTATTTGTATTAAAGTGAGGTCCATTTTCATACGGCCCCCAGCTTTCATCTTACAGTGTATTAATAATGGCACTGAAATTAACCATGTTCTTAAGTATGCATACATTTACATTTTCTGTCAAGGTTACAAACAAAACCAAAGTATATCGAGTAAAGTCTCATTAAACTACATCTGGACTGTGCATAGGCTGCTTGTATCAAGCTAAAGCTCTGTACATTCAGCAGAAACTCAACAACTCTCACAGCTGACATCTTTAAATGAATGGATTCATCATGATGTGAAAATATGGGAGTTCAAAAAAACACATTAGAGGACACAAGACTAGATTAAAGTTTTGAAATGGTGCAGAAAAGGCAAAGAATTGTGCATTAAAATTGTTCAAGAAGAAATATTTGGGGCCAAAAATGTTGTTTGCAGTTCAGAATAGTGTGGATATGAAAAACAATCCTGATAAAATCCAGATACTGATCCTGCCATAAAAACATCCTGACATTGTTGTCCCATATCGCCCCCTAATGGAGACAATTTTCCTTGGCCAGAAGCAGAGTCTGTTGACGTTTACGCAACACGTAACACTGATCATCTGGTATCAAGAGACACCTGAAGGACAGATGAGCTTTGACTTCATAAGCTTTCTTATTTATTTATTTATTTTTAACCATAAACTGTATACAGGTCTTGTTCTGCGATAATTTCATCCTGGTACACTTTAAATTTATTCTTACGATGTCGAATCAGCAGCCTGAAGTGGAGTCCGTTCAGCAGACGTGTTGGCAGGACCTGCTCTCACCACAAACTTTAGAGTGTGTCGAACAACCGAAGATTTTAATGAACTTGCTGCTAATTTGTTTTCACCTTCATTATGTTGTTGGGTAATTTGCCTGCTGAGGCTGATGTGGTTTCTGAATTGTGCTGAATCGGCCTTGGCAGGTTGTTGTGTGGATTGAGCCAGCGGAGAACAACTTAACCTCACTGAAGCTGAGCGTGGAGGGAGCTTTATGTTGTTTCCTATACTTAATGGCAAATGTAACCTCTTTAATACCCAAGAAAAACGATCTAATAATCATTTATGTTTGCTCCTTTTATTCAGTATCTTTTTCTTCATGAACTTAAAAAACCTGCTAAAATTCGTACACATGGATGGAGATTTTTCAGGATCTGACTGCAGCCTGATTATTCTTGTTTTTTGCAACACTAATACAGAAAACCTTTTATTATACATCACACGGAACAAATGATGAAACTGAAGTGGCTGCATTCGCTATGCTGTATTGTACTATTTGACATGACTTTATTGTTTTTAATTAAAAACTCCACAATCTCAGGCAGGTGTCCTTTCCAACATAAATGATCTCAGACATTCATTCACAATTACACAAACATGTTTTGACGCATAAGAGGGATGAAAGCGTTGCAGTGAGACATCACAGGCAGCGGTGTTTGTGTGGGTGTAGCGCTGAGGGCTACAAGGAAAGATGAAAAACATACCTGCAGGACCAGGTTCACGCTCATCACACGGAAAGACTACAAACAGCAAAACAGACTTACAGACTTCATTTGTAACAACTCTGGAACACGGCCGCATCGATTCTGTTCTCCATAAAGATTCTGAACAGGTGAGAAGCAAATAAACATGAGCTGCCAGGTTCATGTAGGGACTCGAATCATAACCCTGGTGTGAGCTTTTGTGATGTATCTCTTTGGATTAGCCTCGGCGTAAGTGTCCCTGATTAAATACTTTCCTGGTATTGCTTTACATTTGGCCACACAGACCTTTTTTTTCTTTGAAAACATCATAAAGTTTGTGTGATTTAAAGTTTTAGAGAGAAAACAGGAGCATGAAAAGTGGCTGAAACACCCACAGCGGAAAAAAGAAACACTGCTGGGAGCCTGCATGTCTGACTTGGCTCGCTAGCTCAGTGTAGAAGCAAGGGAAGCACACGTTTAGTCAATTACAGGATTAGATATTGTCTACCTGGCTATAAGGAACCAGAATTACTTGTAGGGTAAAGGAAATTAAAAATATTTTTTCTACTGTAGGCCCAAAATGCTAGTTATATGTTGTGTAATAGCTTCAGAGCAGAGATATAATGCTCTACATCATATTGGCGGATATTAAAAAAGACTCACTAGCCAGCTTAGCCGTTGATAAATGAAACACTTTACCATCTATTTTGCGGGACGCGAGTGCGGTTTCTATGGGAACGCATCGTCACAAACCTCGGTGTAAACAGACACCTCTCCTTCTGGGTGGGGCATGATGTGTCGGTCTCAACTTGTCAGAGGAGAGTGGCCCTCTCCTCCCTCTCTTGACATAAACTGCCTGAAGCTGTCTTTGCTTCACCAAAGAACGCTCAGTGCGCTCTGTGGTTCTCCATGAACACACAGGAAGCTCAGCTGCTGGGGGAGATTCTGCAATTGGACCAGTGATTGCGGATTTGGCCTCTGAATGGTAGCAGTGGTACGAACCATATGGGGCACGAGGGCTCTGTTCACTACAACCTGCTATGCAACAAACAGGGGCATGACTAGAATTTTTATCTTGGGGGGGTTCAGGTAGGAGCACAGACTGTAGAAAGGTGGCACACTAAAGTTAAACATTTTTTTGAATGTTGCACATAGATCGTTACAGTCTCACATAATCTCTTTTGCACAGAAAAAAAAAATGGCAAGTGGAAATTCTTATTGGCTGGCAACTAGTGGTAGAAAAAGTTGATTTAGAGCCCTGCTCTACATGTATGTAAACACAGGTGTCATCTTTCAGCAGAATGAGGTTCAGCTGTGTTTTTATCCAGGAAATGAAGGTATAGTTGTGTTCAGTCGGTCTTCACTTACTGGCATATTACCACTTGAGGTTGTAGGTCGTTTTCAGCCTGCATGATTGGTTTAAAGGCTGGTGGTGCTAGCTCTGCTAGCAGTATGGATGCCCCAAAGCTGCTCAGTCTTGACTCTTTTTTTATTAGAAGTATTTTCTTATGTTTACAAGTTGGTTAGTTGGAATTTAAGTCTCTGAACTTCCCAAATAAAAGCTTTGCTGTAACTAAGAAAACTGCAAAGGAGACAAAGCATCTCTCTTTTTTTGCTTAGCCAATTTCTTATGAAATAGTACCTTCAGAACTTTTTTCTTCAGAGGTGGAGTCTTTATAGCCTCTATTCATTTAATTTAAAATGATGTTCACTATCTTTATGAGAATGTGGTTGAAATTATTCTTTTTTTATATATATTTCAGGCTGCACAATTCATACAATGTACAAAGTATGGATTTGTAATGATTTTCAGATATTCACTTAATCATTTGATAATGAAAAAATAAATATGTGATGTGACAATTATCTCAGTTTTTCAAAGTATCTTTTTAAAGTGTTCTCACCTGCCCCTGGTTTAAATCTGATTTCACGACCAGTTGTATTTTTTAGAGCATCTGAAAGCAGTTTGCCTTTTGCTATTAAACAACAACAACAAAAAGTCCCATTATATCAAATTAACATAAGGAAGCATCCGTACCAGTTCCAGGTTAACAGGCAGAGCACTGAGATTCAGAACTGGAGCAAAATAAAAAAAAAAAAGTAAAAATGACTATGTAATAGTATTTTTGCTTGAAATGCCCTTCACAAACCCATAGCAGATGTGTTTTTTATGAAGCCAGAAAAGGTAAACAAGTGAGCCCTGCATGAGTAAGTACTTCAGGTATACTGACCCAGACGAGAACGTCTGGTCATGTCACTGTGTGACATCATCCATATTTTCTCTAAAGGCCAAAACTTCCTGTTGCCATGTTGCTGTTTGTGACCCTGCCTTCTGACTGCGTCAATGCACAGACACACATGAGGGATGATCTAGAGGTGATATCTACCTGGAAAAACAGTGCTGCACAACCCTGGACACCCTGGACACCCTTTAACACCCTCACATGTTGTAACCTCAAAAGTCCAAATCCTGTGTTTTTTATTCATATATTTATTTGAAATGCAATCAGTGTTCCTGTTCCATCAGTTGAGGGTTTAGTTTTAGTGCACCCTGAAAAAAAGCGGGGGTTTGTTGACTCTGTCTGTTGAGATTTAACCAACCAATATGATTATTTGTGCTCCCAATGCAGCTGTGTTTGTACAACCAAAACTCCAATCTGTGTGGGAGATATTGTGCGTGACGAGGGAATGAAAAACAAATGAATCATGGGAGGAAGTCTGATTTATTGTCATATATCTTTGTATTTTAAATATTTAGTCAGAAATGAAAGGAAACAATGAAAAGAGCAGAGATTAAACAAGCAGGGATTGTTGGTCGTATCACAGCGTGAGAATGGAGATTAATGGGACCAGACATGTCGTCTAAAACGTCTTCTCCTGCTATGATAATTAACAAACTCTGCTTGAGTAAATAATTCATAATCCATCATCCATGATTCTTGCAAGCTGGCTATTTCAGTTTACTCAGCCGACATCGCAGATTTCTCCCTCGCTCCTTCAGACGGGACATCTTCTGCTCCAGCTGTATGGATTTCAGGGTCACGATGATGGAAAATAAAGAGCGCTGATCCCTCCCACAGTGCATCACTCTATGTAACCTTGACAGTGACTGCTGGTGGACAGGGGTGCTGGGGGTGTTGCAGGTACTTCTTGTGGAGAAGGTTTCCATTTATCTTTTGGTGCAGTGCTGAGTGCAGGATTTATTGGGCTTTGGGTGTCATCCCGTGACAAGGTGCACATTCTTTCCGTGCATTATGGTCCAGAATGATAGTAGTTGTGAGCTCCTTGTAAATAACCCTCGAGGTTATGTCTTTTATTGAGTTATACATTCTGTTAAATTTATGGCAGAAGCCCTATGGAGGAGCGTATAAAGGAAAATACGAGGAGAATTCCCACTGAAGCATGAACTGAGGTGGAGGAAATACATTTGGCCTGCTGCAGAAGGTGATAATAAGAGAGTGATGCTCCGGCAAGTGTGAGGCAGCATCAACATATCACAAAGTCTGGCTGGTATCAAGGCTGGCATAGCTTTATACTTCTGTCACATGTTAATGACTGAATTTGTTCTTAATTTTTGGGAAGATTAGCAGAACATAAACCTTATCTACAGTTGGACCAACCCTTTGACTAATTGCTAACCCATTTGTAATGAATTGTATTAGTTCCTTCAGCTTGTGTCTCTTACCAACAGCTTTGCAATTCATGCAGAAAATAAACAAGAATATGCAGGTAAAGGGCTTGTAAAATGTTGAGGCAGACAACCTGGGTGGAAAGAAACCCAGGGGTCAAAGAAATGGGATGGGTTTTCAATCTCTTGATACTGTGCAGTGCAGGATCATTTTAACAATAGTATTTCATGCCAAAGGGGATCCTCCCGAAGAAACTCGAAGCATCTAATACTCAAGTCAAGAGAATGTAAATGTTATCACATAATTGAGAAAAAAAATTAAATTGGTGGAAATTATTGATAAACTCTTGAGGCAAGACTGTCTTTGGTAAAGTATCATATAACATTTTATTAACTCAAAAAGCACCTGAGGGTCAGAGTCCATCAACTTGTAGGAAACCTAATGGGCACTATAGGACTCAGAGGGCACTTTCTGACTTTATTTCCTCTGGAAGAGCCTCCAGAGGGCTTCTGTCTCTGTTTCCAGAGGAAGGTTAATCAGAGGTTAAGTTTTTTCTCTTTCCATCCATTGATGGGACGACCAGAGGAGAGTTTTGTACCATAATTCCACTGGAAGGGCATCCAGAGTGCATTTCACTCACTGGTAGAGCATTCTGGGGACATGCTCACTTATAATGCTCTCGTGGGCTCATCCAGAGCCCACTGTCTTTTACTTTTTTTTTTTTTTTTTTTTTACCAGAGGAAGGGCATCCAGAGGAAACTTTTTTTTTCTTTGGTAGGGTGTATAGAAGGCACTATGTCACTTTTGGTCCATGGAAATGTTTGGACTCCAAAGGGCACTTCCATACTTTGACTCCACTGGAAAGGCATCCAGTATGTAGCTCTGTTTGTTCCCCTGTACCTGGGGATAGTATAATTTAGAAATGTAATCAAGAAAACAAACTCCATTGACTGTTCATTCATCGACAGATGTTAACGTTCAGAAAAGTTGATCTTCTCACTCGTTTTAAAATTAATGACACACATCCTCACCTCAGCACAGATGTCCACTGTCAGGGTTATTAGATTCTTTACTCAAGTATTCTAAAAAAAACGATCATGTCAAAAGAAAACAGATTCACAGAAATCCCCTGCACGTCTGCTTTTAATATGAGTTCAATTCTGTCACTCATCCAGACGTAAGATGACGTAACGGTTGTGCCAAGCTGAACTGAAATTCAACTGTAAATCTGAATCTGAATTTTTTTTGAATGAATTGAATTTTGAATTTTTTTATTTAAGGAATATAAGGAATATAGAGAGGTGAATTTTCAAGTAGGTTAAAGTCTATTTAAAAAAAAATAATTTCAAAACGTTAAATTGGATTTTAGATCATGCTTTTCAAATTCAGTTCTGTGATTCAAATTCAGATTCTAGCGGCATAAATCTCAGCCCATATAACGGGGCATCCAGAGGCAAACTCTTGAGTTTCATTCTCTGGTTAGGCTTCTAGAGGGAGGAAGGAAGGAAGGAAGGAAGGAAGGAAGGAAGGAAGGAAGGAAGGAAGGAAGGAAGGAAGGAAGGAATAATAATTTTTTAAAAAATGAAAAAAAAAAAAAACAAACTTTGCAACCAACCACTGTTATATTTAGTATGGTATACACACATGGCCACCAGGGGATGATTATATCCTACCCCTAGTTGCCCCACCACCATAAATTTTGCACATGAATCTCATTTCTTTGCATCAGTGATCATCACACCAATAACATCTGACCCAGCATGGCCTCTGCAAGAAAGTGGAAATCCCACAATCCTTTGTTTGATAATTAACCAACACAACAAAAAGCGAGGTGGATAGATTTCCTGTTGCCTTTAAACAAAACAACATACTCGACAAACAATGAGACCTGCAGCCACTCGGTACAAAGCACTGATGAGATCTGTTAAACGAGTCCTTTTGTAGTGAATAAACGGCTCATTAGGCAGAGGTCTCGTTGATTCGTCAGCTGAGCGCTCCAGTGTCGACCCGCCGCCTTCGTTTCCCGCTGCTCCTCTTCCCTCCTCTCGGCTCACTAATCCACTGATGCTGGAAAATACAGCAAACATTTTCTCAGATGGTTTACAAAGGCAGCCTTTGTTGCTCAGCCAAGAAAATTTTGGACTGCATCACAAATGCATTTTAAGCGCGGCGAGTGGATGTATGACATGCTTGTATAGGCTGAGAAGTGCTGACTCAGGCCTGTGCATTCCTGATGTCAAGGAAATTCTTGGTTTGTTGAGAAACTAACAAAGACAGATCTGAAATGAAAATTGATCCCTTTAAGCCCCGGATCAGCTCTGCCAGTGAAGCAAACACCCATCCAGTTTTGTTCTGGGATAGATTGAAAAATGAGACACTTACTCTGAGAAAATAAGTCTGTGCCCAACATTAATTTATCGGCAACCTTTCCTCTTTTATAATTAATGAGGCAGAGGATGTTCTCAATGTCCTGCTAATGCTACCTCTAATTAGTTTCAAACACTACTCCGGCTAATGAAAATAAACAGCCAGGTTTCCACATTTAGTAAGAGTAATCAGAGAGTGAGGGGATTATTTTTATTTCAAAACCAAGAACATTTAAATAGCAGCTCAGACTCCAACGAATTAATCTTTAATACAAAGGCTTTGAACAGCATTAGATGATTAAATCTGGTATATTCAGCTGTGATTGGAGGAAGTGATTTAAGGCTGTGAGGCCAAACTCTGACTCTCAGTTGGCTGTGATCTTTTGTTAAGGTGAAACTGCTCATATCAGGGTTTGTTTGCTTAATTGTTTGTTAAAATATGTAAATGTTAGAAATTTACCGTAGCCAGTTGTCTAAATTTTTCTATGTGCATGTCCAAGTCCCATTCTGTCTGTTTTGTAGTATTATGTATCATAAAGAAAGTGGTTATATGTTTTGCGATGTTAAACGTTGTGTGTTTTTGCAGTGCACTCACAACCTCAATTGGACAACTAACGGGAGGCATAATCAGCCAAACTAAAGTGAGTTTAAGAGCTGGGCACAGGTCAGCTAATCCAGTAATTGTTTATTATTGGCATTATTTTATAAATTTACTTAAAAATATTCATCAGTAATTGAAAAATAAAAATAAATAAATAAATACATAAAACAAAACAAACAACAACAACAAAACAAACAATAATAGTCTTAACAATACAAAAAAATACTACTTAAAAAACAATAATAGGACTAACTTCATTAGTTTCAGTTTTCTTTGCCACGATATGAACTTTACCGAACTATATGACAGAACTTTTTTTTAAATATGCATACCAAATTTCATCCACATAGATGAAACATACATCAGTATTAGGGCCATTAAAAAATAAAAATAAAAATATGACCCACATTGTGTCACTTCTTCAACATCCTGGTTATGTAATTTAGTGGAAAAAAATGGCTTTAAATGAGCTTAAAATGAAATTAATGGAAAAGTTTTTATATGATGAATTTATGATTGATGGTAAAGTACTAGATCCAGTTGGAAATAATGAGTGAATGAGGAGAAGTGTGGCAGGCATGATGTATAGCAGCTTCATCTGTTGTGCAACAGGTGAGCGGCATTAAGGTGCTCTGACTTTTTCATGCTAATTTTTAGCTTTATAATCACAAAATTTGTGCCTTTTCCCCACAAACTTACAACTTTATAATGTCACAAATTTATTGCAAAGTTACAAAAAATTAATTCTGAAAAAATATGCAACTTTACACCGTAGGTTTTCAACTTTTAATCTGATGACTTTGTCTCATTAGGTCCTGAAAATGTGTGATTTTTTTTGCACAGATCTGCAAATCTTTCACCTCACAAATTTTAACCCCCCCTCCCCCCTCCCTAAATTTACGATTTTAACATCCCACAAATTTGCAACTTTATAATCTTAAAAATTTGTTCATTTTCTCCTGAAATGTGTGCCACCCACTCCCCAAATATGCAACATAATTCCACAAATTTGTGACTTTTTTCCCCCCTCAAAAATTTATGCTTTTTGTTTTACAAAAACATGCAATTTTTAGTAATATTTTTCTCTCCATGCTCCAAATTCACAGGCCAACAAGTCTTTTTTTTCTCCAAATAATGACTTTTTCAATCAAACAAATTTGCCATATTTCTTTTCCTTTTTTAATTTGCCACCCTACCCTCAGAATTTGAATTTGAACGACTTTAAATCTCACAAATTTGTGATTTTAAATGAGAATACTGTTCTGTTGACCTCGCTTTGATTTTCATTTTTCACTGCAATGGCCTTGTTGAGTCCTGTTAAAAAAATGATTTTTTTATTTTTATTTTTTTTTTAATCTCTAAAGGGAACTACTTGTCCAAACCTGAATGCTGAAAATCCACATTTTCTAAATCTTCTGATAAAAGTTTGGGGACATTCAAAAGCTGCTGTGTGTGCCTGTTACTTTCCTTCAAAACATCGATTGTAGAGATATAAAAAGGGGACTTTCCATCACTCAGTGTTCGGCCTGTCATATACAAACATTTCTAAGTTATAGGGTTTGAAACACAGGAATGGAAAAGAAAAAGCATGACATAAAAATACAAGCACAAATAAGGAATGACATATTTATACTGGGATGTTTTTCAGAGTGTAAATGATTCAAAGATGTGGAGTTCATTGAGTCGTTTATACTCTGAACAACATTAGAGAGGATAAAACCGTCTTTTGGTGAAATGTTTACTGATACTTCAAACAAGCAGCCAACCAGGCAACCAAACAAACAAGCTGAATTTCTGATTTCTTCCTGCTGCTTCAGTACTCTGCTCTGATCCACATGGAAACACAATCAAAGTGTGAGAGGGGGGAGAGATAAGTCCCGGCTTTTATCAGCTGACATTTCCTCTGCTGACCTCAAAACACACTCTGCAGCCACACATGAAAGCGCGTGTGCAGATTCGAGGGGGAAACTTGGACATTGATGCAAATCAGATCCGCATTGACCCGGCACCCTGAAGGCTTGGGCTGAGCCGCCGGGGCTGCGATCGATACGACCGCACCAAGATCGGCTCTGGTGCCACGAGTCTGTGTTACTGTGCGAGCTCACTGATTTATTCCCACAGAAACATCCTCATTCCTTGTAGCTTTAATTACACTCAGAGGTGTCCAGCAGCAGGGAGGAGAGCCACAGCCGGAGATCAAGTGGGATAAAGTGCAGCCTCTTGAACCAGACTCTGAAGTTTGAGTCATTGAGGTTGGTTTGACAATGTCACGCCACAGATAAAGTCTGCCATAAGCGCTTGTAAAGCCGTCTCCGGTGAGTATCGAATGACGTTCCACTTTTAATACCCCCTCTGCTTTCGAAATAACAAGAGTCAGATGATCGGCCACGTACTCACCAGCTATATTTCATCTTGTAAAACAGCAGCAGGGATCGCATCCAACTCGGGAACTCCTCAGTGTTAGTTTCAATGTCCGTGTTTGTCATCACTTTCTGTTTGCATCTCCCAAAGGTTACAAACAGCACACCACGCTGCAGAAACCACAGTTTACTCTCCCTGTTCTCGTAAAAACAGATGTTTAGATACCCGTCATGTCTTCCACATGTTGCTGTCCCGATTTAGTGCTGACGGTGGCGGCTTCGAAAGAGCACGACATGAAAGAAGAGGTCGACAGGAACACATGAGTCTCCAATTAGAAGCTGTTAAATCTGGGAACCTTACGTGTAGAGTTTGGCAGAAGTGGAGCCTCAACCGCACTCCTCTGTGAGTGCAGAGGTGGTTAAGTGCTGGTGTAGTTCTGGAAGTGACGGGGCTGGAAATCGAAGTAAAGGCGAACAAATTTAATTTTGGATGCCTGTTGTTTTAGATCACATCATCACCATCCACCGCCCTTGTTTTTATAGAAATACCAGAACTGTTGTTTTGACTCCTCTCCTTCTACACAGTGACTTCATCGCCAAAGGCCTGCTCCGAGTCTTCATTACAGCATTTCATGTTCATATAATACCCAAACACAAAGACGACGGAGTAAAACAGTCCAAGATTAGATCAAAACACCAGAGCTGACATTCAGATCCCGGCTCTGTTGACTTCAGAAAGCGCTTCCCTTTTAATAATCTGTAGACTTCAATGCCTCTTTTGTCTAAGCACTTTCCTTAATCTCATCTCCCCTCCCCGTCAGATCTCCTTTCAGCGCTGGTAAACATTCATCTGAGGCAAACTCGTCTTTTAGTCGAGTGATGAGCTTTTGACACCAATTTATGTTTGTTAGACTGCAGCAATCCCCCCACCCCCCCCCTCCCGAGATCAATACTTCAGCTTGTCTTTTTTTTCTGGCTGCTCGGCTTTACAGGCTGTAAAGACAGATAAAGTGGAAAAGAAAGAAGGAGAGGGAGATTGAAAAAGAGAGAGAGGGAAATAAAGGTGGCGAGAACCACAACAGCCAACCTGCTGAGTAAATCTGGAATTGGTTTTATTGCCGGAGCATGACTTCCCTGATGTTTTCTGCTCGGCCACTGTGATGTGTTCAGATCAAGGTTATTGGGCTTTGTGCGCTATTGTAATTCAACAGAATCAACTTTACTGACAAACTGGCGTGAGGAAAAATGAAGTTCAAACTCATCACTGCACATTCAAATATCTGTCCTCCCCATGAGTGCGTGTACTTTTTTAGTTTTACCACCAACGGCTGAACAAATCTCTGTACTTTCTACTCATCACCTCCCCTAACAAGCTCAGTGCTTCGGCTGTTTGTCATATGAGGAGAATTATTAATTCATTTTAATTCGCAACAGATGGCAAAGCCTTCCCAACATCAACACCGAATTACATGGAAACTTGTCATGACATGAGGCGGTTGAGGTCGAGTGGTTTTCAGATCAACAACAAATGTGAAAGACAAACTCCAAAGCCACGGATCGCAACCTTCTTGACCCAATTTCAGCTCTCTTACTACCCCGAGTCGGGTTCGAGCCTCAACTTTGTCCCATTATTATGACTCCATTCGTTATGCCAGACTTCATTAATATCCGCTCTCTAAAAGTTGAGCCCGTCGTCTTTTATGGAGTCAGATCAGTCTCAAAATTCTCAAATGCACAAATGCATACAGAAGGATTCACAAACGAATTTCTGATTCACACACAAATGTTCATTGTTTTATTTATATTTAATAGAAATTCACAAATACACGGCGCATTTACAAGCTGCTTTTCATTTGTCAACCTTGTTGCATTTGTGTGTAGATTACTGAGACTCCCTTGACCCGCTTAGATTCACAAATGCATTTTTTTTCAACAGGAAATGTCTGTAGCCAATCAGATGTCTCTCAACCCAGTTCAGCCAATCACAGTTCAATCAAGGAGAGACTTAAACACCAGTTCAAATTCGTGAAAAGATTTAATGCAACAATTTTTAACATGACAGATTTGGTGGTCAGACCCCATCAAGCATTAAATAATAAGAGGGGGTACAGTGACATGAAAATATGAATATCCCCCGATGGAGTCTAGACACTGGTGGTGGTAGATGGTCTTGAATAGGCTGAATCTGGATGACTTGAAGAGGACTGGAAGCTGAAGAACTGCGACTGAAGCAGTGAAGACTGGAGGTGCCTGGGGAGGAGGAGGGTTGTGACGTGAGCCTGAAAGACAGCTGACAAGCAGAAGAGACGGTATTTAAATTTTGACAGCTAATGTGATGATTGGTTTGCAAGTGATGCCAAGAAGATGTGATTGGATAGATAGAAAAGTGACACGCCCCTTAATCAGCTGATGAGAGAGAAGCGGGAAAGAGTGAGAGAAGGAACCAAAAGAGTGAGAGCAATAAAACAACTTAAGACTCTTCCGAGTCTGATTGAACTTACGCTTAGCTTCATTAGCGTAGATTCGAGAGTGTGTTTTAATGCGATCGCTTTAGCGTCCAACTGCACGTACAGAAGTACTAACAACAGCATGGATATCACGGGGAAACCACAACTAAAACTGGATCATAAGCTGTTTTTAACACATTTCAAAGTGTTCTGTTGCAGATTTTTCAATAACTTCATATGAATGCCGTATAAAAACAACAGCATTCAAAAAAATTTTTTTAAACAAAAACTTTGACAGCTAGCTGTCCTGGCTTGTCTTCTGTCATGACTTGGTGATGAAGGTGGAACCAGCATTGCCAACTTTGTCGCTGTATTTAGCAACTTTTCAGATTCCTCGGCCAACTCTTTGACTTGCGAAAAATTTAGTGACTTTTCTGGTTTTATTGAAGACTTTCAGAGACTCTGATGTAAACAGGTGTCAGGATCTCCCGCTGCTTATTTTGAGGCACTCTTAGACAGCCCAGTTCTCACGCAGCAGTCCCCCCAGGCTGCAATCACAGCATGAAATGCTCTACCCTTCACGTCTAGACGCAGATTGCAAATGAATTTTGCATGTATGAAGCCACCGCCCCCAGCGGCCCTTACTGGGAGGAACAGATCAGGGTAAAGAATGTCACAAGCTGCTCTTCCTTCCCATTTTCCTCTTGGCTCTGGGTGAAGTTTTGTTTATGTTCCCAGCCATGCTCGTGAGCTGTAACATCTGGTTGATGACACTTCCCATTCTGCTTCTCCCATTGGCTATTAAGGATATTCAGTCAGAGCCAATCAGACCAGAGGGCTGCTTCTGACTTCAACTCACTGAGTAAATTTTACATCATTTACTTCTCCACCTTCTCTTAAATAAATCTGTCCTTTTCACACAAAATATCTAAACCTCTGCCTGATTGAAAGGTATGTTTACTGAGCCACTCACTAATGGATATTTCAGAAGTCAAACGTCTACTTAATTTCTTCTTCTCAGTGTTTCTGGTTAAAAGATCCTCCGTAGCATCACTTACGCTTTAGGGATTCGACAGCTCTCCTTTGAAAGTGAGACTAATCTAATTTTTAAAAAGAGATTAGCAGCGTGTCAAGGCAGGGCAACCCACAGAGTTTATGTGAGGAGTCTCCGAACACATCAGGCCTTCAAATGAAGAATTCACGTACAAAACATTCAGTATAATTAAAGCCTCAAACAACCTGATAACTGCATTCAGATTAAATGAAGGCGAGAGGAGCCGCTGTTCATCCTGCTTCGTTTATGTATTCAGAGCACCCTCTGCACTCTCTGTTTAACCTCTGCTTCAAGGCTGCGGACACTCTTTTATCCTTTCTTCTATAATGGAGCGACTCAATGAACAAATGAAATGTGCGGAAAATGAGATTTCATTACAGAGTTTAAAGCAGGGGGCCTTCGTGGGTCTACGGGGTCTGAAGCTGGATGCTGTTAGTGACAAAAACTATACCGACAGCCATTTCTAAGAAAACTAAAAACGTATGTGATGAAGATGACCAGAGAAGCAAAGAGAAAAGGCAGAGAGACTCTGACTACTTCCATAAAAACACATTATGGTTTTGAAAAGCATGACTTCTGCTGTGACTCTTGTGGAGGTGTGCGTTTGTTTTGGAGAGCAGATCTTCTATTAAGCACTACTTTTCGTTTTTTGATCAACTTTACCCAGGATGCAAAGTGATGAGGTAATGTATTGTTTGTAGATGCATAGTGCCAATCAAAGTTTGTGAACTCAGTTTTTAGTTCAGTGTCTTGAAGTTGAGCAGACTATCTGTTTAGAGTCTTTCACAGCTCCGTTAGTGAATCCTGGTTATGTCCTGCCAGAGCTCATCTACCAACTCCAACCTCGCCAAGCAGAGCTAACATAACCTCACTCTTCATTTTATTGACAGAAAGTGGTAAAACTGAAAACTGTCAATTGGTGTAACCAAAAATAAATAAATAAATCTGATATTTTGGGGAAAATAATACTACAAATCGGATTTTATCAGTCTACTACACTGTAAAACACTACACTACACTGATTTTAAACCAACTGACCCAAAAATAGAAATCATTTATGTTGACGGCTGTTTACTTACTGACTCACTCAGTACACTAAAAACCCATATTATCAAGTTTAGAGATAAAATATTTAAAATATACTTTGAGATGATATTTAACAAAAAAAAAAACTTATTTCATCAGTACACTGTTATAACTTCCAGGAAGGCGAAAAAGGCGAGAAAGGTAGAAATGTCATCTAAAAAACTATGACACTGACAGAAATGTAAACTACACATTCAAACAAACATCTAACGTGTTGTTTGAACAAGTTTAAAGCATATTTTTGATACCAGCTCTTATTCGTCACTGTCCTTTGATCAGATGCCTGCAGTGTAACTGCTGCATGTGGATTGGAATGAACATTATCACAAACAGCTCAAGTCGTGTTTCAGTCCGTGCCTTATCACTCTCCTGTTTAGCTTTTTCCTGGTCGGACATCATTTTTCTTTTTGACAGCCCAGCTCCAGTGTCCACCATTACTGCAAAATAAACCCAAGGAACCCTTTTCTTCTGAAAAAGCACGGATCTTGCTTTACTTCAGGTTGTGCCATCCAGCGTAGTGTCATCAAAGGGACTTTTGGTCTTTGTGCCGTATATGGATTCATGATCCCCTGGAAAAAAAAGTTGACTCGACAACAAAATACTGAGAGAAAAATAATTACAGTGCTGCCAATCTCATTTTAAATTGTGGATTATGAACAAGCAAGTATATAAATACAATGATACAATTTAATGTAATTTATAAAATCTGCACAGGGTCGTCAAAATTATTCTTTTCAGGATAAGACAAAAAAACTCTCCACATCCAGACAAATTAACTCCAAAGTTGTGCATCTTTTAAATTCATCTCAAACGGGATGAGTCGTGTAGATAAAATATAATGAGTGGATTTTGTGTCTCTCAATTTCAGTCTGTCTCCACTTTAGAGACATGATGTCCCAGACTGGGCTTAAATCAGCGCAATATGGAAAAAAAAATCTCTTGGCAGCAAATTTTGTTTGTTTCCTGTACTTCTCTGAAGCTAGCAAAGAAATTGTTTTCTGAGTCTGAAAGCAGGAGCTTCTGAAAATGTCCCCTGCTGTAAAGTGACAGACTGTACTCACTTTAATAAAAAACACGTCTGCCCTGGTGTTTGGTGTCACAGTCCTCGGTGTAGGTCCCCAGATTGTGAGACGTTCCTGATTACTGCGGTTTCTTTTGTTTGTAATTATTGTTTGTTTGGACCAGTTTCCAAATTACAAGATGGAAAAAAGGAAGACGGTATAGGGTGCATTAAACAAGGGCTGTAGAAGTGGTTGAATCCCTGGTGTTGAAGTCCGACACGGGTCTACGATGACGCAGAAACGTTTCCAGGAAACTCTTTGAGCTTTGATAGTCCAGTATTGATATTCTGCGGCAGCTCCTTGAATTTCTTTGCCTGTAGGTGAAATATGTCAGAGTGTATGACGGGCAGCTCTGAGGGGCCTCGGTGAAGGCTGTTTGATGGAGTGATGTACCGTGACTGCGACCATGCAGACATGTGGAGCCCTAACTAATCCATGGAGCTGAAGAAGACTCTCCAAAATGCTGATCTGGAAGTCAGACTGGGATTCTGGAGACAGTCACCCAAATCAACCCTCAAACATCTATCACTCTGTCAAGATTTATCAAAGCTGGTAAGTGTTGTAGCAAAGTCTCCAAACCTCAAGTCTGAGTTTTGTCTGAGTCAACATAAAAGAATTCAAGTTGAGGTGAGAGAAGTTACAGCGCTGTGTGAAGTTTACAAATGAACACACTCACTGATTCTGCTGCGGTAAGATCACTGGGATCAGGTGTCGACTAAAAACCCTTAGAACAAACCCTACCATCTGGACATGGTCAGCAACAAAAATCAAGTAGGCCAAGAAAATCCCCCAAACACCATTACAGGATGGATCCGTGCTTTCATGTTGTTTACCCAGAATCCTGAGCTGACCATCTGAATGTGGAGTCAACAAGTTTGAGGTTTTACAGCCCAACATGAATGAAGAGAGGCTCATCGATGGAGTGGGAAGCGCGAGAAATAAAGCCAATCATTGGAAGTGGCCATTTTGGATATGAAACGGACTTTGAGCTTCCTTTCTAACAGCTATCCCCCTGTTTCTTCAGAAGCCTATGGCTGTTGACTTCCGCCTGCAGTTATCGACTTGTGGTTGCCGCCGCCGGCAAGCTAGCTCAAAACAACTCATGTGAAATCATTAATGCTTGACAGGGCTCAGTGTAAACTTTTTTAAACATCCACACAATGATTCCACCTCCGATTTTTGTTCATATTGTCGCTTTCTTACTTTTAAAAGGCAGTTATTAGAGTGAGTATCACAGCTAGGCTAACATTAGCTTTGTGGTCTCCATGGCGACGTAAACAAAACGTTCAACCGGAAGCGCAAAACCGGCATTTGGTTGAACTATGAACTATGGGTGGTTAGGAAAAAGGTGGATAGGGCGCCCGTCAGTCACATGAGCTGAGCTGAGCCTCTGATTGGACAAACCTGTAATCCTAATATCTAATAAACTGCTGAGTTAGACAGAAATTCACTCACTGTACAGTGTGTGCTGATAGCAAAATTAGCATTGTGGACCCAAGCTGTTTTTTGAACCAGGCTGTAAATATGCTTTTTAATGCTGTAAAGGTTCGTTTTTTATTTTGGTTTTTCTGCAGCCAGCCTCTAGTGGATTCTCCATGAACAGCAACTTTTAGCTCTTCAACGTCAGTTTCATTTTTCTCTACCAGATGTTTCCTCTCGCTGGGAACTCCTCAGTCTGTGAATCCAGCTGTCTGTCTGCAAACTGTAGACGAATCTGGTGTATTTGTGGCGTTATCTTTCTACCATCTCGTACCACTCTGACCTCTGGCATCAATGAGGCATTTTGACCCTGAGAGCTGCTGCTCACTGGATATTTCCTCTTTTTTGGACCATTCTCTTCTCTATCTGTCTGACCTCTTGTTCCTTAAACACTTTCCAGTTTGTCTTTACTTGTTTTTGTAAGTGACTCGGTGTAATTGCAAATCAAGGCTGCTCTGTAATGATCTCCTCAGTATAAATAAAGGTTGACTGATCAGTTAATTTAGTTCAGAGGGAACAGTAAGAAGCATTCTAACTCTGTCAGACAAAGCGTTCAGCTCTCACATTCCTTTAAACTGCTTTTCAATCATTGTTCTGCGGTCTCTTGTTCCTGCTCCCCGCTAACAATCGCTGTGCCCATGCTGAGTGCCGTAACTTCTGCATGCCGTACGCTATCTGTTTCCAATTACCTCATTGGGTAAGAATGGGGGGGGGGGGGTTGTGCTGTTGGATGTTGAGAAGTGCTGCAAGGAAGCTTTGATCCTCTCTGCTGAGAAACTCTGAGATATAAAAAAAAAAGGAGAGAGAAAAAAAAAGCAGGATGAGAGACGGATCAACAGTTTGGCGAGCGGTCGTGCGTTGCAGAGTGTGCAGTCGCAGCATTTTCAGGCTGATTACCTGAGACCCCATTTTTATTCCATTTCAATCTCACAGCAACTGGAAGTGTAACTGCAGTGCTTTTACGTGTCATTTTATTCTTAAACTGCTGCAGGCTGCTATATAACCCAACCTGGAACTCAGAGGGAAGAAAAAGGCCCATAACATCAGTATATATCTCATAACACTGCTGATATCCCATGAAAAATAAAACTATTTCAAACACAGGTCTTTGGATGACTCATGGCTGTAACTGGAAACAGCTTTGAGCCTAGCTCTCATGCCAGGACCGTTTGGAAACGCTGCCACTTGTTTCAGCCGGAGCATATCGGATTTCATCTCTTCCAGTGTCTCCGTTTAGTGCGTGTTCTAGCCTACAGGTATGAGCAGTTATCTCCCTCCTGTTCGCTATGCACCAAATGATGTAAAACACATGGAGAGGAAATGGTGGGAAACCAGATTCAATCCCAGAAGGCTTAGTGGGAGGGACGCGGGCCGCAGCACCGCCGGCGCACATTTAGGTGGGTTACACACAAGCCACATTTGACATGATGCAGCTTTATGTAGCAGTGCAGTTCATAAACCCTCCATCACAGTCATCCGTCATCAGCGTTCGACTCTTCTAAAAAGAAAAAAGAAAAAAAGGAAAAGCACGTGTGGTTTGGTCGACGTGGGCCACAGTTTTCTCATCCAGTGTCGAGTTTCCACTTCTGCAGTTATGACATTTCTCCCCGTGAATGACTCATAATCGCTCCTGAATCCAAGGCACATAAAAACGCTTCAGCTTATTAGCTTAACGTTTGTTTTTCTTTTCTCTTCATGTTGTCATGACATTTCAGCATGCCGCCGTGCAGAGGTGCGACGGCATGTTACAGAGTATTACAACATCTTGCATCGCGCTGAGCCGAATGCAAGATGTGTGGTCAAGCTCACATAAGTATTCATCTTACGACCGCTGCACGGAATCAGGAACCGAACCTGGATATAAATGTGCTACTAAAAATTTGATACAGATTTTTTTTTAAAGATCTGGCCAGTTCCTCTGTTGTTCTCTGAGTAGTTTCTCCCTGCCTTGAGGGAGTGAGCTTAAAAATTAAACCAAGACTGGAAATTGCATCAGTGTGAGCTAAGTAACCCTTTAAGTCATCATCCTGAAGATTTTAGTCCTGCAAGATTTAGCTGCACTTGCTCTAGCCGCCACTTTAAATATATAATGCACCACACATTCATTCATTCAGCAGCAGCAGCAGCAGCAGCTGGAGTCAGCTGATGAAGTAGTTCAGACTACAGACAAACTGCTGTGTTTGTCATGGCCCTCGTAGTGTTCGCTCTCCTTTCCTGAAAACGGATTTATTCTGTAAATGTAAAGATTTATGGTGTGGTTTGCAGACACTTCATTTTCAATGATAAATCAGAGATACTTTTATTATGAAGCAGCCGAGAGATGGAGGTGTACCATGGTGATTAAAGTCAGTGAAGTGCTCTTCAAGTGAGGCAGAAGCAGGAAATATGAGCATCATGATTTTACAAACTCAGTTGAATTTGAGTTTTATTTTTTTTTAGAATGAATGAAAAATGTATGATACGATTTAATATCACATAATAAGGAATTTAAACTGAACTCAGAAACAGACACTTGTATTTACCGAAAGAAGAGAAACTTTATCACAACAATGTAAAAAACAAACAGGAATTAAAGCCACAAGCAGCGATTTAGCATGCAAGTCAGAGCGTTTTGTGGCCACCAGATGTGCAGAAAGATCTGCACATGCACATGTGTATATGAGTCCAGAGCAGAACTGAGGTTTTTAAACACAGAGGAGAAGACATGACTTCCTGTTGACAGTAGGGGGCGCTGTAGTTTAAGATGGGGGAAAAAAAGCCTATAGAAGCACACAGGCTGGAATACAGATTTTCACTTGGCCGAAAAAATCGTCAAATTTGGCGACCTCCCCTGGCCACACCGATTGAGCTGAGAAAAATCCTTTGATAATTTTTAGTGATCATTGTGTCTTGTATACAGCATAAATATTTGAAGTTGATCCAAAAAAATAAAAGAAAAAAAGGTGGTACTAGTTCGACCAAATGTTTACCCTAAAATTTGCAAATATTGGATGTTTAAGTCCAATTTATGAACTTCCTGTTCAGAATTCACCATGGTTATAAGACACTTTTTTGAAGGTCTTTGCATGATAATTATGCACACCAAATTTCAGGCCCGTATCTCAAAGTAGCCTGAGGGGCTGCTGTTTTAGCTCACTAGGGGGCGCTGTGGAGCACATATCAGCACACAAATACTGGATTCATGAATTTTCACATCAAGCAAGGAGGACCGTGAGTGATTTGGGTTGGAGAAGGGCTCACGGAAGAGTCTCCAAACTCTAGAAAAGCCACTAGATCTGTCGCTTGTCATGCTTTTGAAAAAGAGTTGCTAGATGAATCTGAAAAGTTGCTAAATAAAGCGAAAAGTCACAAAGTTGGCAACATTGTACTTGCCTTTTCTTACACCTCCCCTGGAACCCCCACCCCAGGGGAGGCGCGCCTCTCACTTTGAAAACCACTGATCTAGATGAAATGCATTTTTTATTTATTTTTTCTTTTAAGTTTCTGAGTTGACTCTGCAAAGAGTACTTTTTTGCCGTTTCTGCCAAAAACCCTGAAAACTACTTTTTGGAAATGTTGAAGCAGAATGTAAATACGCTGGCTGACTGTAACTAAACCGATCCAAACATAACCATCCTCAATCTCAAAGATTTCAACTTTAAAGGGTCTTCTTTTTTTTTTAGCCCTCTAACAGCGGTTTGTTTCTGGCTTTAATAAGAGAGTCTGGATTGTGAATATATCAAATAGAGACTGAACGCTCCAAACAAATTACTACAAATAATAAAAACATGGGTCACAGTCCCTTAGATCAGATCAGTCACTTCCCAGATTTGTGCATCACACTGTGTTTCTGAAACGGGGTCAGCTGGTTTTGCGCTGGCGCCACATGGCTCGACCTCCCACAGGACGCTGATTTGCTGCAGGCCAAGACAATCAGAAGTCTCCCTTTGATTTTCCCGAAGAAGAGAGAAATGAGGCTCTGTGTCTCTTTACAATCCTCCAGCTCCTCTTCTGCTCAGAGCAGAGCTTTGAAAAGAGGCGAGTCCGCCTGTTGATCAGATAGCCCTATAACTAATGAAAAGCGTCATGGAAGTGACAGCAAGATTAATGAAGTATCCCAGGCTGCACTCGCGTGAGGCGCGCTGGGGCTTTTCCTGCAGCGCCGCCAATGCTGCTTAACCGCTATTTATGGTGACAAATAATGCCCCATTCTGCCACGGACACCTGCGAGTCAAGGTTAAAAAACATATTTGCCACAGCCGGTGCATGGGCGGAGGACGACAGGATGCGGGAGCGTGGGGATAAAGGAATGAAAGCAGGAGGAGAGGAGAGGAGAGGGGGGACAAAGAGGAAGGAGAGGAGAAAGGAAGAGCTGCCATTTCAGACGGAGAATGAACTTATTTACTGGAGATGGACTCTGCAGGGGGAGTCAGGAGGGGATGGTGGGGGGTGGACAGGGAGGATGAGAACTCAGGATTAATTGAAAACATCTGTGCGGAGCAAAATGGCCGCAGCAGAGGAGCCTGAAGGGGATGATAGCAGAGAGGAATCACACGCAGCACTTGAGAAGATTCTTTCTATTTGATTCTGAATTATTTATTTATTTATACTCTGGAGGACACAGCTGATGATGTCACCAAAGGACTCGCTGTCTGGCTGGATATCTTAGTGTGTGTATCTGTGTGTGTGTGTGTAGGCAGACTCAGACATCGCTTTGATCAAGAAAGCGTCTCATTCGCAGTCGATACCAGCAGGCCGGAGCTCTGGAGCGGTCAATTCCGTCTGACCTTCACCGACGGCATTACAGTGGGCCAATCAGACAGAGTGTGTGTGTGTGTGTGTGTGTGTGCATCAATGTGTGTGCACCCAGGTGGATGTTAAGCACATGCAGGAATATCATCCAGACATACACAAACAGATTTACTCACAGATGCTTGCCTGGATGCTAATGCAGACACTCGGGACTGTGTGAACTTCTGTTTTTGATTCAGTTTGCACAAATTCAACACATCGGTCCGGATACACAGATGCCAACATGCTGCTTTAAAACATGCACATGCGTAAGTCTTCCATCAGCAGAAACACCAGGAAGCATCAAGCTTTGTTTGACATTTCAATCATTGAAAAAAGGTCCCACTTTTGGCCCCCTTCGGCTTGTTTTTTTCATTATCACACTCACTATTTTAGGCTCAAACCGGGGGTGTGATGAGACGTCACTCATGTGAAATGAACTTTAAAATAACAGCCCGACACCAGCGGTTCAAATACGCTCAAACATGCAAGACTGACAGCAGGGAGACAACTGATTGTTATCCTTTTGATTTTCTTTGGAAACAAGCAGGGTTGTTTTCTGCTCAAGCTCAACTTAGTGAACACACCTCCTCAAAACCAAGAGGAGGGAAAGGCAGATGCAGACACAGCGCTCAGATTCTTTGAGTCAGAACGTGAGCAATCTGTGAGGGGTGGGGCAAAAACACATCATTTTGGGAATGTGGCTGGATGATAAAAATAGTTAACAAATTAGAACTGTGAGCAGAAGGTGTATGGATATACATGATACAGCATAGCTGCAAACAGACACACGCATTTCATTGGCTTCACGCGCTCTTACGCCACACCCCTGATTTCTCACACTGAAGTGAACGTCTGATATCGACCTGTTGAGCTTTGGCTCAGAGTGACAAACGTCACCCATGGTCTATTAGTTAATCCTTCATGGCATGATCGGGGGCGGAGTTCGGCTCTTGCGCTGTCGGAACCAGAACCAGAGACCCCTGTTGCATTGACACAACAACAAACTGGTCAACACTCCCAGTTATTCGCATTGATGCTGTAACAGACGTGATGGGTTTTTCGTGTTAAATAATGAGAATATGTTACTGTTATATATACTGTATATGTTACAAGCTTTAGTGAATGCATCACGTGTGATCGGGGGTTGTGTGTTTTCTGTGAATTTTTCAAGAGAGGTGTGGGATGCGCTCGTCCGATAGTTAAATAGAGAGCGGGTTCAAGAAACCGTTATCATCTGCAAGCATGAGCAGCACACAGAGGTAAACAAGCACAGAAAAGACGTTAATTGGCCTGGGGGGTGGGGTGGGGGTGGGGGGGGGGTGTAACATTAGCATTAGCCGGGTGTATCGAGATATTCTGCACAAACTTTAAATATTAATGCAAAGTAATAATCCAGGCCTTTTGTTTGTTACAGCTGAACCTCCTTGCAACTTGTTAAATCTTTTTTTCCCCCCTCTTTTTTGTATACTTTTTTAACTTAAACTTCTATTGCACTGAAAGGAGAAGCTCTCCAATCTCGTTGTACATTCTGTATAATGACAATAAAGGCCATTCTGAAATACACCAGATGCGTCTCCAGTCCGTCTCTGCTCCATAACGGCGCTGGATCAGATAGATTTCCATTCAAGTCAACATGTCAACTCACACTGGATCCACTCTGCTGTGGTCCAGCTGTGTGGCTGGTCCAACATGTCGCAGCTAATACGCAACCATCGTATTTTTGCCGGAGCTGTGACGCATCAGTTCAGAGTAGAGAAGATCGAGCAGGACAGGAAGTAGTGCACGGAAACTACCAAAAAAGAGAATTTCAAAATAAAACAAACTGTCAGATCCAGATCGTATTTAATGATAATGAAGCCAATCACTGAGCAGAAGCCATATTGGAATTGCTGACTACAGGGCGGGCTTTGAGCCTCCTCACTAACAGCTAAAGGGCGTCAGAACACTCATGTAAGATGTGCCTCTGATTGGACAAGCTCGTGATCTTAATATCTTCTAAACCGCTGAGTTAGACAAAAAAAAAAAAATCACCCCCTGTACAGTGGGTACTGATAGTAAAATTAGCAATTAGCAATTTCAGTCCCAAGACCAGGCTGTAAAAATGTTTTTAGTGCTGTAAAAGTCTTTCTCCCTCTCTTTGCCTTGAGCTGACACTCAATGAACTGCAACTTTTAACACTTTCACAGAGGCTTCTTTGTAATTTTTTTTTGCCCCTTGGTTTAAATTTGACTTCTGAAGAAAAAAAAAAAAAGTGACAGTTAATCAACGGCTTTGTTGTCAAGGGACGGCTGCTGTCTTCCGGATTAGCAAAGTAAGAGGAGGAACAGTGAAAGAAAACACCACAAATTCTGATAAACAAACATTTACATGTTGATTTCTGCTGCAAAAATCAGCCTTCAAGTCTGATTGGGTTCGATCAGCGTGTAGAGCCTCAAGTGGACGCTTGAGGAACTGCAGATTTTCCTTCTTACACATTGCCTTCACTTTTCAGCATCGGAGGTTGCTGCTGGTCACAAATGGAGCTGGTTAGTCCTCACATCTGAACATGAACATGAACATCCAGGTGTTTCAGCCCCTTTACTGCAGGCCTGAACTGAAGCAGTGAGACTAAAACAAATACAGAAAGAAAGAAAAGAAAAAAATCAAGCCCACAGCTTGTGTGGACCAAGCAAATCTATTGTTTACAATAATACAGAGTAAATACAACACCAGGTGGGAGGAAGTAATGACATGCTTTGATTTAGTGCTGGTTATGATCACAAATCACAAATTTGCATTGACGATTAAATTTGAATGAAAATGTAATCTGAAAAATGAAAACAAGGCCAAGCTCTTTGATTTTCCTTAAATGTATTATGTTTACGCTGATTTATTTATGTTTGTTTTTGATCATCTTGTAGCTTTGAATCGCTGCCCAAATGACAATCTTTAATTCCAGCTCATTTATTTTGATATTAATATATTTTTACTCCTTTGAGGAGGAATAAAAGTGTAAAAGTGTTTTTTTTTTCTGTTTTTCTGAAGTTTGTGAGGGCTCTGCATATGTCATTATACGTGTATGTGTGTTCGGAATGTTAGTGGCCGTGTGGGGACATGAGTTGGCCCAACATCAGATCTTCTGTTTTTCAGCCGCTGTAGTTTTTCATGTATCATTCAGTGCACGTGTGCTGTGTGTGCGGCGTAACGTCTGAAGGACCCGTTTCATATCGGTGTGTGAGTGCAGCCTGCACACACCTGTACATCTTGATAAGTCTCTTTTGCAAAGCATCTGCAGCCATGCATGTGTGGCAGATGTGTGAATCATGCCTGTGTAAGATTATCACGTGTGTTTGTATGTGTGTGCATGTGTGTGTGCATGTGTGTGTGAAGGCTGCAGATAGAAAGAAGCAGCAGCAGCAGCAGCAGCAGCCTGATAGCAGCTCCTGTTGAGTCTGATTACAACCAGCCAGAGAGGGAAAAAAATAACAACAACCAAATCTTGACAAGAAAGAGACGGAGTGACTAAGTGAGAGAAAAACAAGACAGAAGGGAGAGAAATGCTACAAAAAAACTGGTTTGGGTTTTTGTATGTGTGTGTACGAGGACACAAAAGAGTGTCGTCAACAAAAGATGAAATAAACGTGTGAGAGAAAGACCGACACAAAGGAATCAATCACTGAACCCTCATGCACTTTAGTAACTGCGTTACTGTCGGCTTTCTGCACTAATCTGATTTCTGTAACTTCGTACAAACAAGAAACCCTGTTTCCGTAATTGGGAGTGGGCGATCGGAGACCTGATTACCTCGTTATGTTTCTGCCAGAGAAAAGACTTCAGACAGGGAAAGTATCACTGTGAGAACACAGCGTCAGGATGAAATGAAAAACCTTCACACTCACAGGGAAACAAACACAAAGTAGCCTCCGAGAGCATGAATAAGTAAACTCAACAGTGAACCAGAAACACAGCGTGCTCTCTCTCACCACCGAGCCGCTGCTCTCAGCAAACATCAAGAGGAAACATCCTTCATCATTCACTCTTCTAAAGAAAAATCTATACAGGAAGTAAATAATGGATTCATCTTGCCTTGAAAAAGAGTTTAACAGTTACTGCGTCAAAATACAACTGCTTAAAAAAAAAACATACATAAAGCTGGAGGGAAAGTAAAGACACAATTACACAGAGCGACAATACATGAAGCCAGTTTCCTAAGAGGAGTAGGGAAAAATAACCAAACAACGATTACAGTCTAGCAAAGCGCAATTCTGAACTCAACCTAGCTTTGAGTTTTGATATGATAAAGAGGCGGGCTTTTTGCCTCTCAGCAGACAGCTACAGGGTGCCCACCCAGCATTATGTGTTGCTAGAGAAATGAGGTTTTCAGAACAAAACTGTGCTTTGAACCAGGCTGAAAACATGTTTCTAAAGCCTACATCTGAAATCGGCATGCATGAGGTTTCCAGTGTTTCTGCAGACAGCCTCTAGTGGACACTCGAAGAACTGCAGTTTTAAGCACTTCTGCATGGGCACTACTTCAGTGGGGGGCATTCATGCGCTCCCTGGATGCTTCTAGTTGCGGGGTTAAGAAGCTGCTCTTCTGACTTTGATGTTTTCAAGTTCTTTCAATTCGAAAATCTGGTTTGAGGCTTTTAAAGTTTGCTTAGGGTTAAATATCTTAATGCAATGAGTGAAAAGATTCTTGATTCTTGGAAAAGATTTAAAGGTTATTGTTTGCAGAACATGGTGTCAGACAGTCAGGCGCACAGACTGTATAATAAATGGACGTAGTCTCCATGACGTCACTCGTCTGTGTCTGACACAGTTTGAAGCCCATCTTTGGCGGGGGCCATATTGGAAAAGAGGCGGGTTTTGAGCCCTCACACTAACAGCTATAGGGTGCCCGCCTGTCAGTCAGCTGAGCTGTGCCTCTGATTGCGTAAACTCATTATCTTAATATCTTCTAAACTGACAATTAAGGGGAAAAAGCTTTGTGTGTTTGTGATTTTTGGTACTCCTGGAGCCAGCCTCAGGTGGACACTCAACAAACTACAGTTTGTTGATCAGGAACCGAATTCTTACCTGAGTCTGTGAGATATTTCAGCTCAGGCAGGTGCAGTCAATCATTTTCCAGCTTTGAACCTCGTTTTTCACACGTGTGCAACACCACATGAATGTAGCAGTGCAGTGTTTCTGAAATTTCTTTTATGAGTGCTCAAACCCTCTGACAGATACTGGTCACTGCAGTGGACAGCTGTTTAAAAGTCTCCTAAATGCAGTGGAATCTATGGTGGGACTGCAGATCAGCCTTGTTAGAGCCTGATTTGTTACAACAACCGAAATGTAATAAAAGATGATGAATAAATAATAAAAAAAGAGTTAGTAAATTTTATGCAAAAATTACAAAAATAATACTACACCCTGGGTTTTATCACATTTTTTTATTTAAAATTTTGGGTTATCGTTACATATCTGGCTCTAACTAGCCTGTGTCAAGATATTTTTCCTTAAGTGTTTTTATTCTTAGGGCATGAAAAGAAGTTGTTTTTTTTTTTTTAATTAAAAGTTTTTTTTTTTTCAGAAAGTGACAGACGCATGAGAGAGTTAAAATGCTTATCAACTATAAGATATACGGTTAAAATGTTTGAAAATATGTTTTAATGTTTTGCAAACCACTTAAAGCAGCATCACATTTATTTAAGGAATTACTAACAAACAACAACAACAACAACAACAAAAATAAACAAAAAACACAACACCAACAAAAACAACAAAAAACCCCAAACAAATCGAATTAAAAAAAAAAAAAAAAAATCTAATTCATTTTCACATTTAGATTCACCCCATTTTATATTGAATGCTCAGATGCATGCAATCCACTGGTTTGGACATGTCTGTAACTTTCTGGAAAAAAAAATCAAACATTTGAAAAAAAAAAAAAAAAGTAGATTTTTTTTTTTCATGCCCTGAGAAAAATAAAAACCCTTCAAGAAAAAATCTTGCCACGGGCTTTCATATTTTATGCATCAGAGGGTTAAAGACAGCTTTCTGATGGCAAAGTAAAATGCAGCGAGAGGAGTGCTCAGGTAGGAGTCGCTCAAATAAATCCAATTACTGGTGACGTCGGAACAAAATTACCGAACTACCCCTTTAATATTCTCTTAAAGTGGAGCTCAGGATTTACATTTGTTCCCTCTTCAGTGTCGTCATTGTTCCAAACTTCATGAACACCTGAGAGAGTGAACTCCTTCACTTCAGGACGTCACGACAAACACTTATGTAACATTTCCTGAGTGTTGTAATTTCTTTACATGACCTGATTTCTCCTGCATGACTTTTATTTTTTGTATGCATGTGAACATGCTGAGTGAAAGAGAGAGGAGGAGAGTCAAAGGAAGTAAGGAAAGAAAGGTGGCGAGGAAAGAGAGAGAGAAAGAGAGAGAGAGAGAGGCAAAGGAGTGAGCTGGAGATGGAAGCAGAGAAAGGGGAATAAGATCAAATAAAAGGTGGGAGAAAGCAAGGAGTGAGTGAGTGAGAGGGGCTTCGTTGACACATAAAACAAAGATGAAACACCTACAGGGAGAGTAAGAGAGAGAGGGGGGGGGGGGGTGTGAAGCAGAGGCTGTTGCTGGAGAATGTAGATAGACACCTCGGAGAGAGGAAAGAAAGAAGCGACGGGAACCAGCGTGTGGAGAGGGGAGGGAGGGAGACAGAGGGAGGGGAAGAGCTAAAGAGGAGGGGAGGGGACGAGACGGGTGAGGGAGGACCAGCTCGAGTAGAGAGAGCGAGGCAGATACGGAGGTCCACAGACAGACAGCAGGAGCAGCAGCATGCAGACTGGCCACTGACGCTGCCGTGGGATTGAACACACACATTGCACAGACACACACACACACACACACACATCCCTGAGGAGTGTATGAGACATGCCCAGGCTGCTGTCCATGGACACACACACACTGGCAGGGCACCAGAGAGGAAATACAGCAGACCCCCGAGCCTGAGGAGCGATGGAGAGCAGCATGTTCTTTGGTGAGTTTGATTTTCATCTCTCTGTTTGTGTTTCACTGAAATGCATCTCATCCTCCAGACTCTTCTTTTTTTTTTATTGCATCCACGTTTTTATTCTTATCCTGGATACCAAGAAGAAGATCCTCCTTGGTGTGAAGTTACACACCTTGGAGACCTGTTTCTGCTCTCTACATGTGCTTCATCTCTGTCAAATACAGAGAAGAAGTGCACGCTCCTCTCCTCTAAATGTAAACCAGCCTGCATGCAACTCGTCCTGGAAACTACAAAAATGAGAAAATGAGCAGAGGAAATAAAATGCAAAAAGAAAAGAAGCGTGAAGTTGCTTCAAAAATTTGCTGAATGAACCTGCACACCTGGAAGCCCCCCTGTTCCTCGTCTTCATCCTGGCTTCAGTGGACTTAAACCCCAGCTGGTTCAGCTGCTCACTGATGCTGCTTCACCTGCTGAGTCTCCGCAGGAATCCGAATCTCTGCTTGAAATTCTGCGTGGTGAAACTGAGAGAAAGCCCCCTCCATTAGTTTTTCTGGAGGAGGCTCGTAGGAAGACTTAATGCGCGAGCGGCTTCCCGTCAAGTGCTCTTCTCACGGCTGGCTTACTGTCACACAGGAGGAATAATTACACAGGGATCCTGAGTTCTGAGGGGGTGATTTGTTAAATGAAAGACCCTTTTTTTTTCCATCCCGGGGATTAAAGCGATCTGAAGTTACAGAGTGTGGCTTGTAGGATTTTCTCTTGTTATGCCATACACAGAGAAGGAGGAGGAGGAGGAGGAGGAGGGGGCGGGGATGGTGGTGAGGAAGGGGGATAAAGTGCTCGGAGCTTATAAATGAATAAGCTGTCAGGTGCAGAGACGGCTTCTGCTCTTTGAGGTGTAGCGATGGTCAGGTGTGCATCTTCTGAAAAAGTAAAGAGGAAATAAAGGTGAGGTTAGGGCAGGAGGAGTGTGAAATCTGGCACCAAGTAACCTAAAATCAGTGAAAGTTGGTGTGAGGATGCATCAAGTGAGGAAGAGCTCAGGTGTGTGAGTACATTAAGTCGCTTCTCTAAGAAACAACAAGTGTTGGTGCGAGCAGAGAGTCCAAAATCAGTCTGAGTCTATTTTTAAAATCAGCCAGTGATCATGTCTCAGTTTTGGGATCCATAAAATATCTGTAACTGAGTGTAAAGTAGATGAAAGCTTGTGTATCTAAACTGCGTAAATTTTATGCAGACGAGCCTCAGACTGGCTAAATCATCAAGTATGACCAGCAGGGGGAGGCTGTGCTTACGCACAAAATATTCTGATCCACGAAAAAGCGATTCATTCATTATCTGAGTGAACGTTTCTCCTCGCTGACTTTGATTTTAAAAGATCTTTCCGACGCGACGGCTGAAGAGAGACAGGAAATGTGGGGGTCAAAGCTGGAGGTCAAACCTGTGACTCCTGCAAAGAAAGCTGGGGGTGTGCACATCTTCAACCGCTGAGCCCCCTCAGTTAACACGCCATGTATGTGCAGGTTAAACAAAACACAACAGTAAGAGACTGTTACGGTGCAGTGGTTTAGGTCGCACCCCCGTGAGGTTAGCCCTCAAATGGGGCGCCAACCTGCGGTCTCTGCTCTATCTTCTTTCCTGTTCTCCGATTTATGGCATAAAAAGCTCTAAAAATAACTAATCAAAGGACGAAGCTGCAAAAAGCTAAACAATCAGACGTCAACCCACACGTCTTTGTCAGGGAAACAGAAGACACACTAACACTTGTAGATAAAAAAATATCACCTTCTGAAGACCACTTTTTCAAAAAAATTTAAGATATTTAACTTTTTTGGCTGTAAAAAAAAAGTTTGCCTCTTTTTATCTCGCCAGATTGCTAATTAAAAAACTTCGACACAGCGTGACATTCATTTGGAAACTTTTCTCCCTTTATCAGTAAAATTAGATAAACTGGCTGCAAACTAATGAAGTTTAACTTCATAAACAAGATTAAAATGTGTCCTCAGTGCATAAAACAACGAGGCATATGGGTGATGAGATAAAGACAGAAAATAAAAGATACATAAACAAGACAAGATGATTCAAACCAAACTTAAAAACTATTTAAAGCAGCAAGCAGCGATATGCGGGCCCTCGCACCTGTCAAAGTAGAAGTTTTTAATCACACATGACTTCCTCTTGACAGTAGGGGGCGCTGTGGAATAAGGTGTGTCCATTTTGGTCCAGATCCAACATGAGAGCTATTCAATATGCCGAAAAAATCATCAGCTTTGGCTGTTGTTTGTAGCCACGCCCATTGAGTTACGAAAAATCCTTTGTCAACTTTTAATCATCAGTGTGTCTCGTACACACAAACAAATTTTTTAAGATGATTTGAAAAAAAAATTTTGGGACAAGTCCGATCAAATATGTACCCTTTAAATCGTCAAAATCTGATCTTGAACTCCAATTTCCGAACTTCCTGTTCAGAATTCACTATGGTTGTAAGAGACTTTTTTGTACGTCTTGGCATGATAGGTATGCCCACCAAAAATCAAGCCTGTAGCTGAAAGTAGCCCAAAGGGCTGCAGTTTTAACTCACTGGAGGGCGCCGTTGAGCTCAGATCAGGCACGAAAACACTGGATTCACAAATTTTCTGGCACGGTGAAGGCACAAAAGTAAGGTTTCAGGAGGATCTTCGCCACAATTCTTGGCTCCTAACGAGGATCTGATAAGAGTTGGGTTTGAAAATGTTGAGAATTTCGTGTCTCGTTCGACCACTCCTTGGTTTTTCCGATTTGCTTACCTCTATCCATAAACCAGGATACTAAAATACAAATGTGTCCCATCCTCTTGTCCCAAAAACCGAGACTTTACACGACTCAACACGTCCGTTTCTAATCTCCTCCTCAGCCCAGGTCTTCTGGTCTGTTTCTTTGTCAGACTGATGTTACTTATCATCTCATATCTGCAGCTCTCATTGTAAAACAAAAAGAAGTAAAGGTCAGTGTTTGCGTTCAAGATGTTCATCGTTTTAACATTTATGAATTCACTCCTGAGTGCACGAGTCCACCGCGGCTCAGTGAAAATAGATGGCATGTCTTGAAAGATTAATAACACTGTTTGCTCAGCAGCTCTGCATTTGCTGCTATTTAAGTGGAACCTGTTTCCTATTAAAGTGATTAATATCAGGTGACATATCATGAAGAGAGAGCGCCAGACTCTTGACCTCTTTGAAATGAGACGCTGAGACGGAGAAACATTAAAAACAAACAGATCAAAAGGCATTAAAAGCTGTCCACACGCATCAAAGGCAGGCAGTAAAACAAGCGTTACCCAGCAGGCTGATGGGTCTTGAGTGTGTGCTGCAATCATACAAGCTATTAGTGCTGTTGAGTCCAAAGGCCCCGAGGAAAATCTATCCGGTGTGTCTGACTTTGCGGTCAGCGTTTAGCAGCACGTAAACCTCTTTTTGGTTAACCTCAGATTACAGAGCGCATGAGAAGTGATTGTTGGAGCCGATTCAGAGACAGCTGTGTTTATTAGCGCGCTGCGCTCATGACAGCAGCGAGAGCTACAGTATGCTAATCTGGAGAGGATTGGGGCAGAGTGTGTTTTGCAGCTCGCAGCCGAATGTATGTGAGATTTATAGGCTTTCATAAGAATACAGAGCTCATCCCGGAAAGGTTAATTGGAAAATCAGCGCAAAGTGTCGCGTTCAAGAAAATAAGAATGTTTCAGATCTACCCTTTTGTAGTCACTTTGTTCAGTTTAATGGGGGTGAAACGATTTTATCCTCCGCACTCGAAGGGAAGCGCTGATCTCAGAGCACGTTAAGGGTCGCGGAATACAATCAGGAAAACACAAAAGTCTTAATCACATTCAGAACTTCATCAGCATGAGAATGACTTTCAGTGGATTCAGATTTATCTAATAATTGGATTTGTGTTTGCTGAAGGGAAAAAAAAAAGGTTTTATTTTGAAGCTCTCGGCTCTTGTGGACTCTCAGGCTCGCTGGACAGATCTTATCGGGGGAACAGCCAGGTTCAGGACACTAAAGAGGAGGCAGGCGGCAGAGGAGGGATGATTAATTATTAATGCCGATCGGCGTCCTCCAGACATCGTTTTTACTCTCTCTCTCTCTCGCTGTAGGAGTAAAAACGTTGGATCTTGTTCAGTGAATCCTTCAGGAAGGGCAACACAGAGAACAGCACGTCATGATACCATCGTGCTACACACATCCTGTCCAATGATTGTCTCTAACTGTACTCGCTTCCTCAAAGGGAATGGATAAACAAAGGCCAGTGGGTGAGAAACTTTCATCCGTTTGGAGACGTTTATAGTTCCAGAAGTCAGATCTCATCTCGGCTCTGCTTCGTTACATCTCTGGGCAGCGCAGGCAAAAGAGCATCTCCAAAAGCCCCGGGTTTAATGTGTCAACCGGTTTGTGATAATTTGATTAATTGAAATTATGATTTAGATTATGCATCCCTCGAGCCAGATATCAGCTGGCATGATGAAGTCTTCATAGCTTCATCGGTTTTATTCGCAGGATGAACTCTGAGAGACGATGAGTTCCACACACATTGTCCTCGTTTTAAACCGAATGTGCAACAAATAACCACACGTCCAGAAAATGTGGAGCGATTCAGTCAGAGCGCATTAAGCATTTATATGGACTCACGTCTGAGGTCGCAACTAATGGAAAACGAGGCTTTTGTCTCATTCAGACGATGACCCAAGAATGTGTTTCTCTTTAGCAAAACGTTCACTGCTCACCCTTTCAAACGTCTGATTCTCAGGAGAAGGTACAGAGTGGGTTTTCAGTGCTTTTTCCATGAAATCTCTGCTTGTTTAATCTGAAAATTATGCAGATGAGGGAGGAGAGTCAGCCTGAGTAGTAAAGACGAAGAAAAGCTGAGAGATGTTGAAACGGTTTGTTAAACTAAGATGATGAGCAGGGAATGGTGATCATTCATGGAAGTCCTCAGGGCCCCATGAAGACAAAACAAAACAAAACAAAACAAAACAAACATCGCACTGAGCTCCACTTCTTCTCTACAGGAAATACTTGTTTACATTTTGGACTCCATTACTGTGTCCGAAATCACTCCCTCTCCACTATATGGTGGATTCGACATTTTGTAGTGCTGTGTGAGCGTGGCCATACCCTTTATAGTCCGCTCAATGGATCCCACAATGCATTTTGAAAAGTAGTGTGTCAGCAATGTTCACTATATAAGCAATATATACCATCATGCATTGCAGTTCAAACTGAAGAAATGGCTGATTATTAGTGGTGGGCGATACTGCAAAATTTGGTATCGGTCCTATACCAAGTTAATACAGGGCCAGTATCATCGATATCAGTACCGATACTTTTTACATAGAGAAGCAGCTTGTCAAAAATTAATCAAAAATAACAAATAACCATTGAAACTCTGATTTATGTTAATGATTAAATGTAAAAAAAAAAACTAATTTGTCAATCAGAAAATAGAAATGTGCTTTGAGTTTTTTTTCTGCTTTATCATAAATTAGTACATTTGAATATCCACTGATAGCAACGATTATTATGTTTTAGCATCAAATATATAATTTTCCAATCCAATTGCTTGCACATACTGGTGGATCAACCATCACATCACTGTATAACTAATGGACTTAGTCTCTGCAACATCACCTTTCTGTTTCTGGAACAGACTTTTGAACTAAAACGGCCAGCGCAGCCATATTGAAAATGAGACGGGCTCTGAGTCTCCACAGTAACAGCAATAGGATGCTCCACAGTCACATGATCTGAGTTGTGCCTCTGATTGGATGAACCGACGATCTTAATATTGTCGAATCTGCCGAGTTAGAAAAAAAAAATCACCACCAATGTTTTGATACTTGCCAAACATGTGCAAAAAGAAATGTCATTTTGATCAAGGCTGGTGGCTGTTTGCTGTTATTCATGAAAACAGATCTGTTCTGTTTTTTCCTGGTTGAGGATAAATTACTCTGAATAATGCAGCGGGATGTGGCGTGATGTGGCGTCATGTGGCGTGAAATGACTTGGTGTGGCGTGACGTTATGTGATTTCACGACGTGTGACATGATATGACATGCTGTGACACCTCTTGATGTGATATTTTGTGACGTCATGTTACTTGACCTGGCATTACGTGGCGTGACGTGATGTGTCTAGGTGCGTTTTGATGCGACATGACCTAACTTGACATGATGTTATGTGACTTGATAAGGTTTGACTTGACTTGGTGTGACATGGTGTGGCGTGCAGTGACTTGGTGTGACTTGACATTACATGAATTGACGTTGCTGGACTTTATTTGACGTGACGTTTAGTGACTTGATACGGCGTGACTTGATATGATATTTTGTGATGTCATGTGACTTGACCTGACGTGGTCAGTTGTGACGTGACTTGGCATTACGTGGCGTGACCATGTACTGTAAAAAAAATGGATGTCATCTCGCTTGGCTCGCCACAAAAACTACTCCCCCTGGTGGCTGGCTGCAGTATAGGTCCAAAACCCTGCCTCTCTATTCATTTCAGATGGGCTGTGGTTAATCTTTAAAAAATTATTACACCTTGTAGAAATGTTTATCACATCCATATTCTGTGGTGATATTTAGATATTATTGGGCTGCATTCTGTTCAAGTCTTCTTTTTTCTGAGATGTTTCTTTTTCATTAGTTATTTGAGGTTAAAAATGAGATTTTACGTCTCGTTCAACGATGATTGACAGCTGCCGTTCATGTGTAGTTTTTTCAGGAATAATAAAATACATCAGGAAGGAGAGGTAAGAAGAGATTGGACTGTCTAAAGGAAAAAAATGAATTATTTTTGTCACCTGCTTCCACTGAGATTTTCCTCACAAGTCTCTACTGCGCAGACTCTAGCGGCCAATGGCGGCTCCAATGACAGAGGCTTTTAAAAGGCGGAGCCACACTGTCCATTCTGTATACAGTCTATGGGTGTGACATGATGTGGCATGACTTGATTTAACGTTATGTTTTGTGACTGACGTGGTGTGATGTGTTGTGACATGACTTGATGTGACGCCACATGACGTGATATTTTGTGGTGTGATGTGACTTAACATGACACAGAATGACTCGGCATTATGTGATGTGTGTATTTATCGTATTCTCGGGATTGACAGGGACAGCGAAGGAGCATAAAAACAAAACTTGTGTTAAAAGTTTCAGTGGAGAAAAAGAAATCATTAGTTTGGTGTCGGATGGACTGAATTTGAAGCTGGAACCAAATTTTCTTTGAGGGCTGTGCCGAACATTTCCACCAGTATGAGCGAGAAGCAATCATCAGGGTGTTCCGCATCGCACACGCAACTCAACTTTATTTATAGAGCACTTTAAAAACAACTACAACTGAAACAAAGCGCTGCATTAAAAATAAATAAATAAAATACAATAAAAATAAAACAATAGCACTTAAATAATTGTTTTATTGTTTTTAAAACAATTAAAAACAATGAAACAGTACTTAAAAAGTAAAAACAACCCATATAGACGCTAAAAACAGGAGCAGAGTCTCAAGCTGGGTTGAAAGCCAGAGAATAAAAATGGGTTTTAAGATGAGTCTTAAAAACAGACTGATGGATAACATAATGAATACAGCGCAGAACGTAAAGCAAAAAAAAAAAAAAGCCTTTTTTTTTTTTAGCAGATAAACTCAAGTTGATATAAATATATCTGAAGCATCAGCTGACATGTATACAGGTCAGGCTGTAATGCAGACAGGTAAACATGCAGCTGTAAGGTCACCTGATTTCATGCTTTCTGTCTCTGCACTAGTCTCCAATAAACGTGTAGAACTGTCTGGCAGCAATTCACTGTGAATCAGACCTTTTCCACCAATTTATGATTTGTAAATTTAGGAGTATCTGGTCCAAATTAGTTTCTGGTTTGCCGTCAGAGAGCTGGTGACAGAAAGAAACCACTGTGTGCAGCTGTCTGTGTGGCCTGAAGTATGAATCTGCGGCTCCATTTTGCATAGACAAACAGTTTACAGGCTTATAAATCTCACATTTAACCGGCACATATTTGCTGTCAGGGGCTGCATGAGAACGCCGGAGTGAGAAGTTTCACTCAGCATCGAGACGCCATCCGTAACGTAAACAAATCAGTGCGATGGGGAGAGGGGTCAGAGTGATGTATACACAGGCTTCTTGTTCAGATTACACGTTTGTTTTTGTGTTTTAATCTGATTCCAGCTAAAATAATAACACAGGATGTTGATGAAATAATAAAAAATTCACGTTTTCAAGAGTTTTTTTTTTTTTTTTTGCTACTTATCTTTCAGGTCACTCAGAATTCTTATTTTAATGACGATCACCTCGTGACCTTTCAGTCAGAGCAACTCTCCATGCAAAATAGACGACAGGGTCGACTCACAGGGAGAGGCTCGGCTCACCTCGGCCCTGCTCTCTGCCTGTGGAGTCAACTTTATAGCCATTGTCAGAGCTCACACATTACATTTTTCTCCCCTAAACTGGAGTCAAATATTGACTCTCCTCACAAAGTGATAATTACGGATGCCATCTGTGCTTCCCCAGCAGAGCCGACTGTAACTAAGTTTTTTCCATCTCATTGGCTGCAGCATCTTTTCTTCAACTTGTGCCTCAGAGGTCTGGGTGAGAGGTCAGATAAGCAGTCATGGCCTTTTTTTTTTTCGTTTCTTTTCACTGCTCTGCCTCATTTTTGTGCACTTTTGCTGATGTTGACAGATGATCTGTCCTCGGAGAGTTGAAACACTAACCTCTGCTGCGGGCAGGAATGTGCTTTGTGTTGGGGCACGTTGGCTGGATTGAGATTGTTTTGTCCTCTTTCACAACAGGAGACAAAAGGAAATCAATTTGAGTCGATGTAGCCCAAATAACCTGAGATTTAAGAAGGTATGCG
Source organism: Labroides dimidiatus (assembly GCA_030710495.1). Taxonomy (NCBI): domain Eukaryota; kingdom Metazoa; phylum Chordata; class Actinopteri; order Labriformes; family Labridae; genus Labroides; species Labroides dimidiatus. The sequence goes on from CM061148.1 coordinate 6,601,465, forward strand.
AGGGTAAAAGGTTAGTAGATGCTGTGTCAGGAGCATTAAATAGACACAAATACAAATTTGTTTTTCTTTATCTCGGTTTACTTCCAATAAACCTGACTTATCTGACCTTAAAGCCACAAAGTGTTATCTATAAATCCGTGCACACGAGCATGTTTTTTTTTTTTTCATTCTTTCAGACCTTTAACTTTTCCCTTTCCCTCAACCTTTTCTTTTCATTTTTAAAGAACTAATGCGTAACACAACCCAAACTCTGATTGTTTCATACAATAACCACTTGAATTTTGTACGACTTCCTCCTTCTGCTTGAGAAGATCTTTGGGTGAAAGAAAAGAAGCTTTGTGGCAAGAAAAATCCCTGAAGGCAGACCTTTCCCTCTCGCTGCAGGCCGGTGATTTTAACACATTACACTCGCCGCCACGTAGTGCACGGTTTAAAAGGTCAGAGTCGTTTCAGGGAAGGAAAAAGAAAAAGGAAAATTCTGTGTACGAGCGTCCTATAGATAATCTTGAAGAGACTTTGGTTGATTTGCTGGTTGCGCGAGCGTTCTTCAGTTGTTTTTTTTTTCTCAGCCTGTCGTCAAAAAGTGTCAGTATCAGTCACCCTGTTTGTCAGGCTTCTTTAGATATTAAATTAATTAGTTACGTTTATAACGGTTAATGTTCGCCGTCAACCATCTTTCTCTGAAGAAGAAGAGACAAAGATGAGATAAAAATACGTCCTAAATAATTGGAAATCTGACAAACATATGTTTCTGCTCTCTGTGGGTGTAACTTCTCATCACCTCCACGCATCTTATCTCATTTTCACTTCTGGTTATTTTTCCTTGCGTGCGTCACAAACATGGCTGTAACCAGCTGCACATATGACGCCAGTTTGATACTTGACATCTGCATACACGTGTGTGTTCATAACACTTTTATTTCTAATTAAGGTAAAAAAAAATATTTCCAGACAGAGTCAGGAGAATTATTCTATGATCCAGTTTTTAATCCGGGTGCACTCTCCTCTGGAATTAGGGATGGTAATAGATAAATGGTTCCTGTTAAGAATGGATTAGAAATGGTCCAATCCATCGATGTCACTGACAGTGATACCGGAGCGGCCAGACCTTACATGAGTGTCATGTGATGTACCACACGTCAATCTCGCTTATCAGTCAGCAGAAGAAATTCAAAGACAATGGCTGAGAGATTGAAAGCTTGGCTTCAATTCACCAAAAAGGACACTAAGATTATTTATCTTTTTATTAATGTCCAGAGATCTGGGATCCAGTGACTGTGTGCAAAGTTTTTTACTTATTTTTAGTCATATCCAGATCCAGTTAACAATTTCATATTTACTCATTAACTCAATGAGATGTTGACCCAGAAAACTTGTCAATCCAACTTTTTGTTAACAGTAAATTCGCAGGAGGAATTGAGAAAGAATCAGATCAATAATAACATTGGTACCAGTACAATTTTATCAATACCCATACCCAACTGGAACTATTTTGACTGGAGGAACCAGGGTCTAATTTAGTTCCTGAGGATGAATTTACCCTGTGGGGATAGTACTGTAAGCTGAACGTGTCTGAATGGTGGAGCATGCACAGCTGTGATGGACCTGGTTTGATAACTCCTGAACAATGGTCTTCTTTAAGCTTGATAGTGGGAATGTGTCTCTGTCAGCTCCCGGTGTTCCACTTTAAAGAGTGACCCTGTAAACTGGTGACCTTCAGCTGAACGTGTCAGCTTTCGTCAATCAACGGGCCCCTTTTTTTAAGCCTGCCAGTTTTATTCAGTTGAAAAATGTCCCATTTAGTCCTCATGATGCAAACCTCTTCAGTGTAATCCATAGATATAACTATGTGAGCAAGCACACCATCAGAGAGAAAACTGTACGTTTCTCGATAGAGACGTCACTGTGGAACCGAGTCCGTTTCGTAACCTTGTAAGACACCTCGCAGTTCCTTTAAGTGAAGGATTAGAGAAAGTTTCTCCAGTTTCAAAGTTTCAACAGAAAAACTTTCAGACTTGATTGTTCTGTCTTTGCTCAGTGGTGAAACTCATCTCTGTGTGATGCCACAGAGAAGAAAACTGGCAGACCTCAGCCTGAGTGACACGTCACATTTCATCTCCCATCACTCCAAACCAAAACCAAACACGACCCTATCAAAGAAAATCACATTTCAGTCTTCACTCTTCATCTCGCTGCCGAATAAAGCCTGCACATCAGCCCTGCTGTGTGTGTGTGTAAGTGTGTGTGTGCGTGGCTGTTTTGACTTTGCACGTCGGGCCTCTGAATGGTGGATTTGGCTTGGCGTGAGGTGCGGCGAGCCTGCGGGCTGACGTCAGGCCTGCATGTCGAGAGATGGCACGGTTGGATGATCTCTGCAGAAGGACATGCTTTGCTAAAGTTGGGACTGGGACGTGTCTCCACATGAGAGACGGCATGTGCTCTTTTTCCAACAGATGGCAGCGCTCCGGCGACTGCAGGGAAAAGATTGAAGACGGAGCGAAAGATGAGGGGGACAGTTTGCGGTTTTCCCCTCTACTCCTCTTGTCTTTAGGACTTTTGCTTTTTATTTACTCCTCACCACAGCCTGGGGACCAAAACGTGGCAAACCTTGTTTTTATTTGTCCCAAGACGGTGGTTTGATACTGGATCAGCCAGCGCTTTAGAGCCACGTTGGCCCGGAGTTGTACTGTTGTAAAATGTGAAGCAATAAAAGAAATCATCCCTCTGGTTCTCATTACAGCTTTGTGAAACGGCTTCTCTAATTCCTAATGTTTTGGAGGACTGTGACACTTTCTCTCTGACTTTTCTTTTTTTTATGATCCCTCAGTGTTGAAATCAGCTCAGTGCTGTTTCCAATCGGTGGTCTCTGAAGCTGCTCTGCTGGCGTGGCGCACTCACACGACAATAAAAGTGAAGTATTTACTTTTGTTTTTCCTGGAGATGTGTGGGCCAGACCTCTGCAGCCATTGAATCATCACATAAGACGCTCTGTGCCGGCTGTACTTATTCCACATCGGCTGTTTGTGGGGACAGTTTCAGGATGAGAACATCTGTTTGCAGAGATAAACATCATCGCAGCGTCGCGGCCGTCCTCTCGTACCGCTGGCTCTCTGAGAGGAGAAATTAAACTTAGGAAATCTGAGAAAACTGCAGTCTCAATCAGACACAAACAATGCACAACTGGTGTAGGGGAGAACGGGGTTAGTTGTCACATGGGTTGGTTGTCACGTTCAGTATATCGCGCCACCAGAGGGCGCTGTCTTTCAAATTATGGTATGGAATTTTACAGAATTGGGATCAGGGCTCACATACGTAGTTTTCTCTGGAATCAGGACTCTTTGTGTTTTTCATGTCAAATATTTGTAATATGTAAATATTCAGCTCCTCAGTATTTTTCTTCTACTCTTTTACACAACAGTTTTAAACAAAACAAGTGTTACCCTTAAAAAGTGTGAAGGGAAAAGCTATTGTCTAGCTAACTAGTTGTTATACAGCTGTTAGCCTTGATGCTAGCAAGAAATTCCACTTGGCGTTGGTCGCCACATTTCTTTTGTGGTTGGTTGTCACATATGTACGTGTATCTTATACACAGTAGGCTGGTCTAAAGATGTGTTCACTGTTCATGTTCTTTTTTGATTTTGTGTTAGGATGCATGAAGTTATTTTTCCATTAAAATAAATTTGTGACAATGTAGAAGATTTTTTCACAGAGAAAGATGAGTGCAGCTTGCTGAGTTCTCAAAAATGCAACACGCTCACCATAGACTCCAGTTGTCTCCCAGAGTGGAGAACAAAGTCATAAATCTACTGACCTTTGCCCTATCGAGACGCCGTTCAGGCTGGCCTGGCCACGATGCTGAGGCTCGCAGACATCTGATCTTCAATGACCAGCTGGACCCCGAAAGAGCCATGTCTTATAACTCATAGATGCATTAACCAACATTGGAACAAAAGTCAATGGAAGAAAAAACTGTTGCAACCAGATTCAGAACCAAAGTATATAAGCAAACTCCTGATGACACCTTTGATCAATGCTCAATTTGATTCAATTAGAATCTTCAGTATGAGCACAGCAATCAGTCTCTATGTGTCTCAGTCCCCTGCATCGATCAGGAAGTATCTTCCAGGAAGTATCACCATATAGGGAGCTAACCTAGACTTGTCTTTCGACAGAGACAACCAGTCCGGAGACAAGAACGAGGAGAGCACAACCGTCCTCTGGGTTATAAAGATGTTATTCGTCGGTCAAAGAGTTAGCAGTTGTAAGCAGTTGTAGGCAGTTGTTGGTTGCTTGGGGTGATCTGCAGAAGCTCTCAACTCATTTACTTTGTTCAGATTTGCCTGCTTTGAATGAAGTATCTCGGATTCAGCTGACCGGTCTCTTCTGATGATTGGACTCCTCGTGTGTTTTACTCTTATTGAGTGACATAGTTTTAACAAGAACAGTCTAGTAGTTCAGTAAGTTTAGCCTGTCAGATTCAGGGCCTCACCTGGCCTGCTGTCAAGACACAAGAAACTCCACGAAAAAGGCTGAGATTCAACAAGAACCATTGTGTGGATTTGAGTTTCATCATGAGACTGGCGTCCACATTCAAGATTTCCCGCTGCTTAACAGAAGGTTTTTTCTTGCCGCCATGATGGAGGGATTCATGATTGGCTATATGGATTCATGTATTTTTATATGTATAAATGTATCTATGCATATATGTATATCCACAAAATGAAGAGCTTTATGCTCTATTGTAAAGTGTCTTGAGATAACACTTGTTATGAATTGGCGCTATACAAATAAAGATTGATTGATTGATTGATTGATTGATTGAGCCCCATGATGAGGTTGGTTGTCACAGTGTGTCAGTGTCTTTGGAAGTTAATCACCTCTTTATTGCAGTGAGTCTGAAAGTGAGAGGGATTCACATTTCAAACCATCAACTTAAGCTTCAGTTTAATGTGGGAACGACGACTGAAAGATGTTTTGATGATGAGCAATTCACACTACAGTAAAAACTGTGATAAGTAGGGTAGTTCCTACTCCTCCTGTTTCTATTGTAGTCCTTTTGTCTCCCTCCTGTTTGATTGCACTCATTAGTTTCACCTGCTCCGTGTGTATTTATAGTCTGTGTTTCTCCCTGTTTCTGTCAGTTTGTCTCATCATCCATGTTGTACCCATAGATCTCCTCTTTTTTCTGAAGTGTTTCTTTTTCATTAGTTATTAGAGGTTAAAAACAGGGTTTTACGTCTCGTTTAACGATGATTGACAGCTGCCGTTCTTGTGTAGTTTGTAGTCGGGGATAATAAAAAACATCAGGAAGGAGAGTTAAGAAGAGATTAGACTGTCACCCGCTTCCACTTAGATTTTCCCAGAGTTCCTCGTAAGTCTCTACTGCGCAGACTCTGGCTGCACAATGGCAGCCAATGGCAGGTTTTTTGGCTTCAAACCTGTACAATGGTTGTACCATGTACTCCTTGTTCTCAAGTGTTTTCAGTGTGAGTGTTTGAATTTTTTTCAGTTCCTCTACATCTGGTTTCTCCCCTTTTTGTTTGTTGCAACAAATCTTCTTGACTTCCTCCATCACTGATTTCTTGTTTTTTTCTCCGAGCTCTCGCTGAGCTCTCCTCAGCTCGTAAATAGAAGTCGAGTCGGGATAATTTAGCTGGATACATCATCGGCAAGATCCCCAAAAGTTGAGATTGCAAATCCAGTCAGGATGATTCTTTTCTAGGAATAAAGAGGATTTCATGTTTTTTCCACGGTTGAATCACCGACTGATTCATCGAAATTATTCAAAAGGTTTTGTAAATTTCCACACTCATTAGATGAGTCAACACTCTGTACAGGAGCAGAACATTTGACATCCATTTGAATCTAATCAGCTGCTCTCTAAGCTCTGAAACCCGAGTAAGAGGATGTCTGCTTGGCCGCCTTAGTGTCACAGGTGCTTAATTTTTAAATGGATGCCTGAAGAAATCGAATCAACGTTACACAACGCAGAGAGAGATTTTGATGCAAACTCACGCTGCCTTTCTCTCTCCACCCTCCTCCTGCAGGTAACACATGTCAGAATGGCCTCATGCCCACGTTGGTGCGTCCCACCCTGCCCGCCGTCCAGACCTCTCTGGGCATGAAGCAGTTCCTCCCATTTCCATTGGATACGGCCTCGGCTGTGCGTCTCTTCCCTGGATTCAACACGGTGAGTCTCCTCTCAGTCATGTGATCCAGAGAGAACTCTCTTCATCTCTCGTCTTCGCAGGCGTGTGTACTTAAAGCCGCTTTCCTGCACACAATGAGAAGCTTTTAGCTCTGAGGCACCTTCCTCTGCCTCACAATCCAAACAGTTATCCCCCTTTCATCCATCTCTCTCGCTGATATCTACGTGTGAAACATCTCATTAAGACGACGCTTTCAGAGCTCTTGAGTGGAAACATGAGAAAGTGTTGACACTTGAGCTGAGAGCATCTTTCTGTGGGATGAAATGTATGTTTTATTAAACGCATTCAAGTGGATTTCTTCACATTTTGTTGAAACCGTATAATCTAATCATGCACAAAAGCAGGGAAGCATCCATGGAAAACATTTGATTATTGTTTCACTGCTCTCTCTCTCTCTCTTTCTCTCTGGATGGTTTGCATACTCTGCTCCGTCTTGGTGATTTAATGGCAGCTCCAGGCTCTCAGACCAAGCCTCATAAAGGGAGAACAGGTTGCTTCTCAAAGGAATTTGGCCCCATGCACACAACGGCTCATCTCCTTGTTAACATTCACATCTGTTTTTATTTTCAGCACAAAACACAGACGCGTAGTTCACCGGAGAAAAAAATGTTAGAAACCGGTTGGCATGCTTGTTGTCCGGCCGCGGCACAAAACGGTTCTGCTCAGCGCGTCTCTGGAAGATTTGATTTTTGACAGGAAAGGCGACTAAAAGCATCTTTTGGAGCATCATTCATGAGGATCCTCAGAGGCGTGAAAGTTGGCAAAAACATTCTTTATGACGCGGGGATGGCTGTTTGAGTATTTGAACTGTGAAAATGTTGGAAGCAGTGTGAAAAATTTGGTGATGCTTAATTTTTGTGGTCTGGTAGACAAGAAATCTTGTAATTAGGTAACAGAAAAGGTTTCTTTTTTTACTTTCTCTGAGTCCTGCGATGTGCTGTTGTTGGGGTTGCTTTTTTACCCTTTTCGCTATCGAATATTTAAGATTAGTAGTAAAAAAGTCTCTGTAGGATGATTTTTTTAAATAGAAGAATAAAATCGGCACCATGCTACAAATAACTGCTCTGATTTTCTTTTAAAGTTACTACACATTTTTTTGTTTCTGCAAAAAAAACAAACAGCAAACTTGGCAACGCTTCTGCCACATCAGAGGCGTCCCCCTCTTATTGCTTCATAATAGAAAATGAAGATAAATATGAAGTAAGCTCCTCCCAAATCTTATCATCCTCTGCTAACTTTTATTTATAGTTTCACTTTTAAACACAAAAAAATTAAGCACCAACGTCCTCAGACATTTCCTCACAAGTAGCGCTGCTGAATCTTTTTTCGTTTGCATAGACAGGGTTGCACAGTATGGATCACAGCAATAACCTGCTCCTGGTGGCTGATACAGAAAATAACACTCTTTTTGAGAAATTGTTATATGTTAAAATGTGTAATTTATGTATTAATAAAATTTTAAAAGTTGAGAATCAAGATTCAGATTCAAGAAGCTTTATTGTAATACCAACACGTTTACACACAGGTAGCAGGAAACTCTCAAGGTCCTGTTTCAAGCCTGATAAATATCATAAGAACAATATATTGAAATAAGATAAGGAGAGAAACAAGAAGAAATATAAACATTTGACTAATACAAAAATATAAAAGTCATTGACTGAAATTGTCAATCTAGTGTCTTGAAGTGGTTCTGGCAATGCTTTGAGTTGTTTGGAACCTTGCGCTTGCCGTAGTTATGTTGGAGTCAGCCATACACCTGAACTTTTCTTTAATTTTTCTGATTGAAAACATTTTTTTGTTCCTATTTTGACATTTAGAGTTTTCAGTATCGTTAACAAAGAGTAACCTTGATATGTTTCTGTGATGAAAGTTGAAATACTCTTTTAAAACCAAAGTTATATCCATGTATGCTAACTACTAGCATATCAGTGCAGTTTTCCATATACGTTAGCATCAAGCTAGTGCTTTTCTATATTGTTTTTGGAGAGTTTTAGCATGTTGGATGTATTGAATATGAATGTCTTGTGAGAGAGTAATGTACGGTACGTTTTTTGAATGTTCAGTTTTACAGCTTCTTAAATCAAACTTTAAGCAGAAAATCCTAAATCAGAGTTTTCTTGAGAAACAGATATTCATCTGCTAAGCTAAGCTAGCTGGGGTAGAAGAGTCGATGCAAGGTCTGGCTGCTCCAGCACAATGTAAAGGATCAACTAGAGAATCATCAAGCATAATCGTAAAGATGAATGATGTTGATGGATTGAACCATTTCATTTGATTATTAACAGGAAGTGTTTCTCGACACCAATCCGTAGTTGCAATCATGCTATCCTTGTTTTGTGTCATCAGAATGATAACAGAAATATAAGAATGGATGTATAATGTTAAAGGTAATATTTATCAAACTGATGAGCTGTTTTATATCAAAAATAGTCATAAAGCATAAACATGCTAATTTAAACTGAAGCTGAGATGATCACCGTTACCAGACGTACGATAATCATCGTATTTGTACGATTATTTAGCCCTCTGTACGATCAATAATTCCAAAAAAGGCTAAATGTACGACAATTTCGTGTGGTTTTTACAGATCTACTCCAGTCTGACGGATTTATCTGTAAACCCTAAATGCATCTTATATCATGACTTTTCCAGCCAATCATAGTTTAAGTGTCATTCGTCTCAGAACGACTGACAGCCAATCACGGTCGTAGGAGCTCCGTCAGGAGGAAGTCAGACAGTTGAGAGAAAAATGAGCACCGGAGCCTCGAGCTGCTGATCAAACGCTGCTGATGAAGGGCAGGGCGATGAATGCCCACAAAAGTGCCTGTAGGACACTAAGAGTGATCAATTGTGATTTTCGCTCAACAATAAGACAGTTGTTTTGATCATCATCAGTTATTTTGATTATTTTGTTGGGTGTACGATAATTTCCCCCAAAATACGATTATTTTGAGGCTCTGGTACGATAATTTTATATTTCCCATCTGGCAACGCTGGTGATGATATTTGTTGCTTTTTTATCCTGAAATGTCACAAAAACATGATTTTAATGAGGGCGCAGGCTTTAGGCTGAAGGAAGTGAAACATATTGAGGAATGTGGAGAATTTCTATGTGCGCTCGTTATTTTCAAACAGTCCACTGCATTTCAGAGCCTCTCTTTAATTGATCGCTCCTCCTGTATTGATAAGTGGTATAAACAGCTTTCCGAAATGCAACGTTAGCATGTGGCTACAAAGATCTTATTGGATTTGCAATCTGTGAAGCGCTACCTTGCAAATGGAGCACTCAGCCGCTGCTCACTTACTGTACCAGCACATTGGTATTTATCTATTGATTTTTTTTTTTTCCTCTTTGAAAGTAGAAAGTAATTATGAGGAAATATGTAGCCTTGAACTACTCGAATCAGCTGGGTCATCAATAAATATGATGAGTCATGGAAAAAGAGACAGATTAAAGGGTTTTTTTTTATGCAGGAAAACTTTCTGTCTCCGCGTCGTCTTTGAATTACAGCGAGAGCTCGATTTAAATAAAGCTGGAGAGGGTTGATTTATGGATCACAGCTGGATAAGAGAAAGAAAAAACCAGGCGGATGAAGAGAGGGACATCAGGGAGAAACGCTGAGATAACCCCTGGGAGGAACGATTGTTTCAGCGAGGAGAGTTTCATGAGAAAGTTCAGGAATCTGCGTCCCTTTTCTCGCCCCGTCTAATCTGTATTTAACAGACTCGTCTGCAGATAATGAGTAATACACTGGGAGGCCTCCAAGTGGTGGAAAGCTGATACTAGATTAACACAAAGTAATCACCTCTCACTCTCAGCTGCACACACACACACTGACGCACACACACACCCTCAGTCTCTCTCTTGTTCCCTTTTTGTCTCAAACTTTCCTTCGAGCTGCTGATTGTCTGATCAGCGACAGAATGTGGAGCAGTCGAGTTGATCTCTGGAAACTTCTGTTTCAGTCTGTTCTCCTGTAGGTGTTCTACATTCTATTTCCTGCAACAGAAACACTTTCAAACACCGTGCAAGTTTGGTTTCAAGGGTGCAACAAAAGCTCAGAGGTCTGATCGGGTTTCTTTGTTTTACAAATCATACAAAGAGAGCTGACGAAATACAAGTCACTGGATGACAAATCTGTACCACGAGGAGCAAACCTGGCGTCTGGGGAGGTTTGACTTTAGTGAAAATAAAGAAAAACTTGTAGAATTTTGTAATTTAAAACAGGAAGTTACAGTATTCTTAAGTGAGGAGTGGAAACCTTGAGAAGCTGAGAAGAGTTTCTGTTGCTCTCGTGATTGAAGTAGAGAAGGGTAAAGAGAGAAAGAAGTGAAAGGTAAAAAGGATCCAGTGAAGGACAAGTTAAAGCTGCTTTTAAAGAAACCAAGAAGGTCAAAAATACAAATGATGAGTAAGAAAATATCAGAAAACTGCACGTGTAAATAGTAAAATAGGAGTTCCAGAAAATAAAATAAATCAGATTTGCATAAAAAAAAAAATAAATTCCAACATTTTCAAGGTTTAATCATGGAAAAGTTTTTGCAAGATCAGGAATAGAAGGACCATGTTTGACATTTCCATGTCTGAGTGCAAATCTGGAGATAAAACACACGCAAACAAAAAATAAAAATATAAATAAAAAAATAATAATAATAATTTAAAAAAAAGTATAAAGTAAAATAAGAGAAATAATAAACAGTGTTATATTTCATGGATTAATCTTTTGGTTGGAACATTTAGATGGGGTAAAAAGCTGTAAATTCAACAAAGATCAAATCAGATACAAGCATGAAAACAACAAATCAAATATAAGAAAGGAAAATAAAGATTGAGAAATAGTCCTAACAGAATAGAGCCCAAAATAAGATTTTACCTCTTACAACGTGGCACGATTTAGGTTTAAAGCTGTTAAAATGCCAAACTTCAGGAAAAAAAAGGAGCTTATTCAATTGTCTTTATTGAGGAGAGTTTTCTCTTAGTTTGTGTATAAACTTGTCAAAATAAGTAGGTTTAAAAGAGAAAAAGAAAACATTTTATTTGATGTATTTATCTTGAGTTAGGTGCAAAAATTAACATCAAAGGAAAACCGTCCCGCTGAGATTGATTGGAGTTTAAGAAGGGTTTGGAATGAAGTGAGAGGGAAAGTAACAAAGAAATGACTTTGATGGGCTCAGTCTTCATTAGCTTTTCTAGAATTATTTTTAGGGGCACTGTTGGCCTGACAGTTTGGAAATGGTCACTGGTTGGGCATCAAAATTGAGCATCAAATTGCACTGGTTGATTCCATTTAATTCACTGTATATTAAAAATGTTATTGTTTAACTATTCAATGCAGTTTTTATGGACATATTAATAGTAAAAAGAAGTTCTTATCTTGATTTGGGAATTTAATGAATGCAATGAAGTAGTCTTTATGACCTTGACTTTTCACAGTTGATGCACCTGCATGCACTTTTCAGGAGTTCCACTTTGGTTGCTCTCGGTTTCATGCAAAGAAAAGACTTCTGTAATTTGTTCTGCACGGCTGTATCACATTTAACTGGTCCCAGTGTGACAACCAGAGGATGTCCATTGTTAATTCTGAGTCTTCCACTGTGTAGACCGGCCTGTAGGGAGTCACAACTCATTTCAAAAGCCCTTTTTAAATACACAATGGTTTTTGTGATGCGGCTACACCTGTATGCTTAGCTTGTGGCTCAAATTCAAAGTTCTCAGGTGGCTTTTTAATGCCTTTAGTGGCAAACACTGAGCAGCCTCAGAGGTTCTTTGATATATGTAAAGTTAAAGACAAAGGTTTTTTTTTTTTTTTTTCAATCGCAGCAGCAAATAACATCAAAATAGCTTGTAGCACTGACAGCCCTAATAGAAACCCATGTTCGAATGATAGTAAACCAGGTTTTCTGGGGTTATTTGTATAATATCCAGCAGATTTGAGGTTCAAAGCTGTAGATATGATGAATGACACATTAGATAATGTATTTGGGAATGATTTGATTGCATAAAAAGAAATTGGAAGAAGAGGTTTTGAGTCTTTATGTCAACGTAAAGCACTTAAAAGGACATGTTTTCCCCCTGATACACAACAGAGACTGAGTATAAACCTTTCATCTACTGCAGTAAATGTATAACCTTCTTCACTTTAACTAAAAAAATATATCTCCGCCTCCACATACGGGCGTGTCGGCTCCAGTCAGGCGCTTTATTAGAAGATACAGATCACTGTTGTGCACACAATGCAAACAGCTGTTGGATTGGCTGCAGCAGGTTTTGTGATTTACGGCTGCAGCTGAAGTTAAGTTTCCCACTTAGGATCTGCTGGGTGAGGTCAGACTTGTTTACGTGCCTCCAGGGTCCAATGAACACTTCCATGTCCTCATTTAAGGAAGAAAAGAAGAAAAAGCGTATAGACGATGATGACATTAGTTCCATTAACACGCTGCAGGAATGAGGACACACTTCATCCAACGAAAGGTCTCATTACTGGAGGAGATTTTTTTTCTTTTTTGGCATGTGGAATTTAAAAAAAAACCTGTGAAAGCGTGTCCACACCTGCGTGAAATGGGACCAATACCAAAGTCTATTGTTGAGCTTTTGCACAATCTTGTTCAGGGCTGAGTGACACGATCAGGAAGTCCTTAGCCGCGAGGAAAGAAAGATGTTTGTTATCAGATTTTCTCCCTCCTTTTCTCCTCTCTCTCTCCTCTCCTCATGGGTCTTTTAAAACAAAGAAATGTAACAGAAAAATGTGGCTTCAGGGCTTAAAAAACGGCCTCATGCATGTAAGTACACGTGCTCAGAGACGCACAGGGGGGGCAGGGAGGTCTCAGACAGCGTTGGAGGGAGATCTCAGATAACAAACATGCTGTAGTTGAGAGCAGGGTGGAGGAGAAGGTTCGGAACACGCTGGCGTGTAGTGGTCATGTTTTTATTACCAGGTGTTGAGAAGTTTATGAGCCGCTTTTACGTCCGATCTCTCAACAACACAAGCTGCCGATTGATTTGAGAGACTCTGTTTTTATCGATGTCTTATTATAGGCTGTCACATTTCAGTGCAGGTGTTGTTTTTGTTATACAAACAAGGATTATGAATCCATCTATATAGATGTTCAATATTAAATGGACCGTACTATCGCACTAGTGTGATCTTTAAATCACTCAAAACATCATTCACATGTGAAGTGCTCATTTGGGGTTCAGTTTCTTTGTCTGAGGAGACTTGGGTTTGTGGACTGTGAGAGCTGGGATCAAACCACCAACCATCTGAATGAGAGGTGACCCACTCTACCACTGCACCGCAGATTCACCTTGTAATATTTCTGCATTTAACAAAGCCTGCAGCTGTATTTGGCCTTTTAAACACTCTCGCATGTCTATTCACAGAACTGCTCTCTTACCTCTTTCTTAACATTGAACTCTAAAGGATTTTGCATCAGTGCAGTGCAGTGGTATTTTTTCAGTTTTTCTTATCTAAAAAAGAGAAAAGTGAAACGACTTCATCTCCCATGCTTTGAAACTTTATTAGCTGAACATTTGTGCTCATGAATCAATCAAAAATTTCAATTAGTCATTCATTTTCATCACAACAGTCATTTGTTTGGACGGATAAATCATTCATATGAAAATATCAACACTATTAAGACTCTACCATCAGATTATGGGATGTCAAAAAATGACGGATGTGAAGCTGTTAAATTTGCTCTTTATTGGCTCTTAATCTGATGTTTCTTTATTCTGTACTGGTTGTGAAATAGTTGTGCCAAATACTGTCTGTTAATACGACTGTGGGGGAAGCCTCTTTTCTTAAAGGAACAGTATACTGGGTTATACTGTATAATGTAACAGATCATAATGTATTGTATCATTGTGTGGCAACGTGACGTAACATGACGTGTTTGATCATGATATCTTAAAGGCAGGGTTGGTAGTCACGGGAAACTAGCTTGAATTTGAATGTAGCATCTCCTCAGGCCCCACCCTCCAACACTCAGAGCTCCTCCAAAACGACACCTCCGCTCACATGTACAAGCGCTGCTGATTCACAATCATATGATCGTGACTGATTCAAAACCACAGACTCAAACCGGTTCTCAACACATTGTTTTTGTTTGCTCTATGTTAGCAGTAATCGGGGTATAGGTAGTTTTTCTGCCGTTCTCCACCGTACTTGGATCCCTCTTGGTTTTGCACATTGAAACGGGTGAGTGCAGGCTGGCGAAACGTACGTGCAGGAGGTGGGCAGAATGGCAGGATGGGATTTGTTTGATAAAGGTCATTTTAACCAGTATAAAAGAGTGAATGTAAATCTATTACCAACCCTGACTTTAAAGTCACAGAATGTAACATAATCCAAATTGTAACGTTCAGAACTGGACTCCATGGTATACCAGTATCTTTTCTGATAGCTGACCACAGAACAACCCGACAGTTTTATGCTACTCACAGTTTTAATTTAGTGTTTAAAGAACAATAACTCATCTGAACAAGTGAGTGAAGCCGACTCAAAACGTACCAGTGATCCAAAAACATGCTCATCAGGTAAATTGGTGAGTCTAAATTGCTTGTAGGTGTGGAGCTGGAACAGGCTCCAGCCACCTGCGACCCTGAACAGGATCTGAATGTAGCACGATTTAATAAAACGAGTTGTATCGTTTTATTTATACTACATTTCATCGTAGTGTAATGAAAAAAAAAAAGACATTTATATATGTTACAATGTGTCGTAACAGCATATTATAACAATTTGTTGTGTTGCATCGTATGGGTGTGTAACATAATGTATGTAATGGAAGATGTTTGTGTACTTTTTTGTATTAATGAAACAAAAACAAACAGCATAAGCATAATTTTCTGTATTGTAACGTATTGTATCCAATTATTATATGGAATTATTATTATTATATATATTATTTATATTATATCCTAACTTAACGTGGTGTCGCGTCATATTTCTAAATGTATTATAACATGTTGCATCATATTGCACCACATAATAACAGTGTAATTTAATAAAATATCACATAATGTAACATTACACATCATAACTTAATATATATCTGGTATTGACTACTTTTAGTGGTTTAATTTGAAAGCATTTCAGCATCTTCCAGGCTTGGTTACAAAGAGAAGTCCCTGTCTTGTCAATGTCTCTCAGTCTCTTACTTTGTCTTGATTTAATTTCTGGACAGTCAGTGGAACCTATTTTGGCAAAAGCCATGTTCCTTCTTTCAGTGTTTCCCGCAGGGGGAATTTTTCAGCCGTTCCTCAGCTTGTCCTGTAGATAAAACACCAGTAACAGTGACCCTCCTGCTGGAAATTAATGGAATCTAATCGCAATCAGCATTTTTTGGCTTTGTCCGAAGTAACATTCATCATCATCAAGGAAAGAGTCCAGTGTTTTGCTTTGTTTCACTCTGGGACCAGAACTTGGAAACGAGCAGCTAGAATGACCTCATGTTTCTTTACAAACACTTATAAAATATTTGCTGGAGGACTTCAAGGATTTTCTGAACCATTTAAGGAGAATTTTATCTTTTAGCTGATGTGAAATCGTCAAACTTTATCACAGTGCATGTAAAATGCAGCAGTTAAATTTTTAAACGGCGTCTGTAGCCAGTGTGATATGCAGACCTGTTTCCAAACAGCCTGATGATGGCGTGTGGTTACTTTGCTGCAAAGGAACAGAGAAGGGTCTTCGGAGAACTTTTGAGATTGCTCTGCAACTTTCAATTGATTCGGTCAGGCAGGAGTTATTGAAATTGCCACCTTGAAAGAAATGGAGCAAACCTGAGAGGAAAAGGGGAGGAAAAGGTAGAGAGAGCTCATCGGGAACGAGGGAGTTTTGGAGTGTAATGGAAGAGAAAAGTGAAATTGGGGGAGGGGGGATTAGTTTTGAGCTTAACAGAGAAAAGAGAGGGTGTGTGTGTGTGTGTGTTGGGGGGGATCGTGTGTGTTTTGGTTGTCTCTTTCTGGCCCTGAAAATGAGATCTATCTTGCCCGGAGCCTACATTTGTCTTGGAGAAACAATACAAACTCCATTTCCCCCTGCAGAGTCATCAGGAATGTGATTTATCGATTCTGTGCACAGATCTGCACGCTGGGAAAATTGCTTTGTAGTCCTGCAGGGGTGACACGCGGGCCTCAGCCTGCACGCACGACGGCATCACAGTCCATTTCTATGTGTACCCACCCGCGCTAAGTCAATGTTAGCATCGATGGCTGTAATGGAAATGTGCACTGTGACAAAGCAGATAACAGGGGAGCCAGAGGAGTTCTTTTGTTCTGGAAGTAGAAATCCTGTTTAGTTTTCGCAAAGGTAGTGATCAGGGACAGACAACCCGCCTGAGCTCTGAATCACACCTCTGATTTGTTTCTGCAACGTGTGGATCATGTGTGCTCACCGAAGGGAGCTTTACTTGTGGGGTTATCTCTTCACTTGTCTTTTGGGTTCAAGCAGGAACTGTTGGAGAGTTTCACAGCAGGAAGAAGAACACTAAATGAGACATTTTCTGCAGGAAAATACCAAAATTGACTTGAAGAGAAGAGGTTTGCCCCCTCATAACACAACATTACTTACATTCATGATTTAGGAACTAACTATCAGTGCAGGCTACGATAGATGGCACCAATCATCTGTGAAGTGAGCGTATTTATGACTGAGGCCAGCAGGAACTGTCAGCTACAATACCAGGAGGATAAAAACGAGGAGAGGAGTGACACGGTGGACAAAGTAACACAAGAATCAGAACTTAATCATCTTCTTGAGAAAAGGGTTCACTGCGGTAGAGACAAACATCATCCAAACAGCCAAGAAGCCTGAAAAGATCCAGGAACTTTAACCCTTTACTGCCAAACGCATCATACTTGATACATGAGTTTCAAAGACCTCTATCTCATCAACGTGATAAAAACCTATTAAAAATAAAAAATAATAATATTTAAAAAAAAAAGAATTTTATCTCTTTTTCCCCTGCAGGAAGCTAAAGTTGTATTTTGGCCTTTTTAAAAATAGCTGCTCTCATCCACACACTTTTTCCATGAAATTAATCATTGCTAATTTTCAAGAAGTTTTGGTAAGAATAACATTTAAATTTTTACTCATTTTTCAATTACTCAAACATTTTCTGCAACCGCCTATTTTATCAAAAATGATACGAAACATAACATCAGCAAAATGATACAGCAATATTTTTTGTGGATATTGTTAAAATAAAAGGTTAATAAATAGTTAAATAAAATAAAATAATAATAATAAAAATCTGGCTATTTTTGTGATGGGTCAGGCGTTAAAGGGTTAAGTTAGTCCCTGGTTAAACATTTCCCAGGAACTCTATTACTTATGTGGCCCATTGTCTGTCTTTATTTCCACCACTGACCAAAAACCTAGGTAGATTATGCAAATTAGGCCGATTACATATTGAGAGAAAAATAAAATAAAATAAAATAAAGGTAATTGCAAAACACTGCCAGACCAGTAGAGGGCGATAAGACAGCAATAAAGGCCATTCAGAAAAATTGACACTATAGAAGAAGACAGGACAGTATCTTAAGACTGACACCCCAAACAGCTTGTTAGCATGTGGTGTCTGCACATCCACCAATCAGAACCTTCCCCCTGAACTAAATTTAGACCCTCGTTCCTCTGGTGAAAAAGCACCAATAATAATACCATAGAAATAAAGTTACACAAACTAAAGAAAAACAATCTTTTATGTTTTGTCGTTTAGTCAGTTTGAAATGTGTCATAGACATCACAACATATTGCAAAACATATTCTTTGTATTAAAAGAAAATTAAATAAAGATCTTCAAAAGGGGTTTATTGTGCTAAAAATATTTCACCACTCCTCCCGCTCAGCTTCACTCCTCTGTTTTTTTTTCTTTTTTCTTTTTATTGACTTTCAGATGACAAACGAGCGCTCAAAGCATGCTGGGTATGATGATATAATGAAAAGAACAAAGGGTGAGTCAGGGCTGCTTGGCAGAGTCTCATTTGATTTACACATGTCCCATAAACATCTAATGGACTCTATAAATCGAATTCCCGGGGGAGGCACGTGAGCCCACAAAAACGGCGGGGAATGATCAAAGCCGGAGAGCGAGCGGGACCACCACGGTGCCACGCAGCCGCCACGCAGCCGCCATCCCCCAGCGACTCACACCTGCTGCAGAGGAGAAGAGTAGATCTCTGCCTAATGTGCGGCACGGCGGCTCTTATCATTTAGCTCGAGCTCTGGGGCTTTTTAACCCCTGAACTGAGTGGAAGCTTTATGTTGGCGGAGCTCATCTTGATGTGTTCTCCCACGATAATAATTCACTCCCGCTGGATATCTGCCAACTCGACTCTCTCTCTCTCTCTCTCTCTCTCTCTCTCTCTCTCTCTCTGGTGGAATGCAGAGATAATAGAGGGGAGCTCAAGATGATTTTTATGGAGGTGCTTAGCGCCAGCTTCCCAGGCGAGAATCTGATACTGTAGTCCAGAGTCTGAATAACCTGCTACTACCAAAGTCAGGTCAGCAGCTCTTTAACTCCTGTGTGTGTGTGTGAAATGTCAACCGCAGTGTGATAATTAATAATCACATGGAGTGTGTAAATAAACGAGAGTATTTGTTTTAAAGCTCTCTCTCCCTCCCTCTCTCTCTCTCTCTCTCTCTGCTCATCAGATGCTTGGGTGTAGGACAGAAATAGAAGACAGAAGCAATCTGTTTTTGCTTATTCGACTGCGTTGCCATGTGCTGTGGGTTCTTTGAGGCGATAACAAAAATATGTCAGCTTTAACTGCCCATCTGGTCATCTCAAAACAGAATACCTCTCAATTTGAGAATTTTAGAAGGTATGTAGCGGTTTAAACACAGACGAGTGTGTTTTAGATTTCAGTTTGAGAAGTTCTGCATGGCAACGGAGTCAGTCGATTTTTCCGCAGGAACCAATTTTGAGATTCATCGAAAGAGCCACTTCATTGTTTGACGAGTTACTGTGAAACAGATCTGCTCAGTTTCTCCATGCATGACCGTAATGTCAAACAAGTTATGAGGTTGACAGCGTTTAAGGTGAGGATTTTCAGTTTGGAGTCGGTCCCAACCCTGCAGTGAGGGTGACTCATAAAAACAAAAGAACTCTATCCTATAAATGATAATCTGGCATGTTGGCAAATGCTTAATGGACCATCAAGAAAGTGCCAGTGAGAGGGACATTTCAGTAAGTGGCATTGTAGGTGTTACATGTCATGAGTAATTGTGCCGGCAACAATGGATGTCGGTCAGCTCGGCCCCCTCATTGAGGAACGGCACCGACAGTTTTCTGCAGACAGTCTGTCGTGTAATTTGGCAAATTTTGAGAACTCTGACCCAAGCACTCAACCTGTTTCAGATGTGCACTCCACTAAGATTTTTTCCTTCCAGCCTTTTTCTTTTTAGAAAGCCTGTTTGTACCCAGCAGTTTGGGTCTGCAGCTTTCAAAGAAATGAAAATTCAACCAAGCTAAAAAAAAAAAAAAAAATTGAGTGAGTTTAACAGCATAAGGGATGTGCCATTTGCTGCAGACACATTTATGAGTTTACAGAAGAAAAGGCGATTCAGTGCACCGATGGGTAAACCAGAGAAACAAATTCATTGTATTGAACAGTTCTGTACCAGTTTTCTCAGGTAAAACTTATTTTATTTCATGTTATACAACCTTATTGGACTGTTTGGATGATGTACTTTACCGTGTTGCGGGACAAGAGTTATATATAGATTATCTTATCCTACGTTCATATTTGCCTGGTCATAATCAAGGCTGAGGACCAAAGATGACCGGACCTTCTCTGTCAAAGCTCTGAAATAACCAACCTGAGGAGATCAGAACGTCAGATTCTTTGTGCACTTTTAAAATCACATTTTTATCAATGGGCTTCTACAGAAGATTTTGGCTGAATCATTTTATTTTATTTTACCTTTATTTTTTTTTCTTTGACAGTACTATGCGCAGGATCTTAAATCTTCTCTTTTTTGTTATTTTAATGTTTTTAACCTTTTGTTGTTCTAATTTCCTGATGTTTTCATTTCTCTTATTTGGTGGTGGTTTTTAACCTTTTATATGCTTTATATATTTTCTTCCACTCCTCCTCACATTTTTCTTTTATTCCTTTTTTATGCTCATTTTTTATTCTCTAAAGCACTTTATTATTATTATTATTATTATTATTATTATTATTATTATTATTATTATTATTATTATTATTATTATTATTATTATTAACATAACTTAGAGGCAGTGTTGGTAATCAGATTTAGATAAACTGTTTGTTATTCTGGTTAAAATGATTTTTACGTCCTGATGGTAATCAAAGTTTGATGTGTTCTTAAAATAGAGTGAAAAATATCTGCCGTCTACAGCAGGAGTAAACCTGGAAAAACACCAACCAATCCTAGTGTTTGTCAAATCCCATCCTGCAGTTCTGCCCGCCTCCTGCACGTACATTACAGCGTGCACTAGCCCTGATTAAATGTGCATAACCAAGAAGGATCTAAGTACGCTGGAGAATGGCAGAAAAACTATCTATACCCTGATTACTGCGAACGTAGTGCAAACAAAAGGATGTGCTAAAGACCAGTTTGAGTCTCTGGTTTTGAATCAGTCACCATCATACGGTCTTGAATCAGTGGCGCTCGTGCATGTGAGCGGGGGCGTCGTTTTGGAGGGCGGGGGCTAAAAGGAGTCCTGAAGAAATGCTACATTCAAATTCAAGCTAGTTTTCGGTGACTACCAACCCTGCCTTTAAAGCCTGGTTTAAACTTATATGTAACGAGCTACATACTTCTGCATCAGTGAGTCTAAGTTGCACTGCAATACTCCTCCAAAACACATGGGGGCAGCATCATCTGAATGACTTTCATGATTGTTGCCAGTTTTTGGCCCAGCTACATTTTCTGCTCAGGAGACTTCAGAAGAGATTAAATGTTGGGAAGCAAAACCAATCACAGGGCTTGTGGGCTGCTTGGTTTTGATGCGTAGTTACATTATGGGAGAGGAGCGTGTTGACTACGGGGAATATTGATACTGAAATATCCCTTTAAGCTCAGCGGGCCAAGTCCCAGCAAACACCCTCAGCCCCTCTGGTGCGTGCCACTCTTATCTCTCTCTCTCCCTTGTTTCTAACTCTATCTGCTCTGCTATTCCTCATTTAAATGCATGAAGAAGCTCAAAATAACAGCTTTAAAAGACATAGAAGCAGCATAAAGCCAGATTTTTGGTTGGATAAAGTGAGGCACTGACTCTTTTATTTGTTGTGGCAAACATTGTGGACTTACTAAAAACCTTGGAGGATTTATAAAGAGTGAAATATTGGCAGACTAATGTATTCTGAATGCTTACTAAACACGTCGAGGATAAAGGTGTGCCACTCCTGCCTTGAGCAGGCTGTGTAAAAAGAGGCTGTAGATTACTGTGGTGCGGCATGCTTGGATTTAATTTGGCTGGGTTTGAAGTCTATATTATCAGAAATTTGATAAGCTTATCTGAGGAGCTCTGGCTTCCCAGAATTATCTTCATCCTCTCTCACGTTAACAGCCTGTGCCACTGGAGGCCAGAGTCTGATGTTACTTTGCCAGAAAAGTTGTGTTCCCTTCCCTTCATTGAGGTTTTTCTGAGGCAGAGATTGATTTCTCCTTGAAGGAATGTTTAAATCAAGAAACTATAACAATCTGCACACTGCAAACATGTGAGAAATGGTAAACTGAGTACTATTACCCTTAAAAACAGCTGTTGAGTTGAGTTTCCCAGAGCTCTGTGTCCGACTTGTCCTCCTCGGCTGTGTGTGCGTGCAGCAGGGCTGGCCTGGTGTTTTACCATGTTTCATCGTCAAAGCTGAACCATCTGGAGCTCAAGTGCTGGCAGTTTGCACCTGCAGCACCATTGTTCCCATAATGAAAAGCACACCGGTCTCAGAGGGAGGATTCAACAGCGTCTTTTAGCACGAAGACAAGGTTGACCTGGGAGTTTACGAGAGCGAGGGACTCCAAGGACTAAATCATATTTTTGATGAGGGTTGGCCCAGCTGTGTACCAGCGCTGCAAGGTCTTTGGTCACACCCGAGGCTGAGAGATTTCCTCTGTGGGAAGCTTTCTTAAGCGTATTTCTGTTTCGTGTTCGTGTTCTTCTTTGTGAGCTCACATAAACGTGTCCCGTGTGTGTGAGGAGAGAACTCAAACAAGGGTCGACCGTAAATCACTTAGACCACAAAGCCCTCATCAGGTTGAGTTCCCCTTTGAGCCGGGCTGCGGTTTGACTCTCTAGCCTTGCTTTGGAGAAAGCTAAGCAGAAATATATACAACAAATGTGATTGTGTTGCACTTATAACCACAAGGAAGCCCCCACATGCAGCTGAAGTCCATCTTATTTAGCCACACGGTTGAAGATAAACGTGTAAATATGTATAAGTGAATAAATGAGAAGCAGTGAAGCAGGGAGAGTTGATAAATAGCGTGCTTACTCAGCAAACTTTCTGTATTAAGCAAAGTTGAGGAACACCAGCGTTGGTGAGTGCAGGATTAGAAAGTTGATTCCCTTCAGGCCCTGTGAGCAAAGTCAGAGGGGCTTCATCGCACACGCTGCATTGTTAAGACTCAGTGTTTGCAGGTGGCTCATGCATTTTTCTATCCCACGGCATTGATTTTGGAAATCCAATAGATGGCCACACTCCTCGAGCTCCTCGCTCATTACCGCCGCACCAGCCCGGTTTGATATTCATGCTGGAATATTATGAGAAGATAAATCGTTTAATCCTAGTTTTTATTGAACCCTGTCATGAGTGAGACACTCCCCTCCACCCTCTGGGTGTAGTTGAAGCACTTTGATAGAATGATGGATTAGAAATTAGCCTGTGAGGGAATTTAGCAAAAACACGATCGAACTCCATCGGCTTGAGTTTCACTGCACGGACGGTGATTTATATGCAAAATCACTCACAATGCCCTGACGTTGCACTATTCCAGCTTATTAGGTATATGCTAAAAGCTAAATACATTTCTGTGAAGCACATCAACCTTATAAGGAATTAGATATTCCATCAGCGGCTGTATTTTTGTCTCCATAAAGCTCTCCGTGATATCTGTCTTGCTGACAAACTCTATAGATTTTTGTCAGTGTTGTTCTGTTTTCAAAACTTCCCCTAAAGATCATCTGCCAATCCCAAAAGATGCGAACAAGGATGTGAGAGATTTCTCTCTCTCTCTCTCTCTTTTGATTTTGAGGTTTCTGTCTTTTCGCATCGACACTCAGTGTTTCACCCTCATCACAAACAGCCATTTCTTCCATCGTCTTCTGCACAGATCTGGTTTCCTCCCTTTGACTGTTGACGTAGTCGATTCAAAGACCTTCCAGAAGAAGACGACAGACTTTGTGAGTTTAGTTATTTTGATGAAGTAGAAAGTCCCATTTTGTTTTATTCTTTTTCAGTTATATCTTCAGCTTTGTTTGCCTTCATTCAGTGGAGACAGGACAGCGTATATAGAACAGGAAACAGGGCAAGAGCAAGGAGTCACATTCAGGAAAGAGGCCACAAGTTGGATTGGAACCTAAACCGCCTGCTCATGGGTGATGTTATGCCCCATCTAGAGGTGGCCAAGCCCGTTCCCCTCAAATCCCAAGCAGCCTTGAAGACAAACAAAAGGGTTGAATGAAACCAAGTGATGATTTATTTACAAAAAAAGGCAACTAAAGTTCACAATAACAGAAGACCAACTGAAAAATACCTCCAGGTGCAACTCTAAGAATGAAATAAGTTAATCTAAGAAATCTAAGAAATAAGAAAATCAGTTGACCAATCATTGTTAAGAGACGCACCTGTATGCATTCATTCTACAAATTGACATACCAAAATAAACAAAGAGAAAACACATGATGACCTCAGTCGTAACACCCCTTTCCCAAGAATTAAGCAATCCTCTGGTCATTCAAGAGAAAGACCAAAACAAAGTGTCCACAAGGTGTGATTTTGGTTGTTTTTTGGGTATCGTCTGATCCCCTCCCTCTTGCCTTTTCTTCTGACTGTTACACACACAACCTGTACACATGACTCAGCAAGTTGATGTGATTATAGAGGCGACCCAACGTCCACTCCACCAACTGAAGTGGAAATGAGTGTTAGTCTAGAAAACTGGTGATTATTTATTTATTCATTTATTTACTATGGAAGACGAGAACAGCCATAAATTTTCTTTTTTTATGCACTGTTTTCTCATGATAATGACTTACAATTTTGTTATCTCGATATAACAAAGATCGTTTTCTCGTTATAACTAATTATTTGTTTTCTCATAACAAGAGCTACAAGGCTTCCAGCCATTGGGTGTAGCTGTAGCCTACCGGTAAGTTACACTTTAGTTTGTTTACTTTAGGGACTACCGTTAGCAGCTGAGAGGCTGGCAAACTCCTGTCTATCCAGTAGCTTCAGCTAAGCTAAGGTAACGTAAATGTAGGCTAACCTCATTTTTGCGTGACAGTGTGAGACATAATTAAATGTTTATTAATTCATAAAGTAATGCTTTGTGTCAGCCTCTCAGATGCTAACCTGTAGCCCCTAAAGTAAACAAACTCAAGTGTAACTTTCCCATAGGCTACAGCTACACTCATTGGCTGGAAGCTTTTCATGGCAGCTCTTGTAAGTTGAGATCAGGAAAAACATGTTATTTATTAATTCGTTATCACAAGAAAAATATCTTTGTTATGTCGAGATAACAAAATAATAAGTCATTATCAAGAGATAGCAGTGCATGAAAAAAGGAAAAATCCATGGCCGTTCTCGTCTTCTGTAATTTATTAATTGTTATTTATTCATTTATTTGTTTATTTATTTATTTGTGGTGGTCGCTCTTGTGCCCTCAGCAGTTGGACACATTACCCATTGCAAAAACCGTCCCTGAGGTTAGGGGCAGGCCTGATTATAGACCTGCTCGTAACAACTGTCTTTTTGCCCAAACAATCCTCAGGTGTGTGGCGTCAGTACAGCTCTTTTTATCGAGTCTGAACCTCTCTGAACTGGGAACATGTTTCAGACTCCTACTCTGTCCCTTGACACTTCATGAACTGAGGGCTTGTCAGTGTGTCTAACTCAGCACAGGTGGCTTCACTAAGCCTGGTGACTGCTGGCTGCAGGAAACAGGAAATCTGAGACAGGTGAAAAAATTCTCACTCATCCGGCTGTGACTATTAAGTGTTCGCCGATTTGAAGCTTGTGCAGTCGGACTGATGTCTTAAAAACTCTGACAGTTAGATATGGTTTGGCAGGAAAAACAGGCCGCGCTGAAGGGCCCAGTAGACCCGTCAGAAGATAATAAAGTCAGGAATAATTACCACTTAAAACAGTCTCAGTGGCAGTATGAGCGGAGTTGTATCACCATAAGAGCTGACATTTGGAACAATGTGGTGGTTCTGTATGGAGCGAAATGCTTTAAGGTTAAAGGAGAGGGAGTAACAGTGTTACATTTTTATCTTTAATCTCAGTTGGATGGGGGACAGACAGCGAGGCTGCCAAATGCCTTCAGGGAACACTCCCAGTTCAATATTTCATCCTGATGGGGGCCTGGCGGTGTAAGAGGGGTCAGCAGGTGAAGAGCGATGGGAGAAATCCGGAGCAGACATTCATACCTGGTGAAAAACATCGTGTCTGAGGGAGAGAAGTGCAAAGAGAGCAGAGAGGGGAAGGAAGGGAGCAGAGAAATGTCAGGGTTACAGAAAGAAAAAAAAATGGAGGAAGTAAAGTCGGAGAGGAAAGAAGTGGTGTCTGGAGCAGGAGAAAGGTTGAGTGCTGCAGGGTGAAGAGTATTTTCATGTAGACAAAGGCAGAAGAAGCAAAGGGAGTGCCATGTTTGACCTTCCTCACAGCAGAACACATCCAGTCTTTGTATTTCTGTCTCTTCACCCTCATTTCGCCGCTCTATTACTTAAATTACCTTAATGATGGAGGCTAGGCTTTTAAAATTATGAGACGACCTCACACAAATAAGTGAAAGAGGCATTATGAAACATTATTCCCGCTCCAAATGGCCGTGTTAACTAAGTGAAAAGAAAAACACGGCGAAAAGTTACAAACAGGAACCTGTGTGGGTTTCGTGTTGGATACATCTAAGAAAAGAAAAGTTAGTTTATCAGCTGGAAACACTCCAAAGTTTTCAACGACCAAACAGTTCTTTAGTAACTCGCTTAAAACTAATAGGACATGAAAGAAGCGTTTGAAGACAGATTTTATGAATTTCAGTCAAAGCACAGGCCGTTTTCCGATCCAGTGAAGCGCTCAACAATGAAATCTCTCGCTTTTGTCTTCCTCCGATCCATCCATCAGTGTGTCGTTCTTCATGTGTGTGTAGGTCTGGTAGAGTCATTATACCCGTCACGCTGCACACGAGAAATTATTTCCAAAGAGATATATCACCGCTATCGTCTGAATCATCTTTTTTTAATGGGTGGCATACGTAAGGTAGAAGTTATTCAGTTGGTGAAAAGGGGGAAAAAACTACACCTTCGTACTTCTGTGATTTGCTCGATGCAGCATTTTCTTTTCTACTGCGAGTTTCCTTAAATTTCACACAATAAGAGAGGGGAATGCAGGAAGATATGTGGAGCAGGAGCATCGCTGTTCAGCCTGAATGCAGAGAAAAAAAATCCGTAATTTTTATTTACATTTGAACGAAAAGTGGCACATCCAAAATGATTTATACCCTTCCCAATAATCAATAGAAAAGTCTTTACTGGCTGTAACAGCAGTGGAGCTGCTGATCAGCTTTTCACATGTCTCCACTGGTATTTTTGCCCATTCATCTTTTACTCTGAGCTTCAACTCTTTCAGTTCAGAGGGTCTACTTGCTATCACCCTGATCTGTAGCGTCCTCCTCCAGGGTATCTGCAGGTTTCAGCAAGTCAAATTTTAGACTTTTTAAGACCTTTCTAATGTCACCTGGAATAAAATTTAAGACGATGGTTAGGGGATCTCACTGTATTACAACCCAAGCGTAGCTTGTGTGTCACTCAGTGAGACTCAGTCAAGTTTACTTTTTGTCTCTTTATTAAACAAAGTGATACCCAGTGTTCTCCTGTTCAATAGCTGTATGTACAAGTGTATTTTTGTGACAAAAATATGTACAAACTACAAAGCATACAGAAAATATAGTAGTGTGCAACTGGAAACATGTAAAAGAAAAGAAAAGAAAAGAAAACAAAAACTGCTGGACCTGAACAAACACGTCATGAGCCTCAGGTCTTTGGCCTTAATCTTCAGTTCTGCATCTATTTTTATTATCAGCTCACTCACTTTATCTTTGTACCTCCTCCTGAGGACGTTTGACTTTGTGATGAGCTGAGCCATCAAGGTGCTGGACTTACCCTCAGCTTGCTCAACAAATAGGTCTGCATCCTTCTCCAGAGAGACGCAGATACAATTTATATCAGCAGCTAGTCGTCTCTTTATGTCTCCTACCCAAAATTTCCCGCGAGAAGAAAAAAAAAAAAAAAAAAAAAAAAAAAAAAGATATAAATATATATATATATATATATATATATATATATATATATATATATATATATATACATATATATACATACATACATATACACACACACACACACACACACACACACACACACACACACACACACACACACATATATATATATATATATGTATATATATATATATATATATATATATATATATATATATATATATATATATATATATATATATATATACATATATATAGATATCGATATAGATATAGATATAGATATAGATATAGATATCTTTTTAAGACACCCTGTACACAGATTCTCTGTCTGGGCCACTCTCCAAAATGTTCATGTTTTTGTCCACTAACCACTTTTGCTGTGTGTTTTTGGTCTTTGTCGTGCCTGAATGTCCGACACTGTTGCTGAGAATCTTTATGTATTCCTCTTTTTTCATGGTGTCATTTACTGATATTAAGTTCCCTGGTCCAGTGGCTGAAAAACACCCCCAAAGCATTTGGTTCCCTCCACCATGTTTGACAGTAGGGATTGTGGTCTTAGGCTACATCATTGTGACCAGAAGTCTTCTTCTTTGTCCACAAGACCAAACAGGCCCTTATGTGCCTTCTCTTGACAAAGTGGCTTTCTCCTTCAGATGTTGCCACCAGCAGGGTCCAGATTTTCCCTGATGGCCCATGTGATGATCCTTGGGTACTTATTCACCTCTCACTATCCTCTTGGCCAGTCATTTTTCACACTTTTAGATGCTGTCTTTTAGATGTGGCCTCTAAGCCACAAACCAGCTGCAGAGATCTGCTATTTTTCACTGATTGAGTTGTTCCCAATATTTCATTCAGACTTTTTTTCATAGCTTGGAATATTTGGAATGGTATATAACTTCGATTTTCTGATCTTTTGGGAGAAGCCGGCGTTATTTCCAATCATTTCCACAATGTGCTTCAAGTCAAAGAAGGAGAAAAAACTGACACAGGAACAAATCAACTATTGGTTTTTCCAATAAAGAATAATAAAAAAACTTCTCAGGCTTTCTCAGGAGGTCTTGAACAGCTATGCGTCATGTTACTCTTAGTGTATGAGGCTGCTGGATGGCACTGAGGTACCTGCCCAGCAGACGCCTGTGTTATTATCCACTATATACAATAAAGGCTGTATTTGAAATACGTGCATGTCTGAGGTGTGAGGTGTTTATACTGAGTGTTCTCTTCACGTGCTTTGTATATACTCAGGAATCTGCTCTGTAATGGTAGAAAGGTATTTAAAATATACATTTCATATCTATTAAAGCCATATAGAAAGAACAGACTGACTGGTCAATGAGGGCTCCACCGGTGAGGTCTAAATGCTCCATTCACGGCCGCCAGACTCACTTACTATTAACCAAAGTGGGATGAATGACCTGTCAAATGTAATCCTCCCACCTATGTGTCTCCCAATTACCTCCACCGCCCGACCCAGCCCGTTAGTTCATCATCAGCTGGCGTCGTAGATCGTTGCCACCGGGGAGAGCCTTCAGGAATTAGCAAGTCAAATCCAAAGTGGGCTTTTCATCGGATTATAATGAGGGAGGGCAGGAGCCCAGGTGTTCATAGGAAAACAGGGAACATTGTGATACAGGAAGGGAGAGAGAGAAAGAGAGAGCGGGAGTGAGGAGGGGCGACCAAAATGTTTAGGCAGCGGGATTTTGAGTGGAAAAAGAAGTGACTGGGCCAGCTGGGGTCTTGGACGTAAAACCTCAGCTCATGTTGCTATCAGACTACAAATGTTGGAAAATTTCATAAGTACCATAAAAGAAAACAAACCCAGGGCAGGAGGAAAAAATATTTTAAATATTTCATTTTTCAGAAAGTTACATAAATGCATAAGAGGGAAAAAAGTTTAGCAACTATAAAATATGCAAAGTTAAAATGTGTTAAAATGCTAAAAAGCATAAAAAGATGTAATTATTCATGGAATTGTTTAATGTTAATGCTGAGTGGAAGGACACGTCTAACTTAAAAAAAAAACAATGAAATACTTAAAAAAAAGAACTGAAAACATTTTTTTCATGCCCTCAGAGGAATCAAAAAACTTTCAGGCTTTTGTATTTGCTCATCATGCACACCTGCTAAACCTCCTCACCTGCTGCGCATCAATTCATCAGCCCGGCATCGTGTTAGCACAGATCTTCACCTGCTTTCTGACACATCATTCGTTCTGCTCCAGTCAGAGACGAGCATCTGGCTTAATAAGTTTTGGTGATTTGTTCTTCCGGTTTAAATCTTTGAGAGTGTTTTTCTTCTGTTAGCCAAGCTCATCCTTCATTTACACACATCCTCTTAAAATAAACCTTTTTTTAAAAAAAACTATCATTCATCTCAAGAGTTTGGTCCCGTGTAAGAATTGCAACTGCTTCAAATTAACACAAGCAGGTGGTATAAAGAGGGGACAAAGATACGAAAGATATTGTGCAAATATGATGGATCTATTCAGAGGGTGGGAAAATTCTTAGCACATCTCCAATTCAAATGAAGTTGGGTAAAACCCAAATAAAAACAGAATTTGATTTGCAAATCTTGTTTTGACCTAAATTCAACTGAATACACCACAAAGACGAGATATTCATTCTTCAAACTGATAAACTTTATTGTTTTGTGCAAATATTCACTCATTTTGATTTTGATACCTGCAACATGTTCCTAAAAAGCTGGGACAGCTTTTGATGTTTGCTGCTTTGGAGGTGGAATTCTTTACCATTCTTGCTTGATCAGCAGTCTGGGGTCTCTGCTGTCGCATTTTGCGCTCCATAATGCGCCATACATTTTCAATGGGAGACAGGTCTGGACTGCAGTCAGGCCAGTGTAGTACCTGCACTCTTTTACTACGAAGCCACGCTGTTGTAACACGTGCAGAATGTGTCTTGTCATTGTCTTGCTGAAATAAGCAGGGACGTCCCTGAAAAAGACGTGGCTTGGATGGCAGCATATGTTGCTCCAAAACCTGTATGTACCTTTCAGCATTAATGGAGCCTTCACAGATGGTCAAGTTAGCCATGCCATGGGCACTAACACACCCCCATACCATCACAGATGCTGGCTTTACAACTTTGACCAGATAACAATCCAGATTGTCCTTTTCCTCTTTGGCCTGGAGGACACCACGTCCATGATTTCCAAAAACAATTTGAAATGTGGACTCGTCAGACCACAGCAGACTTTTCCACTTTGCGTCAGTCCATCTCAGATGAGCTCGGGTCCAGAGAAGCCGGCGGTGTTTCTGGGTGTTGTTGATATATGTCTTTGTCTTTGCATGGTAGAGTTTGAACTTGCACTTGAGATACAGATCCTATCTCTCTCTCAACTCCAATGGAAACCTTAGGTGCGCACCATCTATTGGCACAATGGACAATTTAACATCATGTCCTGTGTTTTATGATTCTGAGCATCTGGACTTGTCCAGTGACCGCTGTGAAAGGACAGCTGACAACATAGGAAAGTCTATGTGACAGCTTGGAGAGACAGCTGACCGGAGGGAATAGACCCCACAGGGGCTGTCATGGGCTAGCTACCCATGACAGCAGTCTCCAACACTGCTTTAGTTTGTTGAAGACACCCGCCTATTGCTACTGAAACCCAACAAAGGAACATACCCCTAGAGCCTGCGAGAGTGGGGGTGCAAGATGGCTCAACGACTGTCAACACGGCTACAGACCCAGGAACGGACGCGACTACGATTAAGAACACGGCACACAAGGCAACCACATCAGCAGCTGGACACTCACTTCAGGTTTGTACCTGTGGCTGGGCTAAAACAACATCAGCCAGGGGACTGAAGATCCACCAAGGAAAGAGAGGGTGCTTGAGAGAGCAGAGACAAGGGCCTCGCATTGACCAGTACTTCTTACGAAGTAACCAGTCAAATCAGTCGATTGAAGCACTGCGACAGGACAAAAACCACAGTTCGCAGAGCATCAGCACCCCTGTCACTGAAGAGAGTAATACAAGCACAGAGATGTCGGTGGAGGAACCCACCCAGCCACAAAGACCTCCCAAAGAGGTAAAGATCAAAGGGTACAGACCAAGGGTAAAGTGGCCCAAAGCTGTTGAAAAGAGAGAGTGGGAAATAGTTAACAACGACCTGGCAAAAATCTTGGAGCAACAAGTAGGCACGGCAGAGAAAAAGCTGGAAAGGATGGGTGACATCATCTACCATTATGGAGAAGAGCGCTTTGGAGTAGACAGAAAGAGAAACGACAAAACAACACCAGCACCAGCCAAATCCAGGAGACAGCAAGAGATCGAAAGACTGGTCAGAGAAAGAAGGCAGCTGAGAAAGGAGTGGAAGAAAGCCTCTGATGCAGAGAAAGAAGGACTCATGCTACTCCAGGCAGACATTAAATTCCGGCTATCAACCTTGCGAAGAGCAGAGAGCTTAAGGAAACTTCGCAAGAGGAAGGAACATACAAGAACACAGTTCTATAAAAATCCCTTCAAGTTTGCCAAAGATCTCTTTACCAAGGGAAAAAGCGGAATCCTGAAGACGTCAAAGCAGGAGCTGGAAAAACACCTAGAAGGGGTCCATCAGGACATAAAAAGGCACGAACAGCTTGTTATCCCACATGACATCCCACCTATCCAACTTCCTGAATTCAACCTGGAAACTTGCCCTCCAAAATGGAAGGAAATAGTTAAAACAGTACACCACGCGAGATCAGCATCAGCCCCTGGACCGAATGGAGTACCGTATAAGCTCTACAAAAATGCACCAGACGTACTGCGCTACCTTTGGAGGCTCATGAAGATAGTGTGGCAGAGGGGGATCATTCCTAAGGCATGGCGAAGGGCTGGAGGAGTGCTTATTCCCAAGGAGAAGGATGCGACAGACATCAGTCAATTCAGGCCAATTTGCCTTCTCAATGTTGAGGGGAAAATCTTTTTCAGTGTGATAGCACAGAGGCTGTCCACCTACCTGGAGAAGAATAAGTATGTCGACACATCAATACAGAAGGCTGGCATTCCTGGGTTCTCTGGTTGCTTGGAGCATACCAGTATGATCTGGCACCAGATCCAAGCAGCGAAGAAGGAGAAAAGAGACCTCTATGTCATCTTCCTTGACTTGGCCAATGCCTTTGGCTCAATTCCCCATAACCTCCTTTGGGAATCCTTCAACTTCTTCCACGTTCCATCATCTATCACTACTCTAGT
Source organism: Labroides dimidiatus (assembly GCA_030710495.1). Lineage (NCBI taxonomy): Eukaryota > Metazoa > Chordata > Actinopteri > Labriformes > Labridae > Labroides > Labroides dimidiatus. Next base: position 6,634,349 of record CM061148.1, read on the forward strand.
AAAAGCCTACTTTGAAGACCTGCAGCTGTGCTTCACAACAGCTGACTTCACAACATCTTGGCAGCGCGTAGAAGTTGGTATCATGGCAGGCTGTACAATCTCGCCCCTGGCTTTTACAATGGCAATGGAGATCATCATTAGGGCCTCAAAATGGGTGGTTGGGGGTGACCGAACTAAGAATGGAATCCGCCTTCCACCTATCCGAGCATACATGGATGACATGACCACTCTGACCACTACTCCAGCATGCACCAAGCGGCTACTTGGAAAGCTGCAGGAGAATATCAAGTGGGCCCGGATGAGAATCAAGGCGAACAAGTCACGAAGCATCTCAATAGTTAAGGGAAAGCTTAAAAACGTGAGGTTCAGCATTGGTGGTGACTCAATACCAACAGTGTCGGAACAACCTGTTAAAAGCCTGGGCAGATGGTACAATGCAAGCCTCAAGGACAAAGACCAAGTGCAACAACTAAGGCAGGATATTACTAACAGTCTGGAAAACATCAATAAGTCCCTACTGCCAGGGAAGCTTAAGCTCTGGTGTCTGCAGTTTGGACTTCTCCCTCGCATAATGTGGCCACTCACTCTCTATGAGGTCCCAGTATCAACAGTGGAGAAGATGGAACGAGCCATAACTTCATATGTGAAGAAATGGCTAGGAGTCCCACGGTGTCTGACTAATATCGGCCTCTATGGCAAAGGAGTCCTTGAATTACCGATCACAAGCATCACTGAAGAGTACAAGTGCTCTAAAGTAAGACTCCATTTGACACTGAAGGACTCCAAAGACCAGACAATCAGCGATGCTGCACCCTCTCTTCTAACTGGACGAAAGTGGACACCAGCCGATGCAGTGCAGCTTGCTACATCATCCCTGAGGCACAACGACATCGTAGGGCATGTCCTGCAGGGAAGAGGAGGCTTTGGCTTTGCAGCAAGTAAACAAACTTGGGGCAAGGCCTCAACATCGGAGAAGAGAAAAATGGTGGTCGAGGAGGTGCGCCGTCAAGAGGAGGCTGAAAGAAGCACCAAAGCTGTATCTCTTGCCAAGCAGGGACAATGGATGAGGTGGGAAGGCTTGGAAAGGAGGAAGCTCAGCTGGAAGGAGCTCTGGGAAATGGAGGCAAACAACATCAGCTTTATCATCAGAGCTACCTATGATGTACTTCCATCTCCAAAAAACCTCCACCAATGGTATGGCGAGGACCCAACCTGTGCCCTCTGCCCAGCTCCAGCAACTCTCAAACACATTTTGAGCGGCTGCAAAACCAGCCTCACACAAGGGCGCTACACTTGGAGACATAACAAGGTCCTGAAAAGCTTGGCAGCAGCTCTTGAGAGCAAGAGGACTACAGTTAACTCCTTGCCCCTAAGAGCAACCAATTCTATCAAAGCACCAGCATTCATCCGGGAGGGGCAGGAAAAGCCCAAACAACCCATCAACCCAGATGCCGGGGGGCTAGCCATGGCCCGGGATTGGAAGATGCTAGTTGACATTGACCAGCAACTAATCTTTCCTCCTGAAATTGCAACCACCACCCTTAGACCAGACCTGGTACTCTGGTCTCCTTCACTGAAGTTTGTTTACATCACAGAGCTCACAGTCCCGTGGGAGGAGTCAGTTGAAGAGGCCTATGAGCGCAAAAAATTGCGCTACACAGAACTGGCAGCGGATGCACAACAGCGAGGGTGGAGGGCAAAAATCTATCCAGTTGAGGTGGGGTGTAGAGGTTTTATAGCTTTTTCCACCATCAGGCTGCTGAAAGACCTCGGTTTCCTTGGACAGGCTTTGCGGAAGACGATTAGATCAGTCTCTGAAACAGCCGAAAGAAGCAGCCAGTGGATTTGGATCAAGCGGAGAGATCCTTCTTGGGCTCAGAAAACGCCAGCTTGACCTTTACATAGGACCCCCCCCCCAAAGGAGGAAACAACCAGGCATTTTTCTTTGTAATTGGGCATGGGGCACAAGCTCAGGTTTGATCACCCTGTAGCTGGCCACCTTTGATGAGGGTGTCTAGTGTTAAAAGGCCGAAACACCCAGTGACTCAAAGGTACACTACTGATGATGTGTCCCAAATTTACAACTTCCCCATGTCTGAGATACAGATCCTATCTCTCTCTCAACTCCAATGGAAACCTTAGGTGCGCACCATCTATTGGCACAATGGACAATTTAACATCATGTCCTGTGTTTTATGATTCTGTAGATGTAGTGATGAACTGTGTTAACTGACAATGGTTTTCTGAAGTCTTCCTGAGCCCACGTGGTAATATCCTTTACACAATGATTTTGGTTTTTAATGCAGTGCTGCCTGAGGGGTCAAAGGTCATGGGCATTCAATTTTGGCTTTCAGCCTTGCTGCTTACATGCAGAGATTTCTCCAGATTCTTTGATGATATTATGGACTGTAGATGATGAAAACCATAATTCTTTGCAATTGTAAATTGAGAAACATTCTTTTTAAACCGTTGGACTATCCTAACACAGTTATTCACAAAGTGGTGAAACAGGATTTGCAAATGGATGTATTCTTTTTATATTTACATTTTTCACAGCATCCCAACTTCATGGAATTAGGGTTGTAAATTTCCAGAAACTTTCCGTAGGAAGTTAAACTCGGGAAATTTGGAAGTACTCTGATGTGTTTAATCAAAACCTCTTTGACTTTATGTCGTCCTCAGGAAGTGCCTTTAATGATCTTGTGCTGTGGGCATCATGCCTCAACAGCCCTGACATCAGCAAAGTGCTGCTACGTGCTTCAAGGAAAAGCACAGATATTCAAGTAAACTTACATCAAATCTGGTTATTTTAGATAAAATTATACTACAGTATACTTACCCTGACTTTATATAAGTTCCTCATTTTAAAGTCTCAGTTTATTGCCATGGAAAGCTTCCAACTTTGAAAATTCCTTGAATTTTGCAACCCTACTTTTTAAAGATTGTTTCTGTGCCTTTAAACCTTTGTTGTGCCTGACCAGCATAAAGAGACACAACCAATTCAGAGGGAAACAAAATGCATAGAAAGAAGTTATAGCAACACTTTATTCAATTTCAACCTGTTTTTGGATGATAATATTTTATTTTTTGGGGAAGTTTTAAAAAAATATGAATCTTTTTACTTCTACCTGTAAAAATGCTCCAGCTTGAAACCAAAGTGCCTCCAGTTGAGAGCACATTTGCACCTCCTTCGTCTGTAATTTGTTTGACCACTTAAATTATGAATAAACTTTTGCATGCATAATGAAAAAGTTAAGGTCCTAATGTGGATGGAAAGACGGTGAGGCTTCATTTTGAGTGCTTCATACCAACCGAACACTCACTTGTCTCACTGGTTAAAAAGATGCTCTTGGTGATTTGTAATTCATTGTCAGATTAACGGCAAGTTAGTGTAAATATCAGAATTTAGTGTAAGTGTCATTTCAAACTTTCCGACTAGAATGAATCAGTGTGAGTCAAGAGAAATACCTCATAATAAAATTGAGCCAAAAACAAATTAATAATTTAGCTGTCATCACATTTTGCAGCTGTGTTCTGCTGAGCATGCGTTCGCTCCACATCCTAATCAGTGAACTTTGGCCGTCCATATTTTCACAGTTTTTCCGCCCTTGGATCACTTTTGGTAGATACAGACCACTGCAGACTGAGAACATCCCACATGAGCCATAATTCTAAAGCTGCTCTGACCCCGTCATCAGACCATCACAACTTGGCCCCTGTCGAAGAGGCTCACATTCTTACGCTTTCCCATCCTTCTTCCAACACATCAATTCAGGGATAAAATGTGCTGCTTAACATTTCCCACACACCATCAGAGACCAGCGTAAAGAGATAATCAATGCTATTCACTTCACCAATTAAACACTCCAGCAGGTGAGCGCTTTAGGGGCCTGATTCCCCCCCACATAAACACTCCTGAACAAATTCTTACAAAAATATCAACAAATGATCAACTGTTTGAGTTTAAAAGCAGTTTTCAATAAACTACATACTCATAATTATTTTGTGTCCTGTTCCGTCTTGCATTTTGAAACTCTGCTTATAACCTGCTTATGATCCACCACTTCTAAATACAAATTCTTGTCATTTTTTTCCCCAAGCCTTAAGATTTTGTTCAGGAGTGTATGAAACAAACATGAAGCTTTCATAAGCTGAGACCAAAACACATTACTAACCTTCTAGTTTATTATCTGCCTTCCAGGATAGTTTATCATCTGGGGTAGTATATTGCTAATGTTTTATTTATTTAATTATTCATTTGGTTTCCAGACAGTTTTTAGTAGCAGAAAAAGGTGAAGCGGGTTGGTTTATTGCACAGGTGAAAACTCAGTGTCATACAATTAGAAAGTCAAAACATGCAAGGCAAATAGCAAAGAATGGGAAAAGGTTATTGAACGAAAAAAAAAAAAATCATAGTCAAAAGTTGTCCATCAAATGGGAACTCAAAATTAAAACAAAACAAGGAGAAAAAACACAAAATCACAGGTGATTACTTGGGAAAACATGCAATGAACCGACACAGGTGAACAGAAACAAAGAACCTGAATTCAAAACCGCCTTACTTACCTTATTACCTACAAACTTCTTTTCAATGTAGTATGATATGTGACTTTGCTGGTTTTCCCATTTTGGAAAGTTGAAGTAAACTGATTTGCAAAGCTGCTTCTCTAGCATCCAAGTTCATAAATTAAATCTTACATCGTTATGAAAAAGTTTGAGAGGCTGTAAATATGGAGGTGAGAAGAATAACCGGATCTTCTTCGGATCTTCCCCGTTCCTTCACTGCAAATCTAATGGCCCATTAAACGTTAGTGTCAAGTCTAGTCCACACTCCAACACAGTAGAGGGCAGTAATGTACCTAAAAACTGACTGCTGCCCGCTGTAAATGGAAAAGAAGAAGAAGAAAAACGTAACTACTGGCCGACCGAGTGAAGGTCTCTCATCAGGGATGAGTTGGTGAAGCTTTTATGTCCATGTTTCACTGCTCATGTATGATACGTGCATGTAGTGCCTTGAAGACCTGGCTTCATATGGTTTAAGTCTTTAAACAGTTGTGTGGAAACTTCTACTCTGTTCTTCTCATTCTTGATGCTAAGCTGCTAACCCAGGATGGGACCGCTAGCGCTCTACGCCAACCACATTACAACATACTACAGATTTTGTGCTTTCTTACGTACCAAGTTCCAGATTTTTGATGACTCAGTACTCACTGCTTGTGTAGTAGGTGGTTCAAAGCTGTCAGAGACTATAGGCGTGGTCACACTGGCCATTCATACCATGCTAAAGCACGCTAAAGTCCAGTTAGATTGGCCAGTGTGACCGCAAGTATATCGTGCTTGAGCACGGTTCACTTCTCTTCTTTGGCATGCTTCAGAGGTGTGCTTTGGCGGACATAATCACCATGATGACTCCTCTTTCAGTTATTTTAAGCAATAGTGGGGTTGTTAAAGAGTTGTGACCAAAACAACTTATCATGAGCCAAAAAGTCACTAAAATAAGACTCTGATGAGACCGTGTTCCATGTAAACACACGCTTTGCAATGACGTGTGTCTAAAGTCTGGTTCATGTTGGATTAGTGTGACCGCAAGCCGAACTGGCCAGCGGAGGTGCGGTGCTGTGGGGGTCAATCATGCTTGTGTACAGCATGATTTGGATGTGACCATGTTCTACAAAATGGGTAACAAGCAATGAGATAACAGTGAGATTACAAAGCAGGGCAGGGCACACAATCACCAAGGATGGAAAACACAGGAAGCAATACCAGACTTTGCAGTCAGCACAAAATGAAACAGGACATTTGAATGAACATTACAGCCAAATATTAATGACATACAGGAAACATTAAAGGCAGAATACAAAACAAAGAGAAAAAAAACGGTGTTTAGCATTTTCTAACGATTGTAACTGAGGATCCTTTGACAGAGTTGTTCTCATTTTCAATATTGATTCTTTAATATAGTTCCTTCCCTGTTCGAGCATTCAGAGTGTGTGAAAAGGTGAAGGTCTCACTAATCAGTGTTTTGTAGCTAACAGAAAAAGACGTTATCAATAATGTTTGTTTAGAAGTCCGTAATGAAAGCATGTGGTTGAGAAATAATCCAACTGTTCGTATCGACCCGTCAGCTCACTGCAGTCTGGATTGTTTGTGTCAGGAAAAATATCAGTGGAAGGTGACTTTTTCTTTTTCAGAGTGATTCTGATCTCCTTTAAAAAAGTGCTCAGACAGCTGAATTAAACCAAAATGTCACACAGCTGATTATCTGATGCTTTTTCTGTTTTTTAAGGCCAACCTGTTTGTTTGACACTAACTCTTCTTGTCACACACGGTCCTGTATCAGAGCAGGCTGGTGTACGAAACCTCAACAGACAGCAGTCTCTCTGTGTTTTTTGTCCCTTTTCATCAGCCGTCTGCCACACAAGTCAGCCGTTCCCCACCGCCATCGCAGCTCATCACTGTCTCGACCTGTCACATTACCCGGCAGCTCTGAGAGGGGGAGCGTCAGCGGCTGCCGCCGAGCTGAACTTTGAGACGGACAGGCCTTCTGCAGGCTGTCAGATAGTATCCACAAAATGACCTGCTTATTCTGCCTCGCTGTCGACACGGTGTCGCCGTCTCCCCTGACGGAGAGACATCAGAGCAAATCACCGGCAGAAGGGGCCGATGGAAAACGACACCTATGGACAAACCACTGGGACAAATAGATTTATTCATATTGAGTCTTTACTTTTAGCTTGATGTGTTTCCTGAGAGAGCGGGGAAATTAAACGAACAGATTCTCCAGCCTGGCAGGTTCACAATCTGCTTTTAGATCAGACTTTAAGGTCGGATTCATCTGAGAATTAATGAAGCAAACAATGAAAACAACCTTTTTGATCAACACTGGAAAGAAAAGGAAACATGAAAGCCGGATGGGATGGAGGAAACTGGATAAATTTATGAGGAACAGTTTTTAAGCTTGAGATTAACAAGAGCTGAAGAAAAGAAAGCTATTTTAAGATGCATTATGCAACATTTTGAAGCCCCTAATAATAAATAATCTTAAACCACTCATTAGTTTCCATGTGTCTGACTGTGTGAAACATCTTTAACCCTCAGACATTAACCTGAAATTGCTTTTTAAATGATGTCTGTCCTGTTTATGACTGAAAGACCTGCTTTAAAAGCACCGCAAACATTTTTTCCTTCTTTAATTGCAGATCGGTTGTGGTTGCCATCTGCTCTCCGCTCGTCTGCCGTGGCTTCACGTTTACCTCCGCCTCGGGCGAGAGGTTGTTTTCAAGGCAGACAGCTCATCAGGATGATTGACAAGTGTTGGCACTGGAAGTCAACCAACTGAGGAAAAATTGCATATTAGAGCTTCAGGAAGTGATTTGAAAGATGACACTGAATCTGCTGCACTGTACACCGCTGCAGGCTGGGAATGTGTGTGTGTGTGTTTGTTACACGGTGTGGGCGTTTGTGCTGCGTGCTGGCACAGGGGGGTTATATGTGTGTCACGGTCCATTTGCTACAGCAACATTTCAGTCCCTGGCGGGCGTGGCCCATGTGGAGAGTGTGTCTCAGTGGGTGGCTGATGGGAGCGGCGCTCGGGGAATTACGTCCCCGGCGCTGCAGCTGCTCTCTGCAGATGAGGCCTGAACAAAGTGTTTCAGAGCAGGGAGGGAATGAAAAGCTACTGAGGAGTGACAGAAGGCTGTCTTTAAGTTCTCATGTAATCAAAACAGATGTTTACGTCTCCTCAACAGAGACGTCAGTTTTAGAGCAGGAAGTGGTTCAATAATCAACAAGTTGTTTTTCAGCTAATCTGGATCCAATGAAAGAGTTCTTAATTTGCTGAAAACCATAAAAATTCATATTTATTAACCCGCATTCAGCAACTTTTATTACCATATTGACCCAAATATAGGACTACCCTGATTATAAGATGACCCCCGCTCTTTTCAAGATCGATCTACAGAAAAAGACTCCAATAACCAAAATTTACTTTGTTTAAAGAAAGTTTTTTTCTTAATTGAAAATCTGATTAGAACACTGAAATAACAGACTGCTTTAGTTTTTGGCCGTAAATACAATCACTGAGATCTGTATTTTAAATGTAATCCTGATGACAGCTCTGGTAATGGGCATGCCTTTCATTGAGTTTCTCAAAACACCCTCCTGTCAGTCTCTTGGATACGTCCGCTTCGAGGACCATAATCAGTTTTTTTTTTTTACAGTTAGTTTTTTTCAGGCGGTCTTTATGGATGTGCCATCTTTCGACATTACGCTCCATAACTCCATATATTTTGGCTGCCTGACGGTTGTTTAGCATCTCTGCTGCATTGAACATCATCTTAAAATTAGCATCATAACTCCGCCTCAGATGACCGCACCTCTCCATTCTTGTCTCCTGTCACTGCGTCTCTGCTGTGATTGGCAGATCACTGCAGCCACATCGAGGTCACTGGCTTCACAAAAAACTGGCACCCTTTGCTGTTTGGTTGTGTTGTGACTCTAGACAACTATCTGCATGTGTCAATGGTTATACCCCGATTATAAGACAAACCCACTTTTTCCCATTATTTTCAATGGAAAAACTTTGTCTTCTAAAACCTTGTCCCTTCCATGTAAATATGGCTGCTTGCAACTTAAGAAAACCAACATGTCGTGAGGTTTTAGGAGCTTTCAGTGAGCATAAAGTTTTTGTAAAGGCAGTCGACAAACCCTTTGGTGACGCTGTAAGTTGAAACCCTTCCATTTGAACCTTATTTCCAACATTTATTACCTGCTGCTGGGTTACTTACCGAATGGCCCTTGGTTTCCATCACAACCCAAACTCAGGCTCTGTTGTGTGATCTGCAGGTGTAAACAGTGCTAATACCATCCGCCCTTTTTCTTGGCTTTTAATGCCTCTCATAACCTTAAGGTTGGGCAGCAGGCCCCAGCACATCAGCAGGATTACCAATGCACCTCCATTCTCCATTGTCTCATCAAGTGAGACCCAAAACTGCACTCCTCCATGAGGTTTTGTGTTTGTTTTTGTTTATAACTCAATCAGGGGTAGCGTGATGGTAATTTGATCCGACACCATTGGCTCTAAATGCCAATCAATAACGTCGGTCCTCTTGAGGGTTGATTTACAGCAAAGACAGAAATGTGGACTCAAGGACTCTGCAGGCAGTTTTATGTGAACAAAAAAAAAGGTATGGAAAAAGCTCTTATAGTGGTGAAATATCCGTGCTGAATTATGGGTAACTTAAATTCACACCATCAAGTGGAACAGACAGAGATCTTTCATTCCTTTTCTCATTACTTTACACTCAATGATTAATGATCCTGCCACGAACACACTCCGATCTGTCCTGATCCTTCTGTGGGAATGTGTCATTACTTTGTGGCCTCATCACTACACATTCATTTCACAGCATCTGCACAGAGTGAAGGACAAATAACATGTTGTAAGCCCAGTGCGTGTTTTCAGTAAGAGGTCATCCATTCTCTCTCTCTCTCTCTCGCTCTCTCAGCCCAGATGTTTTTAAGCAGCGTTAGCTTTCCAGAGCTCAGGCCTCACTTTCCCAGCGGGCTGGATCTCTGCTGTAGTGTTTTTCCTCTGCCAGCTGGCCTCGCCAACTCCATGTGTCATCCTCTTTTCTCTTCCCAAAAACTTGTGTGAGATTTACAGTACAAAGGTAGAGTCTTGCGTAACACTTTCTTGCTCTCCAGCTCGGCTTTAAAGTGGGTCAGAGCGAAGGCAGAGGAGAGTCCCCGCTCGGCTAACGTAATTCTGAGTCTCTCTGCCAGGCGGCACATTTCACTGTAAGTCATCACATGCATTTGAGTGGAAGAGGTGGGCGTTGTTTGCCTCTTCCTCTTTGACATTGCCTACACATTTAGTGCAACGTGTTGCATAATGCAGATTGTGTATAGCAAAGCGATCACTTCAACCAAAGTACAGATGTAGTTGATGCCAGCGTGATATGAACTCTGCGAATCACAGCCTGACATTAGCTGCTTTAAAACGCCCTGCTGTGGGTTTAATTTTGACCATTTCCTTTTTCATGAAACACTTTCAGTAAATGTATTCTCCATTAAAAGCTGATGATGCATCCCGTTTTTTTTTGTGCAACTGTTGAGTAGGTGTGTGAGGTCGCTGCTGCTTTGAATGCTGCTGAAGCTGCAGAAGCTTTTATTAGACAAACTTTCCACATTTGTCGCTTTGCGCTCTCGAGCACTAAAATTTAAAATAACAGCTCATTTCCACAGAAGTGCAAAAAAGTTTAAAGATGATTTGGAAATAGAATGCAGTGCACTGCCAAAAGCGTGTTTATTTTTTAACTGAGCTTTTTTAATTACGTCTGTATGCATATGAGAAACAAAAACAAGGAATCCAGAGAATAAGAGATCACTTTGTTTACCTTGAATGTACCCTGAGGAGTGCGTACAGGCTGAAAGTTTCCCGAATCTCTCTTTATGAGCTACAAAAGCAAACAAGACCATCACTGATTGTTTTTAATGCCTCTTAGTGATGCTGCTTGGTTGGTGCAAGAACTGATTTGCAGCATGCAGACGTTAAACACCTTAATTTACATATTCCCTGGAAAGGGAGAGAGAGCTGTGTGTTAGATTAGATTCTAAGAAACAAGACAGATTCATCCATGAGAAAATGCTTAGTGTAAGACCTCTTTACATCATCATAAAAGCCCCGTTTCCACCAAGCGATTCAGTTCTATTTGTCTCGGTACAGTATGCATTTTGTGGGGTTTCCTTTGACCAAAAGAATGGTCACTTCCTGTGCAACACATAACCCTGCCATGTTTAAATCAACAGTTACTGTCTGTTTTTTTTTTTTTGTTTTGTTTTTTTTTTGTTTTTTTTTTAAAAAGGAAAAAAAAAAAGGAAAAAAAAAAGGAAAAAAAAGGAAAAAAAAGGGAAAAAAAAGGGAAAAAAAAGGGAAAAAAAAAAGGGAAAAAAAAAAAAAAAAACAGTTACTGTCTGTTTGGAAGACACCATTTTTTTCGTTTCCTAATCATTGGATTTATTAGTGGGTACACTATGTCATGCTGCTATGCCGTCACGCTATCACGTAGCCGCAGCCTACTATGAAGAGCATGGTTGGCTGTGGAACCACAAACAGGATCAGGTTTTACTGATCCAGCCGTACCAACTGTACTGATCCATACCAGACCACTTGGTGGAAACTGGGCCAAAGATGTGCGTGCATTTTGGTAACGTAAGTGACATTTAGCTTCATTTATTCAGTGGAGATAGCATTCTTTGAACTTTGAACTTAAACTGTAAGTAGCATAAAAAAAACACTGTTCTGTTGGCTGTTGTCAAAAACTATTCTCCAAGTGGATCCAAGTTCTACTGTTGTTAATGAAAAAGTTGGTTTCAGGAAGAAGTTCAGAAATTTGACACTAGGGACTAAATATGGAGAAAACTGATTATTGTATGACATGTTTCCAGAGCTTGGGGCTACATGAATGTTTATTTAGTTATGGTAATACTAAATGTGAACCTCCTTGTGTAACTTAACAAACCATTTTACTCCATTGTACTTTTGTTGCTGAAGTGCGCCCCATGTACATACAGGCGTCGTCCTCAAAGCAGGCAACCCTTCGCTTTCTTCCTCTTCCAAACTTTCTCTTCCCAGTTTCCAACCCTTTTCCCCATCCCGCCGTCTGAATTAAAGCTCTAAAAGCCCCAAAACTCCACAATAAAAAAAGAAACACTAAGCATCACTAAGCACATGACAGGATCAGAGAGGAGATCAGGTGTGCAGCTCTTTCCACAAACTGACACAGAGCAAAAAGTCCCACACAGCTGCTTTTATCAAGCTTTTTGGCCGCTCACCTCTAACCACTTATAGATGTTTAAGGTAAATACCTCATAAGCTGATATGATGATTGTTCTGGCAAACAGTGGCAGTAATTTCACACTCAGCAGATGGTTGGATGCCATCTACCTGCTGAGGGCTGCAGATGGAAATTATCTTGTTTGGCTGAATCTGGCAGGTTTACATTGTGGAGTCAGGTGCTGATGGTGTTTAAAGTGCATTGTTTTTCTGAGGGAAATGAGAAATAAACCCAAAGTGTTTTTAAGGGAGTGAGTTTCTGGTAACTTGATGATGCAAGTCCAGAAGCTGCTCTACTTCTACCTCTGTGTTGGACTTCTGTATCGCTTCCTTAAAGCGATACAGAAGCTTAGAGGTGATGGAGACGTTGTCTCCCTCAAACTGCCACCTTTCCTTGAGTTACTCATTTTCACTTTCAGCTCACTCTGACGATGTCTCAGATCTGGAATATTCCAATAAATCTGCTGCAGCACTGACACACGAAACCCATCCTCAAACCCTTCCAAACTGAGAGCCACAGTGGATCAAGAGTGTGTGGAAACACCCACCAAGGACTGCTCAGAGATACTAACCATTGTCTGTGAACAGAAGTGTTGAATGATTCACGTAAGACTCCTACAATTCACTGACAGAGAAATTGCCACTTGGACTGTGTGAGGAGCATGTTATTGATACAGATTCTGATTGGAAAACTAACTGCAATTATTTGACGGAGCTTAGAACCTTCCAAGAAAATCTCAGGACTGTTTCCACTCTGAAAGAATGAAAAGTAGAGCTCCTGCTTCATTTCTTACAGACACCGATTTTTTCTACTGCACTCTTTATTCAGGAGGAATCTGTGATTGAGATTGTGGCATTAAAAAAAAAGATCTTTCACTTCTAAACCTGCTGTTTGTTTTAAACATGTGAAACGATCTCCCAGAACATCTCAGTGTGACTGAAACTGAAGGTCATTTTAAAGTAAGTCTTCAGACACTCCTGTTTGCTACAACCTTTTAATTAGTCATTTCAATTAAAAAACTTCAAGGTCAAGATTTTGAGATTAAAATAAGAATTTTAGGGGAAAAAAATAATCAAAATCCCAACACTTTAATCACAGATTTCTTAAAGAAAAGAAATAAATCCTCAAATTCTGAAAAAAGTTTAAACTTTTAGTTTGATCAGAGTATTTTGAGATGGAATCAGGGTTCAGATTATTATTATTATTATTATTATTATTATTATTATTATTATTATTATTATTATTATTATTATTATTATTATTATTATTATTAGAATAACATCCATCTATCTGCTATACCACTTATCGTGTTCAGGGTCGCGGGTGTCTGGCACGGGGAGAACATACAAACTCCACACAGAAAGGCACACTGCGCCCGAACTGGGATTCCAACCGATGACCTGCTCGCTGTGCCAACATGCAGCCCCATTATCAGAACTCTGAGAATTTAAAAAAATCATAATTTGTGAATAAAAACGTCAGCACTGAGACAGAAATTTCAAAATTCTGAATTTTAAAATAAAAGTCAAAATTCTTATTTTAATTTTTTTTATTTATTTGCCCAACCTCTTTGGTTGTCTTGTATATATATTCTTCTCAGACCCTTAACATCATGTTTAGAGTAAACAGTCATGTAAATTGAACTGTAATTATGTAAATTAGAATCCCAACAAGGCAAAAAGAACCCTGATAAAAGTCTTTCTATGCATTTGTTGCGTATATAACAATTATTTTTGCCACAGTGTCAACAGGCAGGTCGGAAATGTGATGGGCTCCTTTGGGTGGTCTCTTTAGTCTCCTTTGTTGATGAGAACTTAACACAGTTTAAAACAGGGTTTGACCAATCAGAATCAAGTATTGGACACAGCTTGTTAAAACGTGTCCTCTTTAAATATATTTTTCCTTCTTTTTGTCAGAATATGTTCCCTGAATTTAAAGATTTGACATATTTATATGTCATCCATAAACTTTTTACACAATGTTTGACTCTGATTTTTTAAATTGTTTTCCGGTCTTTGGGAAACATCAGATTGTTATACCATTAGGACTGAGCATTTAAAATTGGGGATGAAGCCTGACTGTCCTGTCTTGAGCATGCTGAGAAAAACTGGGTCTATATCGGCTCTTCTTTTGATGCATGTGACTCCAAATAAGATGGCTAAAAACTTCATCTGAATGCAATCAGATGGATTTTAATGCTGAAAACATTAACTCATGTGATCTAAACTACTTAACACTGCCATTAATAGCACCTTTTTAATGTTCTTTTGACTGAGAGTCCATCACTGACAGAAATCATGCTTCGCATGCTCACGTCTTTTTAAGACATTTTTTTTGCTTGTATATTCGAGGTTTCATGTCCTGTTTTTGTAGCTCATATCTGCAGAAATCCATTACAGAGCTGCCTTATAACAAACCAGCAATATGTCCCCGCTGTCCCTGAACCTTGTACTTTCTCTCTAGAAAAAATTACAACTTCAAAACCTTTTTCTTCTGCAACACGTCTGCCAATTTCTCTATCTTTCAAAACCAGCAATGCGAACACTCCAACTTCAGACAGCAATTTCAGTAGGTTTGAGTTTCTCTTATAAGCTCCCTTTGCTGTCACATAATTCCTTCTTTAAGAAACGGCTCAAAAATGTTTCTCACCCACATATTTGGACGATTATTTCACCTTGTCGCTCATAACGATGATTGACTTTGACCTCTGGGAATTCAGCGTCCAAAGCTTGAACCCGCTGCTTCTCGCCCTGATGTCATGGCTGTCTGGAGGACTGTTTTTATTTTTCTGTCAAACCAGAGCCTGAACCTGCCCTCTCAGATATAAACAGTCTCTCAGCTTCTCATTCCAAACCTTCATCTGCTTTCCAGTTTGTTTGTGCCACCCCAGAATTCACACCAGAATCCATACCAATGCCAAATTTAATGACTAGAAACTCCTTCAATCAATTCTCAGCCTCGGTTTCTCCCCTTCAGGCCAAAGTCTGTTGCTCTGCCTCACTTTGTTTCTTCTTCCTCTGGAACCACTCATCCCCTCTTTGCCAGACCATCAGTCCAGCTTCCTGGTGGCACTCTGGGCGACCTGGAGCGATGTCGAGAGCCCTCACAGCAAAGCTTCTGCACTGTCTCTTCTCTCTCTGCAGCCTCCTTCTTCTCCCTCCAAACTTGGCCTTTTAAGGAATTTTCCATTCCCTGCTTCCCCCTCTGTTCACTCTCCAGAGATCACCTGACCCTGTCACCTGCCTGCCCAGCTGCTCCTCGTTCACTCAGTCACAGTGTAAATACAGAGACTGGTCTCTGCCAGCCAGGCTGCTGAGCTCCAGCCATTATTGTCTCCTGCACCTGATTACTTTCCTTCCTGCTCCAGTCTTTGTGAAATGGTTTGCATAATTTTACTGCCTGCACATATAATCAGATATCTTAAAATAAAGCCAGGAACCAACTTCTTCTCCTCCGTGACACAAACAACCATAAAAGCTCAATGAAAACAGGATTTGTTATGGAGGTGCAAGAGCCAAAACGATTTCACCGATCAACATGTTTTTCAGAGAGACACGCCAACTTTCTGATGCCAAAATCTCTGATACGCTTGCAGCATTGTTACTACTACTTAGTAGACAAAAACATCTCAATCTAAAGGGAAGCTGAGCATCGAAATGCAAGCTAATGTTAGCTGCAGCCTTGCTAGCTGAATTTTCTGTGGGTGCAAATCAGTGTTGAAGAAGCAGATGTTTGACATTAAGCTACAGATTTTTACTAGTTAATGTTTGCATCACCTTTGCTTGAAGGTAACACACAGAAATACAGTTTAAAAGTATTTGAGATGATTCTCATTGCTAACATTGGCTAACTTTGACTAGCATTGCAGTTATGCTAACATTGCACAGCAGTGTTTTTGTTTGCAGTTATCGTATGCTTTGCATCAAATGAAGGTCTTTTGACAGACCATTATTATTTATGTGACTGTTTTAAAAAAGAGGATAAAAGTGAGAACACTAAAAGTATCAGGTCTACATTTGCAAACTGACCTGAGCATCGAAAAACAAGGGAAGTAACATAAGCAGAAGTTTTGCTAACTAATCAGTAATGTTTGGTTTCTCCAGTAGGGTATGGAGAAACTTTTTCTCTGAACATTTAATTGATTTATTCCATATTTCCAAAAGTAATGGGATTTTTTTTTAGCCTATCTGCACACCCTTTGCTAGCACTGACTCACACACACTGCTAGTGTTGATGTTGTTGTTGTTGTTTGCAGTTGCAATCAGTGCCTCAATGATGCAGCTCTTTGTTGCTGGTTAGAGCTTTTATTTGCAGTCTGATTACCGGGCTTGTTTTCAAGATGTTTTCATTTTTCTGTGAAAAGATGTTTTGATATTTTGCTCTGCATTTGATATGCATATCATCAATCGGTATACAGTCAGTTGTCTAATATATAGTCAGTGTTGAAGTATCTTAAAGTACTTTTACAAAATTTTACAAGTTTCAATTTGTTCATTTTGACCAATATTCCTCCAAACTAGAATAGAATAGAATAGAATAGAATAGAATAGAATAGAATAGAATAGAATAGAATAGAATAGAATAGAATAGAATTTCTCTAATAATCACATAAAACAAGAAATAAGATATTCAGCTCATCTCCCATTGGCAAGAGAGTTATGGAGCTGGATGGCTGCAGGGACAAATGATTTTCTGTACCTTTCAGTCTTTTAGTGCAGAGAGATGAGCCGTTCACTACCACTGGCTCTCTGCTCAACAAACATGTTGTGAAGTGGATGATCCGTATGATTAATATTGGCCTCTAGCCATGAATCTGAATGCTCTCTTAAAGCTATTTGAGGCGTTTCAACATTATGATGAATCTGGCGCCCCCTCTGGATGGAATTGAAATATTTTTTTCGTAAATGAAAACCTCATTTCTAACGAAAACCATTCCTCTCTGACTGTTTTACTCATCAACAACCCCGATGATGAATTGAGATTCTGGAAATCTACGAGGTGTTTACGTATATTACATACATATATTATTATACATTGAGCAAACATGGGGAATTCTGGAATGAACACTTTAGAGTTTTTGATTTTTTTTTTAACATTTTATGAATCCAAAACACTTTTTTAAAGGAAGGTAACGTATGAACATTAGATTCAGCAATCTAAATAGCTACTGCATTTCATAAGATAGTTTATGTGTCAGCAGACCTGGAGGCTGAAGATCCAGAACCGCTCAAGGACCAGAATCTTAAAGATCCTTATTGATTTTGGATTACTAAAGACTGGATTTTTTTGTGTTAAATGCAAACATTTTTAGTGTAACCCTAATCCTAAGCTTAACTCTGATCCCAGCATTAATTTTTACAGTAACACTCTCTGAGTCCTGAAACTAACACGAAACATTGGGCTGTTTGGGTTCAGCCAAAAACTGTTTAACTTTGTGATTACTTAATGTGAACTAAGCCAAAAGTTAAAGTGGTTTATTTATGAATTCACTGGGTGAAAGTGAGGGAAATATTTCACAAAGTTTACAAAAGAAAAAATGAAATACCTCTTCAGCCAACGCTGAGGATTATCATGTCAAGTTGTCTTTAACACATCTGACGTTTCGAGGTCAACAGAGGGTTGAGAACAATGGAACGATAACTGGATATTTATATGGTTCTTAATTATGTGAAGGAGAGTTTTCAACATCTATCTTAAAGTTAAATATCTCAGCAAACTTTCTGCTTCTTTCAGACACTTTTAAAATCTGCCAGACTTCAGCCAAACACTGTCCACACAAAGTGACAGTCTAACATTACTGTGTCCACCTTCTGCAGCCTTATTGTCGGAGTGGATTAATCCTCCCACACAGCACCGGCACCTTTCCTCCTTCCAAAGCCAAGTGGCTCCTATTGAGACACTTTGTGAGTGAGGCAGATGTGTTTGCGCGTTCCCCAAAGCCCTGACAGCTCACAAAGGAGACACACACCGAAAAACACAAGCGGAGTGCAGCAGAGCAGAGGAGCGAGCACTCTGAGCCGCTCGCAAACAGGAAAATGTGCTGTGAGGGCTCGCTGTGTGGAAGAGGATTGTCTTTGTCACATGGGCATGTTTTCTGTGAGTCACCTGTCGCGGATGGAGATTTACAATAGAATAGCAATGTAGCATGTTTTACCCCCAAAAAAGGGCCTCATCATAAAAGTCTCAAAGATTATGGTTTTAAAAACATTCCTCATAACGACTGAACTGCATTAAAAAATGCTGTTCAATTGATTGAATGTGCCTTCATAAAACCTTTCAGGGAAATGACAAGCAGCAGGGATGCCAATGTGTTGGTCAGAATATTAAATTAGACCGTCTGCACCAAAAACATTGATCCAATCACGAATGCTCCTCGCCAAAGATTGAACAGTTTAATGCCAAAAACACAGAAACAGGATACGCCTGGTAGTGATGCTGATGATTCTGCTGTTTAGAGGCTCCCTGGGTTAGCTCACACAGAGTAAAATGCAAACATGAATGTGAAAATAGTCACGTTTGAAGTCACTGGGTTGTTTTTGGAATGTGCTGCGATCGTCGTGTCGCTGATTAGAAATGATGATTCAATTAGAAAGCTGTCAGCTGCTTGTGCTGCATGAACCAACCTGAAGCTTTTAATTTTTAGCTTGTGAAAAAGCTTTTTTCCGAGCAGCATTCATGGTTAGGAAAGAAAAATAACAGAAGTCACATTCATCCATCATCCAGAACCACAAAAACAGACGACTCGAGACGTGCGGAAACTCAAGAACTCTCACAGCTGACGGGTTTCAATAAATGTATTTATCATGATGTGAAAATGGGAGAGTTAAAAATAAACCACATAAGAGGACACAAATAAATAAATATTTGGGGCTAAAATGTTGTTTGCAGGTCAAAATAACCTAAATATGAAAAACAATCCAGATCCTGATCCTGCCATTAAAAACATCCTGACATATTTTGTCCATATCGCCCCCTAATGGAGAACATTTTCTTTGGTCAGAAGCAGAGTTTGCTGATGTTTATTTATTGTTTTTTTACAGAAATCATGTAAAGAAATAGTTAACAAACAGAGCATTCATATATTACTTTCCTTGCATGCCCTTTGTCATTTAGACGCTATGTTTTCTGCTAACATAATTTATTCAACTGGGGCTCACACATGTGATCATTTAGCAGTTTTTACAAGGAAGAACAGAGAAGAGACATCACGAGGGATGTTACGTGCCATGGTGTAAAGAAACTGCAAGTCAAGCTCTATGACCCTGGAAGACCCAAAAATATTTCTTTAACAGTGATTTTTTAAAATCAAATATTACTATTATATTAAATTTATCTTATAGAATCTTTTCCTTAAACTTAACTGAGTATTTTGGAGCCCAAGTCATACCAGACTGACAAAAGTCTGAGTATTTTAAAAGGGACTGTGAGGACTTTCTAAGTGATCTTAAAAGAGTCTCTCTTCTAGATATCTGCCTGATCTAATCCACGATTTAAAATGAGATTATCAGCACCAATAAAGGTTATTTATAAATGCTATTTTTTAGCTTCCCAATCGGGTCGGACAGGACCGGATTGATTGACAGTGCGTTGAAGTCTCTATGACAACACCATGTCTGCTGACGAAGTTTAGTAGAGAATAGAGAGAGCTGTGTTTTTTGCTGCTGAAAACTGTTTCTGGGATTAATTTAGTAGTGATGGTGGAGACTGGAGCTGAACCGTCAGACAGAAAAAAGGAGAGAAGAGAAGAAGAAAGCTAAACGAGAGAGTGAGCACAGACTAAAAACTAAAACATGAGCTTAAGGCTAAACCACAAGCTACAGGCTAAAACACAGGCTAATCTGTTTGTGATGTTCATTCCAACCCACATGCAGCAGATATTCTGCAGTGATCTGATCAAACTTGAGAGTCTGTCAATAAAGTGAATAGTGAGGTTACGTTAGCTCTGATTGGTTGATGAGCAGGACATAACGTTACACGTTAGCTTACGGATACATCAGAGCACCTGCTGAAAAAACTGACAAAGTTTGGTTGTGTGCGCACGATTCCAGCCAAAAATTTTTTGCTTTTAAGCACCGTGTCTTTGCATTTAAGACTTTATATTTTTATTTCATTTTGAATTGAAGCCCTGTTGTGCGGCTCCTCTTTTATCGCACAGTAGTTTCGGACTAATCTGTCACTTTAAATTCCTCGTGGATTAATAAATTGTCGTCTTTCTGCATCCCAGACTTGTTGTTTTCTGTTCAGTGCAATCCCATTAATGAGGCTTCCTGATGCGACTCTGTAACTGCATTGTCTTCTTCTTCTTATGTATCACTTTAGAAGACCAGAGCGCGTTTTCAGAAAGCTGTAATTATGCCTTATTTGGGTGTCACTTTCAAATAAAGGAGCTTCTCCTTGATGGGATTCTTTGTTTACTTTAAAAAACAATGAATTGCTGAGGGTGTTTTTTTTTCTTAAAGAAGAAGCAGACTGAGGCTTTTCAAACTTTAATTCTCAATAGATTTATTTTAATCTTTGGTTTTAGTTTCTTCGAGGAGTTACTGATGATGACAAAGATACAATAAAGGCAGCAGTTTCTGCCTGTGGTTACTGCATTATGATCTCTTTATCCCAACTCTGGTGGGGACTTCATTCCTGATGTGTCTTTGTTAATGTCACAGCCAGAGAGCACTAGTTGAAGCAGAAGATGGATGGATGGCTTTCTAAAGAGCCGCGGGCGCTCTGTTTTCTCTTCACAGCTCGCTGAGCGATGGTGGAGTGAAGCTGATTTACAGGTCGGCTTTAGCTCCGTTTTAATTAGCCTCTCTCTCTCTCTCTCTCTGTCTCCTCCCCGTCCTCCAGATGGACCCGGTGCAGAAAGCCGTCCTCCATCACACCCTCGGCCTCCCACCCACGGTAAAGAGGAAGCACGTCTCCTGCAGCGTCTGCCAGCTGAGGTTTAACTCACAGGTGAGCAAGTTTTGTGGAAAAGACGGAGCAAAAGTTCAGAAGTCGTTTATAATTCTGCGAAAAGATGGATGAGAAAGTAAAGATGGACGACCTCGACCGTGTTAGAGCAACAGAGATTCAGTCTGCTCTGCTTGATTTTTCCAAAAAAGTAACAAAAAATATACCATGATTAAAAAAAAACTGTTTCCTCTCCTTTGAGACTTCAATACTGAATGAGCTGCTGGATGGTTTGTCTTTTAATATTCTGCAGGCAGTTTTGACCCTTGAGCAAGAAGACTGCTAAGTGCAGTCCCAGTTCCCTCGGCTCTCCATTGATTGACTTTTTGAGGACAGATTTTGTGACAGTTTGAGGCATCCTGTTCCTTTTGAAATAACCGAATAGTCACTGAAGCTGATAAAACTGTTGCCAGGTTTGATCCAAAGTCACTCTCACAGGCCTTGTTTGGATGAGAATCATCTCACTGAAAGCATAAATTTGTATTGAACCCAGTGTAGTATCATTTATTTTTCGATAGGGGAGAACGGGGTTAGTTGTCACATTCTTTTTGTGTTTTTCATGTCAAATTGCAAATATTCAGCAAATATTCAGTATTTTTCCTCTAGGTGTTTACCCAATGAGTTTATAACAAAACAAGTGTTACCCTTAAAAAGTGTGAAGGGAAAACTATAGTTCAGATTGTTATTAGCTAGCTAACTAGTTATTACACAGTTTTTAGCCTTGATGCTAACAAAAAATTCATCACATATCACATTTTCTGGGGTTGGTTGTCATATATATATATATATATATATATATATATATATATATATATATATATATATATATATATATATATATATATATATATATATGTATTTTTCAACTTGTTGATGTAATCAAACTTTCAAATTTAGTTTTGCCTTCTTTCCTTTTTTTGATTTTTTTTCCATTATAATAAAGTTGTGACAAACAACCCTGTAGTTTGACAACCATCCCCATGATGGGTTTGTTTGTCATTATGTGTCAGAGAGTCTATTAGAGTTAATGACTTCATTGTTACAATGAGTCTGAAAATGAGAGGGATTCACATTTCAAGCCAACACCTTAAGCTTCAAATTAATGTAGGAACGACTATAGAAAGATGTTTTGATGATGAGCAATTCACACCAGAGTAAAAAGAGTGACAACTAACCCCGTTCTCCCCTACTCTCCTCACCTGTCCCTCCTCATGTTTGAATGTCAGACTGACATACACTTGTGTCTTTTTGTCCTTTTTGTGCTCTGCTAAACACAAAAAGCTTTCCTCTGTCATCCTTTTGTTTGATTTGGCACAAGAACATGTGCCAGTTGGCGTCCTCACTGCATTTGTCATTTCTTAACAGTCATGTAGTCTTTTTGTTTCATTTGGCCTGTTTACTCGGTTGTCTGGTTTGTGTCACAAACTGGATGTAAGAGACAAACAGAAAAAAAAAGTCTCAGACTGTAACAAGCCGTTTCATGCCCCATAGTTTTCTCCTCCTCCTTATGGTTTAACTGGCAAGCATCAGTGCCACAGAGGGAAAGGGCGCATCGTTATGGCATCACCAGCATCATCCAGGGGGGGCATATGAAACCCTGGTGCTGGAAAACCGACTCTGACAGCTCAGAACCTCGCAGTTATAATCGAAAATTACAGGAGGTTCTAGACCCTCACAGGCGTGACTCCGCTGCTCCTTTTTCATCTCCAGGCTTTTACTTTTTCTTAACACTTTTTCTCTCGTTTGATTGACAGGACAGCTCAGTGACTGAGTAAATGTTTTTTTTCCTTTTCCTCCCTATTTCTTGCATTTCTTGACCGAAAAAACGAACATTTAATGAAAAAAAAACTAACTAATTTATGTTTTTAGAACCTTTTTTTTTTTTTTTTTTTTTTTTTAAAAACAGAATTATTGGAACTAAAAAAGAATATTTATGTTTGTCATTTTGTCTTGGTGTTTTGACATTCTTTCCTGTTGGGAGACAAACTCTGTTTTGTTCGTTATTGTTTTGAACTTATTTTGGGCGATTACTGTGCATGTGCGGGTGTGATTTTTTTTTTTTTTTTCTTTTTTTTTTTTTGATATTTTTATTTTTTCATCCGAAACAAAGTGCTATTATTTTTTCCTTCCTGTGATTTAAGGTTTTTAAGATTAATACTTTTACATCCTTTGTGTCAGTTTTGTTCAAAGAAAAAACAAATTACTCAAAACTGACTTTTGCCAGAAAACAATAACTAAAGAAGTAAGTTCTTGGTAAGAAACACAGAATAACTGGAATACGCTATTTACAAAACACTGATAATTAAGTAAATACAGAGGTATATTACAGCAGTGGAGATGATGTGAAGCATGATTCAGTTATTGTACAGAAAACTGTGATGAGGGAGAAAAGATGCGACATTAACACTGCTGGTATGCAGGAAAAGGAGCCTTTCGTTGTGCAGAGATTGTATGAAATATGCAGTGAAATTACTGTTTGTTATTGTCCTGCAGTTTGTGAGTTTGTCTCATAAATTTCACATTTTACGACACTAAAATCTCTTTTCTCTCTGACCTTTACACGTTTAAAGTGAGGTACTTTGAGTTGCAGCTCTGAAACTGTTTTTTCTCCACCAGCAAACACGTAGCAGTATAAAAACACAGTAATAAAGAATTAATCTTTCATGCACAGTATGCAATCAGACGCAAACATACTGAGATAATGAGAGCGCATCGTATGAGGGAGATGAAATAGATTTAAAGAGCCTGTGGAGAGTTTGTGAATGAGTGCAAGTTTTTAACTCTTAGGGGTTTTTTTACACCAACGTCGTTTGGTCCGGACTTTCAGACTCTTCTGTTTGATCAGAACCAAAATGATCGGTGTTAAACCTTCCCTGGACCTTGGTCCAAACCAAACAATTGGACCATGGTGCGACCAAAAGCGGTGGTCTCAGTCCGGACCAAAGAGGACCACGATCTGGTACATGCCCAGTGTGAAAGCATTATTTTGAAAGGTTTGGACCTTGGTACCAATCACAGGATTACACACTTTCTCCTTCTTTCCTGTTTCCTGTCATGATAATGTCGTCTAATTATATACCTCATGAGATGACCTCGGATCAGCATTATGTACAATTCCACAAGTTGTTGCTGTTGGTGGTATAAAAACATCAATAATATGATGGTGATTTCATTCATTGTTGACAAAATTAAATTCCCGCTCAACATGCTGACATCAGACGCCAGCCGGCAAAATAATCAATCAATGTAAACTACGGAGACACGCAAAGTACGCAGTCGATGATGGTATCACGTAGGTTTGTCGTGTAAGTTCGGTTAGTCCGTTTGCAATAATGACAGTTTGAAACCATAACAGACTGAACCAAATGTATAAAAAAACACAGACTTTGGTGTGGACTAAGGTCCGGACTTTCAGGTGTGAAAACACCCTTAGATAGACTGTAGCTGCTGAATATAAATAAAACAGAAGGCTGATAGAAATAACACTCTGTTACCTTCCTTTTTCCCTCTTCTTGGGAAGTTTGGATTTATCAGATTAGACAGGAAACACAATAGATGTCTATATGAGTGTGTGTGTGTGTGTGTGTGTGTGTGTGTGTGTGTGTGTGTGTGTGTGTGTGTGTGTGTGTGTGTGTATGTGTATGTGTGTGTGTGTGTGAAAGCAGCTGTATTGTCTTTTTCAGTCCGTTGTGGGAACAGAACAAAGCGTACTGGATGAGCCTCCTGTGCATCTATCTCTGAACAGCAGCTTCACACAATCGAAAATGTACTTTTGTCTGAGGTGAAATTCTTCATTTTGTTTGTTTGTTTGTTTTATTGTTTTGTTTTTTGTTTTTTTTGTCAGACACTAAAATCGTCCTCGAGCAGAAACATATTCAGCCTCTCGCTCGCCCACTCTCTTCCTTTATACACTCCTCAGGAAGTTGGCTTTAACTGTTGTTTTAGTGTCAATATGGGAAAACTCCCACGTTTATGCCTATAAATGCACATTTTGGTGAATGCATTTCTCTACTTTATGTCCTGAACTCTTTAGTGCTTCAGACACGTTTTTTTTTCTTCTTTTTTTCCAAGCTCTTTTTTTAATCGACTGCTGCTGGAATGATATTCAGAGTTCAAATATCACTCCGACAGGAATAAACAAAAAAGTTATTGATATCCAAAAGCAGAAATCAATCCAAAAGAAAAGGAAACAAAATACTTTATGAAGTCTGTGATTCGTGAGCACTTGTTTTATTTCAGCAGCTTGTATGCGTCCTCTGCTAGTTTTGATGCATCGAGCGATATCTCTGCTTCTGTCTGGTGTTTCTCAGGGTTTTTCATGCTTTCAGACTGGCTGTGAGAATCTAAACAAGTGGTTCCTAAAGTGAAGGAAACCCTTCCAAAATCAAAAACTACTTACAATAGCACATTTCATTTATTATTTTAAAAATATAAACAAAAAAAGGTGTTGAGTTTTATATAAAAACATGTAAACAGAACAGGTTTGATCTGTTTTCCACATTTCTTTCTTGAAGACTGAGGTGCACGATGACGTTTCACCCAAAAATGCAAAATATTTTGTGAAAAAAAATCTGCATTTACAGAATAAGTCAGTAGGATCAGCTTCACAAGCACAAAACGGTAATCCGCCATTGTTACTGTTGTTGTTTTTGTCTGATTCGCGTGGCAATTTAAGATGACGTCAGCATTTCCACTGAAAACTCCAGCTTGCTGTTGACACGGCAACGGTGTGGTTTCAGAAAAATCTCACTCTGGAGGAGTGTGTTTCCTGCAAAACACCTTTGAGTTTCATCCTAAAACCATTGTTCTGTAAACCAGGATGACAACGAATCAGTGCCAGCAGATTATTTTAGGAAACAGCAAAATGTTTACAAAAGTAGTCCAACTTTGTAACAATCTGCTTAACCAAGTATCTTCAGCCTTTTTTCTTTCTGTTCCTGTTTTCTGCTGAATTCAGGGTCACAGTCTGAGAAACCTGTGTGGGGGACACACACAAACTAACCACCTACTTTGACAGCACATCTCTTGGTAATAAGTAATATTTCTGTCTATCAATCTACAAAACCTTTCACTCATGAAATGTGAAGAACATCCTGAACAGTAATTTAGAGAACTTTGCAACTCACAGAGCTCTCTGGTTAGCGTCTAACTTAGCCTTCTTTGAATCTCATTCTTTCTCTTCTACTTAACGGGTCAGCTGATCTGCTGCTCCTTGAGGTACCCAGGTCCAAACAGAAGCTCAGAGGGGACGGGGCCTTTTCTGTTGCTGATCCTAAACTGTAGAACATTCTTCAGTTCAACATAAGACAATCCCCGTCACTGTTCGTTTTTAAAACTCGTCTTAAAACCCATTTTTATTCCCTGGCTTTTAACCCAGCTTCAGACTCGACTCCTGTTTTTAGTTTTTATATGGGTTGTTTTTAGTTTTTAGTTACTGTTTTACTTGTTTTTTTATTGTTTTAAAAACGATGAAAGAATTATTTTAGTGCTATTGTTTTATTTTTTTCATTTATTTATTTATTTTATTTTATTTTTTATGCCTTTATGTACAGCACTTTATTTCGGCTTTGGTTGTTTTTAAAGTGCTCTTTGTTTTTTTGTTGTTTTTTGTTTTTGGTTAATGACAAATAGAGAGTGAGAAAAAAATGACGGACGGACGGACAGATAGATAGATAGATAGATAGTTGAATGGTATTGTGGATGAGAATTTATTGCCCTCTTCAAACATCCCGGTTATCTTGGGGTTGGCTCCACCATCTGTGCTTTTAGAGACATGCTGACTGACTGTCACTCTGTTTACATTTAGAACAGGTCAGTCTGGACATCTGTAAATATGAACGGACCTGTTTGTTGACTCGCCTGTTGAGATCCATTCAGACTGAAGTGTTTTCACATCAGCTCTACCATGTTGAAACATCAAGTGCTGGTCTTGGGTTGTCGTCTGATGAGCGTCATACTAATGTGAAAACCGCTGTTCGCATGCAACACCTCTGCTCAGGTGGGAACCAAACACTCTCACTTGGGTTCTTTGTGTTAGAACAAATTTAAGGCACTTTCCTTGAGTATCATAAATCTTTTTTTTTATTCCAAATGCACCTCCAGATGGCGACCTTATTTTCCCCTTTGTGTTTGCTTAAAAGTTCAAAGACCCTCAGATTACCTTCTTTCTAAACATCCTGTCCAGTCAAAGTTTTTGGATTTTATTAAAAAAAATCCAATAAAGTGAAGGATTAAATGTTCCCTTAAAGGTTTAGTTTCTTAAGCTAAATAATCTTTTGATAAAATCTCTCTTGAATTAGCTGAACACTCAGGGTGCAAAGCAGGAAATGGGTGTGTTTAAGGTCATGACATGTTTTGAGTTTTCAGAGAGATGTGGTGGCTACAACTCATCCAACTCTGTTATAGCCCTGCATTGGCTGTATTTTTTTTTTCTTGTAAAAATGTGCTTTTTATCATTGATGTTAATGGGGGTTTTTGGCTTTTGGAGATGACCTCCAGTGGGCATTTGAGGAACTGCAGCTTTTAACACTCATCTTTGTTTCCTGCTTCCTCTCAGCTTCGTCTGAAGGCATTTCCTGAACATTCATGACAGCTTTGATTTGATTGGTTGGTGTGTCTTAATGTGTGGTTTGAATACAAAACGTTACATAACAGCACCAGAAGGAGGCTGAGTTTCTGACACTATCATTAGCTACTCTTACATCTCTCAGCCGTTCTGTGGGCCGTACAAAACAACCCCTAATGGAATGCATTTTATTAATAGCATCTCGATAAATCTGCCTGATAGAAACCAGATGGGTTTCGTTTTCTGCGGCTCCTAATCTCCAAACCATTTATAAACCAATCAAAACATCTGAAAAGAAAAACCCTCTGCTGCCGCTGCATGTTGTTGAATCTGTACCATCCCTAAACAGCGATGTCATCCGTTTTCCATTAAGAGAGCGACAATCCATTTCTGACACCCTGTATGTCACTGATTACTCAGGATGAGGTTGTTATGTTTTACATTGGGAAATCTATCTCGGCGTATATCACCATTCATCAGCTGTTAATTTAAAGACTCTATTAGGAGAGACAGACCCTGTCTTTACCTGTCAATCACTGCACCCAGAGCTGAGAGTGTTTTACAGCTCAAGCTACAGCTACAGACGAGGATTATCTCCTTCCTCCTCGTCAGCTCATCACGATGTGAAACTGCATACTGAATAAGGAAGCTGGAGCCGTTTGCAGAAGATTCTTTAATGTTTAATGAAAGATTCTGCTTTTAAAGATGATTACATGTTGCTGCTGTTACAAGAAGCATCATGTTTACAAGATGAGGTCATAAAGTGGACTCAAGTCTCTGATTTACCAGATCCTCTCGTCCACTCTTTTAACAGGAGCACTTTAATACCTGTTCACATCTGATACATTAACAACACTTCCTTTTTCTCTTAGAGATGACTCACTTTACTGAAGGTGCATCTTCTTTCTTTTGCACAATGGACTTCTTATGTCGGATGAGACAAAATAAAATGTGTTAATTTGGAAGGAAATGCACTTGATGGCTTGAGAATTCCAGTACAGTGTAGTAGTTGAGTAAAGCGGGGTTCACACATAATGATTGTCGGGCTGATTTCTTCCTGATTTTCCTCCTTCCCAACCAAGGACAGACAACGCTTGATTATCTTAAGTCTTATAAGATTACGTTGTTAGATTATCCTGTGGTCTGAGGTGTGTTAAGAATGAATTTATCCAGATAATCTGCCTCGAAAACGAGTCAGGGCTGACGATCATAGATTTAAAACTTACAACCAAAAATCTTTGTGTGTGGGCAAAGCCGACTCGCACCAACTCATGTCTCCAGGAGTTGTGACGTAGATGGAATGTAGCCAATCAGGAGGCGGGCTGACTGAAGAACAAGGAAGCAGATGTAAACAAATCAAGCATGGCTGACCTGACACGGAAAGTTCAGATTTTTTCCACAGTCTTTTCTTTTTTTGAGGGGTTTTTGGGAATTTTCTATAATTAGTCCCAAGACCACCACCATTCTCTCTTCTTTGTCCTCTTCCATGTTGCGTTTGGTGTTGGCCGGGTGCTGCTCTCTGTTGCTGTTTCTTCTTCTACGTTTTTGTAGATCACATTTGGTGACGTGAGATTTCTGTCATGGAGGACGAGATGGTTGATCGGTGGTGGGACAGAATCGTTATGTGTGTGGTGAGCTGTGTGGAGATTATCGGAGCACACCACACACAGTACAGTCAAAACTGTTTAATGCCTGATTTTTGATCTTCATGTGTGGGCTCTCTAACAGATTTAGAAAATCGTTGTGTGTCTGCAAATGTTTTTTATCGTATGCACGTTTCATCCAAACTGAGCCGGCGTTTTGACCGTCCAAATTTGATCATTTTTTAAACTGGGTTCCAGAGTGGACAATTCTGAAACCGTGCATCGGTTTGGTTCCATGTGGACAAACTATCCGGTATATTATTGATGACGCAATGCCCCCACCCCTCACTCACTTCTTGTATTCACCGTCATCTTCACACGACCCAAATGCACACGCTCCGTGTGTCATTCTCTGTTTTTGATGGACTTTGTGGCAGCGTCACAGCGCCACCTACAGGCAGTGCGGTTTCGGCACTTTCGTCTTGACGCACATATTTCTTGCGAGGGTCCCGCATTTACAGCAAACTTTTTTAAAACGAGTAAGAATGAAACCATTTTCGTCTTCGTGTGGAAGTTGTCTTAGAGTGCATTCAAAGTCTTTGTAAGGGGGTTTTAAGTTATGCCCCCTATGGATAAAATGGATAGCATTATCACAGGATGCAGACTGTATTTCCCATAAAATTTGGCTTTTCCCAAAGTATGCATCTATTAGTTCTAAAAGAGCAGTGAAGCATTCAATTAACATAAAATCCTTTTTGCTAACAAAGTCATTTTTTAAGAGTTTCTCCATCTAATCCTGCTGGATTATCAACCATGAGGACAAAACCTTGATGCCAAAAGAAAATTATCTAAAGGAAAAAAAAAAACCTCCTCTGTCATGACAACTGCCAAATTTTTAGCAGCAGAGCTCTAAATAGAGACACTTCAGGCGAGTTCTGAGCAGCTCTCGACTTTTTTTTTTTTAACAGAAACTCCCCCCTGAACCCAGACGCTAAAAGTCATGATAAAGAAATAACTTCTTGTCTTTTTGCTGATAGTCTGATTTTACTATGCAGCTCATGAAGAGGCATCGGTGTGACTGACACTAGTTCAGAATCCTTTTTAAAACTCCCTGCAGTGCCTCTATAAGGAGTAAATCCAAGAAACAAGGCTTTTTTAAAGGGTGGATTTTCCACAAAACATTGTTCCCGGGTTTCTCTCCCAGAGAAGAATTTTTTTTTGTTCATTTTTGTTTCACCCAGCAGATGCACTCCCATGCAGCTGTCTGAACCGTCACTGTGCAGGATCACGTCCCAGCTGCAGCTCAGACACAGCTGGAACATTAAAAAAAAAAAAATCATTCCTACTGTTTACATCTGAAGCCTCTGACTGAGTTGATTCATTCATATTTACATTTATCTGTAATTTAGCAGAAACACAGAGAAAGTTCTGTTTCCCTGCTTACAGAAGTCTCTGCTGGAAAACGCAGTGTGCGAATGAAGCGGTGCATTAAACAGGAAGCTTTATTACGTTAGAACGGCCCCGAAAACAAATCAAAACAAGGAAATGGAAACGTTATTTTCAGACAGCAGAATTACTTTTGGAAACTGGGAAAGATTGTGAAGTATTTTTCATATTCATCAGTTCAATCACGAATAATCAAACCAGGAAATGAAACAGCACCACACTGAACGTCTGCCTGCTCCAGCTATCAGACGCTTTGAGATGCAGAAACAAGACGTCTGTGACTGTAGTGTGATTAATGACCGAGTTGAAACTCTTCAGGTGAAACCTCCCTCACACCTGCATCCTGTAGGCTTCTATTCACCTCTCTCGCCTCAAAGTGCATCCTTGTGATACTATTTGTCTCACTGCGTCATCAATGCTCTGAGAATCTGGGCCATAAAGATTTATGACTGTCTAAAAATAGTGCTTAAAATTAGTTCCCCAAATAAAACAACCTCAGTTTTTTATTTCTCTTTGTTAAGATTTCATGTACAACCTGGCGTCCTTCTGTTCATTTCTCCATTCAACTTCTGAGTCAAAGCACCGCATGCAAAATGTGCTGCATGTGCAGAGCACCTGGTTCAGTTTGGGTCTTATTGAGGGCTTTATTGCGGCACAACTCCATGCCGGTTCCAGTTCTGTAACCTAACTTTGAACTGCTCAGCATGTTCAGTGTTGGTTCACGGCTGGAACAACAACAAAAAAAAAGTATTCGGTTCCAGCTTGGGAACCGTGAAAACGTCAGCGTCTGGCATGTCTTATTCTGTGTTGATAACATGAGCAGGATGTCGCGGAAGTAGAGGAAAAATGGAGAAGAAGAGCATGCAGTGGTCAAGTGAGGAGACAAAATGTTTGATGGTAATCTGGATCAGAGAATATAATTGAGTTAATGTCACATCTGTTTTATTGATGTGTCTTTATTTTCATTTTATACCAAGAAAAACATGGCACATTTTGTTCTAAAGCACATTTGTTGTCTGTTTTTAATTATTTTATTTTTAAGTCCAATTTCAGGCGGGCCAAGACAACAAATGGTTTTCTTTTAAAACAGAAAAAGGTAATTAGTTTAATACTGACTCAAATGTGAAGTCATCACTCTGTGTTTAACTTTGTTAATGCACATTAAGTAGAAGAAAGATTTACACCTTAAACAAAACCAATCAATGGAGCTACACTGTGCTGAGCAATCTGATTCATTTCAAATCATCACCTTGTGTAAATCCAACTCAAAATTTAGATAAGCTAACCTTACATTTCCATACTTATCAGTTAATACTTCTCCGTCCCCAAACTTCAGAAACTTTACACTTTAAGGAAATGGTTTTATAAACCAAATCAAGACCCAAACTGTCGCCGTCGTGCATGAGAGGATTTTGATTAATAAAAGGTTTTTGACAATGAAAGCTCATCTAATGGAGGATCATACTTATCATGCATCACAGCAGCTTCTTGTCCTCAAAGGCCACCGTCCTCTCTGCTGCTTCAGTAGTGATAGAGGTACACAAGGGAGCGCTTTCCAGATATCGCTAAATATTCCCATTTCTGCACGTGGAGCCTTTGAAATGGACTGCCAGCAGTCTCTGTTCCAAAATAACTTCTGGCCTGTTGGCTAAGAACTGTTAAACATCTCTCTTAATTAATGAAAGCCACCTAAGATATGCAGAGAGCTTTATCCTCTATGGCCTGAGTCTCTGAAATCATCTAAGGATCTGATTATGGAGCAGAAGGACTGGCAGGAAAGCAACATAAACTGGAAGTGTTCACTTGTAATGAATAAAAGCTTGTATTCAGATGTTCGATACTGCAATTACAACATGCCATCTTTATTTTGTCAGGAAAGATTATTTTTTATTAAGCCAGACAGCGGAACTCATCGTTCTTGATTTGCGATTAATGAAGTCGGTATGATTTAAAATCTATGACCAATTTTTTCCATAAACAACATAAGTTTTCTGCTCACGTTTATTCAGAACAGAGAACTGGACATGATACAGCTGCTGATGTTTTCAGCCTCTCAGATTTATTGACTTCTGCTGACAAATGCATATTATACAAATATTTCTACAGAATCATCTCTGAGGACAAATTCGATGTCATGAAGAATTTGATTTAATTAGTTTTTAACCTTTGATTTTATGCTGCGTTCCAGGCAACCTGTAACTCGTGAACGGCAGTTGAACTCCGTAATCTTCTATCCGTACGAAATCAATGTACTCCGAGTAGCGACTTGTGACGTCACATCACTGCCAAAACAATATGGCAGCCTCCGTGGACGGGGTGGTGCTGCATGTGACACATGGTGAGAATAGACTTAACAACAATGCAAAATAAAATTTGCACGTTGCAGTCACAATATTATAAATACAATTACACAATTATGTCACTGACATGAAATTGCTAGCGTTAGCTAGCTACCCGTTTTACTCAAACGAGCAAGTTGGAGGCTCCGTTGGTGGTTCAAATGGTTAAGCATTATGCTTATAACATTTGTTTGTTACTATTGCAATGACGCATCGTCAGTAGGGTAAAACTAACCTGTCTCATGACAGTCTAATCCCAGCTCACGTTCTCTATTAGTGGGAGAATAATCCAACGCTTGGTGAATTCTGCTTCACAATGATAGGAAGAGCCAAGCGACGTCGCTATGAACACTTGACCGCCACAAGCCAGTTATCCCTGTGGTAACTTTTCTGACACCTCCTGCTTAAAACCCAAAAAGTCAGAAGGATCGTTTGTTTACATATAAGCATTCTTTGTGCTCAAACTGAAGTCGTAACTTGCCTGGAAAGCTTTCAGGTCGGAACTTGGGGATTTCATTTCAATTTCGGAGTAACAGGTTGCCTGGAACGCAGCATTATTTCTTCCCATCGATGCTGTGTGACAAGAGTTCAAATGATGCTCCTCTTTTCACAAGTCTTCTTGCAAATCAGCACCAAAGAGAAAACCATCCCAAGAATCATCGAGGCACCAAACCCAAGCGCAGACCCCATCACTGAGACCGACACTCTGTCCATCCACGTCATCAGATACACCAAACACGGTGTGGAGTAAATCTCACATCCGTCCAGCATGGTGCAGTTCCTGGTCGTGTCCGTGCAGTTACACGAGTCCGGCACCACAGTTGAGTTTCCCCAGTCGAGATGTCCGTGAAACATCCCGCAGCAGAATCCGTTCCTCTCCACGCCCTGGAATGACCTCTGGATGTCCTCAGGCTGTGCACTCAGTGGTACAAACCGCTCTAAGTGTTTCTCCACCACCTCCTGGGCTTCGGTGGTTCGTGAAATGACTCCCATCACAGCCACAGCAAGAAGCAGGATGAACATTATAAGCAGACCCAAGAAGAAGAGGCACAGCAGGCAGCGGTTCTCCTTGATTGCTCCATAAAAGCCGAGAAAACCAAAGATTAGAGTCACGGCGCTGACGCAGATCAGGAGGTTGATGCCTGGGAGGAGCTCATCGGTGATCTGGTAGTCTGTTTGGTGGTTTCTAAAGTAGACGGATAATGTGAAGACGATGATGCCAGCAAGGTAAAATACAAAGTTGAAGATGAAGAGAAGGTTCTTGATGATACTGCTTGCTGACATGATCTGTCTCCTCATCCAGCTAAAAGTCAAATGAGGACGTCTGACGCTGGAGACGACTAAAATATTTAAAGGCTCCCCAAAGAGTGGCCTCTTTGGGGGGGAGATATGTGAGGGAGGGGTCGCCATAGTGAAAGGATGATTTAGGGGCTGTTTACACAGAAAGGACATCAATATGTAACCAAGTTAGGACTGGTGAGGGACTTCCAGTACCACAAACAAACAAATAAAACCAATGCTACCTTGGGACTCTCACCCAATATCCTATTTAGTTTCTGACCCTTCAACAGAGGGTTTCCCCTTTAAGAAAGGGTTAGGACCACAAATAAATCCAAAGGTATGTGTTAAGAAAAATATAAATACAATCTTTATTTTAGTCAAAGTAAGAACAGTTTTTTTTAAAAAAACAAAGCAATGATTTACTTCAATAACAAACAGACAAGTGCAACAAACAACTGGTCCCACTGTGAAAAGGTACACTGTCACAGACCTGGTAGGATTATAAGGTCAATTTATAAACCCGAATATCAGCACAACACATCTAATGGGAAAAAGAAATGCACGTCTAATGGAAAAACAAAAACAATCTCTACAGCTACAGCCACAGCCTCCTACACAGCCTGGAATGGATTACAAACTTTAACTGATCAGCAGCTCTTTACAAACTGTTATTGAGCAGCGACTCAAAAGAGAAAAAAGAAGGAAAAGAACAAAAGATAAGCTTTCACCAAAACTAAAGGTAAAAAAGAAACACCTTTGTAATTTGTAACAAATGAGACTTGATATGTGAAGCTTAACTGAGGTGAAATGAAAACCAAAGATCCTAATCAAAGAAAAATGAATGAAAATGACAAATGAAGCAAAGAAAGACAAACTGCAACAAAAAGCACAACAAATTAGCCACTGACAAATCAGCAGCTTAAAAAAACTTAACTGTAATGATAAATGCTACAAAATATTCTGTACCGCGGTTGTTTGCGACCTTACAGTGACATTACACCGACGCACACTAGACTTGCTGAGACACCTGTTAACCACTACATGAATGCCGTCCTGGGCTAAGAGTAAAGTTAATGCAACACCAAATCATTCATCGACTTAACATGCAGGTCAGCTCACACCTGCTCCTTACCCAGAAGACCACAGAGAACAGAGGCGCTTCCAATCAGAACTCTAATTATTGGTTTCCCCACAGCTGTGGGGCATAACCACTAATCAGCCGGTTACAAATTGAAGATGTTTTGGTTGTTTCTTTAACACAGAAACAGACTGAATACAGAAACTGACCTGAGGAGGGTGAAAAAGCCTTTTACATGGTTGTTTGAGTGGCATCACCTCGGGTGAGTGAGGGTAGCTTTATTGTCAATTCTGCAATATGAGGACTGAGATTGCAATACTCAAGGGCCCATGGCGCTACGGTTAACGGTAAATATTTAGTATAAAAAGTAAACATCAGTTTAAAAACTAAGAGTCTAAATTAATATATTGAATGTAAAAATATCAAAGGAGTATCTGTATAAGTATCTCATAGTAAAAAGATGTTCCTGTTGGATAGAGTTGAGTATCAGGAACCGGTTTAGTTTGGAACTGATTCCAAATTTCCAAGAATTGTAGATTCAATAAGACGTACATTTTGGTTCCTGAAACCATCATGGGGGACAGTTTTGAACGACCATTGTGGACAGTTTTGTTAGTTTAGTTAGTTGTTAGAGCAGGGACAATCAGTGAGGAGGAAAGTCTGTGCAGTGACAAGGTGTGTGGTAATGGGTTGAGAGTTTAATTTTAGTCCAGGGAGTAGAAGTACTTGAAATCTTGACTTCAGAAATGCATTCAGAATCCAAACTGGTTCCTACCATTGAACTGAGCCGTTGCCTGCTAACAGAGGCTTTTACATTAACATGAGCCTCATCCAACCTGAAACTGTTCAACGACTCAACACAGACAACCCATGGTTCAACATCGTTAAGCTAATTTCAATCTCAGTGACCGAAACAGGCGGGTCAACGACCTGGTCCATTGACAATAAAAGATGTTGGTTTCATTGTTTTTAAAACAAACAGAGAATAAATAGAGAGATGGGGTACTTAAGAACATTTAAACAACAATGAACTTTGGAAAAGTCAGTTATCTTCAGATGTTTGAGGGGAAATCAGAATCGTATATGGTTCAAGTCCTTGAGTCCCCGTTTACATGACAACGATTTTAGGATGAAAAGCAAAAGTATTGTTGAGTTTCGGCCTCCTGTATACACGGAAACTGTATGGGGGTGATTTTTTTTCCAACTGGGCAGTTTAGACGATATTTAGATCGCCAGTTCGTCCAATCAGAAGCACAGCTCAACTCACATGACTGATGGGCACCCTTTGGCTGTTACTGTGGAAACTCAAAGCCTGCCTCATTTCCAATATAGCCGCGCCCGCCGTTTTGCTTCAAAAATCTTTTTCAGAAACAGACGGGTGACGTCGCAGAGACTACGTCGATTAATTACACAGTCTATGGTTTTATCTGGAAGTAAAATCAGAGTAAGAGATGGACCTTTTGCAGACTTTGAAAAGCAGTATGAGATATTTTGTTATTTCAGCTTTAGGGGTAAAGAATGTCCCACATTTAATCTAACGCTCACACATCATTTTCCCCTCCTGGGCTCACATCAGTTAAAGCTCACGTTGGGGTTAAGACTCTGACCTTTTGTGTTTTCAGACAGCTGCTCTGAATCTGAGAAACACCTCCTGCCTCTGATAGTTTGATGTCTTTCCCCTCTCGTGGATCACCTGGAGGGAAACAAATGATTTTCCTCCCACTTTTAATCATGCATGTGTCAGACTCAGAGTTCGGGTCATTCTTCCACTTCATTGCTCTAATGAAAGATGAATTATTGGCGCAGTCACATTAAACACTCATCCATATCATCTGAGCCTCGTGACAAAGAGAATAAGTTATGTCTGTGGTACCTGGAGAGAGATGAATGTAGGTCAGAGTGAATAGTTTCATGCCAGAGCAAGATGTGCAGTCTTTGAAAAGTGATGTCTCGTCCAAAAAAAAAAAAAAGACTCAAGAATGAAAGAAAGATTTACTGCTTGTCAGCGATCACACAGCCTCTGCCAAAATCAAAACAAGAATTTTGGAAACTAAATTGGCTTTTTGCTTTCCTCGGTTTGAGAACTTTTAGAGGATTTAAATTTATTTTCAAGTTCAAAATTGGTACGAGAGAACCTCTCGTACATGTAAATTGAGCAATGATCGTTGAGCACAGAATGGTCTCTTTGTCTCGTCTGTGTTTAGCAAACATCCCCACTGAGACCCATAAATAAAGACGCTTACAAATGTCGTCTGGAGATGTGTGTACGGTGCACTTATTTATTCCGAGAGGCGATCGCATCCCTCCTGATACCCTCCCCTCCTGCCACAAGCAAGGTGTGCAGGGAAGTCTGCAGAGGTAAACAAGGACAGCTCAAAGTCTTTGCATATGTCCCACTTCTGTGTGCCGGGCTGGATCCGCTGTGAAGGTGATCCTGGTGGCGCTACGTGCTCGGACTTTAAAGCAAAGAGCCACTCCTCCAAATTACACTTCTTGGTGTCGTGCGTATTTCTCCAACAATGACATCCTGGAGTGTTTTTATTAGTAGAGAAATTAGCTTTGTTTCACACTGAATGTCACGCATTAGCAGCCTTTTATGGTTTAACTGGAGAAATCTGAAATCCTAACAGCCATTTCAGGGCCGAGGAAATGGGAATGATTGATAAGTGGGGAAATTTTGCAAAACCTCTTTGGATAACGTCATAATTTGGGGTTTGAAATGCCAAATTTACTGATTTAAACCCATTTGGAAGACATGAAGGCTGATTTTACGGTTGTTTTCTTACCAGATACAGAAATAGAAGACTCAAACTTGTTATAAAACCAGTTATCTGAGTGTTTTCAACATTTTAAGGGATATTCTTTTTTTTAAAACCACAGCCAAAGGTTGTAACTTGTCATTTGGCTTCAGCGTGTATCAACTGTCCCCCTCTAAACACGTCTCGTCCGCTTCATTGACTCCGACCGTGCTCCTCTAGTTTTCATATTTCATTTCATCCTGGCTCTGTGTGTTTAGCCTCTTTCCCAGCGTTAAACCGTGCCTGTTATTTGTTCTCCTCTCAGAGCCAGGCCTTGGCCCACTACAAGGGGACCAAACATGCCAAGAAGCTAAAAGCCCTGGACGCTCCGAAGAGTAAGCTCAAAGGCTCAGCGGTCACCAAGGACACCGCCAACCAAGAGATCGCCAAGGGCATCAACACCTCGCAGATCCCCAACGGCACCGACAGGAAAGGTTTGTGTTGTCCTGCTTGCTGCACATTCCCAAACACACACAGAGACACACACATGCTTTGTTGTTCTCTTTACGTAGCGGCTACTCTCTGCTCAGAGCAAATGTTGGACCACGGAAACCACCCTTTTTGGCTTTCTGGATTTACTGAAAACATGCAATCACTTCAGGAGTTGGACAGGCTCCGTGTTGATTATATCAAATCCTGTGTTGGCTGCGCAGCCACGTCTGACTGCCAACTTAGTGCTTCATATATTAAATTTGTAGAGTTGGGAGATCTCTGCAGGACAAACGGGACAGATATCAGACGGATGAGGAAGGTCTTCAGAGTGTTCAGGATAATGTAGATGCTGCATCATCAATTGCTGTGTTTGGACGAAGATTTGACCCGTGTAGTGTCTCAGTTTGTCTCTTTAACTTGGACCACCTTGCTGATGGGTGTGGTGATGTAGAGGACAAAAGAAACGCCTGTGCTGGAAGAAAAGATGGATCAGCTTGAACATCAATATACAAAGTCCAGATTAAAGGCCCTGTGGGAACTTTGTAAGTGATCTTGAAATAGGCTCACTTTTTTATAGCTGCCCGTTCATGATTCACAATAAAAAGTGAGATTATCGGCACCAAATTTAGTTATTCCAGGAATGGGTTTGATTTTCTTAGGAGTACAAAAATCCATTTATGGCACATAGGCTTAAAGTCTCTTTAAAGGCATGGTTGGTAGTCACGGAAAACCACAGACTCAAAACCGGTCTTAAGCACATAGTTTTTGTTTGCCCTACGTTAGCAGTAATCAGGGTATAGGTAGTTTTTCTGCCATTCTCCAGCGTACTTGGATCCACCTTGGTTATACGCATTGAATCAGGACAAGTGCACATCGGCGAAACGTACGCGCAGGAGGCGGCAGAACGGCAGGATGGGATTTGATTGGTTTAACAATTTGGCTGCCAAACGCTAGGATTGGTTGGTGTTTTCCCAGGTTTACTCCTGCTGTAGACAGCGGATATTTTCTCCTCTATTTTAAGAACACATCATGCATTGATTGCCATAAAGATAATTTTAACCAGTATAACAAAAAGTGTTTCTAAATCTGATTACCAGCCCCCGTGCGTCTCAAGTCCAACTCTGCTCTGCCACAACACCAGATCAGATAGGTTTCCATTCAAGTCAATGTGTCGACGTACACTAGATCCACTCTGTTGCAGTCCGGCTGCGTGGCTGGTCTGGCAGGTCGCAGCTAATACGCAGATGCCAGAGCTGTGACGTGTCAATACACAGCAGTGGAGATGGAGTGGGACAGGAAATAGTGCATGGAAACCACCTAAAAGAGCCACTGACTTTCAAAATAAAACTAAGCCTGTCAAAATCAGATTGTATTTAGCTTGACGACAACGCCAAATGTATATAATTAGCAGAGCCAGACCAGGAGTCAACAGGTTTGGGGTTTTACAGCCCAACATGAAGTGGGAACTCCTCAGTCTGGGACTTTAGCTATCTGTCAGTCATGCAGTAGGTGGACTGATCACACAGCCAGTGTGAGTAGACGAACGCGATCAACGTGCAACAGAGCAGAGCCAGACCAGAGATGCATCATCTGGTGTATTTACACGGGCTAAACCACGAGTTAAACTGTTTGTGATAATGTTCATTCCAACCCAGATGCAGCAGTTATTCTGCAGTGATCTGATCAAACGTGAGAGTCTGTCAGTAAAATGAAGAGTGAGGTTACGTTAGCTCTGTTTGGTGAGGTTGGAGTTGGTAGATGAGCTCTGGTAGGACAAAACCAGGATTTGCTAACTTTACGGACACGTCTCAGAGCTGTGAGGAACACTAAACAGACAGTCTGCTCACCTTCTGGAAAGTTGAAATGTTGTCACATTTCAAACTACAAAAAAAATACATTACCTAGTCGCTTTGCATCCTGGGAAAAGTAGTGTTAAATATTTGACACAACAATCTTTGGATCATTGGACCTTAAAGCCGATCTCTTCTACGCTATGACAGCTTCCAAACTCTGGGATCATCTCTTTACACGTTATCGGTCGACATCCAAAGCCCTGCTCTAAGTTTCAGGATTGAAAACGCCAGACTGGTGCAGACATGATGGTAAATATTGATCTCTATTCTTTAGCTTACAGTAGCACAGGTGACATGTTTAAAACCAACCTTGATAGGTTGTTAAATCCTGTTGAAGAATAAATCAAGGGCTGCGTGAATGTTCCTTAAATGCCTTTAATTCAGCTGTCAGAAAGGAGTTAAAGAGCTTCAGTTCTCACCAGGAGCTCAAAACTCCTGCAGCACTTACGGAACAACACGTTTTATGTTTCAAGTGTTGCATTCAGGTTTCTGAATCTCCTTTCTATTCGTTCATAAAACTTCTGGACTGAGAGGAAAGTTCAATCAGCCACCCTGCTTGTCATTCTTTGGACAACTCCTTTTTGTACACGAGTGCGACTTGATGAACACTCTTGGTGAGAGACTTTTTGAATCATCGCAACTGGTACCCAACTTGTAGCGATGACAAAGACACAGAAAAGCCGCAGAGCTTTTGGAGAGGGATCAGGGAGGCAGGCTGTGATTTGGTTGCTTTTCATGCTTTCGGACATTCAGCCGTTAAAAGAAGTTTTTCTGAACTCGTTTGTTTGACGCAAATGTAGCGACTTCGACAACCATGTGCTCCTGACTTCATGCCTCCTGCTGTCGAATCCAATGTGTACTTTGCTTCTACCTTTTATCCTGTTTTTAATTACATCTTTGCCGTGTTGATATCCGTCACGCCACAGGCAGGTGGCTCCTTTAATCCGGTTATCCTGTGCAGGTGTCTGCTGGAAGGAAAAAAAAAATCTTAATTCTCAGTGAAACTTCTGCGTAAAACATGTCGGGAAAGTAAACACAAATTTGATGCAACTTCCAGCACAGACAGGAAGCAGCTGCAGATTGTTTTTAATGATTTTATCTGCTGTGTGGTTCTGCAGAGGATGATGTCTCAGGCAACTCAAAG
Organism: Labroides dimidiatus; assembly: GCA_030710495.1. Classification (NCBI taxonomy): domain Eukaryota; kingdom Metazoa; phylum Chordata; class Actinopteri; order Labriformes; family Labridae; genus Labroides; species Labroides dimidiatus. The sequence goes on from CM061148.1 coordinate 6,675,651, forward strand.
CCCCCCTTTCTCTGCCCCCTCCTCTGTAATACTCTTTAAGCCGCCTGCTATTATGTCATGAATTGGCTCGGTGGAAGTCTTCCCCTTTAACTGTAACAATAGAGGTTTTTAAAGGAATTGGAAACACATTGAACCGTCGAGCTCTGGGATTAATTTCAGCTCAGCACAATGTTCCACAAGTATTTAAATTACGAGCACATTTCTGGAGCTCATCATGTGCCACGACCTGTTTGTGGAGTCTGACCTGCTCACGCTCTTAATTTAAAGGTTGCTTTAGGTGAAAAGACGCCAGTTCTACCACCCAGGAACTGAGCGTTCTTATCACTGTTCAGGTTTAGTCATCCTGCTCTCAAATATTCATCTGATGAGCGAGGAAGCGGCATTAAAATGCACTCAATGGTTCTAATTTAACCTCACGTAGGCCTCATGCTCCTCCTCATGTTATTTTAGGTGCTTCACACCTGGCAGCGCTCTGTCTCACATCCCACAGAGAAACCAAACTGCTGCACAAAAGTCAAACCATTAAGTGGAGCAATTTGCACTCGAGCTACCAAAAAGCTAATCCGTGCTGCAGTTTGACGACTCTGACATCAAAAGAACTTTTTTTTTTTTTAATATAGATTAAATAACGCGACCTGCAGCAGCTGCTGTGGAGGTCTTCAACGTCAGGGGTTAGAAATCTTAGGTGTGTTTGAAAAGAGTGAAACCAGGAGATTTACATCTCGGTTCTTTCTAATGGAAAGCTTTCCTTCTTGTGTTCTTGAATGGAAACCCACCACCTTAGAGCTGAAGATCAAAGTTATTTCTGATATGTGGAGTTGAAGCTCTCAGGGACTAATAAAGAGAAGCTAAAGTTTCTCTACATTGAGCGTGCTGAACTCCTTTTTACTCCCTGAGCTGCTGCGGCTGCTGAGCTCTGAACCGTTTTCATATCTTTTTAAGAAAGACGTTAAGTTGTGGTGTGTTCATGTACTGTGGGAACCTTGAGCACTCAAACCTCATAATCATTCAGTTGAATGTCGCCGCTTTCAAAGAAACCAGCTTCACAATCTCGTTTTAATGCTGATCATGTTTCCTGAGATGCTAATCGAAAACAAATTTCTGTGAAAGAAAGATATGAGAGCTCGTCGACAAAAAAAAGGAAAGGTGATAATATATGACGTAAAGTTAAAGTTGGCTTGTGATTCGCTCATTAAATGAGTGTTTAATCTACTTGACGCTAACACTGGAAGTGATTATCTTTCATCCGCTGTTGTCTGTTCATTAAGTAAAGCAGAGGGAGTCAAGTGTTTTTTATATCGTACATGATGAAACGAAAACAGACCAGAAATAGCCACGAAACTGAGAAATAATTCATTACATGGACCAAACTCAGGTCATTATTTTGACATTTCAGGATTCAGGATTTTATAACATAATATACTGTAAGTTCCCATACTGACCTCTTCTTTTATAATCCAGCCTGTTTTACAGACTTCTGAAGTCTGAAGCCAACCAGTCACTATGTTCAAGCAATGTCAACCAATCAGTCTCTTTCCTTATAGCACCGAGTCACAACAAAGAAGCTTTACAAAAACACTACATTTAGGGTCTATTCACACCTGTGGCTCGTTTGCTTTGTTCCAATTCAGGGTCAAAAATGTTCCAATTTTTGCAGACGTCACTTGGTTTGTTTGTGTTCACACAGCAAAAGTCTCTTGCGGTCCACAGCTGTAAACAAATGTCACATGCGATCAGATTTTTCTCTCATTGGTCAGAAATTGGGGCGGAACTGTGCCGTGTGCGATACAGAGAGCAGAGAAGAGATGTGAACACGCGAACCTTCTTCATGATTAAAGAAGATTTTGTCAGCCTTTTTCTCAAAAATCTGTCATGGAAAAAAGGCTCGTCTTATATCCAGGATCGTCTTACTTCTCTTCTTCTGCTGCTGTTGCTGATTCTTCTACTCCTTCTTTTGTTTTGATTGAATGGTTGGCAACTGATTGCATTGCTGAGGTGATTGTGTTTCTCACTGCAAAGGAACCGCTGCAGGGCTTGATTGGAAGCGAGCCTAGACCACCCTGTTTTGGTGATTTAGACTCACTTGTTTTGTCCCGCATCCGAGTGCAATTGCTGTGTCCACATACGCCCAAACAAACCGGACTTTAATTTGTTTCAGAACAACAGCCCCAAACAAGCCAGGTGTGAATACACCATATCCATGAACTGTATATTCTCATTCATCCAGGTCATGGTTATTCTGACGACTCAAACAAGGCAACTGGACTGGGTAGAATCCACCCTAAGACAGCCCAACATTAAAGTCTGTGTAAAGCAAATCAGCCATTTTTTTCTAAACGCATTAAATGTTTTTTTTTTAAACATGTAAAAGCCATTCAACTGTTTAGGATTTAATTGTGGAGCTAGGCTTCACGAACTAGTGCTAGCTTCTTTTGTTACTGTAGGTAACTTCCTTGTACAGTACACAGAGGAGGCTCCCCTCGTGGGTGTGGCTAAGTGCCTCTAACTGACACGCCCCCAGCATTCCACAACAACAACAAAAAAAAAAGGCATAGAGCTGGTGGCCTAGATCGACACCACTGATCAGCCCTTTCCCACCGATACCTGATACCAGGATCGGATTGGTGCATTGACATGATGATATAGGAGCTAAAATAAGTATTTTGCCGAGCAGTTGGTTATGAACATTTAGAACGCAGTGAAAATGTCGCTCACTGTCTTACATAGACCCCCCTAAGTAGACGGCTGCACAAAAAAAAGATGATAATCAGGCACTGACGTCCACTCTACAGCCTGAATATTAAAAGCAGACCCACTAAACACCCAAACATGCAGAATTGTAAACACATTTCACACAGGCACAGACCTGGGGGACCTTGAACAGCACGGCGTCATAACTAAACAGACAAACGGCGATGAATCATTTCACTGCCCTTTAAAAAAAAAAGCACATTTCTACACCATCTCACTATCGTATCTTTAGCGCGTGGGGGTGGCGGTTCGTCATGAGTGGCACCGGGTAATGAATATTAATGTGCTCAGATGTCAGGAGAATTAATTGTCGAGGCGGGTAAATGCTGCATTATCTGCAAGGCTCGAGTAATTGACGGTATATCAGTGGCACCAAACTCGCTGCAATGAAAAGAAGAGTTCAGGGAAGAGTAATGGCTGCGGTGAAAGCAGAAGAAGAAAACAACAGGGAGGAAGACAACTGTCAGCTTTTGTAAAGTGGGCTTTCTATGGGTTTGTTTTGCTCTGAAATTATCAGAAAAACACATTTGTTCTGAAATAATTTTATTCCAAAATGCAACACGGCAAAGCCGGAGGAAAAAAGGTGGGTGGATTTTTTTTTTTGCTATAAAATTACAGCTGGCTTTGTCTGCAGAGAAGTGTTTTTAACAATAGGTTCAATTCCTCATTAATAGTGGGTGGTTTTTGCTGTGGTAGCTCTTATTTTGGAGGACAATACTGGAAAATATCCAAGAAAACAAACACAAGTCCTGTGCTGCTTTAACAGTTTATGGAATCGGTCTCCTAAGCTTTACACATCTCCAGGGGGGGGGGGGGTTGTAAGGGATGTGACTCTTTTGGTACAAAACAAACGAGAAATAAATCACACATGAATCACCTCCTGCTTTCAATCCACTCCAGTCAAGTTTGTAGTGGTGAACATTTTCAATTTAGTTTTTGAGCTGTAAAAAAAGACAGCAAGTGAAAAAGAAAATCAGGAAAATTGGAGTGAAAACAAACTGGAAAGACAAACACAAAAAGAAGGGTAGAAGCACCATGAGCCACACATAGCAACCAATCAATTAATCAATCGTTATTTATATAGCACCAATTCATGACAAATGTTATCTCAAGACATTTCCCAAAAGCGTCAACAGGTCTAGACCTGTAAATGATAATACATTTTATTAACAGAGACCCAACATCAAGACAAGATAAGAAGTCGGATCTCATCTTAACCCACCATGTGTACAGACCTTTACAACAATTAGCAAGTTACAATGGAGAGGAAAAACTTCCCTTTAACAGGCAGAAACCTCGGACAGAACCAGACTCGTGTTAGAGCTTTAACCTCAAATGCACAGCGACCAATATCTTTCCTGATTCCTGGGGTAAGGAAGAATAACTGATTAGTATGCCTCAGGTTATCCACCTGTCTCTTCAGAAGCCTAGGGGTGTTGACTTCCGCTGGTGGTCTTGCAACGAATTGGCTGGCTGCCGCCGGCAAGCTAGCTCAAAACAACTTCTGTGAAATCATATATGTTAGACAGAACTCAGTGTTGACTTTTTAAAACATCCACACTATTAATCCACTTCTGATTTTTGTTCTTTTTGTCACTTTCTTGCTGTTAAAAACCGGTTATTACAGCGAGTATGACAGCCAGGCTAAAATCATTAGCTTTGTGGTCTCCATGGCGACATAAACAAAATGTTCAACTGGAAGAGCAAAACCAACAACCACTATGAACCATGGGAAGTCAGGAATAAAGTGGATACTGTGAACTAAAAGGAATTAGGAGCTTTTTCAAATATGGAGTAAAATTGAAATAGATAAACTTACAAGTAAATAAAAACCAATGAAATTTCCTTCTGGCCTTGAGAGCCAGCCAAGTCAGACTCATTGATCAATGGTGGGTCCTGTAAAACAGGATGAGATTTTAATAATACTAATAATAAAATTAATAATAAAAATAATAAACTGATTAATTTTAGTCATAAGAGGTCACAGTTTGTCCAGAGGAGGCACCAAAATCTATACAAACTGAAAGTTTCTCACAGGAGCTTTAATTTAGATTCTTTTCACAAGAAAAACCTGGCCAAGATTTCTCAACTTAAAGCTCCTGTAAGGAACTGTCTGCTTTGGCGCCCCTGGTGGACAAAGTTATGCTACTTTACTTTGCCAATAGTGTTCTCTAAAAACAAACAAACTGAAAAGCCTGAAAGAAGAAGACGAGTTAGCTTAGCAATTTAAGCACACACCATGAATTCGCTACAGTTGTTGTCACAGCAGTCCCTTGTTTGACTCTCGGCTTCGACCACCTGCTGCATGTCTTCCCCCGCTTTCTGCTACCCATGTTTCCTGTTTCTCTTCAGCGGTCTGCTCCAAAAAAAAAAAAGCAAAAACTTCCAGTGGTTCGGTTTTTGCTAGTAGCCCTTTTTTTTGCCTGTGTAGGTCAAAAAGCAGCCACTATTGTAAATTTTAGCCTGTTTCATAACCAGTTAAAACTTTACAGGAGCTTTAACATCATTGAGATTCTTTAAAACGATGTTATTGTATATATAAAAGACACCATGTCTGGACCCTTTGACTCTCTTTATGCTAAACAATCTACAAAGCTCCTTTTCTATGGAGGCAGGAAAGCGCAGCCCTTTGTTTTAACACTGCGCTCTTGTATGATTGTTGGCAGGTTAGAAACGAAGGATAAAAATTGATGCTGCAGAACCAGGCATATGGCCTCTTTTATTCCACACATTATTCTCCCTTGTCAAAACCTGCGGCTTGCATAACCCTCGATGCAACTCGACTGCTGTCGGTTCAGTCTGAGATTCAGACGTGTTATTATGGAGCTTCTGTGTCCTTTTTTTTTTTCCTTGCAGTGTTAGGCGGAATATTCTTTCAGGTTTGTATGTGTCTTTGAAAATAAGCGTAACATTAAATAAAAGCAAGAGAAATCGTGACTTCTTCTCACATCGAAAAAAAATGATGAAACTAAGTGAAATAAATCTGTACTTAAAGATTTCACACTTCCATCTGCTCAGGGAGATTTAAGTCAGTATGTAAAGAGCATAAGGAAGCATTATGGATATGTGTACTCATGTAATCACAGAGTTTTCATAGAAAGCGGCATCATCCATCTTTGTTCTTCACTGTTGATCTTGTGTGTCTCCTCTGATGGATTGACAGCTGGACGCTGAGGATAATATAGATTAGCCAGATGACTCAGCGGCTGCTTGTCAAATTCGTGCGTGTGCGTTTTTGTTTTTGTGTGTCAGGGCCAGAGAGAGTAGAGCTAGAGCGAGAAAAGGCTAAAAGAGAGAGAGAGAGGGAGAGAGAGAGAGATGCCCACAGCACGGCCCGCCATCTCTCAGTTCCAGTCCAGTGCCTGAGGAAATGTACCCTGATATTAGCTATTAAAGAGCAGATTGTCAGGGGAGCCATGCCAGCACTGACAGCAGCTGTACAATGGAGCTGGCTGCAGGGAGGCAGGAGGCTAGCTCAGGATTTCTCCCCCCGAAAGCCTCCATCCTCAGGTCCCCATCGGCTGCGGACGCCCTCCCATCTCACCATCATCCTCCCCGATAAACCGCCTGTGTGCCTAATTCTCAGTTTGTACGCGCTGGGTTGGAAAAAGCTCGCACAGGAAGAGACACAGCAGACCTGATGAGGGCGTGATTAGATTGGCTGCGTACCTGTGCTGCTGCTGCTGCTGCTGCTGCTGCAAAATGCTCTCATTTGCGAAGATTTTTGGACGCTGATGTGTAACCGCTGAAACTTCCCAACTGAAATTAGATGCGGATCATTTGCTTTTAGATGAAATTGGAAGGAGATAAATCAGCTTGAATTCAAATCAATGGCTCCCGCTGCTAAATATCTGACAGACAATGTCCCCCTTTTTTCCTCCTTTGAAACAAGAAAGAAGATTGCAGGCACCGATGCACACTTATTTGTAAATGCAAATTTCTCACCTTATCTGTCTTTTATTCTAAGGATACTCAAGCGTGACTCTTTTCTCATTTACTCACTTTGAATACTGACAAGGAGAGAGAGAAAAAAATCACACACACGTCAAATGAAATTTGACAGAAATCAAGAGCCACGAGGGATTTCTGTCCTTTAAGTTGTGACGGCGTATAATAAGGCCCAATCATTTTAATTAAAGGGCTTAATCCAGCTTCATTGAGAAAGGCAATCAGATCTCTGGGGAGTCGTGTGATTGCCTGGAAGCCTAAGCGGAGTGGAAGGATTTCAGAGCAGCGTTTCTTCCTTATCGCCAAAGCAGATCTCAGGGGAGAGGAAGGAGAGGTTCGGGTAAAAACGGAGGCAAAGAAAAGAGGCGAAGTCATGTCTGGAAGGGTTGGAGCTCCTTTCTCTGGATTTTCTGCCTCTTTGTCGGCCTCACCCCTCCCACCTTCTCCATTTCTGGCTCTTTAAAAGTGTCCCATACTCAATTACTCTTTTTTTAAATCTTATCTCTCTCACACCTTCTCGCGCCCCTTACCTCGCTTAACTTTTTTCTTCTCGACTCTTTTTTTTTTTTTGTCCGTTGTTTTGGCTCAACTTTTGCTTACTTTTCTCGTTTCGCTTTAATTCAACTTTTTTCTGGGCCCCATCCTTCTCTGTCTTCCAAATCCTTTGTTCTCCGTCCCTTTCTCTTACCTGGCCTCAATCTCTCTATCTCTTCCTTTCTCCCTTTTTTTTCCTCCTCCAACTTCGCTGTCGCACCCACCTCGCCCGGACCAACTTTAGATTGATCACAGTCATTACCTCCATTAATGAGAGGGGATTGAGTTCTTAACTGGGCCTCGCAGAGCCCGTTAGGTCACACTGACTGGGGATATGGATTACGAGAGGCTTCCCAGAGTGCACGGCGTCCTGGGCTGGCCAAAGTACACTTTAATCACCTGCCCTTCCAACGGCAAATGGCTCTTTAATGACACCGTGGTGGATGGGTTCACCTCGAAACAAGGGCAAAGACATGCATGACTCAACACGGGACGACCTCAGCAGGCGGCGTTTTGATGGAGGATCAAAAGATGGAAGCACAAAGAAAGAAAATACAAAAATATGTCTGTTTGTGAGTTAGAAAATAAAAGTAGACAGATTTTTTGCCTCTAAATATCTTGAAATGTTTCTGGACTTGTAGCTCATATTAAAACTAAAAAGATTTTTTTTTTTTTACTAAAAAATAAGACAAAAAGCACTTGTTTAAATTTCTTTTTTTTTGCAGTGTAAAAAGAAAAATCTCTTCCCATTTGCAGACTTACCTCTCGCTCAATATAAAAATCTGACCCTCAAACTAATCACAAAGAGATAATCAATGTTGCTGCTCATTATCTCATTTTTTACCCAGCGGGTCATGACGAGTGTCAGAGTATCAGAGTGACTCTCTTTAATAATCAGCTCAAAACTTATTGCAGCAACTTCTGTGTAAAAAGAGACAATAATTGCGAGAGCTGTTAAAGAATAGAGGCCGTGAATTATTTTGCAGTTTCAGTTTGAGATTAGTTCTGAAAACAAGCTGAAACAATTTCATTTAAGCTGCTATTAATTAAAAGTTTCACATAGATCACAAAGTAGTGTGGACTTTTCTGTATTTCTGACTGTTTTAACGATCAGGAATGAACTTTCTGGAAACAGGAAGTGATGGATGCTGTATTTCTGTCTGTTTTTGAACCGTAGGAAAATCAGGAGGCCATCGCTTTGCTAAATCCATAGAGATGGAATTGATATTGATCCGAACACTTCACGAGCCGTTTGCCAAAAATGTAAAAATACTTCTTAATGACTGTAAAACTGTTTAAACTCAATGTAAAGGAGTCCATTAAGCCTGATTTATGCTTCAGAATTAAAGTTGTGGTGAGAAAATGATGCAGGGTTGATAAATGAGGAAAAACCAAAGCTGTCTCTAACTTTAACCCTTTTTAGATTTATTCCACCTCACTGTGAGAAAATCTGTCCACAGCACTGAAAATCTGACTCACAGGCAGAAACCCCACCAGCTCACATGAACTCCAAACCCCTCTCTTGCTCTTTTCCTGGAAGCACACTCGACCCGGTGACGGTCTGTTGAAAAGCTGCCCAGAGAAGCAGGTGTGGTGGCAGGCCGTCGATCGCTGCTGATCACGGCGAGCTAATCGGTGTGATTTCAGGTTGTGTTGGTGCCTGGCACACGGGGATGTGCTGGGAGTAGGTGGCCGTTAATTGCGGGGAGCGGAGAGGTCGCTGCAGCTTTGCTCGTGGCATAAACATTATTCATCAGGAGTGACAAGGTCAGACGCGTCAGAGGTAGATCGCACATTAATTATTGTTCTTCTGCTAATGTGTTGGGCTCAATGAGACGTGGTAATGTAAAGTTGTGCTGATGGCTGATAAAACATTTGGGTTTTATGGTAAGTGATGACTGCTGGGTCCGAAAAGATACCTGAACATCTGTAGGTGGATTAAAACAGAAAACAACCAGGTTTCTGATGTGTCCACTTTTAGGAGTCTTCATTTATAAATTTCTCATTCATTCGTCTTTTATACCTCTTATCCTGTTCAGGGTCGCGGGTGTTTGGACCCTATCCCAGCTGTCTTAGGGTGAAAGGCGGGGTACACCCAGGACTGGTCTCCAGCCAATCACAGGGCTTTAAATTTCCCTTTATGGTTAATCTAATGCAAATTACAGAGTAAAGCTTCTGCCTAATATAAACCCCTCTCTCTTTCTCCAATCCCAGCACAGTCTCTCTCTCAGATGTCTGTCTAACATGAGTCTGGTTCTGTCCGAGGTTTCTGCCTGTTAAAGGGAAGTTTTTCCTCTCCATTGTAAACTTGCTAAATGTTGTAAAGGTCTGTACTCATGGTGGATTAAGATGAGATCAGATTTCTTATCATGTCTTAAAGTTGAGTCTATGTTAATAAAATTTATTATCATTTACAGGTCTAGACCTGGTAACACTTTTGGAAAGGGTCTTGAGATAACGTCTGTTATGAATTGGCGCTGTATAAATAAAGATTGATTGATTGATTTAAACAAACTGCAGTGACTCAGATATACCAATTTTACCTTATGCTAGTTTCTAACTCCTCTCCCCAGTCAGGCTTTTTATAAGTTGAAAGAAAAATGGAAGATATTGAGATGACATAGAAAATATGTATATCAAAAGTACACACAGTTAAAACAAACTTATAAATCTTAATAGATCACTTGGAAATGCAAATTTTAAAGCCTTTGATGCAAAAAGCTGACTACCTGAGGAGGTTGTACGATATCAGTTTTTCAAGACTGCTACTAGCTGTGGCCCTGGACTTTCTACAACTTTTGTTTAATCCAACAATAAAGTTCCAGTTTAGTTTGATAATTCTTAGAATTTTTGCATAGTTTTCATATTTTAAGACTAAGGGTTACGTCTTGGTCTTTATTAAGCAGCAAACTCTGGTCTAGTTCATAGTGTCCCCGCTTGAGGCTGGCTCCGGAAGTACCAGAATTAACATACACACCAAGCCAAAGAAAACAAAAAAATTCACAGCAGAAATAAACATATTTACAGCCCAGCACAAAAAATGTCTCCCATCTGAATTTCTCATTTCTAACTCTGCAGTTTAGAAGATATTAAGATCACGAGGTAGCTCAATCAGAGGCACAGCTCAGCTGATTGACAGGTTTGGCGCCCTGTAGCTGTCAGTGCGGAGGCTCAAAGCCCGCCCCATTTCCACACCAGCTGATTTGCTTCAGAACTCTGTTTCAGAAATAGACGGGTGACATCATCCTTGAGACCCAGGTTTCCAGGATGTTGACTGGTCTGCAGTCAGCTCTGTGTTGATTTGCACACCCTAAAACAGTGATGTATCGGTGGTGATGTGGTTTCCTGCTATACTCCATCTGATTAGAGTGGTGGCCAAAATAATGACAAAACTTGACATATGTAAGAGGTTTAAGTTGTTTTTTTAATTGTCGATTAAAACAGTCCACCCCCGCGGAAAAAAAGCATTAATGACATGATGCTCCATAAACCAGAGAATAGAGTCAATAGAGCCACCGTAAGGAGGTCTGGGTCATTTTCCTTCTCAATAGGAACATTAAAAATGTTGGACTGGCTCTGTCAGGTCCAGACCTCAACCCCATCCAGCAAATTTGGGCGAGTTGTAAAATAAACAGGACGGATCTATTCATTATCATTTAGAGGAAAGCCTTTGGTTTAAGTTGAAGAAGTCATGAGATAACATCAGTGCTGAAGTTCTCAAATGTAATGTATCAACACTACGCCAGAGACGTGTCCTGCTGTAGCTGCTGCAAAAGGTGAACAAACCAAATATTAAAGTTCAAAGAAGATAAAAACAGAAGGACTCACTTCATCTGAGATTTAATGTGCTCAGAGTGACCATCTGCGTGTTTCATGATCAGGATTTGGAGGCAGCTAAGGTCAGTACTTCCAGATCTTATAGCTGCGCCTGTATGCTTCGCTCGGTTTGACATGAAGTTCATTTTGAGCTGTTTTAGTTGTTAAAGTGAAATGTGCCGTTCAAAAGCACAGTGGTGTCTATATTTTCCATCTGGGCTGCAGCGAGCACAGAGAGAGCAGAGAGACTTAATTTCGGTGGGCCCAGAAGGAAAAGAGGAAATAAAATAAAGTAATTAAAAATAGAAATCCCATTCTGATTTCAGACATGCCTTTCCTTTTTTCTTGTCCCAGTCTTAAGCTGAGTGTTGTACCTCAGCAGTGTCTGGATAGAATAGCCGAACTCAGTGCTGTACTTTAGTTGACCTTGGCATTCTAAGGTTGAGGGAAAATCACTGTAACATAATGAGTGCCATTACTGTAAATATGATATCCATTTAACGCCTCACTTTTTTTCCTCATCTGGTTTATTGTCATTGCAGGAAAACCGATCGGGGTTTTGTTCGCCTTCCCTTGTTGTACCTCTCTCATACCTGCTTTATCTGCCGTCAGTAAAGGGTAAAAAAAACAACACACATAGGGGGAGATACTCTGTGCTGTGACATTAGTCCTGTGAATGAATTTAAACACTGCAAACTGTTCAACTCTTACAAAGACTGAAATTCTTACAGTCAGACATGTTGGATATCAAAACTTGTTCTAAAGGTTGTTTACTTGTTTTTAATCTTTGCGTTTCATGAACGTGTCCTTAGTCTCAATACATCAGGGGATCTTAAAATTCAGCAGATAAAAAGATTGCTTCTTTTTCTAAAAGTTTCATCAAAATAAAACTTGTTTCAAGATTCAGTGACACCTTCAAGTTGCTTGATTTAAGATAAACACGTAAAACATTGGTTGAAACCATATTTTGAACAATTCAGTGGCTCAGACTTCTTCAAACAATGTAAAAGAGACGTCACATAATTGAAACCACTCCTTCTGACAGGGACTGGCAGAGTTGTCCCAGATGCACGACTTTCCAATGATTCTCTTTAACAAGATCAAAGCACAGCGCGAGGCCGGCTCTACGCAGGGGCAAGAGGGGGCAGAGCCCCCTTAAATAAATGTCCTGCCCCCTCAAATCAAAATTTAAGAAGTTGATAAAACACATTTTAATATACTCACAAAATTAACATTCGTTACAAGTTGACAAAATTATCTGCAGTAGCGGAGAAATCCGCTGAAAAAAAGACACGAAAGACACCCTCTTATGTCTCTGTCCCTCCGCTGCGCGTGCTGCGCAACCTGTACTCACACACACACATACGCACACACCTCTCAGCCCTCAGTTAGCACCCAATCACTGTTGCAGTATGCAAATGAGCCAAGACGTAGCCTGGCAGTGTAGTGTCAGGTTTCAGCACAGTTACAGAGTGCGTTAGCAGCAGCGGTATAAGCGCAGACACGAGTGCCCACCGTTCACTGCATGTGATAAACTAAAGACAAGTAACCTGTCTGACGGATCCCCACAGAAAGCCCCGCCCCAGGCTGCAGTTCTGTTCAGATTTTTTTCTTTTTCATATGATCACAGCGTTTTTGGTTTAAATGTTTTGTTGTTGTTGTTGTTGTTTTAAAAACTTACAAGCTTACTTATTTTCCGCTCCAGCTTCCAGCAGTTCATGAAGAGAAAGTTAATGCTGTATCATGCATCTGTTTTTCAGAGCTTTTAAAAGTAGTGCTGCTCCTGCATGTAGTAGCAATGATGTGACTACTAACCAAAAAAAAAAAAGCAAAAACAACAAAAAAAGTTGTGCTGTATATCTGTTGTGTTTTATAAATTAATTTGTGAATATTTTTTATTATTCATAAGAGTAGCTTTCACTTTTGTAAATATTGACTATAGTTTGTGAAATTCTCCTTTAGGTTAAAATTTAATTGAGAATTAGGCCATTCAGTGAAGATAAATGTCATGTTGTTGGCTGAAATCTGGATGAGGATGTTGTATTTTATTTTATCTTATTCATTTATTATATTGTGGTCAGGGGGTTTGTGTGCCTCAGTGACCTAAAGAGCTATACCAGCAGAAGCTTTGTCTTCAGGTGGGACACCCAAGTTGGACAGGTCTGAAGGTAGAGGCCTGACAAAGTGCAGTCCACTTCTTCAGGTTGGGGTTGCACCAGTGGCGATTGCTCTAAGACTGCAAGGGAAGCTCAGCTTCCCCTAAAATGTCCCCATAAAAAGTGTTGATATGTCCTGCTGTGTGTACATTTCATTGCCTAAATATGCACTAGAATACCTTCATCTTTTGTTCTGAATCAGCTACTTATCACAGGTAACTGGTGCCACTTCCTTCTCATTCATCCCCGCAGCGTCTCAGCGCTTTAACACAGTCGGACGCTGAGCGTCTTCAGACTTCAACAGTGTAGGGTAGAGTGGGTTATTCCACTGTGGAAACTGGACGGTCATTGGATAAACGCTGGGCTTTGTCCCGCCCATCGGACGCTCAGCGTCTCTGGGGGTCTATGAGGCAGTGGGCTGGCCTGGACGCTCAGCTTCTGCATGATGATTGGATGATCTTTCTGAGGCTGAATCCCTTTTGATTGACAGTGAAATGAGCCAATCAGCGATCTTGAAGTAAAACTCTCTACCGGAGACTTCCTAACTTCTACATTCAGTTGTTCTGGACTGATCCGGAGGCTTTATCGATCCCCAGCGAGTTTACCTTTCTTAAAAACGACGAGCGTTGTGTTTAAAATTTACGTTTAAATAAATAAACAAATTTATGATGTAGGCCAGAAAAAAATTGAGCTTCCCCAACTTGACTGACCAGCAGCCGCCACTGGGTTGCACATATAGACCCCTTTCAATGAAGAAGATAGTTACTATAAGCACAGAAAAAACAGTGCAGGAGCATGATGTGTACACATGGCGCCCCCTTCACATTTCTGACTGCCCCCTCATATATGCCTGCCTAGAACCGGCCCTGGCACAGCGACCGTGCTGGTGGCAAAGGAAACAAAAGGTCACAGAGGAGCTGGAAAAACAAGGAAAATAAAAACTCAAAGTCACAGCACAGCTGGAAAAATCCCGGACATTCTTTCGTAGATCGTGGACCAACTGGACAGACGACGTATTCGTGGGGACAGACTAGACATGACGATCTGACGCAGAACAAAGGAAGGAAGCAGACTTTATACAGGAGGTAATGGGACACAGGCGGAAACAATGAGGAGCAGGGATGACAATCACAGCAGCGGGAACAACAGGAAGTGAAGAGCTCTGAAACGAGAGGAGATAATACCAGACATGACAGACATTAAAAAAACAAGACTGAAGTAAAAAGGAGTAACTTATCATAACTGACGAGACATGACAACTTCTGATACAGTTAAGCTTCCCAAGGCCCATTTTTATTTATTTATTTTTTATTTTTATTTATTTATTTATTTCGGGCACGTCAGCACACTTATACAACATCACACATTGTCAATAGATCAAATTCTACATGTCCGAAAGGGAAGACGGGAGAAGCAGAGCTTATCTAGTCCCGTCCCCATTTTCTCAATATTTAGTCTCCTCTTTTCCACATATCATCATTTTATGGGCAATAGTACAAAACCATGTATATATTTGTCACAAACGCACTTAAAGTGAATAAGAAAAAAATTTCTAAATCACACTTCTCTAATACAGAGTTATTTTTGACCCAAACTAATGGTATTTTTCTTGTTCAGAGGCATTCATGTGCTCAAATGAAGAATGAGAAAGACTTTATTTGCCTATATTCAGAAATGTCACTTAGTATTCTGATTCAGGGAGATTGTTTTGAAGTATTTTATTTTGAAAATAAGCATTTTTCTTCTTCTCCTTTTTACGTTTTGAAATACTCATCAAGGCCCCTTTTTTTAAAAATATTTAAAATTCTTATTTCATATCTTATATATGTACGTCTTCATAGCTGTCACTGCTAGAATAAAAAAAAAATCAATTCACATGTCTTTTAAACGCTGTCACCAGACAGTGCTCAGCTAAAAAGATAATACAGACAAGGGGAAGAAGGGGAAAAAATCTTATTTCAAGGTTTTTTCCTTTCTTTTTTTCATTTCTGTTTTTTCCCTTCTTTTTTCCTCCTTATTCTGAGATTTAAAGATTTCTAGTCAAGTAAAAAATAGCTTAATGCATGGACAGATAATTTGACTAGTTTTAAGCATAGACTGCATATAGAATGGACAGCGTGTCTCCGTCTTTTACTATACTTTATACTATATTTTACCATTGGCCGCCAATGTGCAGCCAGAGTCTGCAAAGTACAAACTTACGAGGAACTCTGGGAAAATCTGAGTGGAAGCAGGTGACAAAAAATAATTTATTTTTTTTCTTTCAAAAGTCTAATCTTTTCTTAACTCTCCGTCCTGATGACGGCTGTCAATCATCATTAAACGAGAGATAAAACCCTGTTTTTAACGTCTAATAACTAATGAAAAAAGAAACTTTTCAGAAAAAAGAGGACTTGAACACAATGCAGCCCAATAATACCTAAATATCACCACAGCATACGAATGTGAGAAACATTTCTACAAGGTGTATTAATTTTTTAAAGTTTGACCACAGCCCATCTGGAATGAATAGAGAGGCGGAGTTTTTGTCTTGTACTGCAGCCAGCGACCTCAGTTTGAGCCGAGTGAGATGACGTCCATTTTTTTTTTACAATCTATGGTTTTAAATAATTTATCGTCACGCGTGACGTGATGTGTTGTTGGAGGTTTATGGCCATGAGGCAGTGTTTTTTTTTTTTTTTCATTTTTGCAGTCGTGTTGTTGTGATCCAGTCGCTCTCCCTTTAGTGCTGCACTCTGTTTTTCAG